>CM069135.1:38419775-39138401 GCA_035221665.1 Okamejei kenojei
TTGGGTCATTTCAACTCTGCTTCCCACTCTCACATTGACCTGTCGGTCCTTGGCCTTCTAAATTGCCACGGTGAGGCCAGACACAAATTGGAAGAACAACATCTCGTATTATACTTGGCTAGCCCACAACCCAATGATATGGACACTGAATTTTCCAATTGCAGGTAACACACACCCCTTGTGTGCCCCCCCCCCCATGCCCACTCACTTGGCCACCTAAACTAATTCTCCCGCTATTCAGCTTTCTCACCCCACTTTACGACCTGGTTCCATCTGTCCACCATCTCCCTACCCACATTTGTTTCACGTATTGCCAAGCAACCTCTCGCCCACATCCCCCTTGTACTCTATGTACTGGTAATCTCTTCTCTCTTGTCAGGTGCAGGGTCATGACAGGCATATTTTCTTCCGCAGATGGCCCTTGGGATCTCTGAATTGTTCCAGCGTGGTCAGGTTCGCTGGTGTGAGTCTACGCCCTCCCACACACTTGATCCAATTCCATTTCTGTTGCTGACCTCCCAACTTGGCAGAGTCACGAACTATATCTTCTGTGTCTGTCACCATGGTATGCAAACCATCTCTCCCCAAATACTCCACATCATCTGATGCAGATGAACGCACCTTCTCCCTCCAGTGTGTCGACTTCTGTTGGCAGTTTGCCAACCCACAATTTTCTGTCTATTAAAAGTCACAAATGAACAATCCCTGGCTACATGCACGATTTCTCAGGATGTGCAGCCAGTGAGTGCAGCTCCCCACCGAGACTGTTGGTTAGCACAATGAGTCATCCTGCCTCCTTCACCTTTTCAAACTATTACCATTGCTTCTGTATTCTTCCTTTCACCTTCATCCAGGGCAGCCAGTGTTCAAGGCACAATGCACCTCGACTGAAAGTGATTCCGCTCTCTGCAGTGTTCCCTCCGCAACTCCTTGGTTCAATCATCCATTCCCCCCTAAACTGCCCCAGCCCCAAGTAATTTTCTCTACAACCACAGGAGACGTAACACCTGTCCATGTACCTCCTTTCTCACACCCATCTGACTGTCCACCTTTTCTGCTTCTCATATCTTTATATACTTCTAACCCCACAACCCCTCAGAAAAAACATCGAAGCAGATTATTATTTTTTAGTTTAGTTTGGAAAAAGACCCTTCGGCCCATAGTGCTAGCGATCTCCGTACACCAGCACTATCCTATACTCTAGAGACAATTAACGAATTTTAACTAAGCCAAATTATCCTACAAACCTGTTCGTCTTTGGAGTGTGGGAGGAAACCGGAGCACCCGGGAAAAAACCCACGCGGTCACCGTAAGAACGTACAAACACTGTACACACAGCACCGGTGGTCAGGATCGAACCGGGTCTCTGGCGCTTGTAAGGCAGCAACTCTACAGCTGCACCAACATGAGCAAGCATTCTGTAGCAGCACAGCAGTTTGACTCTGTTGATAATCAATGTAACAAAACCAGATTGGATTTGTTTGTCTTCCGTCAACACGACATAGCTGCTGAATTTTCCACACCTGCATCCATGACACATCCATAATTATATTTGCTGTCTCCATATCTCCCAGGGTTTTTCTCCAGTCTACGTCCCCACACCACGCAGCCCCACTCCTATTCCAACCCATGTTCCGTCTGATCGGGTTCTGCAGCAGTGGCTCTCTTTCCCCATGTATTCCCATTTACTTTCAGTACCCAAACAGCACCGACGGTTTGCCAGAGTTGACCATCAAGATAGTTTAAGCCTTTCACTGGAGACATGTTTCAGCGGTAGTCACTCAAAACAGTCTGCCTGACCAACAATTGAAGCAGCGTGGTTTATGTTGACAAGCGATCACCTTGTACACCAGCATTATCCTACACACTAGAGACAATTTACAATTTTACCGAAGCCATAGAAACATAGAAAATAGGTGCAGGAGGAGGCCATTCGGCCCTTTGAGCCAGCACCGCCATTCATTGCGATCATGGCTGATCGTCCCAAATCAATAACCCGTGCCTGCCTTCTCCCCATATCCCTTGATTCCACTAGCCCCTAGAGCTCTATCTCTCTTAAATCCATCCAGTGATTTGGCCTCCACTGTCCTCTGTGGTAGTGAATTCAACAAATTCATAATTCTCTGCGTGAAAATGTTTTTTCTCACCTCAGTCTTAAATGGCCTCCCCTTTATTTTAAGACTGTGGCCCCTGGTTCTGGACTCGCCCAACATTGGGAACATTTTTCCTTCATCTAGCTTGTCCAGTCTTTTTATAATTTTATGTTTCTTTAAGATCCCCCTCATCCTTCTAAACTCCAGTGAATACAAGCCTAGTCTTTTCAATCTTTGCGCACGTGACAGTCCCGCCATCCCAGGGATCAATCCCATGAACCTACGCTGCACTGCCTCAATCACAAGGATGTCCTTCCTCAAATTAGGAGTCCAAAACTGTACGCAATACTCCAGATGTTGTCTTACCAGAGCCCTATACAACTGCAGAAGAACTCCTATACTGAAATCCTCTTGTTATAAAGGCCAACTTTCCATTAGCTTTCTTCATGGACCTCCTACAGCAGGCACCTGAAAGCCTTGGAACAATACCATCAAAGATCCTTACGAAAGATTCTGAGGATCAGCTGGGAGGACAAACTCACCAACATGCGCGTTTTGGAGGAAGCCAACATGACCAGCATCACCACTACATTAATGCAGCACCAACTTCGATGGACTGGCCACGTCATCCGCCTGTCCAACACACGTCTCCCTAAACAGATCCTGTACTCGCAATTGAAGGAAGGTCGGCGAGCCCCCAGCGAGCCAAAGAAAGGCTTCAAGGACAACATAAAGAACAGTTTGAAGAAATTCCACATCACATCGAGCAACTGGTAGCAAATTGCACTGGACAGTCACTCCTGGAGGAAATCCGCGCAGGAAAGAACTGCACGTCATGAAATGGAGCTACTCCATGTCGCAGAGACAAAGCGACAGCACCGTAAGGAGAGAGAGAGAGAAGGGGGCTCGACGACTACCGACCACCGTCAGTCTCCACTGCCCACGTTGCACCAAGGTGTGTGGATCGCGGATCGGCCTCTACAGACATCTTCACACCCACAAATCTTTCATAAAAACAGAAAATGATGGAAACACACCGCAGGTCAGAAAGCAGCTACAAAAACAGAAACAGCTTTCCCTTTACACACATGCTGTCTGACCAGCTGAGTGTTTCCAGCATTTTACGATTTTATTATAGACTTCCAACATTTGCAGTTTTTCTAATTTTCCTTTATAAAAGTAGAATTCCCAATTTCCCACAGCTATCCAGCTGTAGTGGATGGTGAATATTTGGCAAAACCGAACTGAATGTTGTTGAATGTATAGTTAAATGGAATGCTGCTCTTTATTTCAAAATCTTGCACAAGATCAGCAATTAAAAAATAAAAAAAGCCTAATTACAGTTTACTGCTATGTTTTGACATTTAAAATGGGCAGCATTATAATTATCATGCACTTTTCACAACATTGATGCCTTATAACGATTCAGAACAAATGACGCATTTTTTGAAATGCGGTTGCTGTTGTTATGCAGATAAATTGTGCCACAAACCATAATACAAAAATACCAGATAATCTCTGCTTTATTGCTGCTAGTTGATGAAAAAACATTGGACAGAACACGGGTCAGAACTCCACTATTCATCAAAGGTGCCGTGGGATATTTCATATCAACCTGAGACTGCAAACAGGACTTCAGCTTAATATCTCGGGTCCAACAGTGGGATGCCGCAGTAGCACAGCTGGTAGACCTGATGCCTCGCAGTGCCAGAGACCCTGGTTCGACCTTGACCTCGGGTGATGTCTGTGTGGAATTTTCCATGTAATCGCATGGGTTTCCTCTGGATGCATCCGTTTCCTTCCACATCCTAATGGCGTGTGGCTTTGTTGGTTAATTAGTAGGTATGTTACAAAACTTACCTTTAGCGGCGCTGCAGTTCTGCCACTGCCCGTGTGCGCGACTTTGGCGCCTTTGAGAGGGGGGCGGGTTTAAAATGCAATTTTTCTTCAGACTTTTCAAATCACTTTTGAACAGGCTTTTTAGTTGCTGAAGAAAAATCGCTTCGACGGCCGTTGTATTAAGTTCATTAAAATTAGCGCTGGAAAAATGAAAAGCATGAGTAAATTAAAAGTCATCTTCTAATGCTGTCAATGCCGACAACAGGATGGATCTTACGTAGGGGACAAAAGAAGGTACACAGTTCATTTTTACATTAAAACGTGTTTCTTAGGAAGCCTTTAATCAAAATTTCATGTTGTGAAAAGGTGACTAAAAACATATCTGAACCGGCAGTATTTTTCCTGCCAACTGGGTGTTAAATTCACCGCAAACCGCGACGTTCCAATCCATCGCGTTCCACAAAAACCCCCTCGCAAGTTGATTTAGATGGCCATTAATTTACGGGAATTAAACACTAAATTCCTTCAATTTGGCCTATAAATTCATGACAATGAGATTTAAAAATTATGTTATATTGTGAATTATTGTGTGAATGTTATTTGGACACTTAGGTTTTTTAAAAATGTTAACCTTTTCTTAAGAATTGGATAGATGTTTAGATCTAGTAATTGAACTTTGTAATTAGCTACAATTAGGTAACTAACTAATTATATGCTTTAATTTCAGGTCATCCAAGTAAGATTGTTTCATATTTGTTCAGAATGCTTCAATCTATAATAACTGAAAATTTCATTCCGTTCTCTTAATTTTTAAGAAAAATATGGGCTTTTGACTGTCCTTGATCACAGCTTTTGTGTTAAGTCAATGGAAAAGCAATAGGGAACGAGATGTTAATTTCCGAGTATGAAAACCATAGCTTTTTTTAATACTGAAGATATGAAAGTGAATTAGGTGTCAAATTAAATTTATTTTTATGCTTTATCTGATGGGATAAATTGCAGACTTGATTTTTTAAATCTCAAAATGTTGTAACATTGCCATAATTATCCTCTGGAAACACCTCACAGTGTGTAACTAGTGGATGCGAGAATGGGATAAGATAGAGCTAGTATGAACAGGTGATTGATGGCCGGCATGGACTCTGTGATCCGATGGGCCTGTTTCCATGCTGTATCTCTAAACTAAACTTAAAAGTGGCACGGTGGTGCAAGGGTGGTGCAGCGGTAGAGTTGTGGCCTTGCAGCGCCAGAGACCTGGGTTCAATCCTGACCACGGGCGCTGTCTGTGCGGAGTTTGTATGTTCTCCCCGTGACAGCGTGGGTTTGCTCCGGGTGCTTCGGTTTCCTCCCACACTCCAAAGACGTACAGGTTTGTTGGTTAATTGGCTTGGTAAAATTGTAAATTGTCCCTAGTGTGTTTAGGAGAGTGCTAGTGTGCAGGGATCGTCGGAGTGGACTCGGTGGGCTGAAGGGCCTGTTTCCGCACTTTATCTCTAAACTAAACTAAACCCCAGCACTCATTATTGCTCTGCAACCCTCAGCCTTCTGACATGCTGAACTGAAGAGGGAGTCTGGGATTGTGATGGAAGGTTATTGATGTGAAACATGAACCCTGCCTTAGTCCCTCTAAACTGCTGCCTGCCTCGGTGAGGGTCCCCAGCATTGTCTGCTTTTATTGGACATCCTTGAGTAGCTTTGATTGCATAATCTTTTGTGGGGTGAGGGTCAAATCTCAACAGATTGAATGGTGCCTGCTATTTGTTTATGTTGTGCGTTCATTTCAGGAGAACCATTATTTGCTAAAGTGCAAATAAGAAAATCACTGCTGTTAGGTTTTACAGACTGCCGCTGTTCCTATTGTAAATGTTGATTAATTATTTAAATATAACTCTTGCAAACCTCATTATTCACTAACTGCTAGAATAATCACAGCAATTGTCGCACTGGTAAGCACAAATTTAAATTCTCCTCGACTTGCCTACTGTGATAAATATAAAACAGCATTTATCTCAAGAATTGTATATCACTGAGTAGCTGGTGTCTGCACATTAAAGGAATACTGTTGTCCTGGGATACCATTTCGCTCATTTAAAAAACATACACGTGGTGGTTTAATTCATGGGACATGTGACTCATTTGTTGTTGATTCTGGGCATTCTTTGATGTTTATGAAGAAAATTCAAATTTTCTCATGAAAGAGAAGCTATCAATTACTTTCTCTTTAACATTTGGACAGCAGAACCCGCAGCTTTTTTGTCATTCTTCAGCTGATAGCGTATTCATTTCCCTCCACGATTATAGTTTTGTTACAATTCTGAAGACTCTCCTCTAGTCGATGCCAGCTACTGATAGTCTTATTCTCCCGTAGCTCCTCCTTTCCTTCTCCAGATATGTGCTCTCCCAACTGTCTGCTTTTTCTGTTTCTGTTCTGTTTGCTTGTGAAGGTCCTGTTTTATGCTATGCAGGGAATGAAATCCACGTCCGTGAGTTATAAAAATGAAATCCTCGTAACCCTTTTTACACTTTATCAAAATCAGGCTATGCCTTGAGTTACTTCCTTTTATCGTTGCCGGTTTCTGGAGGGTGTGTTCAGGTTCAGATCTCAGGCCCAGTATTTCAGACCAAAGCCAAGGGTAGGACCTACTTTCTACACTAGGAATGAACCCTTTAGATAGTGCTCCACACAGGACCGGCCTTAGGTGGTGCGGGGCCCAATTGGGAAAAATTTTCGTAGAAATATAAATAAATAATTATTAATGAGTCACTTGTCGTGAGTAACATGACAATTCGTTGAGAGTTTCTTTCACAGGCGTGTGGGGAGTCTAGCCAGGGATAAAGTTGCAGGAGCGTTGAGAGGAGAGGGTCGGGGTTCATGCCAGTAACCCACTCACTCAACGCTGCCGCGGCGCTCCGGGCGCGGACGGAAGCAGCTCGCCTTCAAGCGGCCTCCATCACCGGACAGCGGAACCGACTGCCATCCCAGCTCCTTCTGCCGGCCCGCTCACATCTGGCAGTGCTCTCCGTCTGACAGCTCAAGAGCAAAGATCATGGAGCGGAGTGGGTCAGCGGGTGATGGATAACATCACAGCGGGCGGTGGAGCTTACTCCTGTGTCAGCGCGAACAAGGGATCAATTGAGGTTACTCGCACTGACGTATGGAGTAAGCTCCACCGCCCGCTGTCCTGTTATCCATCGCCCGCTGACCCGCCCTTGAGCTGGATGATCCCCGGCCGACCCCCACCTTCTCAAACCTCCTGCCCTCCCCGCAACTTTACCACCGGACAGACTACCCACACGCTCTGAAAGGAACTCACCCCCCAGCAGCGCTGTCCTTTTACAGCCGCTTCCCACTTTACCGCCGCTTCCCATCAGCTGCTAGCAATGAGGGATAGACTTGGCTATACATCAGTACAGCAACATCGTTCTTGATGTTGCTGTACTGAAGGATAACAAAATCTATCTTTCTTGGCTAACAACCTAACCTTCGGCCTCCAAGATGCAGGTACATTTTCTAGCAATGTTACAAAATGTTGAGATTTTAAAAATCATGTCTGCAATTTATCCCATCAGATAAAGCATAGAAAGAAGTTTAATTTGACACCTACTTCACTTTCATTTCACATACATTCAATGTGATCATGGCTGATCATCCCCGTTCCTGCCTTCTCCCCATATCTCCTGACTCCGCTATTTTTAAGAGCCCTATCTAGCTCTCTCTTGAAACCATCCAGAGAACCTGCCTTCACCACACTCTGAGGCAGAGCATTCCACAGACTCGCCACTCTCTGAGAAAAAGTGTTTCCTCTTCTCCGAAATAAATGGCTTAGTCCTTACTCTTAAACTGTGGCCCCTGGTTCTGGACTCCCCAACATTGGGAACATGTTTCCTGCCTCTAGCATGTCCAAGTCCTTAACAATCTTATATGTCTCAATGAGATCCCCTCTCATCCTTCTAAACTCCAGAGTGTACAAGCCCAGCTGCTCCATTCTCTCAGCATATGACAGTCCTGCCATCCCAGGAATTAACTGTGTAAACCTATGCTGCACTCACTCAATAGCAAGAATGTCCTTCCTCAAATTAGGGGACCAAAAGCGCACACAATACTCCAGGTGCGGTCTCACTGGAACTCTGTACAACTGCAGAAAGTACTCCATGGTCTGATCAGGATCTTAGGTTTATTTGTCATCTGAGCAGAATTACAATCCTCCAATACCTTACTCGTGGCTAATGAAGGTACAAAAATATCTGCCATGGCTCAGGAATCTCCTTCCTTGCTGCTCACAACATTCTAGGATACACTTGGCCCGACCCTGGGGATTTATCCCGTTATATGCAGGTGGTGAAAAAAGATAAACTCACCATATACAAAAGGTCTTTGGATAAGCTCTTGAAGAGCCATAAATTGTAAGGCTATGGACCAAGAGCTCTGAAATGGGAACAGTTCAATTGTTGGCTGGCATTGTCACAATGGGCCGAATGTCTTTCTTTTTTGCAGTAACTTTTGTGATTAAAAAAAAAAAATTACTTGCACCTGTTTCTTAAATATGCCCCAGTTACTTTTTCATTCTAGGATATATTAGCTGAATGAAATGTTCTTTTTTTCAACAATACTATTTTACTATTTCAGTTACATCTATTTTAAAAGCTGCAGAGACAAAATTTGACTTGTTTTTTTCCAAGCTCTGCCCTCTAAACACGAGGGGTTAAATATCCTGTACCTTCGTAACTCCAACTAGCACGTTGCTCAGTTTTTGAGCGGTTGCTCCTTTTTTTGCATTGAACCATTTTCCCATTACAATAAAGGCCTTGAACCATTTTCCCATTACAATGTGGCTTCCCGTTTATTAACCGTGGCATCTGGGAGACTTGGAACTGTTAATCACATTAAGAAATGTTGTCATATCTTGGGATCACAAGTAGTACCATTACCTGGTATTCCGGCCCGAAACGTTGCCTATCTCCTTCGCTCCATAGATGCTGCTGCACCCGCTGAGTTTCTCCAGCATTTTTGTGTACCATTATCTGGGCATTGCTTGGTGCAAAAGAAAGCAGGTAACTTGCAAATTGCTATGCCTCACTATAAAAATGTGCACAATAAATAAGAGAGAAATGTACAGAGCGAGGAAAACCATGATCAATGTGTTTCTCGCAACTAATAAATAAAATATTATAATAGGTCCCACTAATCATTTTATGCGTGTGATGTTGTTGTGCTTTCTTACGCCCAACCTGAATATTGCTTTGTAAAATCTGCTCAACTTTCTAAATCATCTCAAAATGTCAACGTCAGTTTCCATTGTCTGGATTCACTCTTCTTAACTTTTTGAAACCTTGAAAAACCAAAATCTGTAGAATAAAGTGAGATACAACTAGTTAATTTAGAGTTACAGCATGGAAACTCGGCCCACCGAGACCACACTGAATATCAATCACCTGTTAATATAATAATAATATCTTTTATTGTCATTGCACATAAGTGCATCGAGATTTGGTTTGCAACTTCCATCCGATGTCATAACTTAAACAACTAATAAAATGTAGGTTTAGATAGATTCACACTAGCTCTGTTGCCATTTTCTCATCCACTCCACGTACACTCGGGGCAATTTACAAATGGCAATTAGGCTACAATCCTACATTTAGGATGTGGGAAGAAACAGGAGCATCCATACGAAATCCACACTGTCACAGGGTGAATGTGCTAACTCCACAGAGACAGCACCTGAGGTCAGGACCTAACCCAGGTCACTGGCGCTGTGATGCAGCAACTTTACCAGTTATGCCACCATGCTACGCTAAATGTAACTTTTTTTATAATATTGGGCCAGATCGTGTTTGATCTATTCCACTGATTAAAATTAAACAGTATAGTATCCACATTAAACACAAAGCAGATGCCAAAAATTATTTTTCTCTGAGATATAATTTAATCCTGTGCAAATGATTTTCTCAAACCGCACCAGTTTTTTGCAGTTCATAATTGCTCTTGGGGATCATTAATTCCATGTTTAATGTCGGCATATGGTGAGGTGTATTACTGTTCACTTGTGTGTGATATTGTCCCAGAATCTACTGGAGAAATAATGGCAAATTAATGGCACACTCTATTGTCAATTAATTCTGCTTTGCTTTCCACAGATGTTGCCTGGCCAATAGTTTCCACCATTTCCTGCGCATCTTTCAGCACTTGCAGTACTTTGTTTTAATTTTGTGATTAATGATTGTAACTTCAGTGTTCAGCTATTACAGACATGTCGACCGTATGAACATTAGTCATTATCAGTGATGTGGCAACAACAAGCATCTCCAATCTTGCACTTTGAATACTTTTTCTTTATCAAATCTAACAGCAATATCAGCTTGAAGGTAATCAAGATCAACTCGATCAAAAGGCAGATTCAAATTTTATTGAATTAGTGCTTGTTCATTAATTCTCACTGTAAACCACTCAGTGCGTAATAGAAAGGAGCAAATTTCTTTTGTTCATCTATGAAGTGTTAATTCATAAATGTGCATTACATCATCTATTTAACAAATTAAACATAAATTTGACAAAATAACATTATTATGCATTGGGAATATTACAAATTAAAAAAGATTATGTGATCTGCATTTTTTTTAAAGAATCTTACACAACATTCACCTCCACAAATTTGATGAAATGTGCTTCTTTAGATTTTCTTTAAATGTGTACAATTGTAAATGTGTCTAATTTTGCTGCAGAAATTGCAAACAGGTGGTCACAAAATATTGCCATTTGTCTTTTCATTGATTATTTTAGAGGAAGGAATATCAAACGAGAATTGAGCAAGATTTTGGCCTTTATTGACCTTTATTCACAAGACCTATATTGTGAAAAAGAGGTAGATGGAATATTAAATTATATATATCCGGGCCACTGTGGATTTCTAAAGCTCCTTTTGGAGTTCCGATGGATTGGGGAGGAATTTCCTAGTTTCATTTAATTCTCTGAATTATGTGGAGTTTATTTAATCTATTGTTTGTTTGGTTGTTGAAAGTACATCGATTGTTGGCAGGAGAGCAGCACTGGAACATCGACACTTAATTGCTTATTTCTTTAACCTTCACCTGTTTAGTAAATTCTCCTGGCTAACATTTATTTGTCAGTCATCACCACCAAAACAGTTCGTGATTGACTACACCTCATGGGATTCTGCTTTCCATATCTGGCTGCTGTAGATCTGTAAATATGACGGTACTTTAAAAATACTCCACTGGCTGTGAAGGCTTTTGAACATCCACAGGTCAGGGATGGTGCTAAATGAATTAAGTGATATATTTGTTAATAGTGAAGGCCAAATCAGTCAACGCAAAATTATAAATATTCAAGGGGAATTAGAAAAGTGCATAAATTGTAAGAGCGTTTTAAAATTTTTTAGGAGGAATAAATGAAATCTGTAATGGCAAGGGAGAGGCAGAGACTGAGAGAAAGAGACCATGTGAGTGAGAGATAGAATAACAAACCTCTTCATATAATTGCCAATGGCTCAAATAAATTACGCTCCAAAAATCAGCCATTGTGAAACAGAATTATTTAGTCCTGTTTAAATTTTGCCGAACACAATTTTTCAAATATTTGCCAAGAATTTTAAAAGAAATAGACAAATAAGGATAATTTCAGGATTTGTAATGAACAATTTTCAAGTGGAAAATGGCAATTACCGATGAGAAAATAATAAATAATTCACTTAATAGATTTTTTTTTAATCTATTGTTTATTTGAAATAAATAAAATATGCTTGTGAACATCAGAGCGCACTTCATTAATTGTGTTTTTAATGCAAGTTGTTAGGACTCTGCTGCACACCCAGATACGACTCGGGGACATTCAGCCATTCCTTAACAAGGCTTTTATCTGTTTTTATTTTGCTGTTATTGTTTGTGTGGTGTGGAACAGGGAAATCACACTATCTTTGCATTCTGGGGAACAAAACAGCACCAGACCAGAGATGTCAGCCTGAGCTACATCAAGTTTGCATCGACCACCAGAACACCTGCATTAGAACTTGTAGCTCCTAGTACACATTTGTCAAGCAACTGACTTGAACTTCATTTATTCTAGGTGCTAAAACAGAATTATATCCGAAACTCTGTAGCTATTCTAATCCATTGGCAAGGCATCCGTGGTGATTGTCAAGATCTCACTGAGTCTTAAGTGAGTACGTTTTAAGTGCATTCTATGGCAGCATTGGGGGCATGCATGGGCGACCAACAGAAGCTGAAAAGGGTTGTGCAGTTTCACAGAGTGACAAACTTCCCTACAGCCAAGGGTGTTAAACATTTCATCACACGTAGCTATCTGCTCCTTTGCGTGATGTCAAAGTTCCACGATTAGGAAAGGAGTCCACCTTCTGAATAACTGGAAGTGCAGTTTCCATGGCATTTTAAGACACTCTCCTCCATATTTCATGCAGAATGACAAGAGGCAGGGTGATTTTTTTTTGTGAAGCTTGGGTTGTTGACCGTTCTGTAATATTAGTATAACAGGAGTATGATGTATTGACATAGGGGATGTGAGGCACACCATTCTTAAAGCAGCACTTAAAGTGGGTGGACAGCAACCACCACATAAAGGCTTCTTACTGAAGCCGGTAATAATGCTGGGTGATATTCCGGTCCCTCTGAGCATCACAACCTTATTTGCTTGTGGATCAGTCAGTGATAAAAATTTTCTTGATCTTGCTATTAACCGACAAATGTCAAGATTTGCAAATTATTGGATTGCTGAGCAGGAAATCAAGTGACTCACTCCTTCCAATCCCAGGGATATATATACCATCTGTAGCCAAGCCTGAGATCAGACAACTCATTATTGACTGTGGGTCTACGTAAGACCCTGTTGATAGGCACTGTTGTGTGTGCTCAAAGCAGAAAATAAGTTCAACTATGTGAACGGAATTAACTTTCAGGAAAGGTATTTAATATTTTTAAATGATATAGATTATTTTAAGATGTAGGCAGCTCTGAAGAGGATTCCAATATTCCTGGGGTTCAGAGATCTTAAAGTCACTTCTTACTACCGTATACATTAACGTACGGTATATAGTTGCTGTAATTAATATACTTAAAAATCAGGCAATTTTGTATCCGACAAGTTACTGTAATATTAACACTGGACTACATTAATCAACATAGTAGTTCTTTGTCGCTTAAGAATTCTTAATATTTCATTGTTTCTTTCCATATAACTACTTGAATACTGTCCAGTTACCTGCTCATAGTGATCAAAAGTCGTTATTTTTGGCTTTCACCATAATCACCAGTTTGACGAAAGCATGAAAGGAGATTCTGAAGGTAATGGCAGAAATCCTAGGATATCCTGTAGAGCACTGTACTGAAACAATAATTTGAATTATGCAGCCACCACAACCCAATGATATTGATACTAAATATCTTCATGGTATCCTACGCCCATATTGTCACTTGGGGAGCTGCACGACAGCAGCCTCTGCCTGCAACCCGTTTGTTTTTCCATCTTTTTTTTTATTTTTAGTCAGTTTAAAGTTTGTTTTTGGGGGAGTCTTTAACTTTTTTATGTGGGGAGGGGGGCAGGGTAAGGGGGAAACTAACTCCCAGTCACTTCCTGGCGGGGACGCGACTATTTCTCCGAGTCGCGTCCTCGCCCCCCACCTCGCGGCCTACCTCCTGGATCGGAGCGGCCTTTCCTGCCGGGGACCGGGAACCGGACCAGAGCTGCAACAGCGGCGGCGCGGCGCTGAAGTCACCGCGGAGCGGGCGATGCCTACCTGGATCATCGCTGCTCCAACATCGTGGAGCTCTGGTTTGGGGAGAGCTTCCAACGCGGGCGGCGCTGAACAACTCCATGGAGTCCTGGGGCCCTTTGCCGAGGGCCTCTAGCGTTGCATCTCCACCCGGCGCGCCCTGTTGAGTTTGGGAGCCGCAGACTCCGATAAGAGGGGGCCGACTCGAGGTCCAGGCCGCTGAGGACATCCCCCAGCCCCAACGTCGGACTTACATCACCCCGGCGAGGGGGCCTGAACATCGGGCCGCCCATAGCGACGACTGCGGAGGCCCCGACCACGGGTGAACAGTGGGGAACATCTGAAGAAGAGACTGACTTTGGTGCCTTCCCTCACAGTAGGAAATTTTGATCCTGCTGTTTGGGGATGTTTTATGTTGAATTCTATCAACTCTGTGTTGTGTTCTTTATTTTTACTGTATGGCTGCATGGTGATTTCATTTCACTGTGCCAATTGGCACACGTGACAAATAAATGTATCTTGTACACTGATTAGATGAATACTTAAAAATATATTGGGTGGGAAATGTCCAACACTAGAGGCCATAGCTGTAAGGTGAGAGGGGGAAAGTTTAATGAAGATGTGTTGGGAAACTTTTTACACAGTGTGGTGGAGACCTGCAACGCATTGCCAGGAGTGGTGGCGGAGGCAGATAAGATAGTGGTGCTTAAGAGGGTTTTGGAAAGGCACATGGAAGTGCAGGGATTAGAGGGATATGGATTATGTACAGGCAGATAAGATCAGTTTAACTTGGCATCATGCTTGGCACAAACATTGTGGGCTGAAGGGCCCTTTCCTGTGCTGTACTGTTCTATGTTCTATAATAGGTTAACATTGTGAGCAAAAGTAAGACTATTGATTTGGCAAAGTTCAAACACTTTTTTGACGCACTTTGCTACAGCCATGATCCGGGACATAGTTTGGAATGTGATGAGCTGGGAGAAGCTTGATTCAAAATAAATTGAAATCTGAAGAGTGGCTGCAGCGGCTGGCAGGGAGCTCTTGGAATGCAATCAGACGAGTAGCTTGGTTACTGGGAAGATTGCAAAATGTTGAAGAGTTTGAGTAAGAAATGGATTTTGTTGGACAAATAGAGATTGTGTTCAACCATAGCCCGTCCTTCAGACCTGCAGTATGATATCACTCTACTGTCTCAGATTGTGAGGGAACTATAATTAATTCAAAAATTACAGCAGCAAGTGGTTCAGATGAAAGAATTGTACCTAACATAAAATGGAATGAATACTGATGCGTATTGGTCACTAGAAGCTCTGATAGCAACAGTCGGCTTTGTTCTGCACGATTACTGCTGGAATGGCAGTGTGTTGATTAATTCCATTCTGCAGGATAATTGTGATCAAATCAAATGTATTCAATTGTCATGTGTACCAGCACGGAACAATGAAATCCTTATTAGCTGCGGCTTTACAGATCCACCGGCATTTTAACACAACAAAGAAGTATGCAATAATCAATGATACAATAAATTAATAATCAAACCAAAGTACAAAGTGCAACCAAATGAAAGCTCATACTAGATTGTTGCTGAGGTAGGGTTGTAGTTAGTGTTATGCAGTATTCAAGTCTGATGGTTGCTAGGGATAAGCTGTTTGTGAACCTGGAAGTCACAGGCTCCTGTACCTTCCTTCCATTGGTAGTAAGATGAGAATGGCCAGGGTGGGGTGGGTCTTCAATGATATTAGCTGCCCTCTTGAATCAGCACCTCCAGTCGATCTGTTCGATGGTGGGGAGGTCAGTACCCGTGAGGGACCTGGCAATAGCCACAAAATGCTGGAATAAATCAGCAGGTCAGGCAGCGTCTTTGGAGAAAAGGGATAGTGAGCAATTCGGGTGGAGATCCTTCTTCAGTCTGAAGAAGAAGAATACCCAAAACGTCACCTATTCCTTTTCTCCAGAGATGCTGCCTGGCCAGTTGAGTTACACCAGCATTTGGTGTAAACCAGCATCTGCAGTTCCTTCCTACACACCTGGCATGACACTTGGCAATATCTACCATTTTCTGCAGCCTCCTTCATTCCTGGGTATTCAATTTACCGAACCAGGCCGTTATGCAATCTGTCAGGACAGTCTCAACGATATACCTGCAAAAGTTCCAATGAGTATTCAGCGACTCATCGAATCTCCTCAATCTAATGAAGAAGTAGAAGCGTTGATGAGTTTTTTATTTTGTGATTGTACCAATCTGCTGCCAAAGGGAATCCACACTGGGAAATAATTAAATTAATAAACAGCTGGCAGGTGCAACAAATTAACTTGTTTTTTATTCTTCCTGGTAACATCCAAATAAAATAGTAAGGTTGAACGAGAACTTACCAGTTCGAAGTTTGATCTTTATTTTATGAGGAGTTACGATGAGGGATTACGTGAATAAGCCCCGCCAGGCGCATGCGCGTCATACTTCAAAGCAGCGGCGTGAAAAACACAGAAACCAATAGCCGAAGTAAGATAGTAAGGCTTACAGAAGACTAGAACTACCAGATGATCGTTTAGATTATGATGGTCGGGAGCGGAGGGCACGTACTCCCTCATCGTAACTCCTCATAAAATAAAGATCAAACTTCGAACAGGTAAGTTCTCGTTTAATCTTACTATTTTACTTCGGACTCACGTGAGTGACTACGTGAAGATTTTGAAGCTCTGTGATTTTCATGCCGTAGATTCATTCCATAAGACACACTGCTTCAGTTGATACAGTAGTGAGTAAATAATATTATTGAACATTACTTGAATTATTCAATAACTATGTTAATAATAATAATAACAATGAAAGTAATAACCTCTCTATCCCGGGGGAAAATTACAACAATGATATGAAACAATGATATGAAACAAAGCAAACAAATTGAACAGAACACAACATAGCATGTGTAACACAACACTGTGAGAACAGGTTTATCATAAATCTAGAAAGTTACTTTTTTAGACCATCCTGCGGCCTCTAGAATTTGGTCGAGCGGCTTGTCCAGCGCCTTCGCCATGGACATTGATGCCACCCTTGTAGAGTTGAGATTTAACACATGAATGTGAACTCCAGCTAAATACAGAACCTGTTTTAACCATCTAGAATAGTTTGTACTGTCACTTTTTTTAATTATTTTTTAATTTTTAATTTAATTTTTTTTTTAATATGAGTAATGAGCATTGGTGTCTCACAATCTTGGAGACTCTTAATTACTTTAATATATTGAGTCAGATCCTTAACACACACAATGTTTGGTCGACAGGGTGTGCTTTAAAGAATACCTTGGTTCCAGCCTTCCCTGGCTTGCTTTGCTTGCTTAGATCATAGACATAAAAAGTAATTTTATCTACAGACAACTGTATACAATCTAAGTGCAACGTTTGTAATGTTTGTACTCATTGTGCTGATGCTAATGGCATGAGAATAACCACTTTAAATATTAAGTTCTGAAAAGACAGTGACGTAATTGGAGCCCACTGCCGTAGCAATGTGAGGATTATACTGACATCCCAGATTTCTGTATATCTGGGTTTGGTACGATTTTATTAAAATTCCTCTCATAAATCGGGATATTAATGGATGAACCCGATAGATTGTCATTCTGAAAATGGTCCTAAATAGGAGGACAAAGTACTCTGAGCACTATTAATGGCACTATATCTCAGGTGCAACATAGCAAGGAACTCCAATACATCCAATATGTTTGGAGTATGATAAAATATATCTAACTGTATACAAAAGATTTCCCATTTCCTTATATGAGACATATTGTTTCTTAGTGCTATCTCTCCAAGCTGCAGTTATAACATCCATTATCCTATCCGACAGTCCATCAGAACCTGCAGATTGACAATTAATACGATCATGTAATGGATGACTTCTCCTGTACTGGATGTACCAACAATTACTGCAGCTGGGGATTGTCATGAATGGCTGAGTCATCATTCTGAGCACCAATGGGAACAATGGCTGTGTAGACCAGTTTGGAACCACCAAACGCCTGCGGCGGAGTCTTGCTCTATTTTGGTGACATTGCCTAATCAGGCAAAATGGGGAAACATAGAAGATTATACTTCCCCAATGTAGCGAGAATGCATCCACCGCTACTGCTCCTGGGTCTGGCTCCTATGACATATTTAGGCAACCGGAGATTTAATCTGGACGCAAACAGATCAATATTTGGTACCCATACCATAGAAACATAGAAACATAGAAATTAGGTGCAGGAGCAGGCCATTCGGCCCTTCGAGCCTGCACCGCCATTCAATATGATCATGGCTGATCATCCAACACAGTATCCTGTACCTGCCTTCTCTCCATACCCCCTGATCCCTTCAGCCACAAGGGCCACATCCAACTCCCTCTTAAATATGGCCAACAAACTGGCCTCAACTATTTCTGTGGCAGAGAATTCCACAGATTCACCACTCTCTGTGTGAAAAACGATTTTCTCATCTCGTCCTAAAAGACTTCCCCCTTATCCTTAAACTGTGACCCCTTGTCCTGGACTTCACCAACATCGGGAACAATCTTCCTGCATCTAGTCCTGTCCAACCCCTTAAGAATTTTGTAAGTCTCTATGAGATCACCCCTCAACCTTCTAAATTCCAGCAAGTACAAGCCGAGTCTCTCCAGTCTTTCTTCATATGGAAGTCGTGCCATCCCAGGAATCAGTCTGGTGAACTTTCTCTGTACTCCCTCTATGGCAAGAATGTCTTTCCTCAGATTAGGAGACCAAAACTGTACGCAATACTCCAAGTGTGGCCTCACCAAGACCCTGTACAACTGCAGTAGAACCTCCCTGCTCTTGTACTCAAATCCTTTTGCTATGAATGCCAACATACCATTTGCTTTCTTCACAGCCTGCTGCACCTGCATGCCTACTTTCAATGACTGGTGTACCATGACACCCAGGTCTCACTGCATCTCCCCTTTTCCTAATCGGTCACCATTAAAATAATAGTCTACCTTCCTGTTTTTGCCACCAAAGTGGATAACCTCACATTTATCCACATTATACTGCATCTGCCATGCATTTGCCCACTCACCCAGTCTATCCAAGTCATCCTGCAGCCTCCTAGCATCCTCCTCACAGCTAACACTGCCCCCCAGCTTCGTGTCATCCGCAAACTTCGAGATGTTGCATTTAATTCCCTCGTCCAAATCATTAATGTTATTGTATATAGCTGGGGTCCCAGCACTGAGCCTTGCGGCACCCCACTAGTCACTGTCTGCCATCCTGAAAAGGACCCGTTCACTCCTACTCTTTGCTTCCTGTCTGCCAGCCAGTTCTCTATCCACATCAATACTGAACCACCAATACTGTGTGCTTTAAGTTTGTATACCAATCTCTTGTGTGGGACCTTGTCGAAAGCCTTCTGAAAGTCCAGATATAACACATCCACTGCTTCTCCCTTATTCACTCTACTAGTTACATCCTCAAAAAATTCAATAAGATTCGTCAGACATGATTTACCCTTCGTAAATCCATGCTGACTTTGTCCAATGATTTCACCACTTTCCAAATGCGCTGCTATCCCATCTTTAATAATTGACTCTAGCAGATTCCCCACTACCGATGTTAGACTAACTGGTCTGTAATTCCCCGTTTTCTGTCTCCCACCCTTTTTAAAAAGTGGGGTTACATTAGCTGCCCTCCAATCCTCAGGAACTACTCCAGAATCTAAAGAGTTTTGAAAAATTATCACTAAGGCATCTGCTATTTCTGGGGCTACTTCCTTAAGTACCCTGGGATGCAGCCTATCTGGCCCTGGGGATTTATCGGCCTTTAATCCATTCAATTTACCCAACACCACTTTCCGGCTAACCTGGATTTCACTCATTTCCTCCATCTCATTTGACCCGAGATACCCTGCTATTTCCGGCAAATTATTTATGTCTTCCTTAGTGAAGACAGAACCAAAGTAGTTATTCAATTGGTTTGCCATGTCCTTGTTCCCCATGATCAATTCACCCGTTTCTGACTGCAAGGGACCTACATTTGTTTTAACTAATCTTTTGCGCTTCACATATCGATAAAAACTTTTGCAGTCAGTTTTTATGTTTCCTGCCAGTTTTCTTTCATACTCCATTTTCCCTTTCCTAATTATGCCCTTTGTCCTCCTCTGTTGGTCTCTGAATTTCTCCCAGTCCTCTGGTAGGCTGCTTTTTCTGGCTAATTTGTACACTTCATCTTTTTCTTTGATACTATGAGCGAGGCACAATAGACAGGTGTTAATATATTTACTGTTTCAGTCATAACAGTTCTTGGAGCAGGTAAGAAACCAAATAATGTTGGCAGCCAGATCTCATCCATAGCCTCACCAGTCCATACCGATATAGCAAACTTGATGCTACATCGGGAACACCCGGAGCGTGGCTCTTGTGCTCTGGTGTATACACATAAGTAGGGACACCAGCTTCAGGGTCAGCCTCCTCCTGCCCTGATACTCCAGAGTCTTGCTCTAGGAGACCTCATCTAGACCTAAACAAGACACTGGAGAGTCAGATACCCATTTTTTATTTATTTTTATTTTTTAACAGGCACCATACTCAGTGTATGGAACTCCTTCAGAGTCTGCCTGGGAATCTCTGGGTTTTTGGACCCTAGACTGATTAAAGTTTAGAGCGTACACAAAAGGCTGGAGAAACTCAGTGGGTGCAGCAGCATCTAAGGAGCGAAGGAGATAGGCGACGTTTCGGGTCGAGACCCTTCTTCAGACTGGTCAGGGATCAGGGAAACGAGAGATATAGACGGTGATGTGGAGAGATAAAGAACAATGATGAAAGATATGCAAAAAAGTATCGATGATAAAGGGAACAAGCCATTGTAAGCTGTTTGTGGTGTGAAAATGAGAAGCTGGTGCGACTAGGGTGGGGGAGGGAGATAGAGAGAGAGGGAATGCTAGGGCCCGAGGGCTGAGGGAGAGGTGGGAAGGGGAGGAGACAGCAAGGGTTAACAGAATTGAGAAAATTCAATATTCAAGCCCAAAGGATGCAGACTCCCCAAGCGGAATATGAGGTGCTGTTCCTCCAACTTGCGGTGTTGCTCACTCTGGCCGTGGAGGAGGCCCAGGACCGAGAGGTCGGATACGGAATGGGAGGGGGAGTTGAAGTGCTGAGCCACCAGGAGGTCGGGTTGGTTAATGCGGACCGAGCGGAGGTGTTCGGCGAAACGATCGCCAAGCCTCCGCTTGGTCTCACCGATATAGATCATCTGGCATCTGGAGCAGCGGATGCAGTAGGTGAGGTTGGAGGAGGTACAGTTTAGTCTTGATCTAGGGAGAGCCAGATTCCCATTTTTTACAGGCACCATACATAGTATATGGAACTCCTTTGGAGGCTGCCTGGGAATCTTTGGGTCTTTGGACCCTTGACTGAGTAAAGTGCGGAGCATTTTCTCCATTTCTAGTCTCCCCCACATTCTTGTCCTTTTTTGGAGGAGAGTAACTTTATTTACATTTCCTTGTGTATTTGTGCATAATCATATATGTTCATGTTTAGAATTATAGATTCTGACAGGCACATTCTACTTGCAGAATATTATATTACTCTTAGTTTTACACAGTTCTCCCAATATAAGGGTCGATGTGGCTGTATTGGGTATAATACCTTGTACCCATCTCTCTGCCTCTGCTGGCCCCAGAATCAAACCTTTGTATTTACCTGGGGTTACACAAAAAGCTGGAGAAACTCAGTGGGTGCAGCAGCATCCAAGGAGCGAAGGAGATAGGCGACGTTTCGGGTCGAGACCCCTCTTCAGACTGGTCAGGGATCAGGGAAACGAGAGATATAGATGGTGATGTGGAGAGATAAAGAACAATGAATGAAAGATATGCAAAAAAGTATCAATGATAAAGGGAACAAGCCATTGTAAGCTGTTTGTGGTGTGAAAATGAGAAGCTAGTGCGACTAGGGTGGGGGAGGGAGACGGAGAGAGAGGGAATGCCAGGGCCCGAGGGCTGAGGGAGAGGTGGGAAGGGGAGGAGACAGCAAGGGTTAACAAAATTGAGAAAATTCAATGATCAAGCCCAGAGGATGCATACTCCCCAAGCGGAATATGAGGTGCTGTTCCTCCAACTTGCGGTGTTGCTCACTCTGGCCGTGGAGGAGGCCCAGGACCGAGCGATCGGATACGGAATGGGAGGGGCCTTCTTCACGTCGTCACTCACGTGACTCCGAAGTAAAATAGCTGTGTGTTTAGTGTGCAGTGTTTACTTCATAAAGGGCATCGCCAGGGAATGTAGACAGGAGCTTTCCCGTGAACAATGTTCACCATCTGTTCTCACGAGCACCATTTGGAACATGGACTTGTATTAGCTGTGACTGAGTAAACACTAATTATGTTCGGCCATTTTACAAGGGAGTGGAAGGAAAAGCTCTGTTATTTTTAAAGGGAATTTGTTTTGCCTTTCGCCCAAAAGAACCACGAAGGATGACGCAATGGCATCAAATGTTTACCAAGTCTTTGGTCCCTAGACTCTTGTTCCGCAAAAAACATTTAATTAATTATTAGCCCGGAATATTCAGCCAAACTTTGGTTCCTTTTAACAGCTTCCTATTAACAGATCAGTCTGAAGATAGGTTTAGACCCGAAACATCACCCATTTCTTCTCTCCAGGGATGCTGCCTGTCCTGCTGAATTACTCAATCATTTCCTGTAAAGTGCTCCTTTTATATTGGAGTCCACAATTGGCGATGTAGAAACAGGACCTCCAAATGATTTTTGCTGTGTTGAAAAAGAAAGCAATATTCTTGCTTTGTAGTTCTAATATAAAGAATTATAAATACTATCCGTGATCTAGTCACCATATTTAGCAGGCAAATGTTTTATTACATTTCATTTGTTCTATATCTCTCTACATCACTGTCTATATCTCTCATTTCCCTCTTCCCTGACTATGAAGAAGTGTCTTGACCCGAAATGTCACCCATTCTTTCTCTCCAGAGATGCTGCCTGTCCTGTGTTAAAGAAGGAACTGCAGATGCTGGAGAATCGAGGGTTACACAAAAAGCTGGAGAAACTCAGCGGGTGCAGCAGCATCTAAGGAGCGAAGGAGATAGGCGACGTTTCGGGTCGAGAACCCTTCTTCAGACTGGTCAGGGATCAGGGAAACGAGAGATACAGACAGTGATGTGGAGAGATAAAGAACAATGCATGAAAGATATGCAAAAAAGTATCGATGATAAAGGAACAAGCCATTGTAAGCTGTTTGTGGTGTGAAAATGAGAAGCTGGTGCGACTAGGGTGGGGGAGGGAGATAGAGAGAGAGGGAATGCCAGGGCCCGGGGGCTGAGGGAGAGGTGGGAAGGGGAGGAGACAGCAAGGGTTAACAGAATTGAGAAAATTCAATGTTCAAGCCCAAAGGATGCAGACTCCCCAAGCGGAATATGAGGTGCTGTTCCTCCAACTTGCGGTGTTGCTCACTCTGGCCGTGGAGGAGGCCCAGGACCGAGAGGTCGGATACAGAATGGGAGGGGGAGTTGAAGTGCTGAGCACCGGGAGGTCGGGTTGGTTTTTGCGGACCGAGCGGAGGTGTTTGGCGAAACGATCGCCAAGCCTCCGCTTGGTCTCACCGATATAGATCATCTGGCATCTGGAGCAGCGGATGCAGTAGATGAGGTTGGAGGAGGTGCAGGTGAACCTCTGTCGGACCTGGAAGGACTGCTTGGGTCCCTGAAAGGAGTGGAGGGGGGAGGTGAAGGGACAAGTGTTGCATTTCTTGCGGTTGCAAGGGAAAGTGCCCGGGGAAGGGGTAGAGCGGGAGGGGAGGGAAGAATTGACAAGGGAGTTGCGGAGGGAGCGGTCTTTGCGGAAGGCAGACAGGAGGGGAGATGGGAAGATGTGGCGGGTGGAGGGGTCACGTTGGAGGTGGCGAAACTGGCGGAGGACTATCTGTTGTATTTGCCGGCTGGTGGGGTGAAAGGTGAGGACCAGGGGGGCTCTGCCCTGTTTGTGAGTGGGGGAATGGGGAGAGAGGGCAGTGTTGCGGGGTATGGAGGAGACCCTGGTGCGAAGCCTTCATCAATAGTGGGGGAGGGGAATCCCCTTTCTATGAAGAATGAGGCCATTTGTGATGACCTGGTGTGGAACACCTCATCCTGGGAGCAGATGCGGCGTAGACGAAGGAATTGGGAATAGGGGATGGAGTCCTTACAGGAAGCAGGGTGGGAGGAAGAGTAGTCCAGGTAGCTGTGGGAGTCAGTGGGTTTGTAGTGGATGTCGGTCAGGAGTGTATCACCTGCAATAGAGATGGTGAGGTCAAGGAATGGTAGGGAAATGTCGAAAATGGACCAAGTGTATTTGAGTGCCGGATGGAAGTTGGTGGTGAAATGAATGAACTGCCTGAACTGCTGAGTTACTCCAGCGTTTTATGTATATTTCCTACTAATAACGTTGAGCGTCAAAGTGAATGGTCTCTGCTTTTCCAGTATGCCCTGCTACCTTTTCTCTCATGTTTCTCCTGTGCTAAACATGGCACAAGGGGGCTGCAAGGTGGGACGACTCCACTTTCTGCTCTCCGTAAGGATCATTTTCACTTCTGTTACCTGGTGCAGGAGCAGTGTTGGCTCGCTTAAAAAAAGGGACTGAAAATCAAAAAAGCTAAAACAAAAACAGAAAATGTTAGACAGCCTCAGGACCCTAATGCAGTATCTGTGGAAAGAGAAAATGGTTCATGTTTCAGGTCACAGAGTCATAAGGTTGTACAGCAATTAAACAGAATCTTCAGCTCACCAAGTCCATGTCTACCTTTTTGCCCTGGTCCCATTCACCTGCCTTAGACTATTCATCAGAACTGGTTAACTTTTATGGCCTAAATGCTTCTTTATCCCTGAAAAAGAGGTAATAGATACTTTGAAATGAAATGGCTGTTCAGTTAATATACAATGTTATGTCCTAGGATTCAAAATGTTGGTAGGCTTGGGACTGTTCTGAAAGGGGGCTGTGCACAGCACAAACAGGATGCTATGGCTGACAAGTTGATAACATTACCCTAAGCATTTTACCTGTGGCACTTTGACCTTAGAATTCAGGTATCGCATGTTTTTCTAATAGTGTGTTACCACATAATAGCACCAATACGTGTCTGCTAATACAGCTACATGCTGTTAATGCCTTTCCTCTGACTGGTTGGCACACAACAAAAGCTTTTCACTCTATCTCGGTACACGTGGCAATAAACTAAACTAAATAAACTGAACAAAGCAGGTGGAGAAGGAGCAGATCCCAAATGATGTTATTTGTGGGAATAGGTTATCTGTTGGTAGGGCTGCGAATAGTTTTCTATGCACGAATAGATTTCCTCCATTTGCAAAGAAAAACCATAATTGAAAAAGCACAGTCGAATATCTATTTTTTTAAGCACAAGCTTAGTGGTGGAGTTTTGTGACATTACAATTTTCAACAAAGCCGCAAAAGTTTGGAATATGTTGTGGAAGCTGCGCATAAAATGAAAAACAAATTGCAATGTTCATTTTAATGGTATTATATAACTGGCAATGAAGGCTTTTATCAAAATGAAATTACCAAAACACACAGTAATAATACATAATTGCTAAGGCATGACCTTACATCCTGTAGCACTTTGATTATACAAATTATGTACACTCACAAATGCCAGTGTATTCTTTAGGAAGCTGACAAGGTATTGAAGTGGATAAACATGGACTTTTGAGTGGGCTCAATCACAGAATATTTGCATTTTTATAAATAATTCAAAATCGTGTTGTTTGGTAAGTTATCCCTTCCTTTGCTTGACTCTAGTTTCCCAGTTTGGATAATAGTTTGAAAACATTAGTAAAACTTAGCCGTACTGGGGTTGTATGAAATGGAGACCACTGAACGCTGGAAGCCCTCTAGAGATACAGCAGCATATACCTGAAATGTCCATTTACGTGCTTTTCCTGACAAGTGCTGCCTGACCCGGCTCAAGCATTTCCTGTAGAGTACTCCTTTCTATTGAAGTCCACAATTGGCGATGTGGAAACAGGACCTCCAAATGATTTTTGCTGTGTTGAAAAAAAAAGCAATATTTTTGCTTTGTAGTTCTAATATGAAGAATTATGAATACTATCTGTGGTCTACTGTGGTTGAGGGTAGGGAAGATTCAAACAAGAGGGCATGACATGAGAATTAAGGGACAGAGGTTTCGGGGTAACGTGAGGGGGAACTTCTTTACTCGGAGGGTGGTGGCTGTGTGGAATCAGCTTCCAGCAGAAGTGGTGGAGGCAGGATCGATTTTAACATTTAAGAGTAAAGTAGATAGGTATATGGACGTGAAGGGAATGGAGGGGTATGGTCTGAGTGCAGGTAGATGGGACTAGGGGAAAACAAATGGTCGGCACGGACTGGAAGGGCCGAGAGGGCCTGTTTCCGTGCTGTAATTGTTATGTGGTTATATGGTTACTCATCGTATTTAGCAGACAAATGTTTTATTACATTTCATTTGTTCTATATCTCTTAACATCACTATCTATCTCTCTCATTTCCCTCTCCCCTGACTAGTCTGAAGAAGCGCCTTGACCCGAAACGTCACCCATTCCTCCTCTCCAGAGATGCTGCCGGTCCCGCTGAGTTACTGCAGCATTTTGTGTCTATTTTCGGTTTAAACCAGCACCTGCAGTTCCTTCCTACACATTATTATGTTTCATGTTGCTTCAGTTCACTGTTAACATTGCCCAGTGCGAAATTAGGAAATATATTAGAAGCAGACTGTTAATACTGCACGTAATTTATCTCGCACTCTGTCAATTTGTTTAATATTTCCCGTGTTATGCGATCACAGATTGAGTTTTTCTGCCAGTGCAGTCTCCTTAATGAGTAGCACAATCAAATGTCGATGGAAAAATGGGCTTTTTTCAGCTGTTTAATCTAGCTCTAAAGAATGCAGTGGCCTTTTACAAGAGTGGCCTGGCTGTTAAAAGACTGTAGACAGTCTTTCTGCCGTGGTAGCCTGTGATTATTAAAGCACCTGTTCTTAGTACAAGTTGTGGTGCTCTGTATGCTAAAAGGTTATGATGTGTGAAATGGAAAACCTTTCCATTTCCTCAAATAATTTCCAGCTGTCTGCCCCACATACAGAGAAGTGACCCACGACCTTTTGTAGGGCAAAAGTACTTGAAATTGTAATCTAAAAGAAAAAAAGGCTTAGACATCAATTTAATGACCAAGACACATTGCGCAATGTTTCTGGAAATAAGGGTAAGTGAGGAGCAGGACGAGTGACAAATATATTTCACAAGTTCAAAAGCACAATTAGGCCATTCAGCCCACCAAGTCTACTCCGCCATTTGATCATGGCTGATCTACCTCTCTCTCTCTCTCATAACTCCATCTCCTGCCTCCTTCACCCCTTAACCTGGGACATCTGTACTAATCAAGAATCTTTCTATCTTTGCCTTAAAAAATATCAGTTAGGGCGGCCACGGTGGCACTGCGGTGCCTTACAGCACTTGCAGCGCCGGAGACCCGGGTTCGATCCTGACTACGGGTGCTGCCTGTACGGAGTTTGTACGTTCTCCCTGTGACCTGCAGATCTTCACGCTACAAAGACGTACAGGTTTGTAGGTTAATTGGCTTGGTAAATCTAAAAATTGTCCCTAGCGTGTGTAGGGTAATGTTAATGTGCGGGGATCGCTAGTCGGCGTGGACCCGGTGGGCTGAAGGGCCTGTTTCCGCAGTCTTTCTAAACTAAACTAAAATTGACTTGCCCTCCATAGCCTTCTGTGGCAATGAATTCCACAGATTCACCAACATCTGACTAAAGAAATTCCTCCTCATTTTCCAAAAGGAATGACGGTATTCCTGGGGGCCTGGAGGTCAACAAGGAGATAATTGTCAGAGCCAAGTCTGAAAATGACACCCACCTATAAGGGTTTCCGTCTTGCAAGGACGAGGATGGTGATTGAAGCAAAAAATGTTGTGGAGGTGGAAGGAAATGATCCTAAGGCTCAGGTGAGCGTTTTAAAGCTCAGCCTCAGCAGCAGCAAGGTGGATGAAAGAAACGCAGAACAGCTGGCATTTAAAACAGGCACGTAAATGGCCAGTTTTTCCCTCCCCACTCTTCAATGACAGTAAGCAGAAATGCATTCCAAGATCTGATGCCAGATGAACAGATGTAGATCATATCCACCTTACAAAAGAGAAGTCACTAGCAATCCTAACGCATATTAAGTTGGGCAAATCCTCGGGGCCTGATCAAGTATATCCTAGCACATTGTGGGAAGCTAGAGAAGAAATTATGGCAGAGATATTTGCATCATTCTTAACCATGGGTGAGGTACTCTTTTATTTAAAAGGGCTGCAAGCACAAGCTAGGGAACTAATGGCTGGTGAGTGTAACATCAGTGGTGTGAAATCTACTGGAGCAGATTTTGAAGTACAAGGTCTACAATAGCTATCTATTCTCTCCACAGACGCTGCCTGACCCGCTGAGCTGCTCCAGCACTTTGTGTTTTACTCAAGATTCCAGCATCTCCAGTTCCTAATACATTACTAACCTCTGCATCAGGATAAACCAACCTATGAGCTGGATGTTGGACTACAGGGAGATTAATGGTGTTAGGAGTGGGAGTCAAACTCAGACTTCCCACCATGAGCAAGAAGAGCACCATAAGCATGTTGTGCATGGCCCTCAGCATATGATAGTTGATTTTGGTCCGTAGAACAAAATGCTAGCTTTCTAATTTGGAAACAGCTGAGCCAAGCATCTGAAATAGTTCCAGAATGATGTAGCTTTATCTTTCTTAATTGATTCTTCCGCTCCTTCTTCCACCATCCTGCTGGGAGGAAGAACTTGATTTCTGTTGGCATTTTCCCCACACCAAACAAATGTGCATTACTAGTGTTTCAATGCAATACAGAGCTAAGCACAGGCTAATTATTTGCCGATATTGTGCAGAGCTTTCATGCAAACTGATCGTATATTTGTCACGCATCTCTTTATAACACAAATGTAGGAACAAAAAGATGGAATAATTTAGTTCACTGCTCAATTAATTGGAGTATAATTATTCCTTGCAATGTTATCCTTTCTTGCCTCTACATTTCATACCTCTTCTGCTCTTATTTTACTTCGGAGTCACGTGAGTGACTACGTGAACGAGGAGCGCCGCTCCTCCATTTTGAAAAATTACGGAAGGTAAGTCTTACCTTTTCTGGTGAGCGTGGCGACTCGGTGTGTTTCTTTTTCAGAACGGAGGAAGCACCATGGAGTCTCGTAAGGGAGAGCAGCAGCTGATACCGCTGCTGTGGAAGCAGCCAGCAGCGTGCCGTCTCTCCAGAGCTGCAGGTGCTGCCAGCAGCTCCCGGCTTCTCGCCGCTACAGACCGCAGGTGCACCGCGGTCGGCGGCAAAACCACCCGGAAGTCGGACAGGTCCGTTGACTCAGCTGGGTCCGGACCTGAAGACACCCCGTTCACGGATAGCGACGGCGGGCGTCTTTCCCGCGGGAGCGGGTGGGGAGCAGTGCTCCAGCGTGACCTGCTTATGCAGGGGCAGAGTCACAGTGGGTCTCTTCGCAGACCCACGGCAGCATCCTTTCTAGGACTGCCAAATGTCTCACCCTCTTCGCAGGGGAGCATTAGGGGTCAGAGCTGGGCTGACCCTGAAGAAGGGGCAATGGCTGAACAGTCAACTGTGAGGGGTGCCAGAAGAGAGAGCAGCAGAAGATTTGTGGGAACACATGCTGTATCAACTCAAGAAGGACTGCCTATACAAAGCTGCAAGCCAGAGCAGGAGGTGTTGTAAAACCATACGTACAGTGGTCTCCAAATCTGAGGAACCCAGCAGAGAAGGTACAGGAGCAAGCCATTAACTTTATGGCTAGGAAGTACATTGCTCCAGAGAACTCCATTTCTCTTAAAGTACCAGCAGTCTATGACCCCATCTGGGGCAACAGGAGCCCATCTATAAGGAGCCAGGAGGGGAAGCTCCAGAGGAAACTGCTGGCTGCTAAAATCACAGCAGTACCAGGACAACTGATGGGGTTGATTTGCCTGAAGAGTTACTGATGCTCTAGCAGACTGTGTAATACTCAGTGGAGATTAACAGTTACAGGAAGAGCATCATCAAGAAGTGTGGAATTATGCAAGACAAGTAGCACACAGGCGCCAAAATTGCTGTTGGGGGACCTCCCGAAGCAGGTGAAAGACCTGCATGAGGAAGCCAAGGCTATAGGCCTGATCAAGGTGCCAAGCACCTCTAAAACCCACTATCAACAGCGGCAGCACCCCTACACACCCACCAGACATCGGTGCTATGGAAGACCATCTGGTGGTGAAAGCTCGAAGGCCGGCCCACCTGCACAGCGGTCTTTCAGACCATGGCCCAGCCCGGCCTTCATGGAAAATGCGCCAACCCCACAACGCAGCAACACAATACCAGAAGAAACAACTGCGGAGACAACCCACACAACACTGGTAACCATGGAGGTAGGTGGGTCTGGTTGTCTTAAAAGACATTGCATGTCCGATTCATCAAAAGTTGGGGGACGGTTGCACTTGTTTCATCATGTGTGCTGCACTTTTACCTCTGAACTTTTACATACTCGGAAGTATTCATAATTACAAAATTGAATTTGTATACAAACTACCGTCCCAGTTCAGCATATGCCTAGCAGGAAGTTCATACTTCACAAAAAGAGAGAACAGCAGGCCATGCTGAACTGTTAAGACTAAACACAAAAGGGATTGAGAAAACAATCAGAGAATTTCAAGAGTTCGTATCAAATATATTTATAAAAAACTAAAAAGATGGTGGTTGCCGTATCATTACAGATTTGACCGAACTAAATACTTCTGTTCAGTATGCCCATTTCAAAATAGACACATTTGTCACACACAGGGTCATCGTAAATACCTGAAATTTATCTGGATGGGACAGCTATGGCAGTATGCCTTATCCAATGGGTTGTCATCAGCACCCAGGCTATTACAAATTCATTAAAACCAGCTTTAGCATGCTTAAAGAAACATAACCATATCGTCATGGCTTACCTTGATGATATTCTCATTGTAGGTGAAAATTGGAGCTGGCTACATTGGTGGTATCAGCCACAACACAGAGATTTAACGTACATCCAGATAAGTCAAAATTGGAACCCTCCACTACCATGGATTATTTGGGGTTCACTATTGACTCTGTTCATATGTCTATCACCTTGCCACCAAACAAAGTGACAGACTTGATGGGAGTATGCAAAAGCCTCACTGGTATCAGGGAACCATCCATTCGGCAAGGAGTAAGAGTGATTGGGAAATTGGTGGCTGCGTTCCCAGCAGCACAATTGGACCACTCCATTATTAAAACCTGGAAGAGGGAAATTTTAGCTCTCAAAAATCATGCAGGCCATTTCAATAGGCCTATGCAACTACCAGGGAAAGTAAATCAGAATTAAACTGGTGGATAGAAATGTTCAATATTATCCTAACCCCATCACCCCATTCTATATCCCTAGGGTACATTACAGACTGATGCCAGTGCTAAAGGTTGGGGAGCAACTAATACCACTGCAAGTTGTGGTGGCAGATGAGTGCACAAAAATTATTCTGTTTAAAGCACTAGCAATTAATTATCTAGAAATGCTGGGAGCGTTTCATGGACTCGGGGCCTACTGCTCAGATGAGCACCAGTTGCATGTACGGTACAAATTGATACCACAGTGGGGGCCTATATATAATCATATGGGTGAAATAAAGTCGATATCATGTGATGAATTGCCTAATAATATCTGGCTCTGGTGTCTGGGAGAGAGATTTGGATCTCAACCACTTACCTTCCAGGTAAGCTAAATACAGTGGCAGACACCAGGTCACGTAAATTCAACGACAACATTAAATGGATGTTGGATCGGAAAGTGTTTACAGATATTATAGACCGGTATGGGACACCAGATATCGACCTTTTTTCCATCCAGACTAATTCACCAACTACCAACATATGTTGCTTGGGAACCAGACCCAGGGGCAGCAGCGATGGACGATTTCTCGCTGCATTGGGGGGGGGATTTGTTTTGCTATGCATTTCCCCTTCTGCCTCATCAGGCGAGTCTTACAATAATTAAACAAGACGCCGCAACGGGTACCATGGTTCCCAACAGTACAAAGATGGTCTCAGAACCCTGCATCTGGATCAACAACGGCCAAGGAGGTTGGCACACCCCGTGCGGGAAAGTATCCGTGCCATGACTGTATGAACTTGTTGATTTGCAGTTTCTGAACAGGCCATTTCTGGGATACGGACTCTCCGACAGGACGATCAATGCCATCTCAGCGTCGTGCAGGGAGTCCACGAGAAGACAGTACCTGACATATGTTAGGAAATCGGAAGTGTTCAGCACCAGGACGAACACTACATATGACTCAGCCACCAACACTGAAGTGCTGGAGTTCTGGCCACCCTTCATTTCGATGAAGGATTGAGTTACAGTGCCATTATTGTGCAAGGAGTGCCCTATCTAATATCTGGGCAGAGGGAGTGATCACCTGGCTATAGGATCACACCCACTAGTACCTAAACGAATGAGGGGTATTTGTACTCTATTCCCCCCAGGCCCAGATACACCTATATATGGGACATAGGTAGTACACCATGTTACGAGGATGGACACCAATATCGGGGCTCACTCTGGACAAACTAATATCCTAGATGGGAATGATTATGGCACTTGGATCAGCACAACGGGTCCAGTCCTTACACAAGCTAGAATAGGACGTCATGTCTGTCACAAATGGCAGATAACCTGCTACATACAGGGGTACTTAAACAAGACTGACCCGGTTCCTTTGGCCAATATTAGAGTTCTGGCCTATCCTGCAGATAGTCGGCCCTGCATAGTGACACATATTTTCCAATATATAGTCACCAAGACACTTATGGGCACGGAGAGAGCTTTCTCATTAGCCATAAATGCCCTCACTTAAGGTCACAGTGCAAACCATATCCAGATGGTTCGGGTGGTATTACGTGCAGTGGTGAATACTAATGTTTCAAATCTCACTCCAACAGGGCTGCATCTACATCGGACGCTAGGATGATGGGAGTTCCTATGGACCACATCCTTGCCACAGCGGGGTGGAGCAATGAACGCATTCAATGCTTTATAATAAACCCGTGGCCGATCCTGAGACGTTTGCAGGGAAAAATTAAGTTCTGTAAAATAAATTACCCAATGTGGGGCATATTATTTTAGGTATGAATAATACCTTTATTGTTTTTCAGCACAGTGTCGTGTGTGAAATACGTTAATCCTCCGTCCCAGAATGGCAGTGTGTGAGCATGGTCTCGTTCCAGGGCATGAAATCACAGAGCTTTGAAATCTTCACGTAGTCACTCACGTGACTCCGAAGTAAAATAGTAAGATTAAATGAGAACTTACCAGTTTGAAGTTTGATCTTTATTTTATGAGGAGTTACGATGAGGGATTACGTGCCCTCCGCTCCCAAAACCCTCTATTATAAAGTTCAACTGGTATGGAAGTTCTCTCTTATCTTACTATATTAGTTTACTCTGGTATCTGTGATTTCACACCACTGCTTTGAAGAATGTCGCGCATGCGTCCTGGCGGGGTCTTCACGTAATCCCTCATCGTAACTCCTCATAAAATAAAGATCAAACTTCAAACTGGTAAGTTCTCATTTAATCTTACTATTTATGTTTATACATTTGTCTGATATTTTTCTTTGCTTTTTCCTTGTTTCCATGTGGTTTTGCATTTTTCTTCTAAGATGTAAAGTAAAATTATTTTGTGCTCATCCAACTCCTGCTCTTCTGCTATGATTTCATTTTTTAACCTGCTTTCCCTCAACCTCTTGATTACCCTGTGATTGTGATCACAAAATCGTGAAAAAGATGAGAGAAATTGTTTAGCTGTTTATAATCCACCCTTCCGGAACAATCTATACTGTGCGTTCCATAAAAATGTCAATATTTTTGCTTCTACTATTCTGCTCTTGATGTCACTTCCAGGTACTAACAACTTCCTACATAAAATCTGATATTGATTATAGAACGATAGTTTTACTGTTTTGAAGAGGAGTTCTCTTGTTTTGCTAATTTAACATAGGATTCAAGATTAATCTTTTCCATAACATTTAAGAGATAAGATCAACTCCTGGGAAATTCTTCACCAGGCAGGTTGAGTCAGGTCGAGGTTATTCTGGTGAGGAACAAGTATGGTAAGGAACAAGTGCAATGAAAATCTTGCTTGCACGCAGGATCACAGGGCCTTAGGCAACACACAAAAACACAAATTATATATAATTTCCACAAGACAATAAAAAAACAGAGTGGTGCAGCTGGTAGAGCTGCTGCTTCAGAATGCCAGAGATCCAAGTTCGATCCTGATCTCAAGTGATGTCCGTGTGGAGTTTGCGCATTCTCCCGGATGCTCCGGTTTCCTCCGGCATTCCAAAGACGTGCAGGTTTGCAGGTTAATTGGCTTATATGAATTGCCCCTAATGTGTCGAGAGTGGATGAGGAACTGGAATCATATAGAAATAGTATGAATGGGTGAGTGAAGGCTGGCGTGGACTTCGTGGAATGAAGGGCATAGCTCCATGCTCCCCATCTCTAATACTTTTAGTTTAGAGAATTTCGTCTCTGAATTAAAACTAAAAACACTGCACAAAAAAAAAAGATATTGCAAAATTATACAATAAAAAAGCAGATCTGTGGAGTGGAAGAGGTTGTTGTAGTGTTCCATTGTGGAAATAGGATTAGAGTTGTGCAGGTTGGTTCAAGAATCTGATGTTTGTTGGTTGTTCCTGAACCTAGTATTGTGAGCCTTCATGTTTTAGTACCTCCAGCCCAACAGTAACAGTGAGAAGACGGCATGGCCACGATGCTGGAGATCTCCACTGATCAATGCCACTTTTGAGGCGGCACCTCATGCAGATCATAAGATCATAAGTGATAGGAGAAGAATTAGGCCATTCGTTCCATCAAGCCTACTCCGCCACTCAATCATGGCTGATCTATTTCTCCCTCCTAACCCCATTCTCCTGCCTTCTCCCCATAACCTCTGACACCCATTCTAATCAAGAATCTAACTATCTCTGCCTTAAATATATCCACTGACTTAGCCTTTACAGCTTTCTGTGGCAAAGAATTCCACGGATTCACTACCCTCTGACTAAAGAAATTCCTCCTCATCTCCTTCCTAAAAGGACGTCTTTTAATTCTGAGGCTCTGACCTCTAGTCCTGCACTCTCCTACCTCGATGGTTTAGATACAGTAGTGTGGAGGGCTGTGCCCATGATAATCTTGGCTTCAGTCTGGTAAAGCAATGACATAGCCCCAGGAATTAGCATCTGCATAATCAAGTCTGCAATGAACTATCACCCAATCAATGCTGCATGAGCAACACAATATCTTCTTGCTGCCTCCTCATTTTCAGTTGAGTTTATTGTCATGTGTACCTACGTAGAGTGAAAAGCTTTTTTGTTGTGTGCTAACCGGTCAGAGGAAAGGCAATAGACGATTACAATCCAGCCATCCACAGTGTACAGATGCATGATAAAGGGAATAACGTGAATAACGTTTGGTGCAAGATAAAGCCAGTAAAGTCCAATCAAGTATAGTCCGCAGGTCTCTAATTATGTAGATAGTAGTTCAGGACTGCTCTCTAGTTGTTGGTAGGATGGTTCAGTTGCCTGATTACAGCTGGGAAGAAACTGTCCCTCAATCTGGAGGTGTGCGCTTTCACACTTCTATACCTTTTGCTCAATGGGAGAGAGGAGAAGGGGGGGCCAGAGGACATAGGTTTAAGGTGAATGGGACAAAATTTAATAGGAATCTGAGGGGTAACTTTTTCACACAAAGGGTGGTGGGTGTGTGGAACAAGGTGCCAGAGGAGGTAGTTGAGGCCGGGTGTCTCCCAGCGTTTAAGAAACAGTTAGGTACATGGATAGGACAAGTTTGGAGGGATATGGACCAAGCACAAGCAGGTGGGACTAGTGTAGCTGGGACATGTTGGCCGGTGTGGGCAAGTTGAGCCGAAGGGCCTGTTTCCACACTGTATCACTCTATGACTCTATAACTCGTCCTTGATTATGCTGATGGCCTTGCCGAGGCCATGTTAAGTGTAGATGGGGGTCAATGGAAGGTAGTTGCATGCATCATGGGTCCCCCCAAAATCTTGACTTGTAATCACCATCTAAAGCTACCCTACATTGCTGAACGTTAGTCAGCATTTCAAAGGTGCGGCTGGGAGAGGCGCTCAGGGCCTTTTGTGAGCTGAATCTGATCTGGGAAAGAGGGATATCTGGCTAAACTAGAACTGAAGAGCACAGAACTGCAGACACTTGAAATCAGATACAGGGAAAACACTGGAGGCCTCGGCAGCAGAGGGACCTCCTATATTGATATGGGGACTGCAGTCCCTGCAAATATACAGTAGAATGATCGGTATTGACATCAAAGCCGGGAAATCAAAGCCTTGATGTGCCTGGTCAAAGTCAGCAGATGGATTGTTAATCTGCATAACACATCTTAGCTGCTGATCAATGGACGAATCCCCAGCAATCACCGAGCAATGCTCTCTATCATTCAGCAACTGACATTTCATCTTCTGCAGGCCTTTGAAAGCTGAAATAGTTATGAAAAGCACCTGACACTTGTAGATTTATAGCAACAGCACAAATACAATCAAGCAGCCGCTAATCTGTGAGCAGTTGATGATCCTTACTGGGGGGGTGGGAGTAGGTGGTTCTTTGTGCTGTTTAATAGATCTGCTTTGTTGGCTCGGTTTAAGAAAAGAGATTAGTTTGAGCTAATGGGCTTCAAAACAAGTATTTGCATCCAATAAACATGCAACACTGATTGACGTCACAACCTGCCTACCTTGTGGACATTAACAGTTTACTACATCATTTCAGACTCTTAACTGCACACCCAGTGCCTATTTTCTCACTGCACACTGACCGGTTAGCACACAACACGGAGCCTATTTTCTCTGGTTCTCTTTCCATAGATGCTGGCTGACCTGACGAGTGCTCCCATTTTCAGGTTTTTTTTGTTTCAGATATCCAGCATTTGCGGTTTCATTTGATTCCAGTTCAACATTCATTGCCACGGGCGGCTCTGGAGGCCAAGTCAATGGATATTTTTCAGTTGGGGATTGATGGATTCTTGATTAGTACGGATGTCAGGGGTTATGGGGAGAAGGCGGGAGAATGGGATAGGGAGGGAAAGATAGATCAGACGTGTTTGAATGGTGGAGTAGACTTGATGGGCTGAATAGCCTAATTCTGCAGCAAGAATTTATGAACTTATGAAGTTTTAATATTCTCCCGGGTGTTTGGGATCTGGGCTTTTGGGGTGATTGCCCTTGAGAAGATGGTGCGAAGCCACCTCCTTGACCTTCTTCATGCTTCTCATGAAGGTACTCCCACAATGCTGCTGGGTAGGGTGTTCCATAATGGAAGCCTAAACATGCAAACGGCCGGCAACATGTTCCCTAGTCAGAATGTGTGTGACCTGGAGGGAAACCTATAGGTGGTAGTGTTCCTATGTACCTAAAACCCTTGTCCTTCTTGATTGTGGGTTTGGAAGGTGCTGTCGCAGCAGCTTGGGCTGATGCATTATAGGTTTAGTAGACACTGCAGCCACTGTGCACTGGCAGTGGTGGTGGTCACTTTAAATTTTGTGGCTTTACTATTAATAGGTTCATAAATAAAACACTTGGAGCAGCTCTAAGAGTTATCGCACTGTAAAACTGAAATTATGAGCTGCCTGGTATGTTAAATATACAATGTCAAACAAATGGAAATCATTCACTGGCCATGAGAAATGGCACATCGCATAGAACTCCCCTATTTAGTGACTAAATAAAAGGTGTTACTAGGTGTTCCAGAGATGAACCTCCATCTGATCACAAGACAGGGAAAGTTAATTTCAGAAGGCTGATGAGACAGACCTGGAAACCTACAGTCCCATAAAAACATGCAGGAAAGATAGATGCAGCTGATGCAGAGGTGGATGAAGATTGATGTTGCCATAGGGGGAGGAATGAGAAAGACTTTCTGCTCTGGAGGAGTCAGGGTAATGTGGCCCTGAGGGGATGAGGGTATGGAGCAGAAATGAGGATGATAGCCAGAGATGGTACCCACATTAATATCCTGAGAAGAGATGGCCATGGGGGAGGAGTTCCCAATGACATACAGTGCCCTCCATAATGTTTGGGACAAAGACCCATCATTTATTTATTTGCCTCTGTACTCCACAATTTGAGATTTGTAATAGAAAAAAATCACAAAAGTGCAACATTGTCAGATTTTATTAAAGGCCATTTTTATACATTTTGGTTTCACCATGTAGAAATGACAGCTGTGTTTATACATAGTCCCCCATTTGGGGATTTTTCTTTATTATAGAGAGAATAATAAAGACAAATCTTATTAAAAGATATTATTAAAAGACCTCCACAGCTTATAGTCATCAGCTGTGGAGGTCTTCCTTGGCCTGCCAGTCCCTTTGTGATTAGTAAGCTCACCAGTGCTCTCTTTCTTCTTAATGATGTTCTAAACAGTTGATTTTGGTAAGCCTAAGGTTTTGGCTGATGCATCTAACGGTGTTATTCTTGTTTCTCAGTCTCATAATGGCTTATTTGGCTTTCATTGGCACAACTTGGGTCCTCATGTTAATAAACGGCAATAAAAGTTTCCAAAGGTGATGGAAAGACTGGAGGAAAGACAAGGTGCTGAGAGCTCTCTTATACCTGCATTAAGGAGGCAGTTAAACACACCTGAGCAATTACAAATGCCTGTGCAGCCATGTGTCCCAAACATTATGGTGCCATGAAATGGGGGGACTATGTATAAACACAGCTGTCATCTCTACATGGTGAAACCAAAATGTATAAAAATTGCCTTTAATAAAATATGACAATGTGCACTATATCCACATGTGATTTTTTTTCTATTACAAATCTCAAATTGTGGAGTACATAGGCAAATTAATAAATGATGGGTCTTTGTTCCAAACAATATGGAGGGCACTGTATGTTTAATGAATTCACATCAGGTCAAGGTCAGTGCGAGCAGCTCCAAATCAAATGTCAACAACTGCCCTATCGCTCACATATCTACCACTAGTCCAATACTCACAATTATACCTTCTAGTTCACGCATATTTCCCATGTTGATCAAACATATTGTGAAGGCCATGCACACATGCTGTGAGGCATTCACTGAGCATTCATCCCTACCTCTCACGGGAGACGGTGAGGTGCGGCTGCAAAGTGTGGCAGCAGACTCCTGCCCGTATGACCTGGAGGAGCAGGCATTGGCTTCGGTGGGCTCAGTCCCATGTCAGCACTGGATGGAAGATCATTGAGGATAACAGTACACTCAATCAACCGCACTCTCCTCCTCACACCTGAATTCCCTCCAACCCTGCACTCTCTGCTCCTTTGTATAGAAGGCACATTGTTTAAACGTTCTCCTTGACATTACATTTCCCTGCAGCTCCCACTGAAAAATGCACTCTTAGCCGCTGCTTTGTCCACCTTTTCTCATGCGCATTGCCGCCCATTGTCTCCTGTGCACGAGAAAGGTTACTCTGTGAGAAATCCCACCAATGACTGAAAATGGTGAGATTACTTATGTAATGTTTCTCTAAATTGGTTTCCTTGCAGAATCTGGTTGAGCTCACCATTGCGCAATGCAAATTGCTGAAGATGATTTGTTAAGTGCTTCAAATTTCTTATTGCAGTTGATATACACTGTTAGTAAGGAGTGGGCAAACAAATCAAACTGTCAAATTATGAAAACCAGTTTTGGTTTGCAGTGACATTTTCCTACCAATCGATAAATATAAACTTAAAATAAATCATTTGTAATGTAATGAATGCAAATATTCATCAGATAAACCTCATCTTCATGTTTATTGGGGTGTTTCTCAAGTGCGAATGATCTTTGTCTCAAATTATCCACTAATGGATTGAAGGCAGAATACTTACCCTTGAATGCAGACTTGAAGGCAGACTTCCCCCCCCCCAGTCTGAAGAAGGGTTCCCACCCAAAAGAGTTGTGAGTCTGCGTAATTCTCTGCCTCATAGGGCGGCGGAGGCCGGTTCTCTGGATACTTTCAAGAGAGGGCTTGAGAGGGCTCTTAAAGATAGCTGAGTCAGGGGATATGGGGAGGAGGCAGGAACGGGGTACTGATTGTGGATGATCAATCATGATCACATTGAATGGCGGTGCTGGCTCGAAGGGCCGAATGGCCTACTCCTGCACCTATTGTCTAAAATGTCACCTATTCCTTTTCTCCAGAGACGTTGCCTGACCCGCTAAGTTACTCCATTGTTTTGTGTCTGTCTTGTATAAATCAACATCTGCAGTTCCTTCCTACACACCATGAATTACAAAAGGTCTGAATTACACGGTTCCAACCTGAAAATTGACTATCCATTTCCCCCCACTGATGCTGCCTGGCCCACTGAATTCCTCCAGATGTTCATCATTTTCTCCAGGAATGCAATCATCCCTAATTTTTAAGGAGTCAATTTGTCATTTGTTGATTTTGAAAATAAATTGGATGTGAAGAACACTTGATTTTCTTACAGAAAGTGAAACTAACTATATTCAATGCTTACTTAATTTAGACCTACAATACTTAATTTACTTACTTAATTTAGACCTGCAATACCTTGGAATTTACTCCAGACTTTAGACTTTACTTTAAAGATACAGCGTGAAAACAGCTCCTTCAGCGCACCAAGTCTGCGCCGACCAGTGATCACTCCATACACTAACACTATCCTGCACACTAGGCCCAATTTACGATTTACAGTAGCCAATTAACCCACAGACCTGTATGTCTTTGGAATGTGGGAGGAAACTGGAGCACCTGGAAAAAAACCCACATAGTCACAGTACAAACTCTGTACAGCCAGCACCCGTAGTCGGGATTGACCCTGGGTCTCTGGTGTTGTAAAGCAGCAACTCCAGGACTGCACATTGATGCCGCCCTTAAACGAGTAATTAAATTACAAGGAACGCCGCCTGTCCTGAGTTTCTCCAGCAGTCTGCTTTTTGCTCGATATTCCTGCATCTGCAGTCTCTTGTGTCTCCAAATTACAAGGAGTTATTCTATGTTATTGTAATTATCCTTACATGCTCTCTGATCTTTTCAAAACAAACATGATTAATATTTGAATGTGATGTTTTATGTTATTACTTATTTATTTTGAAGAACAGATTGAAATCCAATTAAGGAAAGCTAAGTGTTGCATATATATAGCACACTTCTTAACTTCAAGAAATCCAAAAGCACTTCATTGCTAATTATATTATTTTGAAATGCAATCATGATTGGAATGCAAGGGAAATCTAATTTTTATATAATCTTATCAAAAACTCTGCTATTTGTTTTGCAGGTGCACTGGACTTCAAGACAACTTTTGAAAAGTGATGGGGTTTACTCAAGTGCGATTGTGGTATCACGCTTTAACAAAGAAAAGACTAAAAGTAAGTTTGAATAGATAATAAAGCAAAAGTTGTAGCTTATACAGAGATTCATGAGGCTTTCGAAGCCCTGACATGCAATTTAAAATATGCTGAATATTAATACCAACAGTAGAAAAAATAGAAACAGTTTTTGTAGAAAGAATTAATGGTTTAAAGCAACTTGCAGAATTGCTGAAGATGAATGATTCAGCGAGAATTACTGAGGTGTGAAGAGAAAAAAAACAACAGATGCACATAGAAAACGATACAATTTGGAGGCAGGGCATGCAAAATAATGTCTGCATATAACTAGTAAGAAAGAAATACAGCATCTTCATGCCCTTGAATTAGCTAATAGTTCCACTAATAGTCTGGTAGTCAACAATGCGAGCCAGATAACTTGGATCTTAAACATCATTCCAAGTTATAAAGAAGGATGCAGTGGATTGAAATTTATATTGGGTTGCACATGCTAAATTGGCTCTATGCTATTAGCTACCCATGTATTTCCTCTTGATATTTATTTCCATTAAAGTCAATGGAACAAAATTACAGACGGGAGTTGCAATATTCAACATTCTCACATTTACTTGAGTTTGTGAAACTGTAGCAATTCACCATCAGTGGAAAAAAAATTGAATAAATAACAATATTGACTAGGTGACAGGACTTTCATCTCTTAAACGGAAGAGTTGATGTTCAAATTCCATCTGTTAAAACAGGCCAAGCGAAGGCTGCAGAGCAGCACTGAAGAAGTGCAGTAGCTTAGGGTTGTGGAGTGAGGTAGAGAATGGGGAATCTTTGAGGTGAAGTTAAACTGAAGCTTCACAGCCAGATGCTAAATAGAGTCAAGGAGTTCTATGGCATGCAGAAGGCCTTCAGCCCAACTCATCCATGCTAACCAAGATGCTCATCTAGGCTAGTCCCATTTGCCCATATTTGCTCCATATTCTCTCCAAGTCTTTTCTGTCCATAATGTTGTATTGATATTATTTAAATGAAATGGTTCTTCTTGGTGTTCTGGTCGGCAAAAAAAGTAAAAACTGAATTATGTGGTTGTTAGTTCCATGTTATTTTGTGAGACTTTATGCTGTGCAAATTGGAATTCCTACATTTCATCGATGACCGCACTTCAAAAGAATATAATTAGCTATAGAGTGGTTTCTGTCCAGGGGTCATGATAAGAACTGTATGCATGCAGGAGTAGTGAGCTCTTCTACCTTTAGACTGGAAAAATATTTGTCTGAATAAAAAGAAGCAATGAAGAAACAGATTAAAAGTTTTGAAAATTCAATGAAATGGATAAATGTTTACGAAAGGAACTGCAGATGCTGGTTTACACCGAAGATAGGCACAAAAAGCTGGAGTAACTCAGCGGGTCAGGCAGCGTCTCTGAAAAGTAGGAATATTTGTTGTATAATAATAGCAGGTGAGTGAAAAAGGTAAAAAGCAAGAAATTAAATCATTTTCTCCTCGGGTTATTGCTAGAAATTTCAAACGACAACATCAAAAAGGATTCCTAATAATAAAAATACTAACATTCTGTTTACACAATCTGTCAAAGCAAAGTTTAGGAAGGAAGTTTGAATATCCTGTCAACCTTTCTCTATTTTGCTACCTGTGGGATTTAGTTTCCAAGTAAAATCAAATATGACCTTCCAATAAATGAGATTAAATACAGGCTTGAATATGAAATGGTCTCTGCCAGCAACTGTGGAAATGTTAGCTGTCATCTAATGTATATTTGTTACAACCTTAACAGATGCTTGAACTGAGAACTACTCTCATTGCAACTTGTCTCCTTACATTTCCATTAATGGTTTGTGACCTGTTAATAATTTACTGCGCTTGCTTGGTTGGGCCATTTCAATGATGTAGGCAACAAAGACTCAGAGGAGTCAAGTGCTGTTTTCTTTTTCCATCCTATTAATACCTGCTGAACAAAGAGGTCTTTAATTTGAATGGAAGGATATTATGGCATTGGAGGCAAAGAAAAATATAGGGAATTGGGAAAGCAGGTTGGTGAGCATTTTCTGTTTATTTGGGTCCATCTTTTACACTTGGGAGGATTAGCCTGGGGCCTTGATATTACAGTTTCAGCAAAAGCAGCAAATACCAGATCATGGGAAGATAGGAACTAGATAACGAAAACCATTCTTCCCCTCACATCTGGAATCACCATTTAAATAGATCACAGCTGATTCATTACCCACAGCGCCATTTGCTTGCCATTTAGTAAACAACGTTTCTTTGACTAAAAAACTATTAGTCTTCAGCCAGAAAACTTCATCAGGCCCAATAATGGTTCCTTTCCATAGAACAAATTCCAGATAGATTTCCTTGTGTGAAAGTACTTCCTGATTTTATCCTTCAAGGCCTGGCTCTAAGATTGAGATTTGCCACTTGCTTTGGATTCCCTCAAGAGAGGACTCACTTTCCAGCTCTTTAAAAGTAACATGAGCAAATTTGCAGATGACACAAAGCTGGGTGGCAGTGTGAACTGCGAAGAGGATACTAGGAGGTTGCAGGGTGACCTGGACAGATTGAGTGAGTGGGCAGATGCATGGCAGATGCAATATAATGTAGATAAATGTGAGGTTATCCACTTTGGCACAAGAACTAGGAGGGAGATTATTATCTCAATGGAATCAGATTAGGAAAAAGGGATGTGCAACGAGACCTGGATGTCCTTGTACACCAGTCACTGAAAGTAAACATGCAGGTACAGCAGGCAGTGAAGGAAGCTGATGGCATGTTGGCCTTCATAACGAGAGGTTGTGAGTATAGGGGTAAAGAGATCCTTCTACAGTTGTACAGGGCCCTGGTGAGACCACATCTGGAGTATTGTGTGCAGTTTTGGTCTCCTAATTTGAGGCAGGACATCCTTGTTAGTGAGGCAGTGCAGCAGAGGTTCATGAGGTTAATCTCCGGGATGGCGGGGCTGTCATATGAGGAAAGATTGGAAAGACTGGGCTTGTATTCACTGGACTGTAGAAGGATGAGAGGGGATCTTATAGAAACATATAAAATTATAAAAGGACTGGACAAGCTAGTTGCAGGAAAATTGTTCCCAATGTTGGGGAAGTCCAGAACCAGGGGCCACAGTCCAGGAATAAAGGGAGGCCATTTAAAACTGAGATGAGAAAAAACGTTTTCACCAAGAGAGATGTGAATTTGTCTGCCACAGTAGAGGCCAATTCACTGGATGAATTTAAAAGAGAGTTAGCTAGACCTCCAGGGGCTAATGGAATCAAGGGATATGGGGAGAAGTTACTGATTGTGGATGATCAGCCATGATCACAATGAATGGAAGTGCTGGCTCGAAGGGCCAAATGGCCTCCTCCTGCACCTATTTTCTCTGTTCCTATGATTCTAACCCAATGTAATTCCCATATTGTTTTGAACAATTACATTCCTCCACTGTTGACGATTTGAAAGTTTTCACATCCGGTATGAAGTTGCAATCTAATCATGTATAAGTGACTTGGATATGAATGTAGATGGGTTGATTAGCAAGTTTACAGATGATACCAAGATTGTTGGAGCCGCAGACTGTGAGGAATGCTGTCAAAGTATACAGCGGGATATAGGACGGCTACAGAAATGAATGGAAAAATGGCAGATGGAGTTTAATCCAACAAGTGTGAAGGATTGCATTTTGGGAGGTTAAATGTAAGGGGTAAATATACAATTAATGGCATGACCTTTACCAGCATTGATGTACAGAGGGACATTGGGGTTCTAGTCCATAACTCACTGAAAGTGGCAACACAAGAAAATAGAGGGATAAAGATGGCATATGTTATGCTTGCTATAATATATGGTATGCATTGGTTGGGGCATTGAGTATAAGGTTCAGGAGGTCATGATGCAGCTTTGTAAGACTTTGGTTAGGCCACATTTGGAGTATTGTTTGCAGTTCTTTTCACCCCATGCAGGACGGGTATGGAGGCTTTGGAACGGGTACAGGGTAGGTTTTCCAGGATGATGCCTGGATTATGCGGTATTAGCTACTGGGAGAGATTGGACAGATTTTAATTATTTTTTCTGGAATGTTGGAGATTGCAGGAGGACCTGATAGAAGTATCTAAAATTGCAAGAGGCATAGATAGGGCAAACAGTCTGAACCTTTTTCCCAGGATGAAAAAATCACTGGTTTAAGGTGAGAGGGGCAAAGTTTAAGGATGTACAGGGCAGGTTTTTTTCACAGAAGGTGTTGAGTGCCTGGATTGCGTTGCGGGGCAGTGGTTGAGGCAGATATGATAGTGGCACTTCAGAGATTTTTGGATAGGCAAATGAATATGCAGGGAACGGAGAATATGGATTATGTGCAGGCAGATAAGATTTGTCTTGGCATCATGTTCGGTACAAACATTGTAGGCCTGTTCCTATTCTGTACTGTTCTGTGTCTTATATTCTATCATAGTGGCAGGGAATTGGATTGAAAATCTGGTGATAGAATTCTTAGGCTTAGACTGCTGTGTTCGAAATTTTCCATCAATCAATGTTAAATGCCCACTGAGTGTTTCCCCCATTGCCAACAACACAACTGTAATTATACCAGGGTCTGATGGGATGATGAGAAAGTGAAAACTTAGCCAGGCGTAACAATTAGCTTTCACTTCTGCTGGAATGAGCTTCCAGCAGAAGTGGTGGAGGCAGGATCGATTTTAACATTTAAGAGTAAAGTGGATAGGTATATGGACGTGAAGGGAATGGAGGGGTATGGTCTGAGTGCAGGTAGATGGGACTAGGGGAAAACAAATGGTCGGCACGGGCTGGAAGGGCCGAGAGGGCCTGTTTCCGTGCTGTAATTGTTATATGGTTATATGGTTATGGTTATTTATGCTACATATCAAGTTTTATTGTGTGGAAGATTCAAAGGTTTACGATGAGGTGGATGTTTGAGAAAATGAATGCAGACGAGCTAAGAGATGCAATTTCCTACAGACTACGGCCATGCTCTGATAAATGCACAGCTCAGTGATTAAGAACATAGAAGAGTACAGAGTACAGAGGCAAAATGATGGAGTAACTCAGCGGCACAGGCAGCATCTCTGGAGAGAGGGAATGGGTGACATTTCGGGTCAAGACCCTTGTTCAGACTGGAGTTAGGGCAAAACTAACAACCAAATGATATGAATATTGATTTCTCTAACTTCAAATAACCCCTGCATTCCTTCTCCCTCCATCAGTCATGATCACATTGAATGGCGGTGCTGGCTCGAAGGGCTGAATAGCCTACTCTTGCACCTATTGTCTATTGTCTATTGTCTATTGTCTATTGTCTATTATCCCTCTCCCAACCCAAGTCGCACCAGTTTCTCTTTCTAGCCTAGCAAAGCTAACAATGGCCTGTATCCTTTATTGTTATTTGTTTGCATATCTGTTGTTCATTTGTTCTATATCTCTCGACATCACCATCTATATCTCTTGTTTCCCTTTTCCCCTAACTGAAGAAGGGTCTCGACCCAAAATGTCACCCATTCCTTCTCTCCAGAGATGCTGCCTGTCCCAGCTGAGTTACTCCAGCATTTTGTGTCTATCTTTGGTTTAAACCAGCATTTGCAGTTCCTTCCTACATAGAAGAGTACAGCACAGGAATAGGCCCTTCTACCCACAATGTCCATGCTATAGATACCATGGTAAACAAATCTCCTCTGCGTGCATGTGATCCATAACCCTCCATTCCCTGCATATCCATGTGCCTATCTAAAAGCCTCTTAAATGATACTCTCGTACCTGGCTCCACCCACCACCTCTGACAAATACCATCTGTGTACTAATACTTGCCCTGCACATCTATAATTAAAAGTCTCATCTTGACCACTTCATGTTTAATTTTAGAAACAATGCTACCACATATAGAAACATAGAAACATAGAAAATAGGTGCAGGAGTAGGCTGTTCGGCCCTTCGAGCCTGCACCGTCATTCAATATGATCATGGCTGATCATCCAACTCAGTATCCTGTACCTGCCTTCTCTCCATACCCCCTGATCCCTTTAGCCACAAAGGCCACATCTAACTCCCTCTTAAATATAGCCAATGAACTGGCCTCAACTACCTTCTGTGGCAGAGAATTCCAGAGACTCACCACTCTCTGTGTGAAAAATGTTTTCCTCATCTCGGTCCTAAAGGAATTCCCCCTTATCCTTAGAATATGGCTGTGATTTTTTGCCCATCTTACTCAGAGTCCTCCGAGGATGTGCAGGCCCCGGGGATTTTTCCCATCGATTAAAAATAAAAGACTTATTAGTGTTTAAAAAATCTTGAGATGCTCTCTCCTGTAAATCACTGCCATGAAGGCCATGTCCCTTCCGGTGGGGGGGGGGGGGGGGGGGGGGAGGGACTATAAAACCCGGAAATGTGGGCATGGCTCAGTCTGTCTGCAAGACGGCGAGGGTGAGGTCACGACTCTGTCTGAGCTGGGAAACTGCAGAACACTGTGAGTATGCAATGTACTTGAATAAATGATTTGTTAGCCCTTAATGAAAATGAAATGAGTTGTTTGGGCTGCCCTGTGCTTGAAACTGCTTGAAAGTGCAATGGCAATGGAAGTGAAGTGAAAATGCAATGAGCTGTTTGGCTTGAGCCTGCCCTGTGCTTGAAAGTGCAATGGCAATGGAAATTAAGTGAAAATGCAATCAGCTGTTTGGCTTGGCCTGCCCTGTGCTTGAAACTGCAGTGAAATTAAATGAAATGAATTGTTTGGCCTGCCTGAAACCACTAATTTCGGCCCTCAAGGTCCCTATTAGCCAAGAAACCAGTCCCTTTTGCCCAAAATGCCCGCATTTGCCCAGGAGGAGCATGTTAGTCCAAAAGGCCCATGCCGGGCCAGGAAAAGTCCAGAAAAAGAGCCTTTCACTGAGATTCCACTCAGATTTTGTTTTAAAGAACCCCGTTGACCTATCAGGCATGTACTAGCCCAGGAGTCCCTTTGGCCCATCAGTAAGTATTCCCCCTGCAAGTATTAAACCTCACCCCAGTATTTTTCTCCCTCCCTTCATTTGCTCCCTGTGAGATCCAGGCCAGGATAGACTTTCCTCCATTGCTGTGATCTGCAGAAAAAGATGAAAAATGTCTAACATTGATTCTCCACCCTCTCCCCCTTCTCTCTCACAGAGTCTCTCACCTGTTTTGGGCAGAGTTTCTGGCAGTTTCTGAGCTGCCAGCCCAGCAGGCCTGAGTGACTGAGCTGCCAGCCCACCAGGCCTGAGTGACTGAGCTGCCAGGCCACCAGGCCTGAGTGACTCAGCTGCCAGCCCAATAATTCATTCGGCCCACAATGTCCATACTAGCCCCCTGGAAACTAGTCCATTTGGCCCACAACACCCATACTAGCACTCCAGCTAGCCCCCCCCCCCTACTCGTCAGCTATATTGGAATTGGTGGAGAGGTGGAATATTGCGTTGGGGGACCAGCCGTCCCGTGTGAACGGGTCCCACAGTCTAGTTTCCTTTAAACTTTGCTCCTATCACCTTAAACCTATGCAATAAATCCTTATACTACATCTCAGCTACTGACACAATTCATTCCTGAAGGAACTAACTGTGAATTCAACAATTTCAGATAATCAGCCTTGTATCTCACAATTGTATTGCACCTTCCAGCGATCTTGTTTTTTTCCTCTTCTGGTATGTCAAATTTAATGTGTTATGACTCATCTCAATTTCCTCCAGACACACTTTTAACAGTTTCCTCCAACTCCCACCACCACCACTTGTGTCATACTCCCCCTTTCCCCATCACAGACCTTCAAGTTTTCTCTTTCTTCTCCTTCCCAATTCACTGCAATTTACAATTGCTAATTTATCCAAGTTCCAATGAAAGATCATTGAGCAGAAAAGTTAACTCTTTTTCTCCCTCCAGATATATCCCCTGAGTTTAGTTTAGTGATATAGTGCAGAAACAGGCCCTTTGGCCCACCAAGTCCACACCGACCAGCGATCCTCACACACTAACACTATCCTACACACACTAGGGACATTTTATACTTATACCAAGCCAATTAACCTACAGACGTGTACCACTTTAGAGTGTGGGAAGAAACCGAAGATCTCGGCGAAAACCCACGCGGTTATGGGGAAATCGTACAAAATCTGTACAGTCAGCACCCATTGTAGAGGTCGAACCTGGGTATCTGGCGCTGCAAGGCAGCAACTCTACAGCTGCACCATTGTGCCGCCCTCTCCACCCTTATATTCTCCATTCTTCCGTCTTTTCTGCAAGGCAGGCCTGGTTTCTAACTTTTTTCTGTTCTGATGAAAAGTCATTGACCTGACACTGATTTCTTGTTTCCATCTCCATAGATGTTGCCTGACCTGTTGGTAGTTCCAACATATTCTTTTTTCACTTCAGGGACACGCGTTTGTCCAGTCCTACTGAGTGTTTCAATCATTTCCTGTTTCCTTTCCCCCCATTCTCATTGTTTGTGAAGATCGAGGATTTTCCTCCAGCCAAAGTGACGGATTGGTAATAGGGAAGCTTGCGGGTGATGGAGCTTCCACGACCCTTGGTCCTACAGCCCTTGTCTTAGAACACCCTGGAAAAGAAGATGACTGAGCGCAGTGGCTCACACAGAGCACTAAACCCAGACATACACTGACAGGGCAAGTTCTCTTATGGGGTTGTTGGTGATCAAACATGCTGAGAATGAGAGAAGCAGGTATAGGTGGGAATGGAGAGGCTGCAAAGAGCTTCCTAAATGATTGATTCCAGGGGATCCTTCAGCAATGAGCTTCCGGGAATTGGACCTTAAAGACTGACGGCAGAAACCTCAAACCCTCACATACAGTAACGGCCATAGCATGGCACAGTGGTAGTGCAGCGGGTAGAGCTGCTGCCTCTCAGCTCCAGAGATCCCGGTTCCATCCAGACCTCGGTTGTCATCTGATTGGAGTTTGCACGTTTTCCCTTCTGACCATGTGGATTTGGTTGGCAATCACCGATCTCCTCCAACAATCCAAAGAGGTGAAGTTGGTAGGTTAAACAGTTGCCGTAAATTGCCCCTAACGTGAAGGTCAGTGATGGAACTGAGGAATGATGGGAATCTGGAACAATAAAATGGGAATAATGTAGGATTAGCGTCAATGAATGGCTGATGGTCAGCACGGACTTGGTGGGCTGGAGGATGGGCTCTCTCTCTCTCTCCTTCTCCCTCTCCCTTTCTCCCTTTCTCCCTTTCTCCCTTTCTCCCATTCTTCCTTTCTCTCTTTCTCTCTTTCTCTCTTTCGCTTTCTCTTTCTCTCTTTCTCTTTCTCTTTCACTTTCTCTTTCTCTCTCTTTCTGTCTTTCTCTTTCCCCCCCCTCTCTCTCTCTCTCTCTCTCTCTCTCTCTCTCTCTCTCTCTCTCTCTCTCTCTATCTCTTTCTCTCTCTCTCTCTTCTCTTTCTCTCTCTCTCTCTTTCTCTCTCTCTCTCTCTCTGGCATCTCTCTCTTGCATCTCTCTCTCTCCCTCTGGCATCTCTCTCTCATGCATCTCTCTCGCTCTCTCTCTCTGGCATCTTTCTCTCTTGCATCTCTCTCTCTCTCCCCCTCTCTTGCATCTCTCTCTCTCTCTCTCTCTCTCTCTCTCTCTCTCTCTCTCTCTCGCTCTCTCTCTCCCCCACTCTTGCATCTCTCTCTGCTCTCTCTCATGCATTTCTGTCTCTCTCATTTGCATCTCTTCCACTATGCCAATCAGCCAGGAAACAGTGATCAATACCACTAATATTGTTGTGTACTCCAGTTTCCAAGGGAATAAATCTATTATTATTTTTTGGTTGCTGGTGACTGGCTGTCTTGAATACACTCAGACAATGAGTCTCCATGGCCTCTTGAGTAGTGAATTCCAATGGTTTATTACCCATTTAGAAAATACTTTTTTTTTTCATCTCCGTCTTGAAAACTGATTTCAGGCACCCGAGTCAAGAGAAAATCACCCTATTGTGCCCTAAATAACACTGTACATTTTAATGAGAATACTATTCATTCTTTCAAAGAGAACCCAAACTAAAACACAACTATCCTGATCAAACCTCCTCGGGATAGATAATTGCAGGCACAATCTGCTGACTGATGGGAATTATATCTTCAGACCTACCTACTAATTTAGCACTAGGATCCCCTGGCATTGGTTATAGTTTGAATTTGGGAGCAGCGTTATTGGCCGGGACTTACCGGCAGTTATTTCAACTCCTGATTTCTTACCTGTATAAAGGCAGGCGCTAGTGAGCTAGAAGTTAGCTCTCTTGTCAATGAAACTTTAACCTGTTCCTTGGAACACACGTCCATACTGATCAACATGCCTCACCTAAGCTAATCTCATTTGCCTGTGTTGGGCCCAAATCCCTCTAAACCATTCCTATCCATGTACCTGAACAAATGTCTTTTAAATGTTACCATGGTACCTGCCTCAACTACCTGCTCTGGCTGCTCATTCCACTATGAGTTGCCACCTTTGAGGAACTATGTGTCTGCACCCCAATTCCCTTTGTTCTGCAACACTCCCTAGGGCCCGACCATTTACTGCTTAAGTCCTGCCTAGGTTTATCCTACTAAAATGCAAAATTTAGCAATTATCAAAATTAAACTTAATCTGCCATTAATCTATATACTATTGTAGTCATAAACAATCTTCTTCCCTGTCCAATAGGCCACCGATTTTAATATCTTCCCCAAACTTGCTAACTATGTTACCCACATTCAAATTCAAATTGTTCATATAAATAACAATCAAAAGTGGACCTAGCACGCTCCCTCTGGCACACTACTCTTTACAAGCCTCCAGTTTGAAAAACAACCTTCTACCAATACCCTCTGTCTCCTACCTTCAAGCCAATTTTGTATCCAACTCTGAAGTCTAATTCTGAGTCTGTGGAAGGGTCCCGACCTAACGCGTCGCCTATCCATATTCCCCAGGGATGCTGCCTGATCCATTGAGTTACCCCAGCACTCTGTGTCAATTTTTGGATCCATTTGGATCCCATGTGATCTAATAATCCGGACCAAACTACCATGTGTTTTTTTTGTCAAAAATCATGCCAAAGTGCATGTAGACAATGTCTACTATTCTGCCCTTGTATATCATACTGGACACATCTTCAAAAATCTCATTCAAATTTGTGAGACACGATTTCCAAAACACCTCCTCCACAGATAGATTTTTCCACCCATTGACCTTTAAGGGACAACATTCTGTCTCAAGTTGCTCTTTTGTCCTTAATATACATATAGAACCTCTTTGGATTCTCATTTATTTCATCTGCCAAAGCTATTTCATCTCTTTTTTTACCCTTCTGATTTCCTTCATAAGTGTTCTCCTACACATCCTATCCTTCTCAAGGGATTTATTTGATGCAAGCTGCCTCTCCCTGACATGAGCCTCAATATCTATTGTCATCCATATTTGTTTTTTTCCCATTTCTAATGAAGGATCTTGAATTGCCCACTCTGTTTCTCTTTCCACAGTTGCTGTCGGACCAGCTGAGTGTTTCCACCTTTTACACGTTTATTTCATTTTCATATATTCTTGGAATGAGGAGAATGCTGACAAGTTCAGCCTTTGGCAAGAAAATAGACACAAAAAACTGGAGTAACTCAGTGGGACAGGCAGCATCTCTGGAGAAAAGGAATGGGTGACGTTTCGGGTAGCGACACTTCGTCCGACTCTGCCCATTCATGGTATAACTTGGGAAGGTGATATCGGTTGAGTTTTGGAAGAACCATCATTAAACTCAGAGAGGATGTTCTAGGATATTGTCGCAATTTTCTGTCCAGAATCCATTCACCTCAGGTGTTCTGGGCTACAGAAGTATTACCGAAGATCATGGCTGACATAAAATGAATGAATTATTGCAGTTCCCATAGTAACTGGCATTCACAGGGACATATATTTTATCTACAGTCGCAGACCACCTGCTCTGCTTATGAAACCCACTCCTCCTCATGAAGACATTGTAAGGTCATTAATTCCTCTCCTGATATAAATAAATTCAATCACTAGCACCATGAAATATTAAGTTTGTCACATGACATCTTCTAATTAATTTGCCCACACTGACATTTACTTATCGGAAATGTGTTACAATCCACTCAATTGAAAAATTTAAGTGAGTAATATATATAGTTGGTGGCTGCATTTACATCATTTTCTTAAAGTAATTTAGCCTCAGATTACGTGATTTACAAGTTACTGTAAATTAATGTGTGTTGTCCAGAAAATGAGATTCTATTAGGCGTGAAATCTTATGGTTTCATGGTTCATTCATATGAAGTAAAACATAATACCTGTTACAGTATCACTTTGACTCAGTCAGTGGAATTTATGCTTCACAATCAGAAGGTTGTGGTTTATAACCCAATGCCTAAGCGTCTAATCTATGCACACACTCCACGCCAGTTCTTCCGATAAAAATGGTAAACTAAAGGCCAAAGCAACATGCTTCAATAATTTGGAGGTACTTGTAATATTTCACTATAGTATTTAAAATGCACTAATGCACGCACTTTACGAGGATGTTGCCAGGACTAGAGTTTACGAGTTTGTTTGCAGGACTAGCGGGTCTGAGCTATAGGGAGAGGCTGAATAGGCTGGGACTCTGTTCTCTGGAGCACAGGAGGGGTGATCTTATAGAGGTGTATAAAATCATGAGAGAAATAGGTCGGGGAGATGCACTGAGTCTCTGCCCAGAGTAGGTGAATCGAGGACCGGAGGACATAGGTTTAAGGTGAAGGGGAAAAGGTTTCATAGGAATCTGAGGGGTAACTTTTTCACACAAAGGGTGGTGGGTGTATGGGAAAAAGCTGCCAGAGGAGGTAGTTGAGGCTGGGACTATCCTAATGGTTTAGAAACAGTTAGAAAGGTACATGGATAGGACAGGTTTGGAGGGATATGGACCAAACGCAAGCTGGTGGGACTAGTGTAGGTGGGACACATTGGCTGGTGTGGGCAAATTGGGCTGAAGGGCCTGTTTCCATGCTATATCACTCTATGACTATGACACTAGGGAGGATGCACTGATTTGGCTGTAAGTCAGCGCTCCAAAACACAGGAAAGGTGATTAAATGTTGACCATACTAACCTGTGTGTCCAGTCAAAGATTACAAATGTTTTCCTATTCCAGCCTGGAAGTGAAATAAAGGCCCTGCAGGGATTGTGTGATAGCCTGTTAAAACGTGGCCAAAACATGCATTCACGGAGTTAAGGAAAGCTAAGTTTATGAAAACTTCTTTTACAGGGTCTGCACATCCTGGTGGCTGTGATAAAGGTTGCAGGGCAGGCTATTTGTAACCACATGTTTCTGCATCCTAGTTGAACATGTTATCTTGTTAAGCACAGACATTGCAGGCCTAAAAGGCTTATTTCTGTACTGCTCGGTTCTACTGTGTTCCATGACTTGAGGAAGTAGTACTGAGGAAGAGATGTAGTCTGCCAGGTCAGCAGCAGACTGTATTGATCTGAATGGCAGGGCAGGCTTGAGGAGCCTAGTGGATGACTCCTGCTCTTTTATTAAAAATGTGTTTTAAATTCTCATCTTATCATGAGCCTGGTATCATTCAGTTCCAAGAAAGAATATCAAAAATCAGCTTCATTGATGTTGGGGAATTAAATGCTGTCAGCTTGTTTACTATCTGGGCAGCATCTTATCAGATGGAACCAGCGTAGATTAAACCCTCTCATAAATCATAAAGTTCAGCAATGAATTTCGAAAGACTCCAAAAACAAAGTTTGGAACCAGCATTAGATCGAGCTCACAACAGGCCTGAAATAGTACAAGCATTTGATATCAATGCAGATCTAGATGGACGAGTCCCCTTAATACATTTGCCTGTCTAACAAATTCTAACGTCTACAGTCCATTTTACACTTCAAGTGGCAGGATGTACAGTAAGTACCAAGACTGGGGTTGCAGTGCACGTTAGGACTACTGGTGTTGAGACCATGCTTTCAACAGCACTGTATCTCTACCTATATTAAAACACTTGCGTGGAAGAGGCAAGAATGCCTGAAAGAAATTCATATTGTGAACTCAAAAAGGCAGGAGAGGTAGGCACAAACAGATATGATCAAACACAAAATTGAATAGTGTGACTTCAGTGTCAACAGTATCAAACATTTTGCAGCTAGCTGGCAAGTTCTACAAATAAATGCAGTTGATATATGCACTTATATAATCGTTCACTAATGTGCTGCAGAATAGGTAACCATTGCAGAAGCATAAATGGAAGCAGCAGGTTGATCCCAATGTTAATAGACACAAAACGCTGGAATGACTCAGCGGGTCAGACAGCATCTCTGAAGAAAATAAATAGGTGACATTTTGGGGTTAAGACCCTTCTTCAGACTGGGGATAGAGTCAGGGGATAGAGATGTATATTGCCAAATATACCAATGTATATTGGGGGCATATTTACTGTGACACGTAATAGCTATCAACACGATCACCAGACTGATGCTCTTTCAAGCAAGTGTTGTTACTTTCAGTTGGGAAGAATCGTCTGAACTGTATTTTCTCTTTTTGCCTAACGGGCTGGAAAGTAATCGTTTCCTCATAGGGGACCATTGCAACTATTAGAACAACAATGGAAATTTCTGGAAATACCAAGCAGGTCAGGCAGCATTAATTTTGAAGAGGGCCACTGAGATAGGGCTCCAATTGATTGCACTCTGACAAATCGTTGTATTGAAGATCAATCTGGCCTTGGTTAATTTTAATTTATTTTAATATTTAGTGTATATCCTAAAGCTGTACTTACGTCCTTAGTATATGAGTTGCTTCAGCCTTTAAATAATGAACAGATGTTCATATGTATTCTCCAAGCAGACCTGGTCTATTGTACGATAAAGCAGGTTTGTTACATTGTTCCAAAATATATAAATATTAATAATTGTTGTTTTAATGTGCTCGCTATATTTTGGCAATTTGTCTTGAGAAGATACATGTTTATATCAACTTTTTTTTAAATGCATGTCATCTCTCCATGAATGTAGACAAATTCACCTCTGCACTTATTTATTCTGCAGTTTTGACTCATAGATGAGGTGACATAGATTGAATCTTGCTGGTAATTACTCCATTTGCATTGCCATTTGCCTGTGCAAAGTACCTATCATTATGCCCAGCAAGAAATTAGCCAAGTGATTTTTCCTGCTGAGGTTTTTAGTTGCCAATAGCACGCTTCTTTTAGTTTAAATTTAGTTTGAAGATACAGCATGGAAACAGGCCCTTTGGCCTCCCGAGTCCATGCCAACCATGGATCACCCACATACTAGTTCCATTTCATCCCACTTTTGCATCCTACACTCTAGGGGGAAATTTACAGAAGCCAATTAATCTACAAAGCTGCACGTCTTTGGAGTGTGGGAGCAAACCAGAGCACCCGGAGAAATTCCACATGACCACAGGGAGATTGTACAAACTCCATATGGGCAGCACCCATAGTCGGATCAAATCCAGGTCTCTGGTGTCGTGAGGCGGCAACTCATCTGCTGCGCCGCTGTGCTTGCTGCTTTAACCTGACATCACCTGAGCTGCACCAATGTAGGACAGATAATATCCTCCATGCCATAAAATTTGAAAGCAGATCATTTATTTCTCCATGGAGGCTGGTGGGGATGGCCAGGAAGAAGCTCAGCTGCTAAACCATGACATTCCTACATAAACCTCAGTGCATATGTAATATAACCATATAACCATATAACAATTACAGCACGGAAACAGGCCCTCTCGGCCCTTCCAGTCCGTGCCGACCATTTGTTTTCCCCTAGTCCCATCTACCTGCACTCAGACCATACCCCTCCATTCCCTTCACGTCCATATACCTATCCACTTTACTCTTAAATGTTAAAATCGATCCTGCCTCCACCACTTCTGCTGGAAGCTCATTCCACACAGCCACCACCCTCTGAGTAAAGAGGTTCCCCCTCACGTTACCCCAAAACTTCTGTCCCTTAATTCTCATGTCATGCCCTCTTGTTTGAATCTTCCCTACCCTCAATGGGAAAAACGTATCCACGTCAACTCTGTCTATCCCTTTCATCATTTTAAAGACCTCAATCAAGTCCCCCCTTAACCTTCTGCGCTCCAAAGAATAAAGACCTAACTTGTTCAACCTTTCTCTGTAACATAGTTGCTGGAACCCTGGCAACATTCTAGTAAATCTCCTCTGTACTCTCTCTATTTTGTTGACATCCTTCCTATAACTAGGCGACCAAAATTGTACACCGTACTCCAGAATTGGTCTTACCAATGCCTTGTACAATTTTAACATTACTCTGCTACTCCTATATTCAATGCTCTGATTTATAAAGGCCAGCACACCAAAGGCGTTCTTTACCACCCTATCTACATGCGATTCCACCTTCAGGGAACTATGCACAGTTATCCCTAGATCCCTCTGTTCCACAGCATTCCTCAATTCCCTACCATTTACCATGTAATTTTGATTTGTCCTGCCAAGATGTAGCACTTCACACTTAACAGCATTAAACTCCATCTGCCATCTTTCAGCCCACTTTTCCAAATGGCCCAAATCTCTCTGTAGACTTTGAAAATCTACTTCATTATCCACAACACCACCTATCTTAGTATCATCTGTACTTACTTATCCAATTTTCCACCCCATCATCCAGATCATTGATGTACATGACAAACAACAGTGGACCCAACACAGATCCCTGAGGCACCCCACTGGTCACCGGCTTCCAACCTGACAAACAGCCATCCACCATTACTCTCTGACATCTCCCATTCAGCCACTGTTGAATCCATCTTGCTACTCCGCCATTAACACCCAAAGATTGAACCTTCTTAACCAACCTTCCATGGGGAACCTTGTCAAAGGCCTTACTGAAATCCATATAGACAACATCCACTGCTTTACCCTCATCAATTTCCATAGTTACCGCTTCAAAAAATTCAAGAAGGTTTGTCAAACATGACCTTCCAGGCACAAATCCATGTGACTGTTCCTGATCAGACCCTGTTTATCCAGATGCTTATATATATTATCTCTAAGTATCCTTTCCATTAATTTGCCCACCACTGACGTCAAACTAATAGGTCTATAATTGCTAGGTTTATTCTTTGATTTTTAAACAATGGAACAACATGCGCAGTACGCCAATCCTCCGGCACTATTCCCGTTTCTAATGATATTTGAAATATTTCTGTCATAGCCCCTGCTATTTCTACACTAACTTCCCTCAATGTCCTAGGGAATATCCTGTCAGGACCTGGAGACTTATCCACTTTTATATTTTTCAAAAGTGTCAGTACTTCCTCCTCTTTGAATCTCATAGTTTCCATAGCTACTCTACTTTTTCCCCTTAACTCACAGAGTTCAATATCCTTCTCCTTGGTGAATACCGAAGAAAATAATTTGTTCAATATCTCCCCCATCTCTTTTGGCTCTGCAGATAGCTGTCCATTCTGGTTCTCTAATGGTCTGATTTTATCCCTCGTTATCCTTTTGCTATTATATAGCTGTAGAAACCCTTTGGGTTTACTTTCACCTTTCTTGCCAAAGCAACCTCATCTTCTTTTAGCCTTCCTAATTTCTTTCTTAAGATTCTTTTTACATTCTTTATACTCCTCTAGCACCTCATTTACTCCATGCCTCCTATAATTATTGTAGATATCTCTCTTTTTTCAAAACAAGAGTCCAATTTCCCTTGAAAACCATGGCTCTTTCCAATTTTTACTATTTCCTTTCAACCTAACAGGGACATAAAGATTCTGTACTCTTACAATTTCCCCTTTAAATGTCCTCCATTTCTCTTCTACATCCTTCCCATGAACAAAGTGTCCCAATTCACTCCTTTAAAATCCTTACGCATTCCCTCAAAGTTAGCCTTTCTCCAATCAAAAATCTCCACCCTAGGTCCAGTTCTGACTCCCTCCATAATTATATTGAAGCTAATGGTATTGTGATCACTGGTCCCGAAGTGCTCACCAACGCATACCTCCGTCACCTGACCTGCCTCATTTCCTAACAGGAGGTCCAGCACTGCCCCTTCTCTGGTCGATACCTCTATGTACTGCTGCAAAAAACTATCCTGCACACATTTTACAAACTCCAAACCATCCAGCCCATTTACAGATTGTGTTTCCCAGTCTATTTTTGGAAAATTGAAATCTCCCACAATCACTACCATTAATATGTACAATACCACTCCCACTAATATGGACAATACCGGTGTATGAATTGATGTGCTTGCTTCAATCCGCTTTGTGCAACTGTTGATCGAAACCAGGAAGTTGTTCATCTCTATTTTCTGAAGTCTTCATGTATACTTCTAAAAGGTCTACTAACCAAGACCATGACTATTGAACTGTTTTTGGTGTTTGACGCTGTATGATGATCTTGTGCTTAAGACCAGCCTTTTGTGCACATTGATGGTCAGTGATTGCTATAAAGACACATAAAGCTGGAGTAACAATTGATACTGCTAATCCTACATACAAGTCCGCCTACCTCTGTCTCCTAACTCCACCCCAATCGTCCCCTACCTAGCTCTGTCTGACTATCATCCTGCATCCCTTCTCAGTCCACCAATGACCCCAGTCTCACCACTCTCTACTAGCTATAGTGTATTGATTCTTGGTCCTGACGTATGGTCTCGACAAATGTTTCCTTCCATAGATCCTCCCATTGTTCCGTTGTTGAAAATATATGACAATTAAACACTCTTGACTATTGAAGTGAGTCTAGGCCAGTTCACAGAGCAATTCAGCAATGTAATTTCTCCACATTCACCCTCCTACTGCCCTGATTCTCTTACCAACCACCTACACTAGAGATGCATTACAGTGACCAGTTAACCTACAGATGACTAATCTTTGGGATGTGTAATCCATATCTTTGGGATGTGGGGGAAATAAAGAGTAACCAAAGACACCCTGATAGTCACAGGGAGAATATGCCATTGTCACATAGACAACATGTGGGTTGGGGATTGAGCTGAGGCTGATGGAACTCATTCGTGGCCATGGCAACTGACTGAACTGGTCTTGCCAGTCACTTTAGACTAAAGCCCTTGTCCCACTTAGGTGATTTTTTCAGCGACTACAGGTGAGTAGGCTGTCATGACATGGTCGCAGGGTGATGCCTGTATGGTCGTGAGTAGTCTTACCAAGTCGCCTAAACAGTCGTAACGATTTTCTGGACCCCGTTGGATTTTGAAATGTTCAAAACTTTTCAGCAACTGGGGGCTTGACGTGGCTTGTCTTCTCCTGTCGTAGGTGCTCTTGTAGGTTGTCGCCAGGATGACGCAGGTTGTCACCAGGTGATGTTGGTTGTCGCCAGGTGCTTACTTCAGTGAATTGGCGACTACCTACGTCAACTTACGTCAATCGACGTCAACCGGCGACAGGTACCGGCGACTGAATTGTCTTCAGTTGTTGCCGACAGGGTCGCTGCTCGTGGTAGCTAGTCACGGGTGGACGTAGGTAGACTTTGGTTGTTGCCTGTGTGATCGTAGGTGTGGTCGACCTAATGGGTCGTCGCTTGTTGTAGCTTGTCGTAGACATTGTCTGGGTAGGGTCCAGTCGCTGCTTTTTCAGCGACCTGCTACGACTTTGACAGTCGCTGGCAGTAGCTGAAAAATTTGCCTAAGTGGGACTGGCCCTTTAGTTTAACAGACTTGGATACTGCGCTCTGTTCTCCACAAGCGACTGGTAATCAGCCAACGTCTTTGAGCATTCTTGGATGGCTTTGCCATCAACTCTGCAATTGCACATGCAAACTTAAATGTCAGGTTAGTATGTTCAGCAGCTTTGAATTAATGTGTTCATCTAACGTTCTACACGTAAAACCTATCACATAAGGTGCAATTAAAAAAGTCACTGAAATTACTACATAAGTATAAGCCCTTTTATGATTTTGTGGCATTACTAATTATCTCATCATGCCTCAGGCTCATTGTCCGTTGTTTATAATTTTCTGCTATTTCTAATAGTTTTGGATTAAACTAATCTTCCAGCTTCAGTCCAACCTCTTTAATGAAAACATCTTTCACCTCACCAGCAGATTTGGCAGCGTGCCACCATTTTCTGGCGCATCCTCGGTAAGGAACATTGCATTTTCCCATTTGCATCATTTGGCCTTTCATAATTTCACCATTTTCGTTCATCTCCATGGTATTGTTTACTTTGAAGATCATGTCCATTTGTTCAACACAAGAGCCAAATGTTTCTTAAGCTTGGTCACAAGTACTGCAATTGTGATTTGGGGCAGCCATATTGTCCTGGCCTGTTGCCATCCAACTATAAAATAAAATGGCTGACTTAGATCATATAACGTGGATGTGCAGGGAATGGAGGGATGTGGATTTGTGAACCAGAGGGCAAAAGTTTAAGATGAAGGGGAAAAGATTTTATAGGAATTTGACGGGTACTCTTTTCAAACAAAGGGTGATGGGTGTATGAAACGAGCTGCCAGAGGAGGTAGCTGAGGCAGGGACTATCAGAATGCTTAAAAAGCAATTAGACAGGTACATTGATAGACAGGTTTAGAGAGATATGGGCCAAATGCAGGCAAGTAAGATTAGTGTGGGTGGAACATGTTGGTCGGCATAGGCAAGTTGGGCCGAAGGGCCTATTTCCACACGGTATGACTCTATGACTCTATAATAGTACTGCATAGGATAGGCCCTTCAGCCCACAGTGCCTGTGCCAAACAAGATGCCAAGTTAAATTAATCTCCTCTTCCTGCATATGATCCATATCCCTCCATTCCCTACATATCCATGTGCCTGAAAAACCCTCTTAAATGCTACAATGCATCTGCCTCTATCACCACCCCTGGGAATGAATCCCAGGCATCCACCACCCTCTGTGTGTAAAGCTTGCCCTGCACGTTTCCTTTAAACTTTGACCCTCTCATCTTAAAAATAGGCTCGCTAGTCCTTGACATTTCTACTCTAGGAAAAAGCTTCTGACTCTTTACCCTGTTTACGTCTTATGTGCATCTAAGAGTCCTATGACGAGCCAATGCTGCTTCCTCTTGCCACGGCAGCATGCTGCCTTGTGCCCTACTGCAGATAAACACAAAGTGCCTAGATAAACAAGTTTTTATATGAGATGTTAAAGGCAGAAAAAAAACAAACAAGAAGAATCAATATGTTTCAACAATCAAAAGAAAATTACACACACCCCACAATATGGAACGGCTGCATTCCGAGAAATCTGTCCAGCATAATTTTCCAAAATATCGATCCTTTAATTTTTTTTAGAACATTTGCTATTTATTTTCCAATTTTTGTTTATTTTGCTTTTTGTTCACACATAAATTCCATAAGACTGAATCATTATTCCATGCCTTAAATTTTTTGGTGGTTATTTGTGAATTACATAAGGGCAGATTGTTGCTAGCTGAACTACCGTAACACAGGGCAACACTATATTGTCTTTATCATCAAATTATATTGTCATGAATACATCTTCATTTTCCATCATGCCATCAGACTCATTTTTAAATCATTATTAATCCACCAGTTTGCCTTCAGAAGCCCAAATGCAAAATGTATTGCAGACAGATGGCAATACTGTCCACATTGGTCAACGTATAAAGTTATCAGAACAGTAATCCAGAGACAATTATCACAAATATGTATCTCCTCACAGCAACTGAGGAATTTTGATTTGAAATAATGAAATAAATTAAGAATAAAAAGTTAAGACGAGTTAGGGTGTTAACTGGGTTGTTGTAAAACAGCATCTCACTCCCTAACTTTCCTTTAGGTGAGGAAACAATTAACATTATTTAAGTGTGCAGGAAGGAACTGCAAATGTTGGTTTAACCCGTACATAGACACAAAAAGTTGGAGTAACTCAGTGGGTCAGTCAGCATCTGTGGAAAAAAAAGGAATAGGTGATGTCATACTGCTGGGTTGGAAGCTGCCCTCGCGTCTATCTAGCATTATTTAAGTCCTGTATCTACTTCCAGTAAGTAATATGCAGCAGTTATGAACAGTTTATTTTATGGCAATGACAATTTTGGATGCAAAACTGGCCATGATTGATTATATGCTACAGCTTAGGAAATCTGCTGTGTTCTTTAAATACAGCTGAGCGCGGATTTCATAATATGCTAGAATCTGCCAGGAAAGCTAAGAGGTTCTGTGGCGAACGGCTGGTAATTCCGCTCAGAAATGCCTGCAAGTCTGTAACTTTTATACAAAAGTGGAATACTCAAATCCACGGCTCAAGGTCCATGAGCATATTCCCAGTTTTTAAAATTTCCTTGGTAAAATTGTAAATTGTCTTCATTGTGTGGACGATAGTGTTAGTGAGCAGGGATCGCTGGTCGGCGTGGTCTCGATGGGCCGAAGGGCCTGTTTCCGTATCTCTAAAATAAAATAAACTACACAGGTAGCTGGGTCAAGGGCATTTACTATTATTACAAATTTGAGGCATTCATGCATGGGCACACTTGTCTCCTTGGAGAGGTCTTCCCAGTACCTGTGACCGACTCGAACAGAGAGCAAACCTCCTGTAGATTATGTAAATCACCAACCTCTTAAGGTCCCTTTTTACTAAACCTGGAAGTATGTTGCCTGAGGGAAAATTACTGATGGTGGTGCAGTGAACTTGTGCCTTCAGGGCTGGCTGTCATGTCCCAGGTATCTGAGTGCTGCCAGCTACGCAGAGTTCAACCTGATCGTTTTAGTCATGGCTAGGAGATATACAACGGTCTGAAGAAGGGTCTCGACCCGAACATCACCCAATCCTTCTCTCCAGAGATGCTGCCTGTCCCGCTGAGTTACTCCAGCTTTTTGTGCCTATCTTCGATACACAGGGGGAACCTGACCAGGCTAATTGTTTTCTAAATGCTAGTGTTGGGTTTTACAACTTTTACAGTGTTATATAACAACTATAGGGAAGTGGACTTGAATTTTAGCACTGAGAAATAGTGTGGGTGACTTTGTAAATGGTAATGGAGTAAAGGCCATGGAGAAAGATTCAGGGATAAGGTACAGATGTGACATCATCACAATAGAGGAACATGTCTAAAGTATTATCCTGGTTGCAAAACAATGAGCACCTGTCTTCAGGGCATCTGAAAGAACTACAAGGGAGAGAGCAAGTGAGAGACATAGAATGAGAGAGGCCAGCAAAGAAAGAAACATGGATATGCAGGGAATGGAGGGATACGAATCTTGCGCAGGCAGAAGAGAGTTTAATTTGGCATTACACTGACGTTGTAGGTTGAAGGGCCTGTTCTGGCCCCGTACTGTTGTTCTTTTTAGTTTAGTTTAGTTTAATTTAGAGATACTTTGCGGAGGGATTGGCTCCTTCACAGGCAGAAGATGTTGTCTGTTGCGTCGGTAGGTGCCGCCATCGGCTCTAACAATGTACGAGCGTGGCTCCGAGGCGGGACGAGAAACCACCCCAATACAGTCATGGCCATTATCAGTCTGTAAGCGAACCACCTGTCCTTTGGTCAATGGCGGCAGAGGCCTACTCGTCTTGTCGAACAATTTCTTCTGAATGTCACGCTTCTGTTGCAACCTGGATTGAACCTCCTCAGGTGGAAAGACAGGTGGGATTAACGTTTGCTCTGCTACGGGCAGCGGGGTACGGGTCTGCCTTGACAATAAGCGTTGAGCAGGTGAGCCCAAGGCAGGGTCACGGGAAATGTTGCGTAAATTGAGCAAATCCAGGAATACATCAGATTTAGCCCTGTGAGAGCGCTCCATGAGTTGTTTTGCACTTCTGACAGCCCGTTCAACCAGCCCGTTAGACTGTGGATATTCAGGGCTGCTGGTGATGTGGTGAAAATTACAGCGCCTGGCAAACTCTCTGAATTGTTGTCTGGAGAACTGACTGCCATTGTCAGTCAACAGCTTGCCTGGAGATCCGTGGACGGAAAAATGACGAGATAATTTCGAAATCACACCGCTGGAAGTGGGGCTGCTGAGAAAATCAATGTCGAACCATCCTGAATACGAATGCACAGTACCAGGTACTGCTTGCCATGCCAATCAAATAAATCAGCCTCCACTGTAGACCATGGGAGCGCAGGTACAAGATGTGGCAGAAGTGGTTGCTTTTGTTGATGAGGCGCCAGGCTATTGCACACCGCACAAGCTGCCACATTTTCGTTGCTGTATGCGGCCATGCCAGGCCTGTAAAACATGCTTTTAGCCCGTGAAACAGTGGCTTCAGCACCTGGGTGTCCTGCATGGGCAGCGTCAAAATACCGGTGATGCAGCAAAACAGGAACCACAGCCTTGTGTCCTTTTAAAACAATGCCATCTTGAAGCACTATTTCGTCTTGAACAGGGAAGAAAGGTCGGACTGGCAATGGAACGTTGTAGCGCTTGTCTGGCCAGCTGCGCTTAATGACAGACGTTAGCGACCATAGGGTCTTGTCGGTGGCAGTGTGGGCAACCAGGTCCTCCATCCATGATGAAGGGATGAAGGATACTGTCATCACGATAAAGTCTTCTTCCTGCGAGGCACTTCAGCCCACTGAGTCTGCGCCATCAAGCGATCCCCGTACGCTAGCACTAACCTACACATTAGGGATAATTTACAATTTTTAGCAAACCAATTAACCTACAAACCTCTGGATCTGGATCTGGATGTAGTATGCTAAAAAGCTCTAGGTAGAGCATCACTCAACCTGTACATCTTTGGACTGTGGTAAGAAACCGGAACAACCGGAGAAAACCCACGTGGTCATGAGAAGAACATACAAATTCCGAACACACAGCACCCGTAATTGGGATCAAACCTGGGTCTCTGTTGCACCATGAAGGCAAGTGGAACAAAAGCTGCAGTATGAAACTAATGTTGATACAGTGGCAAGAAATTGCAACATTTCAAGGGATGTTGGCAAATGGAGAAGATAACTTCCCTGGCTCTCTGCTTAATTTTCAACTGTTGAAAGCAGGAATTCTGGCACACGTAGTATGTGCACAGCTAACAGCAGCAGTTTGGAACACAAGAGGCATATTCATGGCAACCTACAGTGTTAAACAGACCATGGAAACTTACCCTTTAAGAAGTAATTTCATATGAGGCGGCTGTGGCTCATTTGTTCATTCCCTGAGTTTGGAACATTATGGAAATTTGAGGAGGTTTAATGAATGAAATTGGCAGCTTAAACATATTTGGTGAACAGTCACAGAGGATTGTGTCGGTGAGATTCTGGTATCACAAATACACAGCAGTTCACTGATACTGAGGGCAGCAGCCAGTTCGACGTCCGCACTGGGATTCAACTCAGATAATAGTGTCTCAACAGCAGCAGAGATTCAGCGAAGCATTGCAGGACCATACAAGTTAACGGCAGATATACGCAATAAATTTGTCCACACAACTCCAAACGATACAATGACAGGCTGTTAACAATTTGCTTACCCTGGAATTGAGCAAATAATAAACATTAGAACATTTTATCCTGATGTACGGGCATGATTTGTATTAAGCACTGTTTTTCTGAAGAAAAATTCTCCAAATTATATCAATAGTATTGCGACACACAAAATTAATCAACTGTGAGATATTCAACATTCCTGATCTGCAAAACAACAGCTATTAGTTATCAATATAACATTTTTTTAAAATAGCAAAACACACAGAGCTGGTGGAACTCACGGCTCAGGCGGACATGTGTGAATGCAATGGACAGACATTTTAGGTTGGGACTGCCTTCATTTTTCTTCAAGCCTTATTTTCCCTTGAAATGGAGCTATTATAATGCCAATGCTCAAAATTCAACCTTTGTCCTTGCTGCGATCTGTGACATCCTGCAAACTTTGCCTGTGGAGATTAAGGCCAAGCTAACGCTCAGCTTGCCAGCATAACGAACATTATGGACCCGTACATCAGTACAGGTGTCAGAGGCTATGGGGTGAAGGCAGGAGAATGGGGTTAGGAGGGAGAGACGGATCAGCCACGATGGAATGATCGTGGAGTAGACTTGATGGGCCGAATGGCCTAATTCAGCTCCATCACTCATGATCTTATGATTTCAGGCTCACTGCTGTATTAGGGAGGTCACCCGACCTTCATGGTCAATGAAAGAAGGCAAGAGCCGCAGGGTCCGTAGAACGGAAGCAGCAGTTCAGGTTTCCTCAAAGTGTAGGCCTCCGGAGACTGGATTCCCATCCTTACTGCAGTCCCCCTGGCCATCCACCGCCCGGAGAGCATGACTGCATCCTTGGCAGATCACCATGCTCGTCAAAGCAAAAGAAAGGAGCAATCCATAAATTTACACTCAGCACAGTATAATTATCATAATCCGCCACGTTATGGAGTGGTAAAGCAGCATTTAATACTATAGGCCTTCATTGGTTGTGGCATTGAGTATACGAGTCAGGAAGTCATGGTAACCCTTTACTGGACTTTGGCCAGGTCACCTTTTGGAGTATTGTGTGCATTTCTGGTGGCCCCATTACAGGAGAGATGTGAAGCCTTTGGAGAGGCTGCAGACGAGGTTTATCAGAATGCTGCTTGGTTTAGCGGGTTTTATCTACAGGGAGAGGTTGGACAAGGTTGGATTGTTTTCCCTGGAATGTGGAGGTTGTGGTGCGATCAGATAGAAGTATATAAATTACTGAGAGGCGTAGATAGGGTAGACAATCAGAACCTTCGCAGGGGGGATGTCAAAGAGATTTATTCCAATCTTTTTCCCGAATTGCGAAACCTTTATTATGAGACTGACCCCTGATTTTAAATATTGCATCCAGAGGAAATAAATAAATATGTCATGTCCCAAATTATTTTCAGAAAACAATACTCACATTTGGTTTGGAATTATTTAAACTAATTTTATTCCGTTTTCTTATACCTAGCAGAAGGATAGGGTTTTTATACAGCAATCTAGACCAGATTTAACACCCGACAAATAAAATGATTATGTGTTATGCCAGACGAGATGGTGATGAGAGGTGAGGGGAATGTGAGTGGGGATGGAACATTGAACAGAACGATACAGCACTGGAACAGTCCCTTCGGCCCTCAATGTATGTGCTGAACATGATGCCAAGTTATGCTAATCTCCTCTGCAAATATGTAATTGATATCCCTCCATATCCTGCATGTCCATGTGCCTGTCTAAAAGCCTCTCAAATGCCGATAGTGTGTCAGCCTCCACCACCACCTTTGGCAGTGCATCTCCTTTAAACTTTGCCCATCTCACTTTAAAGCTTTGCCCTCTAGTCCTTGACATTTCCACCCTGGAAAAAAGGTTCTGACTGTCTATCCTGTCTATCATTTTATATGCTTCTATCAAACCTCGCCTCAACCTCGGATGTTTTCGAGATAACAATATAAGTTTGTCCAATCTCTTCTCATAGCTAAATACCCTCTAATCCAGACAACTCTGCTAAATGTCTGTACCCTCTCCAAGGCCTCCACATTCTTCCTGTAGTGGGGCAACCAGAACTGCACACAATGAGTTCCAATGAAAATGATTTTTAATCAATTAAACAATTAGACGTTTCGTTCAAAGTCAGAAAACGTGTGCACCCTATACAGCAAAATGAAAAATGGAGTTGAATTATTCTTCCTCTTGCATTTGTTTCTGCTTTTTCTTTTCTTTTTGTTCTTGCCTTTTCTGTTTCTTTGCCTCCCCAGTAAACTTCCTCTGATACGCCACTTTTATTTTCAAGGCAAGCTGTGCGAATCGCACACCTCTCCAAATGTGGCCTCATTAGTGATCTCTGAAAGTTATTAAATAACATGTTTCATTCAATGATCAAATATTCCCATTGATACTGTGGTGCCACGTATAATTGAAAACACGAACAAGCCAGAAAATGAACTTTCCATCTTACTGTAAAAGCGGCACAAAATCCATTGAGATGTGCAGCGCAATTTGGACAGGAAGCAATCAAAGTAATTACACAGTTCTTAGTTGTTTTGTGTTTGCGGGTTTCCTTTTATTAAACTGCAATGCACTGTTAAGATAAGGTTTAAAAGACAAAGATTAATAATGTAGCTCTGGTTTGACTGAATTTTTGCAGCTCGTGATTAATGTAATTAAGTCGTAGAGTCATGCAGGCAGAGAGAGAGTTCCTTCAGCTACCAGGTCTGTGCCAACCATGAAGCACCAAGTTTAAATAATCCTACTTTATTAGTCATATTATACAATGTGGAAACAGGTCCTTCGGTCCAACTTGCCCACAGCGGCCAACATGTCCCAGCTACACTAGTCCCACCTGCCTGCATTTGGCTCAAATCCCTCCAAACCTGTCCTATCCATGTACCTGTCTAGCAGTTTCTTAAATGTTGGGATAGTCCCAGCCTCAACTACCTCCTCTGACAGCTTGTTCCATACACCTGCCACCCTTTGTGTGAAAAAGTTACCCCTCAGATTCCTATGAAATCTTTTCCCCTTCACCTTAAACTTATGTCCTCTGGTCCTCGATTCACCTACTCTGGTCAAGAGACACTGTGTGCATCTACCTGATCTACTGTATTCCTCTCCTAATTTTATACACTCCTCCTCTCCTCTTCTTCTCCTCAAATTCCCTTGAACTCTCCAAAGTTCTGCCATTCAGCTACAAACTTGAGGCAATTTATAGGAGCCAACCATCCTACCAACCCACACGTCTTCAGGATGTGTGAGGGAAGTGGAGCGCCCGGGGGAAACTCACACAGTCATAGGAAAGGACACAAAAGGACACAATGCTGGGGTAACTCAGCTGGTCAGGCAGCATCTCTGGTGAACATGGATAGGTGGCGTTTTGGATACAGACACTTCTTCAGACTGGCGTCTCATCCCAAAACATCACTTTTCCATGTTCTCCAGAGATGCTGCCTGACCTGCTGGGTTATTCCAGCACTTTGTCCTTTTGTGTATTATTGTGGAATTCTCTGCCACTGAGGCAGTGGACACCAATTCACTGGATGCATTTGAAAGAGAGTTAGATAGAGCTCTTTGGGCTAGCGGAATCAACGGATATGGAGAGAAGGCGAGCACGGGTTACTGATGGTGGATGATAAGCCATGATCACAATGAATGGCTTGAATGGCTTGAAGGGCTCGAAGGGCCGAATGGCCGCCTCCTGCACCTATTTTCTATGTAACCTGTATCTAGAATTCTTTGTTTCTGTAGGTAATAAGTTGATATGTTCATAAGTCGTAGGAGTGGAATTAGGCCATTTGATCCATTCAATCTTGGCTAATCCATTTTTTCCTCTCAACCCTATTCTTCTGCCTTCTCCCCATAACCTTTGCCACCCTTACTAATCAAGAACCTGCCAATCTCGACCTCCACAGCCAACTGTGGCAATGAATTCCACAGATTCACCCCCCCCCCCCCCCCCCCGACTAAAGAAATTCATCCTCATCTCCTTTCTAAAGGCACGTCGTTTTATTCTATAGTCACAGGAAAAACGTGCAAACTCCACTCAAACGTTATCAAAAGTCGGGATTGAACTCAGCTTACTGGAGCTGTGAGGCAGCAGCTCTACAGTTTGCACCACTGTGATGTCATACGTAACAAATTAATGTGACTAGACTTCTATGAGCAAAACAAGCGCAGGGAAACTTGAGACTGAAACATGTGAAGAGCAACATGAAACAACACTACAAGTCTCACAATCATATGCATGTGATGGATTACATCAAACAACCCAAGATGCTGTTTAACAAAAGACCATACTACTTACCATGGGTGTTCCTTTCACTTGCATAGAAGAGCAGGTTAAAACCAGAACACAGAAGATGGCAGCACAATCCAGGGGTGATTTTTAATAGTTTCTAGTTGGCAGAGGAGGTTACATTTGGAAGGTCTCTGCATTCATTGAGAATATATGTTTTGACTTTTTCCCTTTTATTTTTAGTTTCTATTTAACTGTAACTTTTAGGTATGTTCTGTCTGTATTAGCACAACTTAATCCTTTTCATGTTGCTTGCTGCCTGTGAAAGGTTATCTAGCATGATTTGATCTCAATGCCTCACTGGCTTGTGGTTTTGTTCCTGGAGCTTTGTTCATTCCAGTTATCATGCTGATGTCCTGTCTTCTGCTTTCAGCCTGGCCTGGGAGCTAAGCCAGGTCACTCCCTACAACTTTATCCCCTTGTCATCATTAAAGGGCCTGTCCTGGCTTCCTTGGAGATATCTCACTCAGCACATAGACACGTGCAGGCACCTGAGGTAGGCCCATTGTTGGGGTCAGGTGGGGAACAATCAGGCCAACACTGAGGCTGGAGCTGAACTGAATGCTGAGGCCTGGTGACGACAACTGTGCTCGGAACAGGAGTGCTGGATATAAAGTTAGAAAATGCCTGAAACACTCAGCAAGTCAGTCAGCATCTGTGGAGAGAGAAGCAACTAGAGGTTCAAGTCTGAGACACTTCATCAGAACTCTTGGACCGGAAACATTAATCATGTTTCTCTGAGACTCTGAGGAAGCATCACCTGTTCACGTTCATCAGATGACACTTCATCAGAACTCCCGACCGGAAACATCACCTGTTCACGTTCTCCAGAGATGTTGCCAGACCTGCTGAGTTACTCCAGCACTTTGTGTCCTCCTCTGAGTGTTTCCAGTATTTTCTGTTTTTATTTCAGATTTCCAATATCTGGAGTTAAAAAAAAAAAATCGCTTTGGGGCTAAAGCCACCGGGCAGTGACCACCATCACGGGGGATTGGGGGTCTATCGATAATTATGGATGCGAAGAGTGGTTGTAGCACCTGACGGTAATAAATAAGCTACCCGGCCACAGCCTGCAACGGTGAGGTTAGCAGAAGCAGTGTCAGGGTCTTGTTTAAGTTGCAAGGTCCCTGTAGATCACAAAGCTCACTAGAAAAGTACCCAAGGACATGTACAGGTGGATGAAGGACTGTGCTTGAGACTAAACAGGTCTGCCAGGGTGAGTAAAGCATGATTGGTCGCACATGCCGAGATGCCTGCAGCCATATGTGTACTTCCTGGCACAGCTTCCTGATTCGTGGTTCCAGCTCCACTGTGTTGCACCATCTGCTGCTTTAACACCCCAGCTAAGGTGCACCACAGGGATGCATATGCCTGTCACAGTAATGGTCACCCAAGGCACTCTGCTCTGCTTCATCCCCAGCCAACTCCCCCTTACATGAGGTTTTCTGGTTTGACAGTCAAACCCTGAGCCTACCATGAGCTTCCACACTTCCCTTTCAAACCTCAGTATGGAAATAAATATCTCATATAGAAATAAAGAAATAGAGATGCTGGTTAATACACAAAAGGACACAAAGTTCTGGAGTAACCCAGCAGGTCAGGCAGCACCTCTGGAGAACGTGGATAGGTGACATTCTGAAGAAGGGACTTGACCCTAAACGTCACCTATCCATGTTCTCCGGAGATGCTGCCGGACTGTCATTACTGCCGTGATGGAGAAGAGTGGGTTTGATGGCCAAATGTTTGCTGGCCACCATTCAGCTTGCACATATTGAACAGGCAGGCCCTGCCTCACCAGAGTGAACATGGGCAGTGTATTACGTGCCCATATGGCAACCCATGTTCCTGCCATCATGGGGCAACACAGTGGTGGAGCAGGGATTGCTGCTGCCTTACAGCTCCAGGGACCTGGCTCTGACCCTGACCCTGACCTCAGTTGCCGTCTGTGTGGAGTTTGCACGTTCCTCCTGTGACCATTACAGTATCCTCCCACATCCCAGAGACTAGCTGGATGTTTGGTTGATTGATTTTTGCAAATGACCATATAAATTGGTATTACCAGTTAACTACCAGAGGAGGAGAATCAGGATGGTGTTGATGGACATTAGAGAATGGATGTGTTATCGAGGGAGATGGGACTCCCTCTGAGGGTTACCGAGGGTTGTTTCTGAGGGTTGTTCTGACAGCTGGCCTTGTAAATTAAATATGGTGGTTAAAATAGATTTGATGGGCTGAAGAATCTCTTTCCACATCATGAGGAAAGACAAACATGTACATTTAAACCCACCACAACTTCCCTTAATGTGAGAGTTGTTGAGTTTTCCCATTCCACCCCACCCCAACCTATTTGACCCAGTTGTCAAGGGTGCTACAGAGAAGCACATGGACAGGCTGTTCCAAGAGTGTTATTTTGGCAGAAGTACTGTGCCTTGGGCAGGTTCAACTCCATTCTATACACTCTCGCAAAGGGGCTATTACCTCACGCCGCCCGAGGCAGTGCCTGTGCTTTGGAATGTCAGTGATATCAGGCCATCTTTACAGAGATTCAATCCCAAGGAGCATGAGCCAGGAAGTTAGGGATGTAGACGCATCAATACTTGATGCATAGAAACCAAGAACCAAGGACAAGACCACTGGCTTCTATAAAAAACATGAATATACTGTATTTTCAAGCTCTGATGTCCATTGAAAAAAATATCACACTGCATTGTTTTTAACTATCGTGAGGATTGGTGGGGAAGAATCATAACAGAGATACAATTGTAATCACTATGTTTAATTAATCTGCCCTTTGTTATTGTTTTACTGATACTAATCAGACAGGAGAAGAAACTCAAACATGGCTATTTCAATGATAAGGAAGAAACATTCAATATTGGACCTACTGACACAAGTACTTGACTAATGTTATTATAAAGATCTGTTCATTAGTGCCGGGTAACTCAGCAGGCAGTAGGGGATAGGATGCCTTTCTAGTTAACCGCTGAACAGAACTCCAGTTGATTTGCAACACATGATTTAACTTGCCGTGTCAGTTGGATTTTTGACAATGTGCAATGCAGTAAAACAAGTTGGAGCAATTCATTACTCCATCTACACTTCACAGTGCCTCGGCAAGGTCACCAGCATAATCAAGGATGTGTCTCCCCACAGACACACGCCCTCTTCTCCCCACTCCCATCAGGCAAGCGATAAAGAAGTGTGAAGACGCATAGCTCCAGATTCAGAGAAAGAGAGTGGTACAGAGCTGCCATCTGTCTCAATGGAGACCTTCGGACTATCTTTATTTGGACTTTACTGGACTTTGTCTTGCACTAAACGTTAGTCCTTTTATCCTATCTGTATACTGTGGATTGCAATCATGTGTGGTCTTTCTGCTGACTGTATACCATGCAACAAAAAAGTTTTTCATCCTACCTCAGTACACATGACAATAATAATAAACTAATCTAGTTTAGTTTAGTTTAAAGCTAAACGTTAGCCCGTTCCTCCTGATTTTCTTTGTTGTGGAATCCCGCGTCTCTACTCTTGCATGAAGCCAATATTGTGCCTTGCCAAATTTCACTATCATGCGGCATGCTATATACATATGTGTATTAAAATAATCCATGCTCAATTTGTTCATTCCAGTTGAGATAATGCATTCCAATTAGTCAAAAAGCAGCCTGCGTGTGTGGAGCAGAGCAGCAAACAGCGCAGCACGTCATGTTTTACTGTGCTGTCCTCCGCCCCCCTGGTGGAGGGGTGGACCTCACGGCCCTCGACAATGGCGCATTGAACTGGCTACAGCGCCTGGAGGTCGTTACATAACTTGTGCTGCCTCAAACGCAAGAAGAAGAAGTCATGTTATACAGTAGGCTTTACAGTAATATCTTGTTAAGTATCCTGAAATGTGAATCAATAGAGATAAATCCTATGAGATACATTTCAAGGAGAGGAAAATAATCTCTAACAAAATTTCTCCCGCATTTCCATCTCCTCTCAGAGAAAATGGCACCGAAGTAATACTTAGTGATCACGAACATTTAAAGATTTTCAGTTTTCCATCCAGGCCTATAATTCTTTCCCACACTGTGTGGCAGCCGTGTTGAAGGAATGGCCCGCCTCAAAAACTTCCATCACAATATATTCACAAAGATCATAGGTTGCACAGCAACAAAACTGCAACATAATTAAATATGCAGGAGATAGCAGCCAGAACTTACCATGTAGGTCTCAGTTCCATTCCCTCTGTATCACTTCATTGCAGCCATATTATCCTCATCCTTCAACCTCACGTAGTACCTGTCCGCTCTCAGTTCCCAGGAACATGGTCCTAACTTACAGTCATGGTTTCCTTTTACTTAATTCTCCTTTCCCTTAACACTTGGGCAGGTACATATATAGGATAGGTTTAGAGGGATATGGACCAAATGCAGGCAGGTGGGACTAGTGTAGACGGGGCATGTTGGTTGGCCGGTGCAAGTTGTGCTGAAGGGCCTGTTTCCACACTATCACTCTATGACATTATGACTCTAATTCTAACATGAACAGCAGCCTTGCCACTTGCTCAGCACAGAGTTTGGCTTTTGGGATACTGTGAGCTGCTCCTGCTGACAAGGAGCCCATGTTAAAGCTTGGTTCATGAGCGGGAACTAATTGATCAGTTGCTTCTCCGCTTCATTTCAGACTGGGAGCACATTCACACTTGGGGAATTTTGCCAGTCCACCACTGACGGAGGCTGCATGCATCATGCTTAATCTGTGCCAGCCATTTCATCTCTCAGGGGCATTAAACCCAGCAAGTCACGACCAATGGAAGTGTTAGCAAATCAGCATAGCATGTGGCTGCACCCCCGTGAAAAGATCATCACTGGCAGAACACTACATTCATCAAACCCAAGGTTTACTTTTCCCAAGTGCAGACTGGATTTTGAATCTTCACACACTTCACTTGAAGATCAGTGTGAAGTGGTGCATGGATTCACACCCCCTGACTTCCAATCTAAGAGGCAATATGTGTTGCCTGCTTCCATGGCCGCAATCCTTCAGCCCCCAAACCCCTTCCTGGCCCTCATTCTCCACCAAATCTAACCATAGTTAATCCTTCTACTAGTGTATCTTCTTCTAATTGTGGATATTAGGGCAGCACAGTGCAGCAGCAGTAGAGCTGCTGCCTTACAGCGCCAGAGGCCCGGGTTCGATCCTGACTATGGTTGCTGTTTGTACGTTTTGCCTGTGACCACATGGGTTTTCACTGAGAGCTCCGGTTTCCACTCACACTCCAAAGATGTGCAGGTTTGTAGGTTAATTGGCTGCTGTAAATTGTCCCTTGTCTGTAGGATAAACAAAAGGGCGATCGCTGGTGAGCCAAAGGGCCTATTTCCATACAGTATCTCTAAAACTAAAACTAACAACCAAAAGCTAATTACTAGCATCTCTTTCGTATGCTATTTACTTTCCTGGGCATGTCTGATGAAACTTCTTCAACTGTCCTTTCACTTCTAAACCTGTTGTATTTGTGTATGGTTTGGTTGTAGTCATGTATAGTATTATCTGATTTAATTGGATACCACCTAAACAAAAGCTTTTCACTGTATCTTGGTGCATGTGACAATGATAAACCAGTACCGATACCAAACAGGGCGCATGGTGGCGCAGCGGTAGAGTTGCTGCCTTACAGCGCCAGAGACACGGGTTCGATCCTGACTACGGGTGCTTGTCTGTATGGAGTTTGTACATTCTCCCCACGACCTGCGTGGGTTTTCTCCGGGATCTCCAGTTGCCTCCCAATTCCCCCTCCAATTCCAGGTTAATTGGCTTGGTATAATTCTAAAATTGTCCCAATTGCGTGTAGAATAGTGTTAATGTTCGTGGATCGCTGATCGGCGCGGACTAGGTGGGCCAAAGGCCTGTTTCCACGCTGTATCTCTAAACTGAACTGAAAAATAAACCAAACATTTCAATGCAGAAGCTCATATCCCAGTAACTTTGCATGCAGAGTATTTTTAAATGGATCAAAAAGTAGTTTTAATTCTTACCTCTTTTTCCTATCCCACGGCTCTGGTTAGTTTATTCCTTGGCAGTTCCATTATTCATTACAACTTCCTCCAACTCCACTGAGAGGAAGGGAGAACATTGTCAGCATCCTCCCAGGGGTCATAAACAAGGAACTAATCACACTCAACCAGCGCTGGTGAGTGGGTCACATTGGTCTTTCATCTTCACTGGCTCATGAGAATCAAAATGGAGAAGCAACATTCAGGACAGCATTAGATAGACACAAAACGCTGGAGTAACTCAGTGGGACAGGCAGCATATCTGGATATCTGGAGAGAAGCAATGGGTCGTGACCCTTCTTCAGACTTCTTCAGGAAAGCATTGCCGACCTCGAGTATTCAAAGGCAAGTACCAAACATCGCAAACAACCCATTTATTTGCCCCCATTGTGCACCACCTGCCTCTCCTGTAGCAGATTATCTGTGTCCTATACAAGGCTCGTCAGAGTACACAGAACTACTGGAGGTGAGTCATTAATTCCGAGGTCGACTTCAGTAGAATGCGAATCTTATTATTTTTTCTTATTACAATTTGCACAAATTTTTAATGTTTAATCAAATATTAACGAACGGCTGATTTTCAAAGGATAATTACAATGACTGTTAATTAAATCACAAAGTGATGGAGTAATTCAGCAGCTCAGGCAGCATTATGGAGGGGATGAACAGGCAATGTTTCGACCCAAATCATTGCCTATCCATTCCCTCCAGAGATGCTACCTTGATGAGGTATTCCAGCACTTTGTGCTTTGTTCAAGATTTCAGCACCTTAATATAATGAACCATCATGCCTCTCCATGATGGTTCATTATATTACTTCTACTGCTACTTCTACTCAGTCTTCATATCTAAGATTCAGGAAATATGTCATGGCACCATAGTGTTCACGCTCTCTCCTCCTTCAAACCAAACCATCATAAAGATATTGTGTTGTTCATTCCACTTCCTACACAGTACTCGCTGGAGTTTGGAAGAATGAGGAAGGACCTCATTGAAACATACAGAATTGTGAATGGCTTGGATAGAATGGATGTGGAGAGGATGTTTCCACTAGTGGGAGAGTCTAGGACGAGAGGTTATAGTCTCAGAATTAGATGTTCCTTTAGGAGGAGAAATTTGTTTAGTCAGAGGATGGTGAATCTGTGGAATTCTTTGTCACAGAAGGCTGTGGAGGCCATCAGTGGATATGTATAAGGCAGAGAAAGATAGATTCTTGATTAGTACAGGTGTCAGAGGTTATGTGAAGAAGGTAGGAGAATGGGGTTAGGAGGGAGAGATAGATCAACCGTGATTGAATAGCAGAGTAGATGGGCTGAATGGCCTAATTCTACTCCTATTCCTTATAACCTGATGACAGTAGGGTACCAAGTTTCATCAGCCATGATCTGTATCCACCCAGATCATGAAATCCAGCCAAGCAATCCTCTTTCGTCCAGTGCTCACCGTCTGCCTGAAGTTTGTACATTCTCCCTCAAATCATGTGAGTTTCCTTTGGTTCTGTAAACCTGACTTATGATATATCGCAGACAATCAGCATAATAGTCAGAACTGAAATCAAGAATTGCCTTTGGAACTGGAACACAGACCATGGGATAACAATGCAGCTCGAGACTTCTTGTAGACTTGCATATGATACATCCCAGGAGAAAGAAAAGCTTGTATGCGTCCAACTAACTGAATAAATGGGGAACATGGAATTTCTGCATACACTGCAACAAACAGGAAACATAGAATTCCTGCTTCTGCCAGGCTTTCTCTTCACAGTTCTAGTTTTAGAAATTCTGGAAGTTGTTTTTTAAATGGGAAATGGTCTGATGTGTAAGTGAATGAGGCTTCCTGTTTATATAGAAGTCAACAACAGCAAATGCAGTCGACAGGACAGACAGGAGCACGGCAGGGAGCAAAGAAAGGCAGTTGGATTAATTAGCAGTTACTTCAATGCAAGAGGCCTGACAGGTAAGGCAGATGATCTCAGGGCATGGGTGAATATGTGGGGTTGGAATATTAGTCATTACTAGAGCCAGGATGTTTAAGCGCTAAAAATCTCTGAAATAGGCAGGCATAATAAAATTACAAAAATGGCATGAAAAAGGCATTTATTGACAAAAAAAAGGCATAAAAAGGCATGCATTTCCACCACCAAAATATGGTTAAAAATGATAATATAAAGGTATACTACATTAAATGACCAAAGTTGCTGGTTGCACATCAATTACTAGCATTTCTTTCAAATTATCCGGTGTTAAACTATGCCGTTTGTCAGACAGAATATGCTTCTGTTGTGAAAAACTTTCTATCCCAGCTGAGGTCACTGGTGCATACCCGAAACAAGCTACAGACTCTATATTCATGTCGATATCCTGTGCATAACAACTATCTTTGAGAACTTTAGCCATGTGTTATATTTCTTCAAGATCTTTGTTACCGAAAATCATTCTCTCACATTTTCCTTGTATAGAAACATAGAAACATTCCCATCCTACATCCAAGCCAATGTTAATTTGTTGAAAACCTGCAAGTTATTCACTAATGTTTCGCCACGTTTCTCAAGGGAAGTGGTAGGTTGTGGTAAGTTTGCAAAATTGGAAGCAATAAACACAAGATCGCGATGGAGGAACTTTTTCTGCATGATTTCATTGACGATCCTGACTGCAGCAGATTCTTCTTCTTCAAAACTGTTGACGATTTATTTTATTTTTTCAAAATTTGTGGCATAGTTGAGTACAGCAGAGAGCCATGTACCCACCTAGACAAAACGAGCTGAGGAAGTTATGGTATCTCGGGTGCCATTTCCTTGAACAACTGCACACGTGATGGTGCTTTAAGGAAGATTTTCTTGACATTGGAAACTAGGCGATCATCATTTGGAAACAAGCTATGCATGTGCTTGGCAATTCTATGGAGTCCGTGAGTTAAGAATGTCAAATGCAACATTTTGGGGAATAAATGTTTAAGAGCACGAGCAGCTTTTTTCATGTACGGAGCTGCATCAGTCACAAACAGAAGAACATTCTTGTGTTTTATACAATCTGGCCAAAGTACAGCAAGTGAAGATGTAAACAACTGAGCTGTTTGACTTCTCCAATACTTCCGATGTCAACAAATATTCCTTTGATAGTTGATCTGCCTCCAGTGCACCGATGGCCATTGGCAATATATCTCCCCACAGCATTCGTTATCTCGTCTATTGAGATCCAGATTTTGTTGCATGCAACCATCTCTAATTTTCTGCACAACAATGTTGAAGTTGCTGTCAACATAATTTTTCCGTAATGATGACTCACTCGATATATGTTCCTCTGTGTATTTCTCTAAAAATGCTCTGAGAGATTTGTTTTCCAATTTCCACAGTGGAATTTCAGCATCAATGAATGCCTTGCGCAGATCATTCGAATACTGGCAAAATCCTGGCTCTAGTCATTACCAAAACATGGCTAAGAGAGGGACAGGGCAAAAAAAAGCCAGGCAGCATCTGTATAGGGAAATGAACAGATGACAATTCCAGTTGGGGCCTTTCCTAAGACTGATGGAGTAAGGTGTGAAAGCAGGTAGAGAGTGGTGAGGGAATGGGGCAGGGCAAGAACTGGTAAGTGATGTAAATTTAGATGGGGGGGGAGGGGTTGATGCTGGTGGTAGAGTGATGGGTGGAAATAGGAATCAAGAATGAATGTTGGGGTACAGATGTGAAATCTGATAAGGAAGGAAGATGGGGATGAAATGTAAAACTAGAGGGAGGTATGATGAACGGTGGAGAACATTGATGGGGATGGGGGAGAGGGGGTGAAAGGGGGAATGGAAAGCATCTTGGTCTCCACTGGCATTTTCAGAGGGTTGAGAGGGAATGATAGGTCAGCCATGATTGAGTGGTGGAGTAGACTCGATGAGCTGAATGGATTAATTCTGCTCCAATGACCTATGAACATTAACTGGCAGCTTAATGTTCCAGGCTACATATGCCACAGATGGGATCAAGGTGGAGGAAAGAGAGGAGCTGGAATTTAATTACTAATTAAAGAGGACTTCATAGCAATAGTCTAAGATGAGGTTACAGGATCATCCTGTAAGGTTTTGTGGGCGGAGCTGAGAAATAAGGGGATGATCACACTGGGAAAGTACGACAGCCCACCAGGGCTTTAGCTAAGTTTCATGCTGACATGGAATATATGGTCTTTCCTCATTTGTCCCTGTTCAGAAAAGTAGGCTGCTAGGTGGCTGAGAGTTTAATCAACTCAGCTTTTAGCAGGGCCACTGCTACAAAGTGTCAGAGTTCTGATCCTGGGTGTTTGCTGCATGAATTGAAGGGCCACAGATATAGTCCTACCACCACTGTACTTTGAAGGCATGGTGCCCATGTCAAACCTCTCTAAGTGCTTACCAATGAAATGTATATAAAGGGAAAAAAAGTTGTCATGTTGGTGTAACGTAAGTAAATAGAATGATCCAGTTTGTATTGTGAAATGTAGAAAATTAATGCGCGGTATTATACATCTGCAAATTTTACAAAGTGCATTTCTAAAAAATAACACGTCCAATGAGACCTGATTGCATGTGTTGGCGTTGGGTCTGATGCATTTTCTGCTGGATCGTTTAGATTTGGGATGGGGCATGCCTTCCCAGTCAATATTTCATCCAGGTCACTTTGACTCAGAAGTAAATGTGTGGTGGTCGTATCGGCTGGACTCAGATGGGAAGATGCAGGTTTGATTTGGTGCTAATGGCCAGGTGTGATGTTTAACAAGGCAGTGGACTCTTGCCTGAATTCATCAAGCGCTCTTTAGGGCATCAATTTGGCTTGGTTAAGTGGGTGAATGTAATGCCCAGAACATGAATTGAAAGGCAATGTGCGTCAAGGCACTCATTCTCAGGCTTCTGTATCAGGTTGATCTAGGTGTCCGTGACGAGGGGTGTTAGATACCCAGCAAAGGGGTGAACAGGCATCTATTTCAAGCTTGCCTCAGCTTCACTGTCAGGTTGTGACATTCCCCCTTGATGTGTCTATGAGGGTCTGCACATGAGGTTGACGTCAGTGTTTGGATGCAATCGTCTCTTCCTGGAAGAGGATGGAAAATAAGTCTAAGTCACAGCTTTAAGGTGAGATGGGCAAAGATTAAAGTCGATGTGTGTAGCAAGTTTTTTACACAGAGAGTGGTGGGTGCTTGGAAAATGCTGCAAGGGATAGCGGTGCAGGCAGATTAAAATAATGACATACAGAGGTGTTTATGCAGGGAATGGAAGGACATGGATCATGTGCAGGCAGAGGCAGTCAGTTTAACTTGGCGTCATGGTCGACACAGACATTGTGGGCTGAAGGACCTGTTCCCGTGCCATATTTTTTTACATCCTACACTGGAGATCAATTTGGTTCAAATTGTCTGTGGTCATGTTGGGTTCAGGTCACTTTTTCATTTTATACTGAGCAGGCCTCTACTTTGATTAGCCTTCAGTCACTGATGTAGGAATAAAAATTCTGTGATATATATTGAAGATTTTTTTTGCACTCTCCTTTTAATATCAATTCTATTATCTCATCTTCACTAATGAGCATAACAGAAGATCAAAGCAAGAGATTTTTTGCATCGGATCCATTACAAATTGCTTGTCTTGGCATTTCTGGCATGCGGCTATCAGTTTTACAAGCGTCACGAAGTTTGAGGTCGCGTGGAAGGTGAGAGACATTGTCCAGATTAGCTTTTGCAAATGTAAAATGAATGAGGAGGGCCATTATTGTATTCTGACTAATGGGGAATCATTTGTTTTCCTCAAATTGTTGGACAATCTGTAGGTCAATGTTTCACAGTAATTGGATACATGAGATCTATGGAGCAGAATGGTCAATGTGGAAGATGACAGCCCTCTCGCTCCCTACTCTGCCCCCATGAAAAGTCATAATTAAACCTTCAACACGGTAAGCAAACGTTGAACACAGTAACTCCACAGATCTTCAGGCCCACGTAATGCAACTGCCACATTGGTGCACTTATTTGTTCATTTTAGCTCAAGCTGGTTTTATCTCCGGCTTTGAACACTTGCCCGCAGAACCTTGCAGTTTGCAAATGCAAAGAGGTGATAATATCAGTGAAATAATGATTGTAGTATTTAATCCAGTTTTTTTATTTATTGTACTTGGAGTGAGGAGTGACAATGACAGGCATTTGAAAGAAAAATGGTTTAGTTTTAATTTAGTGACATTGAAAGTACAACAAAATATGTCAAAATCAGCATGGAAGAACTTTGCATGCGGTGGTATTCACTTAAACCTCTTTCTCTTGGCTTTGGCAGAGACTGAATGAAAGGGGGACTTGTTGAACAAACATGTGAGTTGTTTTAATACATTTTGTAGGTGGGGAATGGGGAGTATTATGTTCACCAAGTATTATGAGTAGAAAGGTACTGCAGATGCTAGTTTACACCGAAGATACATACTAATTGCTAGACTAACTCAGCGGGACAGGCAGCATCCCTGGAGAGAAGGGTCCCTGACAGTGACCCTTCTTCAGATCTTACGATATTATGATATTCTTCAGATATTATTCTTCAAATATTATGATGCAAGCTGCCTTTAAAAGCAGTAGTATTCTCCAAATTTGTCATCTCTTACAAGTGAAAAGAGTTGGATTGAAATCTAGGCAATGGTCCCATTGGCAAACTCTTTCCCCTTTAGTCAGATTTAGTTTGTATCGAAGGTTTATGCAACTGTTCAAGAGAAATATTTATCTTGGATTTTATTAAGCCATTTCTCTTAACTACATCCTCTGTTGAAAGAAGTGTTTGGAATACATATGTCAAATAAAAAGGTCACGCATTGCTATGCAGAAAAGTGAATGATGACTTCCAAGGGCAACAAGAAATTCTTGAAGAAACCGATCCAGACCTATTTTATATGAAAATTAAAATCTTTCTGTGGAAATTCTGAGACCTGCATGTTATCTTGTTATATAGAAGAAAGCCATTTGCCCATTCTGCCTCCTCAGAGAGCATTTTGTTTCATTCTCCCTTCCTATTTCTCGGTGCCTCTGCAGGTTATTCTCTTCCTTCCATGCTCACAAACGTCCCTTTTCATTTTTTTCTATTAATCTGCACTAAGGGAGAATGCACAACAGTCAATGTACCTGCCTTAAATTCCCCCCCCCCCCCCCCAACTCATGCATGGAAGATTCAGATTTCCCGCTAGTACCCTCTCTTTTCATGCAATCCTTCGGTATTCCTTCCTCCCTATTTCTCCCTTCCCAAACCTTGAAAACTCAGAGGCTTCTGAAGGGCTGATGAGCCCAACTTTATGGGCCCAAAGTAAAGGACAGAGTTAGTCCATTGGGCATGTCTTGGATAATTTCCAACCTTTCTGTTCATCACACCAGCTTCCTTCATTCAGTTTTGGTTTTACTCATTAGGTCACATATATAGAGCAGTTGAGGCCTCCTGTGCTTGTTCCAGTCAGGACTTCTGACCATTTGGGAGTTTTACTCCCATTAGTTGGGACTGAATTTGAATCGAGTGTGGAGACATTGTTGTACAGAACTATGCTGAGTATGTGGTTGACCAAAGGGTTAAATTAATCTGGCTAAATTAATCTGTGCTGGTGTTTATATTCCATGCAGGTCTATAATATCTACTACTCTCTCCATTATGCATATGTTTTAAGTTGGATTGCACCGTTTCCTTTGCAAGCTCTGGAGTTCTCGTTGATTAGGCTTTTTGGAGAACTACTGTGGAACAACCTGTGGTGGCTTGTGCAGAGGTTGCTCAAGAGTGAAGGTAATTTCTCACCAGTGAGTTTGTTTCCATTTTCTACAGTATTTTGCCCATCAGTACTGAAGGCTCCAGCCATATACTTAGCTGCACCAGGCACCGGCTTACTTTCACCTCTAAATTTGGTGATTCTGACTCTCTGTGCAATTTTCATGGTCAATTGGTGCAGTATTTTCATTTATCAAAATTAATTGTGCAGCAATATCTTTATTTTCAGGCTGATGGAGATATTTGTCGCAGTTCATTCAGTAGATTTTCAAAGTCTACAGAGAGATTTGGGCCATTTGGAAAAGTGGGCTGAAAGATGGCAGATGGAGTTTAATGCTGTTAAGTGTGAAGTGCTACATCATGGCAGGACAAATCAAAATAGGACGTACATGGTAAATGGTAGGGAATTGAGGAATGCTGTGGAACAGAGGGATCTAGGAATAACTGTGCATAGTTCCCTGAAGGTGGAATCGCATGTAGATAGGGTGGTAAAGAAAGCCTTTGGTGTGCTGACCTTTATAAATCAGAGCATTGAATATAGGAGTAGGGAAGTAATGTTAAAATTGTACAAGGCATTGGTAAGACCAATTCTGGAGTATGGTGTACAATTTTGGTCGCCTAATTATAGGAAGGATGTCAACAAAATAGAGAGAGTACAGAGGAGATTTACTAGAATGTTGCCAGGGTTCCAGCAACTATGTTACAGAGAAAGGTTGAACAAGTTAGGTCTTTATTCTTTGGAGCACAGAAGGTTAAGGGGGGACTTGATTGAGGTCTTTAAAATGATGAAAGGGATAGACAGAGTTGATGTGGATAAGCTTTTCCCATTGAGGGTAGGGAAGATTCAAACAAGAGGGCATGACATGAGAATTAAGGGACAGAAGTTTAGGGGTAACGTGAGGGGGAACTTCTTTACTCAGAGGGTGGTGGCTGTGTGGAATGAGCTTCCAGCAGAAGTGGTGGAGGCAGGATCGATTTTAACATTTAAGAGTAAAGTGGATAGGTATATGGACGGGAAGGGAATGGAGGGGTATGGTCTGAGTGCAGGTAGATGGGACTAGGGGAAAACAAATGGTCGGCACGGACTGGAAGGGCCGAGAGGGCCTGTTTCCGTGCTGTAATTGTTATATGTTTATAGATGACCAGTCTTGTGGGATAATTGGCATGAAAGTGCCTGCATATTCCACCAGCCTATCGGGACCTCCCTAAAATGTTACCATGTTTTGTGTCAATCTCTAATGCAGATTTGTCAACATTAAAGAGCGTTGAGTATTTGTGTCACAGAAAACAATGCAATTCTTAAATAAAATTGAAAATTGCAGAAAACATTTAGTGGGTCAGGTTGAAGCTGAGAAGGAAACAGCTAATTATTCTGTGCTTTTTAGAGAAAGGTAGACTAGAAATAGGTGATGGGGAGTATAGAAATGTAGATAATAAGATAAATTGATGCTAACTACTTCTTAATGAAATGATGCAGGGATCTGCAGCAAAAAAACACTTCTGGAGGATTTCAACGTGTTAAGCAGCATCTGTGGAGGCAAAGGGATAGTCCCGACTAGTTTCAGGTTGAGACTCTGCATCAGGACTGTGGAAAAGATAAGACTGGAACGAGGGGTGTGAAGATGAAGAAAAATTCAAAGGAGCTTTGGTATCCAAAACAAAATACAGAAATTATTGGAAAGGCAAACCAGGCAGCATCTGTGGAAAGAGGAATATAGATATGTTTCCAGTCAAAGATCATTGTCAGACCTAATCTTTAAATTACTGAGCATTCTAAGTATTTTTTTGTTTTATTTCAGATTTCTATCTTCTGCAATGTTTTTGTTTTCAATGGTATCTATAAGTTGTTGATGCTTGCGATCCCCATGACTGAAAGAAAGCAATAAAAGATTTTCATTAAGATGCCACTGGATTTAAAGATTGAGGCAAAGCAGTAGACCCATGGTTTTGGTGACACAGTTGCGTAGCCAGTAGAGCTGCTGCCTCACAGCTTCAGTAACCCAGGTTCAATCCTGACTCCAGTGTTATCCGTGTAGAGTATGCACATTCTTCCTGTGACCATATGGGTTTTCTATGGATGCTACAGTTTCCTCCCGCAACCCACATGAAGATGTGCAGGTCGGCAAATTAATTGAACCCTGTAAATTGCTCCCTGTGTCGGTGAGTGGTAGAACCTGGGAAGAATTGATGGAAATGTGGGAAGAATAAACTGAGTGGACTCAGTGGGCCAAACGGCCTGTTTCTAAGCTGTCTGATTTTATGACCAGTCAAGATAACTCTGAAATAGAGTGGAATATAGAAATATCAGATCAATTAAAGATACCTCCAAGGTTTAGACCTGTTTCAGGTCCCTCCAGTAAAATTCCACAGAGTCAGGCACAGCAAGCTCAGTGCATGCTCCCACTACCATTTCCATTGTCAATCAGAAGGAACACAGGATCCTGCAGAGGGCACAGTGCATTTCATCCCACTTCCCCTCCTGTGGAGCAGGAGCAGGTGAGTAGACATTTTCCTCTTAGTTCATGTCATTATTGTGGGCTAATGTCAGATCGCAAATGCACACACACACAAGCTCGCACACGCATGCTCACACATGTACACACATACACACACACATACACACGCACACACACACACACACACACGCACATACACACACAAACACACACACACACACACCTTCCCAGTATTTTCCACGGCCCTTTTCCCAGGATTTGAAAAGGGCCACTGGGAAACATAGAAACATAGAAAATAGGTGCAGGAGTAGGCCATTTGGCCCTTCGAGCCTGCACCGCCATTCAATATGATCATGGCTGATCCCTGATCCCTTTAGCCACAAGGGCCACATCTAACTCCCTCTTAAATATAGCCAAAGAACTGACCTCAACTACCTTCTGTGACAGAGAATTCCACAGATTCACCACTCTCTGTGTGAAAAATGATTTTCTCATCTTGGTCCTAAAAGACTTCCCCCTTATCCTTAAACTGTGACCCCTTATTCTGGACATCCCCAACATCGGGAACAATCTTCCTGCATCTAGCCTGTCCAACCCCTTAAGAATTTTGTAAGTCTCTATAAGATCCCCCCTCAATCTTCTAAATTCTAGCGAGTACAAGCCGAGTCTATCCAATCTTTCTTCATATGAAAGTCCTGCCATCCCAGGAATCAGTCTGGTGAACCTTCTCTGTACTCAAGAATGTCAAGAATGTCTTTCCTCAGATTAGGAGACCAAAACTGTACGCAATATTCCAGTTGTGGCCTCACCAAGACCCTGTACAACTGCAGTAGAACCTCCCTGCTCTTATACTCATATCCTTTTGCTATGAATGCTAACATACCATTCGCTTTCTTCACTGCCTGCTGTACCTGCATGCCTACTTTCAATGACTGGTGTACCATGACACCCAGGTCTCGTTGCATCTCCCCTTTTCCTAATCGGCCACCATTCAGATAATAGTGTTCCATTCAGGAAGGCTGCAAACCCAAATTCAGGTGCTTACATTGGACAAGATGCCTCTGTTAAAGCCAGCACGTCAGCTCCTTGTTGGCCAAGTAACTCTTGTCAAGCACAGGGCAATGAATCCTTTGGGTCACCCACAGCCCACAGTGTGAGGATCCATCTTGCCTGTCAGCTAAAAGGGAGTTGAGGAGTGGCGCATAATCTCGCAACCTTTGACTGGTATGACTGCCAACCAGAAAAGGTTGAGTGGTAAACAATAGGTTACTGCTTTCCAAGTCTGATCATTTAAGAGCATTACTCAAAGTCTGTGCGCTAAGTCGGATTGACAGTAATGTATTCAGTAAGTAACCAAGGAGTACCATAATTAACCATTGCCAACAACTCAATATCACTTCAGTGATAAAGAAGGGTTATCATGAACTGAAAGCTCCTTGTCTTTTTTTCAGTGATGATGAACACTCTGTCCTAGGACAGTGCGTTCGACTGGAGTTATTTTCTGAAATTCATCATTGATTTAGGCTTCAGTGGCTGGACCAGCCTTCATTGCAAAGGCAAATGACAGCAGCTGCTGCAAATGTAAAAATTCGAGAGAAAACTTTGCAGAGCAGATAACAGCTGACAAGAGAGAGGGAGTTTCTGATCACTGATTTTTTTTAAATATTGTCTTTCATCGAGATATATGTGTTTGCTATCCTGCCAAGGAGAAAGCAACACTAAATATTTAAAGGCCACTGGAATAAAGATAGATAGAAGATAGAATACGTTATTGTTATTTGTGACAAGTCACAGTGAAATTCTTTACCAAGAGGCACCTTGCCAACAAGGTATGCAAATAGTTGCCCATAAAGGGTGCTTACAAACTCAATGGCAACAATTGTGTAAGGACATCGGCTGCTAATTTAGCTAGAATATTAGGTGTTGTGTGTGCCTGAATTGTTTTTACTTTATTTCTAGTCACCTGCTATTTAGAAGAGCAGTAGTTGTTCTATCAGTCATAGACACCAGAGGCACTCAGTGCAGGAGGTCATTATCAGAGAGCCCGAACATCTTGGATTTGTTGCTGGTGCTACCAAATCAAACTCAGATCATCCAGTCATTGTCTATTGTTAATCAAAAATCAACCACCTCGCCTATCCAGGCTTTGATAGATTCACAGGGGAGCAGATTATGGAGATATTCTGCTGTTTGCTTTTAGATATATTGGAATTTCAGAGATCTTTAGGGAGCTCTTGTTGTTGAAGTTACAAATTAACTTCAGCCTAAAGATAGACTTGAGGGCTTTGTTGGTCTGTCCTATGACAGTACAATTTGATTTGGAGTACAAGCCAGAGGACCTGTGGTGAAGGACTGCCCAGCAAAAGAGGGAGAAGGAGAAAGAATGTCAACAGAAGATCAAATGCCAAAAGACCTTTTAACAACTGACAGTCATCGAGTCAAAGAGCACAGGAACAGGCACTTCAGCCAAACCCGTCCATGCGGATGAAAATGCCCCATCTTAGCCAGCCATTTAGGACATTATGTTACAGCTGCATGTTACATGCATCTTCGTCAGCAGCGATGAGGCCAAGCTTGGAGTACTGTGTTCAGTTTTGGCCAACCTGCTATAAGAAAAAATGCCATTAAGCTGAAAAGAATGAAGTGAAGATTTACCAGGATGTTGCCTGGACTTGAGAAGCTGAGCTAAAGGCTGGGCAGACTAGAACTTCAGTTCATGGAGAGCAGGAAGCTGAGGGGTGAAGTGTGTAAAATCATGAAAAGTACGGATAGGGAGATAGCACAGAGTATTATTCCCAGAGGTGTAAAATCAAGAACTAGAGGGTAAAGGTTTAAAGTGAGAGGGGAAAGATTTAATTGGAACCTGAGGGGCAACTCCTTCATACAGAGGATGAAGGGTATGTGGAACCAGCTGCCAGAGTAGGTAGTTGGATAGGTTTATGCAGAGGGCAATTTTAAAGCGTTATGAGCCAATCATGAGCAAATGAGACTAGCTTAGATGAGGTAAATGGTTCAGTATGGATAAGTTGGGCCACAGAACTTATTTCTCTGCTGTATGACTCTATGACCGGATTCTGATTGCGCATCAGGACACCAACTATAAATAATGTCTTGACCTTCCTGTTTGTTTTTGCATTAATTCTCTAGGTAGCAAAATAAATAGGGCGGCACGGTGGCGTAGCGGTAGAGTTTGCTGCCTTACAGCACTTGCAGCGCCAGAGACCCTGGTTCGATCCCGACTTTGGGTGCTGTCTGTGTGGAGTTTGTACGTTCTCCCCGTGACCGCATGGGTTTTCTCCGGGGTCTTCAGTTTCCTCCCACATTCAAAAGATGTACAGGTTTGTAGATGAGTTGGCTTGGGTTTGCATACTTGGTATAAGTGTAAATTGTCCTTAGTGTGCGTAGGCTCGTGTTAATGTGCGGGAATCGCTGGTCGGTGCAGGTTCGGTGGGCTGAAGAGCGTGTTTCCACACTGTATATCTAAAACTAAAACGAAAATGGAAAAAATGTGTCTGAAGAAGAGTCTCGATCCGAAACGTCAGGGGGATCTTACAGAAACATATAAAATTATAAAAGGATTGGACAAGCTAGATGCAGGAAAAATGTTCCCAATGTTGGGTGAGTCCAGAACCAGGGGCCACAGTCTTAGAATAAAGGGGAGGTCATTTAAGACTGAGGTGAGAAAAAACTTTTTTCCTACAGAGTTGTGAATTTATGGAACTCCCTGCCACAGAGGGCAGTGGAGGCCAAATCACTGGATGGATTTAAGAGAGAGTTGGATAGAGCTCTAGGGGTGAGTGGAGTCAAGGGATATGGGGAGAAGGCAGGCACGGGTTATTGATAGTGGACGATCAGCCATGATCACAATGAATGGTGGTGCTGGCTCGAAGGGCCGAACGGCCTCCTCCTGCACCTATTTTCTATGTTTCTATGTTTCTGTTTCTATTCCTTTTCTCCAGAGATGCCGCCTGACCCGCTGAATTACACCAGCATTTTGTGTCTATTTTCAGCAAAATAAAGAATGTACACTGTGAAAATGTTATTAAAATTGGATGGTTTTTAGTTTGGTGTATCAAGAAAGAATCACCAGCATGCCAAATCCAGCCTTTTGCCTGGAGGTTAACAAATTATCACACATGCACTTGGAATTTTCATGGGAGCTCTCCCAGTAATCTGCCTTAATATCAGCAGAACATCAGAACTCAGCCACTTGCACATTTTTGGCCACGTTGCAGGAGGGATTTTGAAAACAAAATCTGATGGCTAAGCACATGTGGATGCTTCAGTGAGCCAGTAGGACAGTCTCTGAAATGAAATACACATAGAAACGTAGACCATAGTAGTGCAAGGCCTTGATACAGGTGCAATTGAAGCAAAGTCTACTGCAGGTCATAGTTGCTGAGGTAGGGTTGTGGTTAGTGTTGTGCATTGCTCAAGAGTTTAATAGTTGCCTGGAAGATGCTGTTGTTGAAACTTGTCGTCAGGGGTTTATCAGGCTCCTGTAGTCACTTCCTGATGGCGGTAGGCAAACGTGGTGTGAGTCTTTCACGATATTGGCTGCCTTTTTTGAGGCAGCACCTCCTATAGATCCCTTTGATGTTGGAGAGGCCAGTACGATGGACTGTGCAGTTTCCCCACTCTCTGTGCCTCCTTCTTCCCTGGCCGTTTGTCTTAGGCTGCAGTGCAACGAGTCCGCACACTTCCTCCCGCACGCCTGCAGAAGTTCGAATGACCATTGTCCACGGAGATACTGCAGGGAAAGAAATTTGTGAATTTTTGCTCAGTAAAAGTGATGTTGAGGTTGATGTCAGCTCGCTCTCTGTTTCTCTCTCCAGGGTATTAATTACTCTCTGCATTGGCTAAAATATGAAAAGCATCGGCTGGCAGATACTGGCATGACTGAACAATGGAAAGACAAATTGTATGTTACCATTAACTTGAGAAGAATGAAACAGAAACCTAATTGGGAAAGACTATGGAAGGGTGGACTCACTCAACTGTAAGGGAATTGAATTGTTATTTTATTAGAATCTAAGCTGAGGTAAATACATTATGAAATTAGCTTCTTCTTCTTCTTGTGTATGGCGTGCACAGCCTAAAGTTGTAGGACAACTTGTTCTATTTGATCTTATTTGATTGTGCACACCAGGTTGATTGCCTTTGTCGAAACAGGGCGGTCCACATGAAGGTTGCAATCTCCCACCCCATGAAATTAGCTGTGAAGTAGGGACCAAGCGATTTTGTCGCATTTTTCTCTTGCTCCTAATTAATGCCAAAAATGTGTTTCAGGGGGAGATAACAGCTCAGTAAACAATCATGATGGCAACTGCATGGAAAATTAGCTCCATAGTTGTTAAAAGGGTTTATCTTCAGGAAAATATGTTGGTAACCCTTCTGTGATTTGTTTGCAAACAGACAAAGAACACAAGTGTAGAGCTCACCGTGTAATTAGCGTGTAATTTTCTATGCAGCAGAAAGGGCAGCACGTTTCTTGTCATGTTTTGAGCTCCAAACAAAAGCAAAAATGTTCCCAAGATATTCTCTTGAAAAAGGGGCCTCTTTTAAAACCGGGCTGGGGGGAAATAAATTGTCAGACAATGTTTCATCACCTTTGCCCAGGATAGAGTAGGTATGTTACAAAACTTACCTTTAGTGGCGCTGCAGTTCTGTCACTGGCCGTGTGCGCGACTTTGGTGCCTTTGGGGGGGGGGGGCGGGTTTAAAATGCGGTTTTCCCCTGCCTTCCAGAATTATATTTTCTCGGGGTGCGAGCTTTTGCACCCCGTTCCGACTGCCGGTAAGTGAATTTTTTTTTAAAAATCGCCGGACTATTTCAGCGCTGGAGTAAAATAAAAATTAGCTTCTAATGCCGTGAACGCCGACAACGGGGACGGATTTTACGTAGGGGACAGTTAAAGAAAAGCCGTTTATTTTTACATATAAACTTGCTTGTTTAGATGACCTTAATCAACATTTTATGTTACGAAACGGTGATTTATTCCCCATATGAACCGGCAGTATTCTTCCTGCTGATATGGGGTTTAAATTCACCGCAACCGCAACGTTCCAATCCATCGCGTTCCAGAAAATCCCACTCGCAAGCTGATTTAAATGGCCATTAATTTACGGGCATTAAACACTAAATTCCTTCAATTTGGCCTACAAATTCATAACAATGAGATTTAAAAATCATGTTATATTATGAATTCTTATGTGAATGTTATTTGGACACTTAGCCTTTTTTTAAAATGTTAATATTTTCTTAAGAAATGGATAGATGTTTAGATCTAGTAATTGAATTTTCTAATTAGCTACAATTGTAAGCTTTAATTTCAGGTCATCGAAGTAAGATTGTTTCATATTTGTTTCAGAATGCTTCAATCTATAATAACTGAAAATTTCTTTCAGTTCTCTTAATTTTGAAGAAAGTTATGGGCTTGTTCTAATTTTTAAATAAAACATGATCTCATTATAATTCTTAATGGGAATAAATGGAAAAGCAGCAACTTTTGACAAAGCAAAATACAGCAGATGCTGGAAATCTGAACAAAACATACAGAAAATCTAGAAAATTTGGTAAGGTTACAACAAGAGGCTCTCGAGCTGACAATGACTACCTCTCCTCTACAAAATCATGAGACAAATAGATCGGGTAAATGCACAAAGTTCCTTGCTTAGAGTAGGAGAACTGGGAACCAGAGGACATAGGTTTAAGGTGAGGAGAGAAAAATTTACTATTTTATGCAAAGGGTTGTAGGTGTATAGAACAAGTTGCCGGAGGAGGTAGTTGGGGAAGATACTATTGCAATGTTTAAAAAACATTTAGATAGGTATATGAATAGGATGGGTTTAGAGGTATATGGGCCAAATACAGTCAGGTGGGACTAGTGTAGAATGGACAGATAGCCGGTGTGGGCAAGTTGGGCTGAAGGGGCATTTCCACGCTGTATAACTCCATGATTCTATGACTCATCCACAAATGCTGCTGATCTGCTGAGTATCTCCAACATTCTCTGCTCCCGTGTCTCTACCAACAACAATGTCTCATTATTTACAACAACGTGGACAAAGAGACTTGATTATTATTCCAAGCTTGGCTTGGGAATAGCACTGTCATCATTTACCGTCTTTATCTTTTCATTCGCTGTGCTTTATCTGCAATTCCTTTGAACAAAGAGGTTTTTTTAACAAACTTCTACAACAAAACACATGTTCCTGTTATTTGCTTTTCTATGGTTGTTATATCTAAACAAACCCTGTGTTTCCAAAAGATCCCAGCAGCACAATCAGATACGTAGTTGGGTTATATTTTCAACTATACCTCTACTGCAGCAAACACGTTTTAGTTTAAAGATTTACTTTAGAGATACAGCGCAGAAACAGGCCCTTTGGCCCATGAGTCCGTGCTGACCAGTGATCACACCGCACACTTACACTATCCTACACACTACGAACAATTTACCTTTTTTTTTACCAAAGACAAATAGCCTATACGCCTTAGGAGTGTGGGAGGAAATAAAACTGAACAAGTTCTCATGCAAATGCCTAAACTACTGAACAAGGCAAGTAAACCTACAAGGCTAATTACTAATTGCTATTCATTATTAGCCTTAATGGTATTCTTAAATTATCTCGAGGACCATTGTCGAACCTTTATATTCAGTATTTCATTTAAGACTTTAAGTTAAACATGCTAACGTCTGTTAAACCTGCTGTTGTTTGACATTAACCCTATCAGGTATGTGTAGACATCTTTGATCCAACCTCAGAACCTCATTAATATTAGACAGTAGCTTCATCTTTACTTTACTGATAATGCGAGATCAGAAGGGTGTGTGGTCACACATTGTATCATATCCACTTTCTTTGGATGATTCTCAGTTACAAAGAGATCAACTTAGATTTATTAACATTTTGCAAGTCACTTGGTTGAGGGTTTGGCAGACTAACAAGGGCAATGGTGAGCTGTCTCAGTAGCACCAAATACAAGTGAACACACCAGGTATCGTATCGTATCGTATGTAGAGGCTTTGGAAAGGCGCAGAACAGGTTTACCAGATTGATTCCTGGATTAGGGGGCATTAGTAACAGGGAGAGATTTAAACATATAACCATATAACCATATAACAATTACAGCACGGAAACAGGCCCTCTCGGCCCTTCCAGACCGTGCCGACCATTTGTTTTCCCCTAGTCCCATCTACCTGCACTCAGACCATACCCCTCCATTCCCTCCACGTCCATATACCTATCCACTTTACTCTTAAATGTTAAAATCGATCCTGCCTCCACCACTTCTGCTGGAAGCTCATTCCACACAGCCACCACCCTCTGAGTAAAGAAGTTCCCCCTCACGTTACCCCTAAACTTCTGTCCCTTAATTCTCATGTCATGCCCTCTTGTTTGAATCTTCCCTACCCTCAATGGGAAAAACGTATCCATGTTAACTCTGTCTATCCCTTTCATCATTTTAAAGACCTCAATCAAGTCCCCCCTTAACCTTCTGCGCTCCAAAGAATAAAGACCTAACTTGTTCAACCTTTCTCTGTAACATAGTTGCTGGAACCCTGGCAACATTCTAGTAAATCTCCTCTGTACTCTCTCTATTTTGTTGACATCCTTCCTATAACTAGGTGACCAAAATTGTACACCATACTCCAGAATTGGTCTTACCAATGCCTTGTACAAATTTAACATTACTTCCCTACTCCTATATTCAATGCTCTGATTTGACAGTTAAATCGTTTTCTCTGGAATGCCAGAGGTTGTGGGGAGACCTGATAGATGTACTGTATATAAAATCGTAAGAGTCATAAATAGGTTAGGCAGTCAGAACCTTTTTCAGAAGATGAAAAAATCTAAGGCTAGAGGGCATAGCTTTAAGGTGAGAGGGATAAAGTTTAAAGAAGAATTGCACAGTGTGTCTTTTTACACAGAGGGTGTTGTTGCCTGTAACACGCGTCTGGGTTGATGGTTGAGTCAGATACAATAGTGGCATTTAAGAGACTTTTGAATAGGCACATGGATATGCAGGAAATGGAAGTATATGATTATGCGCAGGCAGATAAGAGTTGGTCTTAGCATCATGTTCAGCACAGGCTCTGTGGGCCGAAGGCCCTATTCTTGTGCTGAACTGTTCTATGTTCTATGCTATATAATCACATCAAGCTAAAATAAGTCAAATGTGATTAGAAGCCTTTCAACACCTCAGGTGGTATAGCCGTGCAGCAGGTAGTGCTGCAGCCTCTCAGCTCCAGCAACCGAGGTTCAATCCTGACTCCATGCTGTCAGTTTAGAGTCTGCACATTCCCCCTGGCTTTCTCCAGCTGCTCCACTTTCCTTGCTCGTTCCTAAAACGTGTTGTTAATTGATCACAAAAAAATCATGCAGGTGGATGGCTGGAGAATCCAGGTGCAGTTGATGGGGGAGAGAGAACATCTTGTAGGAGGGGAGCGGGACTGATCAGATTGCTGAGAGCTGGCATAGACTTAATGGGCCAAATGGCCTTACTCAGTATCATGACAAATATCAGATAAAGATGCATCCTCTCTGCATTTATTGTATTTCTTTGAATGCTCCTTTAGTTTGTGTGTATAGTAAATGTGTGAATCAGTTAGAGCTTACAACTTCTGCTGTACCCTCCACAGCCTAGTTGAGAGCACTCTTACCTCAGAGTCCAAAGAGCTGAATGCAGTAATCTAGACTGATAGACCAGTGCAGAACCGAGGAGATGCTACATTGTCAGAGATGCTGTCCTTCAATTGGGATGCGGGCATTAAGTTCCATCTGCTCTCTCAGCTGACTGTGAAGGATCCTTTGGCATTATTTTGAAATAAGAGGGTTATATCTGATGACCTGGGCTATTTTTACCCTTTAATTAATACCCCTAAAACAGGTTTTGTGGTCATTATCACATTGCTGCATATGGTGCTTGGGGTGTGCAAATTGGCAACGCATCTCCGACGTTGCAGAGGTGACTAAATCTCCAAAAGTACTTCTTTAGCTGCAAGTTCCTTTAGGACATTCCACACGGGATGTCAAAGGCACAGTATAAATATAAGATCTTTTCTTCATTCTTTCCGACATGACGTCTGAATATAAATTATATTTTTAATATTTTTTTGCTGGGCTGCCAGACCTTATTACCAGAAAAGGATTTATTTCTTACAATGGCAATTCGTTCCTCAGACAAGAAGTCTCAGTTTACAGAGAATTGTAATTGAGTTAAAATGATTCACTTGGTTTCCATGCGCATTTAAGGAAAGAGAAAAAAAAAGTAATTTTCTGCCTATAAACGTCTGTGACTCTGAGATCAGGAGAGACAGCACCATCGTAATATGTTATCTGTTTGAATGTTTGAAGTGCCTGTAGCTCATTTATCACTGGCACATCTCTTCTTTTGCCTTAAAGCATCCAGATTGGTGATCAATTACCATTCAATGTTATTCCCTTGTGGTATACTCAATCTTTAGGAGGTTGCATTTTCTATATATATGCCAAAGTACCAGAAGTCCTTGGCACCAAAATGTCTGGGATTGCAATCTCCATCGGATCGTGTTCATCAGTATCTGCAAGTGCTAACCTCACAGGGGCTGGGCAGGAACTGAGGCACATATGTTTCATTGCTCCAGCAGAGTGATACACAGATCTCTGTGCCTTCTTGGATGATTATTGGGAACACATGAGGCATGCCTTCCTGTTTGCTGTTATCCCTTCTTGCATTCCCTTTGGCACACAGAGATGCTGTTTTGGGCACAATTTCATCCGTGACCACTGGATGATCTAAGACACACCTGCCTAGAAGGGGGATCCCAGGGACATCTCCATACTTGATCTTGCCTCTGTACCTCTCATCCTAATCAATGTATGCAATTTAGCTAATTTTTCATCTCAATAAATCTGTTTTAGACAAAAGTGCCAGAGAAACTCAGCGGGTGAGGCAGCATCTATGGAGCGAAGGAAATAGGCAACGTTTCGGTCCGAAACCCTTCTTCACACTGATGCAGGATGGGGGGGGCGGGAAGAAGAAAGGAAGAGCAGGAGCCAGAGGGCTGAGGGGGAGCTGGGAAGGTGAGGAGACAGCAAGGGCTACCGGAAATTGGAGAAATCAATGTTCAAGCCACTGAGGTGCAGACTGCCCAAGCGGAATATGAGGTGCTGCTCCTCCAATTTCCGGTGGTGCTCACTCTGGCCATGGAGGAGGCCCAGGACAGAAAGGCCGGATTGGGAACGGGAGGGGGTGTTGAAGTGCTGAGCTACAGGGAGATCAGGTTGGTTAACGCGGACCGTGCTTGCCTGACTTTATCCTATTGGTGGGGTCCAGAAATGGCCTTGTGAGTTGCAGCATATCTCCACTCACTTGGTCAGAAGTAGGACCTCTTGGTGCAGGTTAAAATCCATAAACATGTGTCTTCTATAGGTTCTAATAGGCTGGTATGAAAGCTCACATTCCCAGAGATTCCACCTGTTTTTCACTGGGTTTATGGTGAAATCCCTGTAGAATTCCAGTGTCAGCTGGTAGTCAGCTCCTAATATTTTGTAACTCGTTTAATTTTTCTTAGATTACTACACAAAACATGTTTCCCTTGATTCCATTTGCGGCGAGGTTCAGTTTTGTAGAAATGGTCACATGAGGCGGCGCAGTGGCGCAGTAATTGACACCCTGGTTCGAACCTTACTACAGACACTACAGGTGCTGTCTATACAGAGTTTGTATGTTCTCCCTGTGACCGCACAGGTTTTCTGTGAATGGTTCGATTTCCTCCCACCTTCCAAAGACGTGCAGATTTGTAGGTTAATTGGCTGCTGTAAATTGTGGCAAGGTATAGAGCTAGCATGCGGATCATTTCTGCATGGTGCAGACTCGCTGGGCCGCAAACACCCTGTTTCCACGCTGTGTCTCTAAACTAAAATCTGCTATTCTCCAAGCTCAGTGAACCGGGAAATCACATTTATATTCCATCCCTTCTCAGGTTCAGACCTGTTGGATTTACATAATAGGAAGTTTTCTGATCCTGAATGTCGAAAAAACAAAGGAGGTCATCGTCGACTTCAGGAAAAACCGGCACAGTCCACACCACTTCACACCAATGACAGCGATGTGGAGTTGGTCAGTAGCACTAAGTTCCTGGGGGTGCAGATCACTAACAGTCTGACCTGGTCAAATAACATCACATCAATAGTTAAGAGAGCGCAGCAGCGGTTGCACTTTTTGCGCCGGATGAGAAGAGCTCACCTCCCCCATCCCACCCTCACCACTTTCTACAGGGGCACCATAGAGAGTATTTTGACCAGCTGTATCTCTGTCTGGTTTGGGGACTGTAAAGCCTCCGACTGGAAGTCCGTGCAGAGAGTGGTGAGGACAGCGGAAAAAATCATCGGGACTTCTCTCCCCTCCATCGGGGACATTGCGACAAAACGTTGTGTGTCTAAGGCCAGCAGTATTATAAAGGACCCCACACATCTCCATCACGGACTGTTCACTCTGCTGCCCTCGGGCAAAAGATATCGTAGCATAAGGAGCAGAACAACAGCTTCTTCCCACGAGCCATCAGACTCCTGAATGCCATGTAATGGGCTGCCACCATTGTCTATTTTATCCTTTTATCCATTTTATCCATTTTATTCTTCTGTTTACTATCGTGTTGCACGGGGAGCCAAATGCAACGGAATTTCGTTTGGAATTGCAATATATCGATGGATTTCTAAATGACAATAAAGTTTGTTTGATTTGGGGTTTGATTTGATTTGGTTTTGGTTATTTTTATTCTAATTCAACTCCAAAGGTTGTTAAGATTGTCATTAAAGCATTAATTTGGATAAAAGAAAAGAAACAAATATTCTATAACAAAAACAGGAAGTGCTAGAAGTTCAGCAAGAAAGTGAAGAATAAATTGGAAGGCAAATCTTATTAATTCACAAATACCCACCGAAAGCCCAGAGTCTCTCCCATCTCCATCCCTAATTACTATGCCAGAGTGAAAGCCAATTATGGTCCTTATTATCTCTTCTTGTGGCATCACATGCCTGGCATTGATATGTTCCCTTCCTGTAACCTGCTGTTCCCTGGCATTGTGCACCATTGTCTTCTGCTGAAAGATGCCTCGCTGCTAATTAGCTGTTGCAGTCTCCACATCCTGCAGGCAGAGACTATCTCAGCATTCCTGCAATGGAAAGCAAGTAAATGAAAGGATTATATCAGGAAAGGGCAGTCTTTCTTTCTCTTCAATAGTATGCATAGGTTTCCTAGGCTGTGCAAGTTATTTGCGGGCATTTATTACGGAAAATGAAATGCACAGTAAAGTAACTGCAAGAATGATCCCGGGCTTCCAATTGAGTCGCTTTAATTATCCATCCTACTCTCTCTCTAACCTCTCTGACTGTGGCCTCCTACTTGCTCTAACAATGCCCAGTGTAGGCTCAAGAAATAGCACCTCATTCTATGACAAACATTGGGATTTAATACGGATTTAATAATTTCCAGTAGCACCCTTCCCCAATTATTTTAATTTGTTCTGCTACAAATTGTTTCTGTGTCATATTGTCCAGAATTTAAAATAATAATTACTTTAACAGCTTTCTGTCTCCCTTCCCACTGCTTCTTGATTAGTAAGGATGTCAGGGGTTATGGGGAAAAGGCAGGAGAATGGGGTTGAGAGGGAAAGCTAGACAGGCAATGATTGAATGGCGGAGTAGACGTGATGGGCTAAATGACCTAGTTCTGCTCCTATAACCTTGGAACTTATGAACTTATCAGAATCAGAATCACACTTTATTCGCCAAGTATGTTTTGCAACATACGAGGAATTTCATTGGCCAGGTCAGTCATACAATTAAAAGTAACAGATCACCTCAAAAACACATTTTAACATGAATATCCACCACAATGACTCCTACACATTCCTCACTGTGATGGAAGGCGAAATAAAGTTCAAGCCCTTCCCTTGGTTCTTCCTCGGTCGTGAGCCTCGAGCCCCATTGACAGGATGATCTTAACTCCCGTAGCCTGCGGCGTTTGGGCCCTCTGCGTCGAGGCGATCAGCTCCCGCATCAGGGGGGGATGTCAGCTCCCCCACGCCGGGCGAACAAACCTCGCGCTGGGGCTGGTCGAACCTTCCGTGACGTTGGAGCTCCCGACTCAGCCTCACCCGAGACTGCGAGCCCTTGATGTTAAAGTCCACGGTGGTTGTGGTGGGAGCGATCCCAGGCAAGGGATCAGCTCTGATGTTAAGTCCGCGCCCCGCGGTGGAGCTCACGACAGTCCGAGGAGGCTTCCAGCTCCATCGATGGAAGGCCGCAGAGCCCGGAGAATGTGATCCGAATATTGATCACATCTCCGGGAAGGTAAGAAACTAAAAAAAAAGTTTCCCCCGATCCCCTCCCCCCTCATAAAACAAACCAAAGAACATTAAAACAAAACTTTTAACAAACTAAAAAGTAACAAACGAGTGAAAAGACGAACAGACTGCCGGCAGGGCAGCCATCGCCCCGACACCCCTGGTGGTAATCTTGGTCATTTTATGCTCTTTAAAATATACTTATTTTTAAATTAATCTTGAAGTGTTGGCATTGGTGTTCTTCATACATTAATTTATTTAAAAAGGAACAACCAAATGTTCTATAATAAAAACAGAGTGCTTAGCAGAAATGACAGCATCCGCAGAGAGAGAAATAAGAGTTAACATTGCATATCGGCGCCTTCTCTCTCTCTCTCTCGAGGCAAATGTTCTGGGTACGTTTTCCTTAGTTCGTAGGATGGGTCTTTGACCTGAAACTCTATTACTCTCTTCACTGACCTTATAATGATTATAGATAAGCATAACTAAGCCTAACTTCGGCCCACTAAGTCCAAGCCAACCACCGATCACCCAGTCACACTAATTCAATGTTATCCCACACCCTGCACCCTTGGGCAAATTACAGAGGCCAATTAACCTGCAAACCCATACGTCGTTGGGATGTGGGAGGAAACCGGAGCACCCAAAGGAAACACACTCAGTCGCAGGTAGACCATGCAAACTCCACATAGATAGCATGAGTCAGGATCGAACCCGGGTCTCTGGCGCTGTGAGGCAGCAGCACTACGAGCTGTACCACTGCGCTGACCTGCTATGTGTTTCCAACATTCTCTGTTTATGTGCCTCCCGGTGACTTTATTTCTAGTACAAATAACAGGTCCCACCTGATACCTGAAAGCCCAGGTCTTCACTATGGACTGTGCTCCTGATTCACGTTTCCATCCTGTTATCCCTGTGAAAACCCTCTTGCCTTTGCCACTCTGGCAAAAAGTGAATTCAGCGATGTTCTTTTGGTCTTTTCTCAGCTGTCATTGAGTAGAGCGGAATTTAAAAAATAGTTTTCCCCCATTCCTCTGTACGGAAGAACCTTCACTCTTCTCAGAGCTGTGAATGATAATACAGTTGTGATTGGTATCACACAGCGTGTAATGTTTGTGATTCTGCACAAAGCAAGTAGATTGGAGATTTTCTTGTTGGCATGATCCTATTAAACAATAAAGAAACCATGACCGACTCAAAACGCTTACTTGAAAGCTGAGTTCTCCGCTTGAAAATGTTAAATATTTTCAAAGCACTTTTAAATCCAAGAGTAATCTTCAACCCAGTATATACACTCCAATAATTCTTCACAATGGGAGAGTATGGGCTTGGTGTGATAATGTGAATGCACATTGTGAAAATGTAAGATTTGGGTGTTAAATTAATTGGAAAACATATGATAAGTAAGTTAATTTGTTTGAGGAATCTATTAATGTAGTGTGTTGAAAATGTAAAACCTACTTGAATACAAAATGGTTATCAATGGTTAGGAAGGAACTGCAGATGATGGTTAAACCAAAGAAAGTCACAAAATGTTGGAGTAACTCAGTGGGACAGGCAGTATCAGGCAGACGGTGCGACTCACGTTGCAGCGGCCCCTACAGCTTGTCTGTCTTTTTTTAAATTTTTTGTCTAGTTAAATGTAGTTGTTCGTGTTTTTTTTTGTACTGTTTCTAACTGTGTATATGGGGGTTGGGGGGGGGGGGGGGGAGAGGGAAACTTTTAAAATGTTTTCCCTGCACGGGAGACCCGACTTTTTTCCTGTCGGGTCTCCGTTGTCGTTGGGGCCTAGTACCGTGGAGCAGCCTCCGACCGGGACGACCTGGGGGCTTCAGTCACGGAGCCTGCGGAGCTGCGGACTTACCATCATGGGGCTGGCCGGCCTCGGAGCGTGGGGAGCGGTGGTGGCTCGCTGCTGCGGCCCGACTCTGGAGCTCCAGCTCCAGCTCCGGCCCGACTCCGGAGCTCCAGCTCCAGCTCCAGCTGCAGATTACTGCCGGTGGACTGTCGGGATATCGGGAGCTCGCGGGTCCGGGTGGGACACCGCTTTCCGAAGCTCCCGCAACGCAACTTCCCCCGCCCGTGTCGCGGGGTTGGAACGACCCGCAGCGGGGCCGTACATCATCCGGCGAGGCTTTAATGGCCGCGGGACATTCCAGCGCCCGCTTGGGGCTCCAACTTTGTGACTTTTGGGCCTAGAGCGGGGCAGTACATCGCCCAGCGCGGCCTCAATGGCCGTGGGACTTAACATCGCCCGCCTGGGGCTTAGACATCGGGAGAGAAATGGTGCGCAGGACAGAGAAGAACTTTGCCTTCCATCACAGTGAGGAGGAGATTCACTGTGATGGATGTTTGTGTGAATTGAACTGTTTGTGTGTTTTGTAGGAATTGTTCTGTTTGTACGGCTTGTAGAAACGGAGTTTCGTTCGAGCTCTCTGAGGTTCGAATGACAAGTAATAAAATCTAATCTAATCTAATCTCTGGAGAGAAGGAATGGGTGACATTTTGGGTCTAGACCCTTCTTCAGATATAAGTGGGTATCAGGCTAATGGTTAAACTGATTTTAACTTTGGTTCTAATTTAAAAACAGTAAGCGATACATTTTTAAATATCTGTGATAATAGATGCAAAACAGTTTTATAAAGATCTCAGTAGTTATATCATTGCACATTAGAAAAATATTCTTGGTGTACAAACCTTGTTTCTGTATAACTATGTTTAACATGTATCTTTGAGCAGTGCATTGTTGCCATAGAAACATTTGCCACTAATCCAGGTTATCGCATTGTATGTAGCTTGTGCCATCAAGACAAGAATTTAGCGATGGAGTGAGGCAAAAAAAACTTTGGAGTGAACAGGTATATTTTAGCTGCTTTAGGTAAATTTCCATCTGGCTACTTGAGTTAATCAAGAAGGCAGTCTCCCACAACAGGGAAGTCAATAACTTTCAAGAGTGCAGGTCATATGTTTGCCATGTGACAGTTTCTAAACTAGTCACCTTGAAACAAAAATATTTGGTCTCTGGAACTTTACATAAACATCATAAAATGTTTGTTCAGTAAGTGACGATTTTTATGTTGTTTAATCACAGTGCTGATTTCTAATAGGCATGTTAGTTATCTTAAGCAAATTAAGCTAAGAGTAGGCAGAAACGTATGAACTATTTTTGACCTGAGTGAAGGCAATGCAGGGCAGAATCACACAAAAACTGTCAAAGTAGTGAAGATCCTGGGAGAATTTGACAAAAGGCACAATAACTTCAGGCTATGGGCCAGATGCATGATTAAGCTGCAATATCCACAAGCCATGGTTTGTGTGTGTCCATTGGCACCTTTGTGTTGCTGTTCACTAACATAAGTAACAAGGGCAGAAAGGACCTTTCGAGGTTGTCAACACTCAACTAACAGCAGTTGCTGATGCAACAACATATCAAAAGTCATTTTACATGATACACTTGGTCCTCAAATGTGTACTTATAATTATATATTTTGCAAGCTTCCCTTACAAAATGCCAAACCCATGTACACCATTACCTATCCACTTATGTTAAACTATATTAGCAGTTAACTGGTCACATATGATTGATTATATAGTTACTTATTTACAGAGACATACATACAGTTCGTAGATTTAACAACGCATATCTGCTAACCCGATCACCTCTCATGGAATTAAGGAGGTGATGGATGATTTGATCAAAATTTACGTGATATTATGGGGAACCAATAGCGCAGATCTGAAGAAACTATTCCCATGGATTGAACGAAGGAGGAAACTAAATTTAAGAAACTAAATTTAAGAAATTAAAGAACTTACCAATAGGGCCAAAAATGAGAGAATCCTCCCGAAGGTAGCACATTAGTTCCTTTAATTTAAAATCAAAGATTGATAATGGTTTGATACTATAAGGGGCAGAAAGTTCACAAAGGGATAGGAGAGTATGGCCAAGCGAAATGGGAATCGATGTGAAAGGTGAGGTGAGTAATGGATTGAAAGCATTATATATGAATGCGCAAAGTATAAGAAGTAAAGTGGATTGGCTTGAGGCTCAGTTAGAGATTGGTAGATATGACATTGTGGGGATTACAGAGATATGGCTGAAGGAGGATCTGTGCTGGGAACTATAGAAAGGACAGGCAGGTGGGCAGAGGAGATGGGGTATCTCTGTTGGTGACGGATGAAGTTCAGTTCCTTGCGAGGGGTGACATAGGGACTGACAGTGTAGAGTCACTGTGGAGTCGCACAGGCCCCCAAACAGTAGCCTGGATATAGGTACAGTGAAATGAATTTGCCAGCAGCGATACAATTGAAAAAAGAACACACAATACAATATAGAATTTAACATCAAGGAAGAGGCTCTAGAAATCGTGGACGCATTGGTGATCGTTTTCCAATGTTCTATAGATTCAGGATCAGTTGCTGTGGATTGGAGAGCAGCTAATGTTAACCCACTTTTCAAGAAAGGGGCGAGAGAGAAAACGGGGAATTATAGACCAAGTTAGCCTGACATCAGTGGTGGGGAAGATGCTGGAGTCAATTATGAAATAAGTCATAATGGTGCATTTGGATGGCAGTAAATGGATTGGTCCAAGTCAGCATGGATTGATGAAGGGGAAATCCTGCTTGACTAATCTTCTGGAATTTTTTGAGGATGTGACAAGTAAAATGGATGAGAGCCAGTGGATGTAATGTATCTGGACTTCAGAAAGCCTTTGATAAGGTCCCTCACAGGAGATTAGTGGGCAAAATTAGAGCACATGGTATTGGGGGTAGGGTACAGACATAGATAGAGAATTGGTTGGCAGACAGGAAACAAAGAGTAGGAATAAACGGGTCCCTGTCAGAATGGCAGGCAGTGGCGAGTAGAGTGCCGCAAGGCTCGGTGCTGGGGCCGCAACTATTTACAATATGTATTAATGATTTAGATGATGGAATTAAAAGTAACACTAGCAAATTTGCAGTTCACACAAAGCTGGGTGGCAGTGTGAACTGCAAGAAGGTTGCAGGGTGACAAACAGGTTGAGTGAGTGGGCAGATGCATGGCAGATGCAGTATAATGCAGATACATGTGAGGTTATCTACTTTGGCAGCAAGAACAAGGAGGCAGATTATTATCTCAATGGTGTCAAATTAGGAAAAAGGGAAGTGCAAGGAGACCTATGTGTCGTTGTACACCAGTAACTGAAAGTAAGCATGCAGGTATAGCAGGCAATGAAGAAAGCTAATGGCATGTTGGCCTTCATAACACGAGGATTTGAGTATTGGAGCAAAGAGGTGCTTCTGCAGTTGTACAGGGCCCTGGTGAGGCCACATCTGGAGTATTGTGTGCAGTTTTGGTTTCTAATTTGGGGAAGGACATCCTTGCTATTGAGGGAGTGCAGCATAGGTTCACAAGGTTATTCCCCGGAATGGCGGGACTGTCATATGAGGAAAGATTGGCCTCCTCCTGCACCTATTTTCTATGAATAGAAATCAAATGTGGGTGTTACATTTTTTAGGCCACTGATTAGCCATAATATGATTGTTGTCCTTTTTTTTAGAGGTAACAGCAAAAAATTAGGTGACCCTACACCCCAGATTTTTGGGGACCATTCCTGGGTGAGGTGAGCTATCTCAGCCAAAGTATTGGCTGAGAGGCCCACAGGAGCCGTTGAAAGAGGAGGAGGGGGAGGAGCGACACCCGACCGGTAAGGTTAAAATCAAGCGCGGGGCTTGTTTTTTCAGAGGCTTACCCAAATCCATAACATTCCATTTGGAGAAGTGTTTTTTTTTTGTTTTTTTGAGGAAGCCGCTGATTGGTGGGAAGTGGACCAGGGTAAGCAGCTGATTGGCAGTCAGATCCCAGCAGTTTGTTGTGTACTTTGTATTGTGTTGATATTGTATCCTGTGTAAGGGGGGCAGTATGAAGGCAAGGGCAGTGTACTGTTCTGGATGTCAGATGTGGGAGGTCAGGGAATCTGATAGCCCTCCAGACATCCACATCTGCGCCAGGTGTGTTGAGATGGGGCTCCTAAAGGACTGTGTTAGGAACCTGGAGCAGCAGCTCGATGACCTCCGTCTGGTCAGGGAGAGTGAGGAGGTCATAGAGAGGAGCTACAGGGAGGTAGTCACTCCCAGGCCACAGGAGGCAGACAAGTGGGTCACAGTTAGGAAGGGCAAGGGGCAGAGGCAGGGGCTAGAGAGTACCCCTGTGACTGTACACCTGGAAAATAGGTACTCGGGTTTGAGTACGATTGGAGGGGACAGCCTAGCTGGGGGCAACAACAGCGGCCGGGCCTCCGGCACAGAGACCGGCCCTGATGCTCAGAAGGGTAACAAAAAGAGGAGGGCAATTGTAATAGGGGACTCTATAGTTAGGGGGTCGGATAGGCGATTCTGTGGACGCAGTCGGGAGACCCGGATGGTAGTTTGCCTCCCTGGTGCCAGGGTCTCGCATGTGTCAGAACGTGTCCAAAAGATTCTGATAAGGGAGATAGAGGAGCCTGATGTTGTGGTACACATAGGTACCAATGACATAGGCAGAAAAAGTGACGAGGTCCTGAAGGGAGAATTTAGGGAGTTGGGGGGAAAGTTAAGGAGAAGGACCAAAAGGGTAACAATTTCAGGATTACTGCCTGTGCCGCGTGACAGTGATAGTAGGAATGAAATGAGGTGGAGGATAAATGCGTGGCTGAGGGACTGGTGCAGTGGGCAGCGATTCAAGTTTCTTGATCACTGGGACCTCTTTTGGGGAAGGCATGATCTGTACACAAAGGACGGGTTGCACTTAAACCCGAGGGGGACCAATATCCTGGCAGGGAGATTTGCAAAGGCTACTGGGGAGACTTTAAACTAGAAAGGCTGGGGGGAGGGACTCGGTTAGAGGGGGCTAGGGGTCAGGGTGTGGGGCAAGAGGCAGAGAAGGGAAGCACTCAGATCCAAAATGTAGGCGAGAAAGATGAAAAAGATAATAGACAGAGAATAAGGGACGGTGGGTTTCTAAAATGTGTATATTTTAATGCTAGGAGCATTGTAAGTAAGGTGGACGAACTTCGAGCCTGGATTGACACCTGGAAATATGATGTTGTAGCAATCAGTGAAACATGGTTGCAGGAGGGCTGTGATTGGAAACTAAATATTCCAGGATTTCGTTGCTTCAGGTGTGATAGAATTGGAGGGACCAGGGGGGAGGTGTTGCATTGCTTGTCTGAGAGGATATTACAGCAGTGCTTTGGCAGGATAGATTAGAGGGCTCGTCTAGGGAGGCTATTTGGGTGGAACTGAGAAGTGGGAACGGTGTAGCAACACTTTTAGGGGTGTATTATAGACCGCCAAATGGGGAGCGTGAATTGGAAGAGCAAATATGTAAGGAGATAGCAGATATTAGTAGTAAACACAAGGTAGTGATTGTGGGAGATTTCAATTTTCCAAAAATAGACTGGGAAACACATTCTGTAAATGGGCTGGATGGTTTGGAGTTTGTAAAATGTGTGCAGGATAGTTTTTTGCAGCAGTACATAGAGGTATTGACCAGAGAAGGGGCAGTGCTGGACCTCCTGTTAGGAAATGAGGCAGGTCAGGTGACGGGGGTATGCGTTGGTGAGCACTTCGGGACCAGTGATCACAATACCATTAGTTTCAATATAATTATGGAGAGAGTCAGAACTGGACCTAGGGTGGAGATTTTTGATTGGAGAAAGGCTAACTTTGAGGGAATGCGTAAGGATTTTAAAGGAGCGAATTGGGACACTTTGTTTCATGGGAAGGATGTAGAAGAGAAATGGAGGACATTTAAAGGGGAAATTATAAGAGTACAGAATCTTTATGTCCCTGTTAGGTTGAAAGGAAATAGTAAAAATTGGAAAGAGCCATGGTTTTCAAGGGAAATTGGACACTTGTTTTGAAAAAAGAGAGATATCTACAATAATTATAGGAGGCATGGAGTAAATGAGGTGCTAGAGGAGTATAAAGAATGTAAAAAAGAATCTTAAGAAAGAAATTAGGAAGGCTAAAAGAAGATATGAGGTTGCTTTGGCAAGAAAGGTGAAAGTAAACCCAAAGGGTTTCTACGGCTATATTAATAGCAAAAGGATAACGAGGGATAAAATTGGACCATTAGAGAACCAGAATGGACAGCTATCTGCAGAGCCAAAAGAGATGGGGGAGATATTGAACAATTTCTTTTCTTCAGTATTCACCAAGGAGAAGGATATTGAACTCTGTGAGTTAAGGAGAAAAAGTAGAGTAGCTATGGAAACTATGAGATTCAAAGAGGAGGAAGTACTGACACTTTTGAAAAATATAAAAGTGGATAAGTCTCCAGGTCCTGACAGGATATTCCCTAGGACATTGAGGGAAGTTAGTGTAGAAATAGCAGGAACTATGACAGAAATATTTCAAATGTCATTAGAAACGGGAATAGTGCCGGAGGATCGGCGTACTGCGCATGTTGTTCCATTGTTTAAAAAGGGTTCAAAGAATAAACCTAGCAATTATAGACCTATTAGTTTGACGTCAGTGGTGGTCAAATTAATGGAAAGGATACTTAGAGATAATATATATAAGCATCTGGATAAACAGGGTCTGATCAGGAACAGTCAACATGGATTTGTGCCTGGAAGGTCATGTTTGACAAACCTTCTTGAATTTTTTGAAGCGGTAACTAGGGAAATTGATGAGGGTAAAGCAGTGGATGTTGTCTATATGGATTTTAGTAAGGCCTTTGACAAGGTTCCCCATGGAAGGTTGGTTAAGAAGGTTCAATCTTTGGGTGTTAATGGCGGAGTAGCAAGATGGATTCAACAGTGGCTGAATAGGAGATGTCAGAGAGTAATGGTGGATGGCTGTTTTTCAGGTTGGAAGCCGGTGACCAGTGGGGTGCCTCAGGGATCTGTGTTGGGTCCACTGTTGTTTGTCATGTACATCAATGACCTGGATGATGGGGTGGAAAATTGGATAAGTAAGTATGCAGATGATACTAAGATAGGTGGTGTTGTGGATAATGAAGTAGATTTTCAAAGTCTACAGAGAGATTTGGGCCATTTGAAAAAGTGGGCTGAAAGATGGCAGATGGAGTTTAATGCTGTTAAGTGTGAAGTGCTACATCTTGGCAGGACAAATCAAAATAGGACGTACATGGTAAATGGTAGGGAATTGAGGAATGCTGTGGAACAGAGGGATCTAGGAATAACTGTGCATAGTTCCCTCAACGTGGAATCGCATGTAGATGGGGTGGTAAAGAAAGCCTTTGGTGTGCTGGCCTTTATAAATCAGAGCATTGAATATAGGAGTAGGGAAGTAATGTTAAAATTGTACAAGGCATTGGTGAGACCAATTCTGGAGTATGGTGTACAATTTTGGTCGCCTAGTTATAGGAAGGATGTCAACAAAATAGAGAGAGTACAGAGGAGATTTACTAGAATGTTGCCAGGGTTCCAGCAACTATGTTACAGAGAAAGGTTGAACAAGTTAGGTCTTTATTCTTTGGAGTGCAGAAGGTTAAGGGGGGACTTGATTGAGGTCTTTAAAATGATGAAAGGGATAGACAGAGTTGACGTGGATACGTTTTTCTCATTGAGGGTAGGGAAGATTCAAACAAGAGGGCATGACATGAGAATTAAGGGACAGAGGTTTTGGGGTAACGTGAGGGGGAACTTCTTTACTCAGAGGGTGGTGGCTGTGTGGAATGAGCTTCCAGCAGAAGTGGTGGAGGCAGGATCGATTTTAACATTTAAGAGTAAAGTGGATAGGTATATGGACGTGAAGGGAATGGAGGGGTATGGTCTGAGTGCAGGTAGATGGGACTAGGGGAAAACAAATGGTCGGCACGGACTGGAAGGGCCGAGAGGGCCTGTTTCCGTGCTGTAATTGTTATATGGTTATATGGTTATTAACCTGATTCATAAAAACTCATGGGTTTTACTGAGAGACTCCCCCCTCCCCCCCACCCTAAGGGGGCTTAGGTCAAGGTAAATGAGATGAGAAAGGGGAAGGATAGTGAGAAGCAAAATATGAGAAAGGGGACTAGGAGTGAGTAAGAGAGGTGAGAAAGAGGGTCAAACGAGAGAGGAGGATGTAAGAGAAAAATAGTTAGGGATGGGAATGAGAATGTGGGAGGGAGAAAGACACAGGCATAGAAGGAGAAAGAGAAACATGTATTTGTTCAAAGGGCAAGGACAAAGGACAAAGGAAAAGGACATTTATTGTCACAATTTGAGTTACCATGCAGGGGCAGGAGATTGCAACCTTCACGTGGTCCGCCCCGTTTCTACAAATGCAATCAACCCGGCGAGCACAATCAAATAAGATCAAATAGAACAAGTTGTCCGACAACTTTAGGCTGTGCACCCCATACGCAAGAAGAAGAAGTTACCATGCTCACACAAATCAGATAAACACAACATTTTAGAATTTAACATAAAACATAAAAAACATCCCACCACAGTGGAATCAACGCTTCCCACTGTGAGGGAAGGCACCAAAATTCAGTCCTCTTCCTCTTCCTTTGTTCACCCGTGGTTGGGGCCTATTGAGGCTTCCGCAATCGTCGCAAGGGCCCGATGTTTCAGGCCCACGAACAGAAGAAAACTCTCTGCGGCCCGGAGCCTACGAATCGGCCGCTTCCTGCTGGTGACTGCGGCTTCCGAAATCCACAGGACGAGCTGGGTGGAGATTCATCGCTGGCGACCTCGGCAAGAGGTCCCAGGCTCCGCGATGTCAAAGTTAGCACCGCCAGTGGCTGGAAGCTCCCGCCGACCATGGCTGGAAGCTCCGCAGACCACAGCTCCACGGTGATCAAAGTCGGCAGTCCCAGCACTCCAGAGCTCCAACACGGCGATTCCCGGTAAGGCATCGCTTGCTCCGTGATGGAATCCAGTGCTGTGCCGCTGCTGAAGCTCTGGCCGGTCTCTGGCAGGAAAGGCCGCACCAATCCAGATGGTAGGCCGCGAGGAGAGGGCGAAGATGCGGCTCAGAGAATAGTCGCATCTTCCACCAGGAAGTGACTAAGAAAAACAGTTTCCCCCTCCCTCCCCTCATAAAAAAGACTAAAAGGCCTCCAAAAACAGACTAAAAATAACAAAAAGAATGAAAGGATAGACAGCTGCAGCCAAGGCAGCCACACTCGATGGCTCCACCACTTGGAGATTACAATTACAAATACAATTAAAACTGCAATTAATTCATGACCATTTTTATATATAATCATTATATTTTAATTACTCAACAGTAAATTATAATATCATGCATGTCAGACAAGTTTAGCCGATATACAGAACTGGAGGCAGCAGAAATTCTGCTGGTGAATGCAGATTTCTCTTGTGCCCTGGGTTCAAACACCTTTTTTTATCTGGACCAGATAACAACTGTGATTTGTTAATTAGCATTTATCTTATCTGGAACAATAGAAATTACTGGTAGCCCGAGAACCACGTGCAACATCAGTCACCTGCGTTTGTGCATTTCACTGACGGCGAAGTGCAGTCCCATGACTTACATCGCCTAGACCTGATATCATTGCTTGTTGCTTGGCAAGCACTTGACACCCTAGTACTTGGTTCATGTCCTGAACAATGTTGTTTTTTGTTTGTCTGCCACTGGCTTTATAATTATATACTGTTTATCCAGACACCCATCCAATGGCTTCAATATACTCCCTTCTCCCAGAACACTAAACCAAAAAGTTATTTGTTTCAGGAGACCCTTCATTTTTTTTTTCTTCCTTGAAATGCAAAACAAAATACCAAGATGATGTCATCCCACCCAACACATCAACTTAGAGAATATTAAAAACACATATTGCTCCAAAGATAATTACAGCTTATCCAGATAAAACTAATCTCCATTATACAAACTTGGTTTCCATTACATTTATGTTTGTATGCGCATACATGCACGTGGACGTGTGCTTTAGTCAATCTCAAACTCTGGTAGCACAACTCCAGATATAACTTTTAAAAGGATATCAATTGGCCAAACGTTGCTTCAACAAATCTATTTTAATACAATTTTTTAAAAGCATTTTATCATATTACCATTTAGAAAATAAAGAACTGCTGGTGCTGGTTTACAAAAGAAGACACAGGGTGCTGGAGTAACTCAGTGGGTCAGGCAGCATATCAGGAGAAACTAGTTTAAAGAAGGGTCCCAACTTGAAACATCGTCTATCCATGTTGTCGTGAGATGCTGCCTGACCCACTGAACTACTCCAGCACTCTGTGTCTTCTGTCATATTACCTTTAACTCAAATGTCACACTTCAAACATGTGTAATTGCCCTGAAATTCTTAGAACAGAAACTTTCTGGTGCATTAAGGAATAAGATTTTCAGACAATATCCGTTTCCTTGAGATCCTATCCCTCTAAAAAGTCACCTAGATTTTTGTAATGGAAAAGGAAGGTACATTTTCCATGCAAGCTTTCCTTGATATGGAGGCATGTGTGAAGAGGTCCTATCCAACTTTTGACATAAAGGCCATAAATTGCTTGAGTGACTCAGCACTTCAAGCAGCATTTCAGGAGAAAATGGAGAGGTGATGTTTCGGGTCGGGCCCCTTCTTCAGAATTATTGTTATGATTTCTTCTTCTTGACTTTTGACTTCTTTTTCCCCCCATAATTGATCTTATGAGAATTCCCACCATTTGGGATTGAGAATGAATTCAAAGAAGCCCTGAAAAATGCTCAAGCATTAGCAGTTTGATCAATTCAACATAAATTATTTGCAAAAGCATTGATACCACAACCATCATATCAGTGGATAGGGCGGTTATGGGGTAAAAGGAGCAAATTAATATCAAGGGGGGTAGTTAGCGTGTGTGCGGGGTGGTAGTTAATTTGTGTGACGCCACCCCCCCCCCCCCGCAACCGCATGTTGCGAGAACAGACCCAATGGGTCTGCACTTGGTCTAGTAACTATTAAAAGTCTGATCTTGTATGTAGGTGTGTGTGTATTATCACATTTTCATGCAAAAACGACATGGTAACGATAAAGTGTTTACATATTGCGGCAGACACTTTTCCCTGTGGAGCCCTAATCTACTTATCTGAAAATTTCATGCTTTATTTCTCGACTTATTACTGAAAATGTTTATAAATATGACAAAACTTTGAATTTAAAAGCGACTGCTTTTCGCTGATGACATCACAATGGGTCAGCTCCGCGCGCTGTGTTCCACGTGCTGCGATTGACATCACCCCCCCTGGTTATTCAAAATAAACAGAAAGAATGAGCAAGTCGGGCCCTGTACTGAAGCCGCCGAGCTCTCGGTCCTCGGGTCGCCCTCTCGGGTCACTCTCTCGGGATGCTCTCGGGTCTACCCCCTCCCTCTCTGCCCCCACCTCCCTTTCTGCTCACCCCCTCTCTGCCCCCCCACCCTCTCTGCCCCTCCCTCTCTGCCCCCCTCCCTCTACCTCTCTGCTCCCCCTTCCTCACTGCCTTCACCTTCCCTCTCTGCCCCCAGCCATCACTGTTCCCCTCCCTCTCTTCCCCTCCCCTCCCCCCCTCCCTCTCTGCCCCCATCTCCCTCTCTGTCCCCCCCCCCCACTCTGCCCCCTCCCCTCCCTTTCTACCCCCTTCCTCCCTGCCCCCCTTCCCTCTCTGCCCCCCTTCCCTCTCTGCCCCCCCTCTCCTTAGGGAGCGTTGAATATTGGGACCTATGGGTAAGTGGTGGAGTAGTGCCCCGCCCCCTCTGCACCTCCCTCTGCCCTCTCTCGCTACCCCCCTCCCTCTCCAGCCATGCCTATGAATTGGGGGCTGTGCGTGAGTGGATAGGGCGGGGGATCGGGTAAAAGGAGCGAATGAATAATATTAATATAATATCAAGGGGGGTGGTTAGTCTGTGTGTGTGGGGGGCGGTTTGTGTGTGTGTGATGCAGCAGGCCCCCCTACCACCACACGTTGAGGGGATGGGACCCAACGGGTCCTACTTGGTCTAGTGAGAGATAAAAATTAATAATCTATTCCATTCAGAAAGCTCTATAGAAAAGCCATCCATGGGTGGAATAGTGTTAATGAAGGAACTGCAGATGCTGGAGAATCGAGGGTACACAAAAGGTTGGAGAAACTCAACGGGTGCAGCAACATCTAAGGAGCGAAGGAGATAGGCGACGTTTCGGGTCGAGACCCTTCTTCAGACTCTCATGGGTGGAATAGTGTGGCATTACTCAGGTATTCTTGTTAATACTTTGGGGAAAGCATTACTGACATGCCTTCATTGGATGGCATGGATTTGCAGTCCAAACAACAAGACTTGTGAACCATGCAATCTGTTAAAACTGTTTGAGCCAGACCCACATATTAACCTAAATAAAAAAGTGAACCATTTGCTCTCAAGTCCAATAATGATTAACTGCAACATTAAGAAAATGCTGAGGATTGAATCACCGCACACAACGTTTCTATACTTTTGAATGATATCTGTTTCTGTTAAATTATTAATGTTTATTTGAATAAAATCTTTAAATGAATGATGAACAATGACGGTCTGGGACTAAAAATATCAATGCTATCAAAGTATCACTTAAGAGCGCATCAGCCAAACTATGTTTCTCTACACGCATACCTGTATATGAATAAAACCGGTAAATATTTAAACATACCTTATTTTTATTCAACTATTTTAGCTAGATTATAAAATGAATGCTATTTGTAATGGTTTTTTTTTTAATGAAACCAAAACATGCAAATTAATTGAATTCAGCTCAAACTGTGCCCATTAATGGGTCCAATTTTTGTCTCTCCTTTCTGCCTTGTCTTTCTCAAAACAATATTTCCCTCTTGCTGGTCATTTTGGGTTTCAGAGGCTTTGACAGCAGCAAATATACCCCTTTAAGCCCAAGAATAGGTTTACTTTGACTCAGTGTATAATGATAGCACATCAGTTATTTTCACCCATTGAGCAACATTGGTCTCCTGAGTCTTTTGTTTTGTTCTCTGACTTTCTCAACTCCCTCTGTTTACTTATAGACAAATTATTATCCTTTTTTTTGACAAGGTGTTCAAGGTTTGCCAGCCCAGGTTTAGCCAGTTTTCCAATGTCATCAAACAATTAATTAGGCAATTAGGTCTCATGGAAAATAAGGTCTCATGGAAAATAAAGCTTTGCATTCTTAAGCAGCACGGTGATGCAATAGAAGATAGCAAATACAAGTCAGGGCAAATAAACCAAAAGAGTGTGTTTGTTATTTTGAAGTTGATTATATTTGCTGTTTCATTTAATTCTTTTATGAAGATGAGCCCACCACCCCATCAACCCATTGGCTCCAATGGTATTTGCCAAAACTGCTAGATGGTCAGTCAGGCCTAATGGCAAAGTCTATATTTTTCTGAAGAAGGGTCTCGACCCGAAACGTCACCCATTCCTATCTCTCCAAAGATGCTGCCTGTCCCGCTGAGTTACGCCAGCGTTTTGTGTCTATTTTCAATATTTTTATTCATTTAATGCAACAGCGTTTCATCAAACCCAACATATCAGATTTATCGTTTTGTTAATCAATCCATTCAATACGGGATTCACAACACACCGACTGTGGATCGAATTCAGCCCCGGAATGAGATCCTGGCAGTCTCCAAGTGCTTGCTGCCTCAGCAGCTCTGTCAGCTCTCTGCTTTTCAAGGGGATGCACAGAGGAGGTTTTTCAGGTTGAGGAGGTTACAGAGTAAGGGAAGTCTAGAGATACAGCAAGGAATCAGGCTCAGCGATTCCACGCCGACCACTGATCGCCCTTTCACATAATTCCATGTTATCCTACTTTCGCATTCACTCTCTGCACGAAGCAATTTTCAGAGGCCAATTAACCTACATACCCACAATTCTTTGGAATGCATGAGGAAACTGGAGCACCCGGAGGAAACCCACGCAATCTGTTCTATTCTGTTCTGTAGTTTTTGCACAATCCGCAAGCATTGCCACTTTCATTTCACTGCACATCCTGTATGTGCATGTGACAAATAAAGTTGACTTGAACGTGCAGACTCCACGCAGACAGCACACGGGGTCAGGGTGGATCCTATGTCTCTGACTTTGTGATTGGACAATCTGCCCAGTTCTAAGCAGATCGCTCAGCTGAGCAAAGCTCTACTGATTGCCGCCTTCACATTGGGGACAGAGGATCTCTTGACCTGAAAAACACAATCTGGCCAATGCTTTAACAACAGTAAAGTAAATCAGAGGGTACACAAAAAGCTGGAGAAACTCAGTGGGTGCAGCAGCATCTAAGGAGCAAAGGAGATAGGCGACGTTTCGGGTCGAGACCCAAAAGGAAGAAGGGTCTCGACCCGAAACGTCGCCTATCTCCTTCGCTCCTTAGATGCTGCTGCACCCGCTGAGTTTCTCCAGCTTTTTGTGTACCCTCGATTCTCCAACATCTGCAGTTCCTTCTTTAAAAACAGTAAAGTAAATCAGACCTCATGATATCATTTATATCTCAGATAGGTGAAAGTGAAGAGCCGGGTTTAGAGTGCTAGGTTCCCAATCTCCAGTCACGGCCCACAATTGGGCTACGAGCGATTAGAACTGTGCCATGAGGGGATCTGACTATTATATTTTAACAATTATGGGAAATTCCATGAAAGTTGTTGAAGAGGTTACCGTGCAACCTTGCAGCTAATATGCAAGTTTCAGCATGAACGGGGCTGGCAGGCAGACTGGGGTTAGGGTTAGGAGCTTGCAGTGGTGTCAATAAAGTAAGTGTTTTATTTCATGATTAAATCATTGTTTTTAATCTTCTTCTTTCGTGTGGCGTGCACAGCCTAAAGTTGTTGGACAACTTGTTCTATTTGATCTTCCGTTTGTGCACGTCGAGTTGATTGCATCAGTCGAAACAGTGAACCACATGAAGGTTGCAATCTTCCACCCCATTGTTTTTAATGATTTAATTTGTATTGATTTGTATTGCTTTCATTTTGTGATTAATAAACTGCAGCTGAAATAATTTTGATAGAATTAACAATACATTTTTCAAGCTATTTCTCATGATGTTTTTAAGGTGGCGATTGGCAGATTCTTGATTAGTACAGGTGTCAGGAATAATGGGGAGAAGGCAGGAGAATGGGGTTGAGAGGAAGCGATAGATCAGCCATGATTGAATGGTGGAGTAGACTTGATGGGCCGAATGGCCTAATTCTTCTCCGATAACGTCTGAACTTATGAACTATCCTAAAATATGGGCTGTAAGTCCAAATGTTTGATTGAATTTCGGCCATGGGTGAAAAAGATTGGGAGCCACTGATTTGGAGTATTGTCAGGTGAAGCTCAGATTCAATCCAAAGTGCTGACCTTTGGACAATCTGCCAGTTCTAAGCATTTTGCTCAGCTGAGCAAAGCTACTGTGAGGTGTACTGTTTCCATCAGGAATCCTTCTCCTCAAAATCCGTGTGATGGCGCTTTTTCAGGGAAGACTTGAGGTCATAAGATCAAAAGTGATAGGAGCAGAATTAGGTCATTCAGCCCATCAAGTCTACTCCGGGATTCAATCATGGCTGATCCATCTCACCCCCCTAACCCCATTCTCCTGCCTTCTCCCCACAACCCCTGGCACCCCCACTAATCAAGAATCCAACTATCTCTGCCTAAATCTGCCTTGAGCTTGGGATCAGTGTCCTGACTGCACCGGATACCAACTCACCTCCACCTGTCCACGACCCTTTCACCGCACAGCCCCATCACTCTCACCCTAGTGTGACCATCACTTTCCAAGTGCACACATTTCAATAGACAACAGACAATAGGTGCAGGAGTAGGCCATTCAGCCCTTCGAGTCAGCACCGCCATTCTGTGATCATGGCTGATCATCCACATTCAGTACCCCGTTCCTGCCATAGCCCCTGACTCCGCTATCTTTAAGAGCTCTATCTAACTCTCTCTTGAAAACATCCAGAGAATTTGCCTCCACTGCCTTCTGAGGCAGATAATTCCACAGATTCACAACTCTCTGGGTGAAAACGTTTTTCCTCATCTCCATTCTCAATGGCCTACCCCTTATTCTTAAACTGTGGCCCCTGGTTCTGCACTCCCCCAACATCAGGAACATGTTTCCTGCCTCTAGCGTGTCTAGTCCCTTAATAATCTTATATGTTTTAATAGATCCCCTCTCATCTTCTAAATATCAGAGTATACAAGCCCAGCCGCTTCATTCTATCAACACATGACAGTCCTGCCATCCCGGGAATTAATCTCGTGAACCTACACTGCACTCTCTCAATAGCAAGAATGTCCTTCCTCAAATTTGGAGACCAAAACTGCACACAGTACTCCAGGTGTGGTCTCACTAGGGCTCTGTACAACTGCAGAAGACCTCTTTGCTCCTATACTCAACTTCTCTTGTTATGAAGGCCAACATGCCATTCGCTTTCTTCACTGCCTGCTGTACCTGCATGCTTACTTTCAGTGACTGATGAACAAGGACCCCCAGATCTCTATGTACTTCTCCTTTTCCAACTTGACACCATTCAGGTAATTTCTTACTCAAGTAGTTCTGAAGACCAGGCATACTATCTCCCTGTCCCCCCTCGGTAAATACTGTGCTTGAAGATGATGTCCATGTGCTCTTCTCTAAACAGGAGTAAAATCTGGGAAGGATCTCTTGGCAGAGATGGTAATTGAAAGAATCTCACAGCCCATTGTGTTTATAGCAGCTTTTTAAAAGAGCTCTTTGTCATTCAGGTTGGTGCCAACAAGGAAACCTATGCCCATCAGGACTCCATCCCAGTGTTAAATGGTAGCTGAAATGTGCCCAACATTACAATTCTCTGTATTACGCTTCCCGTTAAGGCTGCAGCTCAGACGATTTCCTCGCAGAACATATTAACAGTTATCTTTTTCAAAAAACAAATCTTAGTCTTTACATGTTTATCCGAAAGGCTTGGACATAATGAAAAATGTTCACCACCTGGGGCCCCGGAGATGGCCAGCCCTGCCGGCAGTCTGTTAGTTTTTCTTTCTATTTGTTATTTTTAGTGTTGGTTAAAAGTTTGATTTAATGTAATTTGGTTTGTCTTATGTGGGGGGAGGGGTGGGAAATCGGGGGAAACTTTTTTTCAGGTTCTTACCTTCCCGGAGATGTGATCATTTTTTGGATCACATTCTCCGGGCTCTGCGGCCTACCATCGCTGGAGCTGGAAGCCGCCTCGGACCGTTGTGAGCCCCACTGCGTGGCGCGGACTTAACATCGGAGCGAATCCCTTGCCTGGGACTTCCCATCAAGCGCTCGCAGTCTCGGGAGAGGCAAATCGGGAGCTCCAATGCTGCAGAATGTTCGATCCGCCCCTACGCGAGGTTTGATCGCCCGGCGCGACGGAGCTGACAACCCCCCGATGCGGGAGTTGAACGCCTCGACGCAGAGAGCCCGAATGCCACCGGCTACGGGAGTCAAGATCATCTCGTTAACAGGGGCTCGAGGCTCCCGACCAAGGAAGAACACAAGAGAAGGACTTGAACTTTATTTCGCCTTCCATCACATTGAGGAATGTGTAGGAGTCACTGTGGTGGATGTTCATGTTAAAATGTGTTTTTGAGTCTGTTGCTTTTAATTGTATGACTGACCTGGCCAGTGAAATTCCTCGTATGTTGCAAAACATACTTGGCGAATTAATTCTGATTCTGATCCTTGGTGTCCCTGAGAAGTGGTTTGAATTGTGAATCTGACTCTCCTCTGCACTGCCAAGTTAAACTCTTCCTACTAGTATTTCTGAAAAGGTACAAAAGTTGTCTAATAATCAATAAACCTCACTCAACCAAACTCTTCTTTCTTTTCCTGTGAAGCTCAATAAATGTTGGCTGGGGAGAATCTTGGAAATATATTACAAATAAGAACATCTCGATATATTAAATAATATAAGGCTTTTTAAAGATTATTGTGCAAGGTTTCATGAGCATAGGCATGCAAACTTCTCACAAGCCTTTAGCCAATATTTTTTAACTGAGAATTGAGTGATCCAGCCTAGGTGTGACTTTCCCCTGATTCTCCATTTCTACAAAGCATCCACTCCACTCCCCTCAAATTAGCACCTCCACTGGAAAGCTATGACCAAGATGGCAATCAACACAAGATAAACATGGCACTAGAAGCTCGCATACCAAGTCTGTGCCACTCAGGCATCTGATCTAGTTGTGCTGCAACATATGCTTGGGTTGTCATTTCTCCAAGAGACTGACATTAGTATTAGTCGAAACCATATCCATTCTAATGTTGTGCTACCAACTGGTCCAGTAAAAAACAATTTCCGCCTGCCAGAACCTAATTGATTTGACCTTTAAAAGGCATCAAAAGCATAATACCCCCTGCATCGATATGTACTTAATAGTTAAATTCATAACCATGATGAGAATGATTCAGAATATGAATACATTCACTACATGATTGGAGATCTTTTTAATAAAAGGACCATGACAGATAAAGTGCATTACAATTATGCCCCTTTGTTCACAGCAAAATGGCCCTGCAAACCCCGCATGTGTGTCCTTGGCTAAAAACAACTCAGTAAGATCAATAGAGTTTTAGTAGCTGCATATATTGCCCAACCGAGCATGCAGTAAGCAATATTTCCTAGTGGAATAATTCTGTAGGACTTATCTAAATTGCCAGAGCTCAAAAATCCTTGACAGTATGGTCCGGTAACAGTCCACCACAGACAAAGCTGGAAAATGCCATGGAATTGTAGTGTGATGAATACAACAACAGATAACCTCAGCAAGCTTGTTTTTCTTATTCTAAATGAGAGTGCTGTATTTCTGAGTGTGTTCCTCTGACTGCCAGCGGTGCCATTTCCCGCATTCCTGCAAGATACATGATTTACATTTTAGAATTATCAATATTAAATGTGTTCAGGAATAATAACTTGAATTTCTACACATGAAATCAAACTGGCTTTTCACAGGTAGCAGCATTTACTACTTTGATATTAATGACAATGCTAGGATCTACCTGATCCTGACTTACCTCTGACAATGCCAGTGTTGCTATTTTCAGGTCTGCATTAGCTGCACTCTCAGGTTCACTGCCAATAAAAAATCATGTGCATAGAATTAGATTAATCATTGCCGATTGCCTGTCGTAAGAATATAAGAAATGAAGAAGAATATACCACACAGTCCCTTTTAGTCTGCTCCAGAATTGAGCCAGTTTATGGATGATCCCATCCACCTTCCTCGCTGAATCCATTTTCCCAGAACTCAGTCCTTTTAAAAACAATGAATATACTCAATGATTCTTCATTCCGCCCTCTGATATAGAGAATTTCAAACATTTATAATCAGCTGTGCTAAGAATTTTCTCATCCCAGTCCTAACTGATTGACCTTATATCCCAAATTGAAGCTCTGTTCCAATTTTTGCAGCATAAGAAAACAGTCACTCTGTGCATAAGCTTCACTGAGATTAATTGTTGTCTGCATGGGAATGGAACAATGAAATTCTTACATCCTGCAGCTTTATAGGTCAATTTATGCAATATCAACAAATAAATAGACAATAATCAGTAATACTAACATGAATAATAATTAAGACTAGATAACCAGACTATAATAGTGCAAAGCCAAAGTATATATTGCAACCAACACATAGTAGATCATTATTGAGATAAGGGGTTATCACTAAGGAGGTTCAAGAGCCTGTCAGTTGCTGGGAAGAAGCTGTTCTTGAACTTGTATTCCACTTTTCGCAGTATGTTCTTCCCTGTAGTAGTAGCAATATGACAGTGTGGACAGAGTGGTATATGTCTTCAATTATATTCTCTGCCTTTTTGTGTCATCGTCCCCTGCAGATCCCTTTGATGGTGGGGAGGTCAATACTCATGATGGACCGGACAATGTCTGCCACTTTCTCCAGCCTCCTTCTTTCTTTGATAATTACTTTTCCAAAGCAGGCCATGATGCAATCAATCAGTATGCTCTCTATGAGTGTATTTGACCTGAATTTCCTCAATTTTCTGAGGAAGTAGAGGCATTGCTGAGCAATCTTTGTGATTTAATCAATATGTTTGCTCCAGGACAGATCTTCAGAGATATGCATGCCCTGGAACTTGAAGCTGTTGTCTCTCCCGACCGTGTCTGGTGATGAACGTAGGTTCATGAATCCACGACTTTCCCTTCCTGAAGTTAACAATCAGCTGCTTGGTCCTGCTAACATTAAGAGCAAGATTGGTGTTCGAGTGGCTTTACATCAGATTATTAATCTCCCTACAGTATTCATCGTTACCAGTTATTTGTCCAACAATGGCGGTATCAGCGAATTTAAAGATGGTGTTGGAGCCGTGTCTGGCTACATATTCATGTCATGTGTGCAGGGAGAGCAGAGTGGGAGACTGAGCACACAGCTTTGAAGTGCTAATGTGCTGGTAGTTATCGAGGAGGACCATTCTTTCATTCTTCTAAATTATATTGAATGTAGGCCAATCTTTTGCAATCTCTTCGTATATCTCAACCCCCTCTGATTTCAGGAATGATGATAACAAATCCATGCCAAACCAAAAATGCACTTTTTTTAGGCAAGGAAATGAAAATTCCATATAGTACTGTAAATAAGGTCTCACCATAACCTTGCACATTCATAATTTTGGAAACTCATCAGTTATATCTCTTTGCAGCCATCTCTTTAAGAATCTTGTCTACCAGTGACAAAGAATTTATCTGGTCTTAGTCCCCCTAATTTGTCCAGTACTTTCTCTTAACTGACATTATGTGACATTGCCCTTAGAACTTTGGTTCCCTTCCTTTTCTGTTGTGTTCTGGTGACTCAGGAGCAGGAGATTCTAACATGGAATTCCCCTTGTCATATGAGCAATACAACAATCATACGTGCAGGCTATTTTTAAATACGCAGAGGTGACCTAGTTAACACTTTCACAAGAAACGGCTGATTGAAATTCACAATGTTGGTTCATTTTCCTTTTGTTAAGTGAGTGCAGAGAATGACATTTGGGTCAAATCTCAACTGACTTTAAATACTTGAATATTTCCTGTCAGATGGAAAGTAGGTGAATGAGAGTGGTAAATAGTATTGTTCAAGGCAGTCATTTTTTGAAGAATAATGATGAAATGTAATGAAACATTTTCAATTAAGGAGGCTGTGTAGTTTGGAAACGTGGCAATGCATGCATTGTCAAGGAAAGGCTGCCCTTATTGGTTTCAGGTGATAGTTTATGGGTTTGGGAAATGCTGTCAGAGAAGCAGTGGTTAGCTGTTGCAATGATTGCACATACTTCAATCACAGTATAATGGTGATGGAGGTGTGACATTTCAGAGTATTGAATTCTTGAATGTTGTTGAAGCATGTGTTTTGTAAAGAAATTAATCTTAATTTTCAGAACGTCCAAAGCATTTTCAGACAACAAAATATTTTTTGTGGACACTCTAGTAATATAGGAAAGGAAGCAGCTACTGTAATTTCCACAAAATAACTTAAAGAAAAAAGTGGTAATGATCATGTAATCTGTCTTGCGAAGTTGGTTGCCACAATGGGGATAATTCCCCTACTTATCTTTTAAATACCAGGACCATCTTTCTCTACCGAAGATAGACATGAAGTGCTGGAGTAACTCAGCGGGGCAGGCAGCATCTCTGGAGAAAAAGGATCAATGCCGTTTTGGGTCAGGGATGTGACCCAAAACATTTAGAGATGCTGCCTAACCCACTGAGTTACTCCAGCACTTTGTGTCTATCTTTTGTATAAACCAGTATCTGCAGTTCCTTTCTGCACAACCATCTTTCTCTACGTTAGGGTTACCTTGGGGTGGGAGATTGCAAGCTTCACGTGGTCCGCCCTGTTTCGACAAATGCACAATCAAATAAGATCAAATGGAACAAGTTGTCCGACTTTAGGCTGTGCACGCCATACGCAAGAAGAAGAAGGGTTACCTTCAAGTAGAGGAACATTTTCCTAGTGCCACTGAGCACACAGCCAGCAGACTTAACCATCTGTCTCCCTCAAATAAAAACTAAATTAGACCAAATATCCTCCAGCGTTTTACAGAAAGCCCATCTTAGACTAGCTCTCAGTGTCCTGGGTTGGGTCGCTGCTCTAGCCAATTTTTCTAGCTGCTACCTATGCCTTAGTTGGAGTCCCTGGAATCCATCTCCAGCTGCTTGCAGATAAAAAGGAACACTCAGACTTAATGGCCCCGATCCTCTTCAAGAAGACTGCCAGTGAACATTAAGCCGGACAAATCAGTCATCTCATTAACACCCGATGAAAGTGGGCTACAAATAGTGCAGATCTCATCCAGAGAGGAAACTCAAACCAGAAAATTACTGTATATTCACGTTTCTTACGAAAGCACAGGTTGCCCAATAAGGCAGATGGTTGCCTGGAAATGGAAAAAGAGGCATTAAAGGGAAAATAAGTACATATACTCGCTGTCAGTTACATATTTTATTTGAAAAGGGAATGAATGACATGGAATGCCCAATGTATGACAAAGCACCTGCTGTCCTCAGATTTGAAACTGCAACACTTGACTCACTCATACAGATACAAGATGTCATCTGTGCACCTGCTTTATCATAGGAACTTGATAATGATGAAAGAGTTTACTGGAGCACGTTCTGAATAACTGATACTAGTTCTCTGTTTATTTTAGGTAAAAAATGTCTCAGCTCAGCATCAGTATTAGCACCACCTCTCCATTTTCCGCACCGTGCCAATGTAGGCACAGCAGCTGTTTCACTGCTCCAGTGACTGGGTTCGATCCTGATCTCCAGTATTGACTATGCTGGGTTTCTTCCCAGTGAATTATATGAAACCAGAAATATTATATGTCCATTTGCCACCGTAGACGCTGCATGACCGGTTACGTTCTTCCACCAGCTTGTTTTGTGCTCCATTTTCTAAGTTGTCGTGTCCTATATTTTTGAAGCACCAAGGTTCAGTGAGTCCCTCAGCACGACCATCCTGCAGTCTGGACTGGGCCAGTCGGCAATATTTCCTAATGAACAACTCGCTTTGCTGGAAGATCAGCATGTTTCGTACAGACCAAAGAGCGTCTTTCAACGGGTTGATCCATGGCAATAGATCATGGAATCATGGAATCATGGAAAACTTTATTGTCATTCAGACCTTGCGGTCTGAATGAAATTTCGTTGCCTGCAGTCATACATATAGTAAATAACAAAACACAAAATAAACACATATTTAACATCCACCACAGTGAGTTCACCAGACACCTCCTCACTGTGATGGAAGGCAAAAATCTTGTCTTTGTCTCTTCCCTTCTTGTTCTTCCTCTTCCTCTGCGCTGAGGCGACCCGGGCCTCCGATGTTGTGACCGCACCGGGTGATGTAAATAAGTCCCGCGGGTGAACCGCGCTCCGTGAGCGGGCCGGTTCAACTCCGCGGCCCGGGGCGGTCGAAGCTGCCGAAGCTGCCGCCCTCCAGTCCAGCGGACGCAGCTGTTGCCGCGGGAGCTCCGCGGTCCCAACCTTGTGACCTGCGAGCTCCTGAATGTCACTGGGCCCGCGGCCCGGGCCTCCGAAGTCGTTGCTGCCGCCACCACCACCGGAAAGCTGCCACAGCTCCGAGTCGGGCCGCCGGAACGCCTGAACCCGCTGCAGCCCCGAAGTCGGCCAGCCCCGCGCTGGTAAGTCCTGGCTGGCTCTGCCTCCGGAGCCTCGGGTCGATCGCAGTTAAAGTTGGAGGCCGCCAGCTCCACGATAGGCCTCAGCGCAGACGGAGACGGAGACGGGGGATATGACAAGAAAAGTCGCGTCCCCCCAAAAGGAAGAGACTAAGAACGTTTCTCCCACCCCTCCCACACACATACACTACATAATAACTCAAACTAACGCTAAAACAAGACAGGAAAACAACAAATAAAAAGAAAAACAGACGGACTGCAGGCGAGCCACTGCTGCCAGGGCAACGCCGCCACTAAGATGCACTAAGACTGTGAAGAAAAATACTACTTTCTCTGCATTCTCTTGTGCTGTTATTTGGCATATCCCTTTGAGTGCAAGGTGGGACACCTTCTACATTGGGCACCTGCTTCTTTTATTTTCATTTGGAACATTGTGTCTAAATTTCAAATCCTCTATTTGAGCAGACTGAACTGTATGGACAAGACTTCTGTTGAACACTTTGCAAGCTGAGGTCCACATTGCAGTTAATAATAATAAGATTAAACGAGAACTTACCAGTTTGAAGTTTGACCTTTATTTTATGAGGAGTTACGGTGAGCGATTACATGAAGAAGCCACGCCAGTGTGCATGTGCGTCAATCTTCAAAGCAGCGGCGTGAAATCACAGTAACTACAGTCGAAGTGATATAGTAAGACTCAGAAGACCAGAACTACCAGATGATCTTTGCGATTATGTGGGCTTGGAGTGGCGGGCACGTAATCGATCACCGTAATTCCTCATAAAATAAAGATCAAACTTCAAACTGGTAAGTTCACGTTTAATCTTACTATTTTACTTCGGGGTCACGTGAGTGATTCTGTGAAGATTTCAAAGCTCTGTGATTTCATGCCGTAGATCCAGTTCCATCCAAAACACACTGCTTCGGTTGACACAGGATAAACAAATAATGTATTGAACATTGTTTGCATTATACAAATTAATGTCTTAATAACAAAAGAAGCAATAACAACCCCTCTCTCCTAGGGAGAATTTATAAACAGGACCCAAAATAACATGCCCAAATCCTTCCGTCGTGAGGATAGGTTTGTTATAAAACCGTTGAAATCCCTTCACTGGACCATCCTGCGGCCCCAAGGATTTGGACTCAAGGGGCGTCCAGTGCCCTCGCTGCAGTGTTGATACCGCCCTGGCGGAGTGAGATTTAAACACATCAGTGTCTGCTCCAGCACAATCCAAACCTGCTTCAGCCACCTCGAAATGGTCTACACCGGCACCTTTCCATGAGGTTTTGTGACTGATGAGCATCGTTTTTGTGGAGCCTCTAAGACTCTTGGTGACCTCAATATTGACGTTGGTGCATAACTACACATAGTCACCGGTCAATGGGGTATGCTCTAAAGCTCATTTTTGTCCTGGACGTCCCAGGCCTGCTTTGTGTAATTAGATCATATACATAAATTGTAATATTATTTACAGAAAATGCATGCTGTCCAGTCGTAACTTTTGCAATGTCTGGACCCCATTGCGCTGAAATGAGCGCCATGAGCATGACTAGTTTAAGTGTTAGTTTTTTGGATAACAGGGATGTAATCGGAGCAGTGTAGTGTGAGAACTATGCTCGCATCCCAGATTCACGTATATCTCGGTCTAGGAGGGTTCTTGTTAAATACCTCTCATGAATCAGGACACCAATGGATGAGATCCGACAGAATTTTGTCCCGACCCCTGCCATAAATAGGAGGACAATGCACTCCTAGCACTATTAATGGCATTATAACTCAATTGCTCGTCAAAGTGTAATGTAACAAGAAACTCCAATACATAAATTATGCCTGCAGTATAAGATATATTTGATTGTAAGCAGAGCATCTCCCATTTTTTTATATATGAGATACGTATTGTTTTTTAGTATTATCCCTCCAGGCCGTAGTTATCACATCCACGGTTCGCCTCGATAGTCCGAGCCCCTGGAAAAGTCTCGTCAGAATCTGCAATCAACAGATTAACATGATCATGGAAAGGATGACACTTTCCTGTCACAGGATGAATCAACAAGTTGCTGCATTTGGGGATAACCATGAACGGCTGTGTCATTAGTCTCAGAGCCAATGGTAACCATGGTTGTGTGGCCCAGTCGGGGATTACCAAATGCCTGAGGTGGAGCCCTGCTCAATTTTGGTGAGACATTGACTGATAAGGATGGGGGAATCGTAAAAGAGCATACCTCCCCAATGTAGCGGGAATGCATCCACCGCTACTGCCCCTGGATCCGGTTCCTATGAGGCGTATTTAGGTAACCGGTGATTTAGCCTGGATGCAACAGATCTATGTCTGGCAATCCATACTGGGTGACAACCTTTTAAAACGTTTTGGATTCAACATCCATTCTATGTTGTCTTTAAATTTACGTGGCCTGGTGTCTGCCACCACGTCATCTCTACCTAGTAGGTAGATTGCTAAGACCCAGATGTTCCTAGTAATACACCAGTGCGAGATGGGATTTAGCCAGATTATCACATGATAATGGCTTAATTCCACCCATGTAATTAATATATGCAATTGCTGTGGTAGTTTCAATCTGGAGCTGAACATGTAAATCATGCATTTGTTGAAACAATACGCTTTTTGGGGGCATGGAATGCCCGCAACGATTCCAAATAGTTTATCCCATGCATCTGTAGGATTAATGCCTCTTGCATACTCCATTTGCTGTTGCGGCTGGAATTTTGTTATCAGTGGCTCCCCATCCTGAAACACTCACATCAGCTTGTAAAGCAGCTGAAGGTTGTTTGCTCAGAATGTTACTAGAACAACGTGAGACATTTGTTATCCACCTTTGCAACTCGGTGATAGCTTGGGCTGTCAACTGCATCAGTCTATCGAAATGACCTGCATATTTTTGAGTGCCTGTTCCTTAGCTCGTTGCATATTCTGTTAGTGCAGAGGCCCAAATTGCACTCCAGGGAAGACTGCTATTAATTTGCCAATAACATTAGCCTCTCGTTGAATAGAGGGTAGCTGTTCTACTACCAGACTGCTGCAGGCCTATTTCTAAACTTTTGGCCATAGGCAGAGTCACTGATATGTTGGTTGAATCAATGACCCTAATAGTCAATGATTCTTAGATGACATCAATTTGGATTTGGTTGGATGAATGAGTAATCCCAACCTCTCGAACATATGTTTGGTAATTGAAACAGAAAATTCAGTTGCCTCCTGAGTGTTGCCTATGATCAAAACATCATGCAAGTATGCCATCACAAGTGATTCTGAGCCCAGAGTAGTCCCCATACTGGTTTCCACAATTTTGTAAACAAGCTAGGGCTGAGGTTTACCCATTTTGGTAAAGTTTTAACTGCCACCACTGTCGCATCCAACTAATTTTCACTATCTGCGGTAATTGTAATGAATTGGTACTGAATAATATGCACCTTTCAGATCTATACTTGCCATATAACATCCTTTGGAAAGCAGTTGCTTAGCAGTATTGAAAATTTCCATTTAAAAGTGTTTATACTGGACATAGGAGTTTCAGTCGGGCTAGGTCTTAGAATGGCTCAACTTCCAACATCGTTCTTTTGCTTGGGGAATTCAAAATTAACTCAATTCGAAACCCCTAAAACTGTCCAATATAAATGCCTCTGATGTTATACAGTACCATTCATTGTAGAACAATTCATTGTAGAACAACCCCATACTGGTGACTGGTCTCTAGAGGACATGTCCTGGATAAGTCCAGCTGCTTGTACCGCCATGGTTGCTGAATTCTTTTGCCTCCTAATTTTGCTGGGGATGTGCACTGGTGCATTCAAATGGCGTAGTAATGGGAGCTCGCCCCGCACAAGCGTTTGTGACCCATCTCAAGGGGTATGGTTGATGAGGCGGCATCATGCACAGTCTTCGCCACATCATCTGAGTTATTGGCTTACTTTGCTAGAACCTCACCCAACGACAAGTTGGGTGGCTATGTTGGATGATCTGCACAGTGCTGCAAATTTCGGATTCAAGTTGGCCTGATGGCGTTTTTCATCAGGCAGTTGATCTCAAAGTGGGCGTTACACAGCAGGGCTAACATGTCCGCTGTGAGTTTAATAGTGGTGCCCCTTCGACTGACCGCCCAAAGCCGCTATACCTGATCCGATCAGTTTTGAGGCTTTCTGTAGCCTTGATTCATGCAATCGCATGGTTGCACCCATTTGCCCCCGGATGGACTGGTTCACAGTGGGCACTCTGAGATGCACAATTTACAGGTGTCTCATATCGTTTGGATATTTCATCCATTGTTAATTATTGGAACTGGTGAGAGGTCATGTAATTAATGTTTCTGGCCAATTTTTTTTGCCTTACCAGTTCCTGCCGGTACGGCGAATTTACATGCCACATCCGGCACACCGGGAGCTAAGCGCTTGGCTTTGGGGTATGCTACTCTGCTATACCACCAACTTCAGGGTTGGTATCATACTGCCCTGGGTCTCCCTGCTCATGCACAAGGGAGGTATCATGCAGCCCTTGATATGGTGCTGCTCCATTTCCTCACCAGTTCCAGCCGGTGTGGTGAATTTACTTGCCACATCCGGCACACCTGGAGCGAAGCTCGTGTGCTTTGGTGTATGCTCCTCTGCTATATCACCAACTTCAGGGTCAGAGTCATACTGCCCTGGCTCTCCCTGCTCATGCATAAGGGAGGTATCATGCAGCCCTTGACTTGGCGCTGCTGGTATGGGTCCCCATGCAGACTCATGGGCATATGGTTCTTCCTGCAGGTATAGCTCTTTTCTATACCGACCTCTGCTAGAGGTTGCTGCTGAGAGCTGCTGGGGAACACCGGGGGTATAAATCCCTGGCTGGAACACCTCATGGTTAGTATTTTCTCTAGGAGGTGTTCCATTTGATCCAGATGTCCCCAAACCTTTTTGTTGGTAGGAGGGGAGTCTTCTTGGCCTGATCAGAGTCGACAGGCCTTGATGATTTCCCCTTGGCCTTCCTCCTGACTGGAGTGGCCACAGTGCTCTGAGGCACCAGAGTTGCTGCCGCAGGCTGTACCGCCGGCGGCTCTGAAGCCGGCGTATCTGGAGCCGGTGTAAGCGCCCGCCCGCTGGCCGCGGTCCCGCGGGCAGTTTTTTTACTTTTGGCGGCGGCACCCCACCTTAACTTTTAGTTGTTTTTGCCCTTTGGAATTGTTCATGCTGGCTCCTGCAACCAGACTTATGGAACCAGCAAAATCGCAGTTTTTACTTACCGCTGGTGGAGCTGCACCCTCCAGCCCGTCGGTGCGCCAATGCGTCTGACGTAATGACGCGCATGCACACTGGTGGGGCTTCTTCACGGAATCACTCACGTGGCTCCGAAGTAAAATCTGTCAATGCTTTAATGGATATTCATGTTTTGGATCGATGCTCACATTGCGGCAATGGAAAATTTGAATGACAAAATGCTGCAAACTATAGATGTCTGAGAGCTTTCAATTTATAGATGCAAGGTCATAGAAGAGCAACACATTGAAGTAGACAAGACTGGCTTCAGTAGAATCCCTCAGATATCTTATACTACCCTGAAATGTCACTCAGGCTTAGTGTAGAGTTGCCAGTTGCTACTCAGGACAGCAGCATTTCTGTGCAAACGCATCACCTGGAACTAAAAATCTTCAACCCTTTGAACATCAACATCAGGAATCTCCAACTATTGATGCTGACATATATCCTTATATATTGTAGGTAGACACAAAACGTTGGAGTAACTCAGCGAGGCAGGCAGCATCTCTGGAGAGAAGGAATGGGTGACGTTTCGGGTTGAGACCCTTCTTCAGACTGATATATTTTCATATATTGTCTTTCTGCTGACTGGTTAGCACTCAACAAAAGCTTTTCACGGTAACTCAGTACACGTGACAATAAACTAAAACTGAAACTGCTTCTGCTTTCCCATACTTATAGACAATGTTTCATAGATCCCTTGCCATTTATTGATCTCTTGAATATATAGGACATGACAGCTTAAAAAATGGACCATAAATCAAGCTGGTAGAAAAACTTAGCAGGACCACATGCTGTGTCTGTGGTGGGAAATGGACATATACTGTTTCTGGTTGGGACACTTCATCTGGATTAAAAAGATAAAAGAGAAACAGCAGTATAACAAAGTGAAGGTGAGGGATGGGGCAATAGCTGGCGTTGAGGAGGAAGATGATTGAAGAATGGAGTTAAATAGGGGAGGGAAGGGTGTAGGTGGCAGGTAATAAATGACTCCAAATTATGGAATCTTACAAGAAATGAAGCGTGGAACCAATAAGGGACGGATGGTGGCCAAATGGGAACGATGGGAGGAGGAGATGGGGATCCAGGTGGGAGGAATATGTGTGTGATTGGCAGATAGGGTAGGTGGGGAATGGGAATAAACTATTAAGGGCCTGTCCCATTTAGGCAATTTTTTCAGTGACTGCCGGTGACTGTCACAGTCATAGCAGACCGCCGAAAAAGCTGCGACTGGACCCCCTCTACAACAATGTCTACGACAACCTACCACCTAGTCGACGTCAAGCTATGGCAAGCTACCGACAACCGACGACCCAATCGTCGTGACTTAGGACGTCCACCTACGACCACACCTACAACAACCTATGACCACACAGGCGCAACCTACGACAACCGAAGTCAACCTATGTCCACCCACGACAAGCTACGACAAGCAATGACCCTGTCGGTGACAACTGAAGACAATTCAGTCGCCGGTACTGTCGCCGGTTGACATAGGGTGACGTAGGGTGTCGCCAATGGAATTCACCAAGGTCATCATCCGGCGACAACCAACATCACATGGCGTCACCCTGGCAACAACCTACGACAACCTACGACGGCACCTGCGACAGGAGACGACAGGCAACGTCAAGCCAACTGTCGCGGAAAGATTTTGAACATTTCAAAATCCAGCGGCAACAAGAAAAAAGTTATGACACGTGAGGAGACAACTCACGACAATACAGGCGTCACCCCACGACAATGTGGCGATCGCCTGGTTTTCCGGCAATTGCCGAAAAAAATCGCCTACGTGGGACAGGCCCTTGTGTTTACCAGTTGACTTCACAAGTTAGGCACTCCAGGACAAAAAATATGTATTTTTACAAAGCAAAATTGCAGAATAAGAAACATTGCGCAAAGAAGAATAAAAAAGATTAATTGTAAGATAGTGTGTTGATCCACTTTATTGTGAAATGAAGGGCTTATGCTTATGCTTTCAGTGAGACTAGCATTCATGAAGATCTCGAATGGAGCTTGCTTTATAAACCCTCCTTGTCTGCAACTATGGCTCAGCAGATGTGGCTTCTAATTGATTTTTGGTATCCTCTTCCAGAAACAATTGTACTGTGGACTGTTTACCATGTAATCTAGATATACATTGCATATGCCACAGAGTGAATGTAAATTTGCTGGAAGAGTTGGCCATAAATTCAGTCGCATGGTATATGATTTACATGGACTGCATCTTTGATCACAAGTAACACATTGATCATGTCACGCTACATCAGGAAATTTAATCCCATATTTCTGAAGGCCTGATGCACCAATACATGGAGGAAAACAAGATGTGCACCTAGGAAACAGATCAGTTTCTAATCAGGAAAGCAAGCCTTCATGCAAGGAAGATCTGCTCATACCCAACCTAAAGTGACTTTCTTTGCCTAAGCGTTGATGGAGGGTTCATGGTAGAATATAAAATTGGGCCCTTCTCCAATGGATTGATGGATCAGATTAATCCATATTTCTTCAAATGTAATACCAAATGTTCTGATCCTGCCCCAAGGGTCCATCTCCATTGCCACAAAATCTAGTCAACATTAAAGAAGTTGGATATCTACTCCTCTGTCTGCACCACTGCTTCTAGCAGAAAGGCAGATGAATCCATGCCGTTGCTTGTAGCAGTGGTTCTTGTTGTAAACTGTTACTCTGTGTGTTCCTGCCATGAAAGGGAAATTTTTGATATTAGATGTGGTTTTATGCTTAAAACTGTGGAAGATAAATGGCTCATTCACACAACATCTTCAATGAGTATGGAAGGGCACATGTTATTGGCGGTTCAGTATTGATGTGGGTAGAGAACAGGCTGGCAGACAGGAAGCAAAGAGTAGGAGTAAACAGGTCCTTTTCAGAATGGCAGGCAGTGACTAGTGGGGTACCGCAAGACTCAGTGCTCGGACCCCAGCTACTTACAATATATATTAATGATTTGGACGAGAGAATTGAAAACAAAATCTCCAAGTTTGCGGATGACACGAAGCTGGGAGGTAGTGTTAGCTGTGAGGAGGATGCTAGGAGGCTTTAAGGTGACTTGGATAGGCTGGGTGAGTGGGCAAATGCATGGCAGATACAGTATAATGTGGATAAATGTGAGGTTATCCACTTTGGTGGCAAAAACAGGAAAGTAGACTATTATCTGAATGGTTGCCGATTAGGAAAAGGGGAGATGCAACGAGTTGGATGTCATGGTACACCAGTCATTGAAAGTAGGCATGCAGGTGCAGCAGGCAGTGAAGAAAGTGAATGGTATGTTAACATTCATAGCAAAAGGATTTGAGTACAGGAGCAGGGAGGTTCTACTGCAGTTGTACATGGTCTTGGTGAGACCACACCTGGAGTATTGCATACAGTTTTGGTCTTCAAATCTGAGGAAAGACATTCTTGCCATAGCAGGAGTATAGAGAAGGATCACCAGACTGATTCCTGGGATGTCAGGACTTAATATGAAGAAAGACTGGATAGACTTGGCTTGTACTCGCTAGAATTTAGAAGATTGAGGGGGTATCTTATAGAAACTTACAAAATTCTTAAGGGGTTGGACAGGCTAGATGCAGGAAGATTATTCCCGATGTTGGGGAAGTCCAGAACAAGGGGTCACAGTTTAAGGATAAGGGGGAAATCTTTTAGGACCGAGATGAGAAAAACATTTTTCACACAGAGAGTGGCGAATCTGTGGAATTCTCTGCCACAGAAGGTAGTTCTGAGGCCAGTTCATTGGCTATATTTAAGAGGGAGTTAGATGTGGCCCTTGTGGCTAAAGGGATCAGGGGGTATGGAGAGAAGACAGGAAAGGGATACTGAGTTGAATGATCAGCCATGATCATATTGAATGGCGGTGCAGGCTCGAAGGGCCAAATGGCCTACTCCTGCATCTATTTTCTATGTTTCTATGGTACAACATCCTGAGGGAGTGTGAAAATCCAGGAGGAAACTGGCAAGTTGCTATAAACTGCATTATATACTATTATTATCTTATGGTCTTTTCAATAAGACAAATTTGCCACTCCCAGCCTCCTGATCACTCTTTACACACATTGGCCAGAAGGAGCATAACCAAGAGTATTGGGGCTTTCGGTGGAGCCTATCCAGAAACCAGCCAGATTATTTGGGTGAGGTGAGCAGGTAAATAAAATTCAAGACATAAGCAAAGTAATTTTCCCCACTGAAGTCTACAATGGCTCCACCACCCCCACCCATCACCATGGTCATCCCAATACTTTCAAACCATGTTGCACCCACCAAGAACTTAACGGTTTCAGGCATAGATTGGAGGGAGATGGGGATCTTGGAGATTCCGAACACTGAGAAACTGGTTTGTTTGTGGAATGGACAAGTATTCCTACTCCACGTGGGCCCAAAACAGTGCAGGAAAAGTACTTACATCTTCTTTGCGATACTCCCTTTAGCTGCCAGGTTAGTTAAGCCATCTTGGGAGAGTTAAAACTGGAGGAGAGATAAGTTGTTAGGTGAACCACCTCTTCAAAATACCAAATTAACCTCCTTGCACAAAGTAGATGGCCATTATTTTTCACCTCTGTTTTCATCAGAGTTTGGCTGCATTGAGTTGTTTTTTAAAAACATTTTTGCATATAACCCAACCTAAGCCTACTGTATTGTTTCTTAAAATTCCACTAATTGTTTTGTTTGAATTTAACACTTCTCTCAGCTCTCAGACTATCTCTTTTCATGCCAGTGACCTGCATAAGGTCCAAAGTCTTCCAACCGTTTTCTTTCTTGTCTCTAGAATTGTACGTACCAGCAGCTAGTTTCTCGAGCAAAATGCTCAACTTACCTAATTGCTCCTCACAATCATTTTGTTTGCTCTGTTTTGTATCTCTTCAGTGATTGTATTGTACTTTGTTTGTAGAGTGACCTGAACTGTTTGCAGTGTTCGAACTGGAGTCAAACCTATAATTTATAAAGTGCCAAGTTTATCTTAGTATTTCAGTCGCTATTAACAATTTAATGAATTTCCTCATTCAATTTATTCTACTTACTGGTGATGAACACAGTTGCGATTTGTTTGAATATTGTTGCCCAGATCTCCTTCGTTAAGCACACACATCTGGAGAGGTTAAGATTGCCTTGGTTGTGATGGATCACATTAAGTAATGAAATATTTCATTATCCAGCCTCCCACACAGAAAATGACCACTTGAGTGAGGTTTTAGATTATCAGCACTTGTGTGCTGAACTGCTTTGTGTCATTGTTTACATTTGTGGAGAGAAAAATATTGAGATACTGCACTTGTTTGAGTGATCCATCTTTTAGCACTTCAACTCCCCCTCCCATTCTGAATCTGACCTTTCTGTCCTGGGCCTCCTCCATTGCCAGAGTGAGGCCCAGCGTAAATTGGAGGAACAACACCTCATATTTCACTTGGGTAGTTTACACCCCAACGGTATGAACATTGACTTCCCTAATTTCTGGTAGTCCTTCCTTTCTCCCTCATTCCCCTCCCCTTTCCAGTTCTCCCACATAGCCTACTGTCTTCGGGGGTTACACAAAAAGCTGGAGAAACTCAGCGGGTGCAGCAGCATCTAAGGAGTAAGAAGATAGGCGACGTTTCGGGTCGAGACCCTTCTTCAGACTGGTCAGGGATCAGGGAAACGAGAGATATAGACGGTGATGTGGAGAGATAAAGAACAATGAATGAAAGATATGCAAAAAAGTATCGATGATAAAGGGAACAAGCCATTGTAAGCTGTTTGTGGTATGAAAATGAGAAGCTAGTGCGACTAGGGTGGGGGAGGGAGATAGAGATAGAGGGAATGCCAGGGCCCGAGGGCTGAGGGAGAGGTGGGAAGGGGAGAAGACAGCAGGGGTTAACAGAATTGAGAAAATTCAATGTTCAAGCCCCTCTATCTCCCTCCCCCACCCTAGTCGCACTAGCTTCTCATTTTCACACCACAAACAGCTTACAATGGCTTGTTCCCTTTATCATCGATACTTATTTGCATATCTTTCATTCATTGTTCTTTATCTCTCCACATCACCGTCTATATCTCTCGTTTCCCTGATCCCTGACCAGTCTGAAGAAGGGTCTCGACCCGAAACGTCGCCTATCTCCTTCGCTCCTTAGATGCTGCTGCACCCGCTGAGTTTCTCCAGCTTTTTGTGTAACCCTCGATTCTCCAGCATCTGCAGTTTCTTCGTTAACACTTAGCCTACTGTCTTCGCCTCTTCCTTTCTTCCCCCCCACCCCCGCCGGCCCCCCTCCGACATCAGCCTGGTCTCGACCCGAAACATCGCCCACTCCTTTTCTCCATAGATGCTGCCTCACCCGCTGAGTTTCTCCAGCATTTTTTGTCTAACATTTATTCAGGCTCTCATTTTACTTACTTATAATGATCAAACTTTGATGTGCTGGAAGAGCAGTTGGAGAGAGCAGTATGAGCATGCATGATTTTTAATGTACTGTTTGAATATGATGCGTACAAAATGAAGGAGAGCTGAGAAGCCAGGTCGACAATAAATTCAAGCAGTTACAACAGTGCTAATTATCTGCTTGAGTTCTTCGTGTATGGCATGGCAGAGCCGGATTATCTTGCCCCCACAGAGGAAGGTTCCGCTACAACAACAGGGGGATTCACCAGTCTTTGATTGGGATTCATGGTTCTCCAGATCCGGCTGTGATCCCTTGATGGCCCTGGCATATTCTGAATGATACATTTGGATTCAGGAGGCTGTTCAATGTTTATTGAAAGGACAATTCCTACCTGAACAAGTATAGTGGATGCCTGAAAATGTAAGGCTTTCAGCTAATGGAAGGAAAAGCCAATCCGTCGAAATTATAACCATATAACCATATAACAATTACAGCACGGAAACAGGCCCTCCCGGCCCTTCCAGTCCGTGCCGACCATTTGTTTTCCCCTAGTCCCATCTACCTGCACTCAGACCACACCCCTCCATTCCCTTCACGTCCATATACCTATCCACTTTACTCTTAAATGTTAAAATCGATCCTGCCTCCACCACTTCTGCTGGAAGCTGATTCCACACAGCCACCACCCTCTGAGTAAAGAAGTTCCCCCTCATGTTACCCCGAAACCTCTGTCCCTTAATTCTCATGTCATGCCCTCTTGTTTGAATCTTCCCTACCCTCAATGGGAAAAACGTATCCACGTCAACTCTGTCTATCCCTTTCATCATTTTAAAGACCTCAATCAAGTCTCCCCTTAACCTTCTGCGCTCCAAAGAATAAAGACCTAACTTGTTCAACCTTTCTCTGTAACATAGTTGCTGGAACCCTGGCAACATTCTAGTAAATCTCCTCTGTACTCTCTCTATTTTGTTGACATCCTTCCTATAACTAGGCGACCAAAATTGTACACCAAAATTGATTGAACTGACTTCCCTAATTGTTATAATCTGTGGATTGTCACCTTGTCATGGTGGAGAAGTTTGAGTGGTCCTGAGATACTGAGAGCGATGCCGTCTGGAGGTATACTCCTGGTAGGGTCACCCATGGCGGTAAGGTCGAGGGGGAGGACTCTGACAAAGAGCAATCCAACCAAGACCTCAACGGTGGAGCACGCGGAGGACGATGGCTGACCTTAGTGGAGCGTCACAATGGCTGGGAAGGCGGATAAAGGCTGCAGCAGAAAAGGGTCTCCGGTCGTCTTGGACTCCATGCCACTGGATCCCGACCCAGATCTGTCAAAGACCGTGTGGTGGCTGTCTGTGCACCAGTCTCCCCATGTAAAAATAAAGTCACGCACAGGCATCCTCCAACCATGGAAACACCCATGGTCAGCCATGACCGAAGGAGGCCTAAGAAATGGTGTAGTAACTTTGCCCGGTGAATAATGGAAGCGTGCAATCCAAGGGGTTTTCAGAGATCGTTAGGTAATCTCACCTAGTGTTGTAGTGAGGACATTATTTCAGCCTCATCCCCCTATAATAAGGAGGGAAAAGGTGCTTATTATTATCCACTGGCTCCCTTTGGGTTTGTATATGCACATGCACGCGGCCCCAGTGATTAAGTAGTTTGCCACATGCAATGCTTAATGGCACCTTCTGTAAAACACTTATGGAAGTATAGTCTATCAATGATTCTTCATCCTAAGTAGAATCTGAATGGAGTGTATAGTGTATGAAAAGATAAATCTTAGCACAGGTACCACCTTTGTCTATGTTTGATTATATTTTCTACATTTGTTACAGAAGATTCTATTTTCATACTGAAACTTATTTTTCTGAATATTTTGAGGAGTAAATTTGGTTCTGTAAAGGCAGGGCTTGGTGCAAGCATGAAGCATGTGTACTGCCTCAAATACAGTTGAACTTCTCCCCCCCCCCCCCCCCCAGTAAAGCCAATTCCATCTAAATTTTGCAGTTCCATGGAAATCTTCAATTACTTTAAAATTAATATTGTATTATTATAGTTAATATTATATGTTACTATGGTAACTTAGAAGACATGATGCAAACGAATATCTATCTTAATTAAGTAAAGAAATATGCACAATTAACAATTGTCTGGCTAAAAAATGTATCCAGCAATCAAAATTTAACTTCTACTAGACTAAGTGGGGCCCGTTGGGTACCAGTTACACGGGAGGCCTGGTCCCCCAACGTAACCCATTCCCCAAAGCAATATTCCACCACACCCATTCCCCCAACGCAATATTCCACTACTCACCCATAGCAACTAACTGCGCAGGCGCGGCTCATTTCAGATTGAAAAAACGCACAAACCGGAAGCTAACAAGATCAGAGATAGATAGATAGTCCATGCGTCTATTTACATTATCTGCTCTATGGGTGGTGGGCCAGCAAGAAAATATAAAGTGCATTGTGTGATCCATTTAACTTAATTTTACTATGGTAACACAGCTCAGACATACACTTAACATCTTCTTTCCACAAAATTGTAGATGTAGTGTATGAGATGCTGAAAGGACATGGCTCATTTAACAATCCACAAGTCTCTGTGCTAACCATTAAACATGATATAATCAGCTACGCTGATTTGTTTCAACTCTTGCCCATTGTTATCCATCGAATCATAGAATCATGCAATCTAGAGTGGATCAGAGCTGTTGTGTTTGTGTCAGCTCTTTAAAGGAGCTAGACAATTAGGCACTTGCCCTGCTTTTACACCACGGCCCTTTATTTTTCCCTCGTTAATTATATATCTTACCTTTCTTAAAGTTCTGCACTGTTGAAATTTGCTTTCACCAAACAGTGCATTGAATTCTAGATTATAACAATTCCTCTCCCTTTAATTATTTTGCCAATTAGCATAAATTTGTGCATTGGTTATCAACCGACTCTACCTACTTTTTTAAAATCCTTTGAGATTTTGAATACTTCTATTAAACCCTTGCTAAGATTTAAATGCTGCCCATATTTCAAAGCTGCACATATCAATAAAAAATATATTTTTAAAATCTTTTTTGTTTGGCTTGTGAAAATATAAATAAGAATGCTATGCTATAGATTTTAGTCAAAGTCAAGTGTTTTGTTTAGATAGATGTTATTATTACCCATATCACACATATGAGGTATGCTTTTACGAAATTGTATTCCCTTCGTTTTTACTGCCAGCAGGGGTAACAGGGGAATATTTTCTTATATTCCCCTTTCTTGCGAACAGCGGGGAATATAGTCTTATATTCCCCTGGTCTCACATCCGGGAACTTGGCAACGTGACGGCAACGTGACGCTGCGTGGGAAATTTAGAATATTCAAACGGCAGACAGGAAGACTGCCGCGTCCATTTTGGTTAAATTTTGCGTGGAAGTCCGCCGAGCTGAGATGTTCAGATTTTCCTCTAGATGTCTGATAATGGGTAATAATAACAATATTGACTGTCCTCTTTCGGGAGATACGACATATATTGCCCTCACTAGATCCATATTGCCCTCGTCTTCGACTCGGGCAATATGAATCTACTTCAGGCAATATATGTCGTATCCCCCTCAAGGCCAGTCAATATTCTATTATTATTTCGCTAAGGCAAATTTATATTACATGCATAATGCTATATTCATGCAACAGCAGACTCATTATGAAAACATGAAGCAGGTGGTGTGGATGGAGATGGCAGTTCACAGTAAAAGAATGGAATATTTGAAGAAGAAAAAAAAACATTGCTGCAGCAATATACTTTATTTAGCAAATGGCTTAAAGACTCAACTTTGGTGAATGTGCAAGCAACACAGGTGCAGAGGGGCTTTCATCAGCAATTATATGAACCAGACTGCACTTCCATCCCAATTAAGGGCAATTTCAATCCATTGGCTAAATGCATATTTAAGACCTTCTCAGGAGAGAAGGAATGGGTGACATTTCAGGTCGAGACCCTTGGGTCACCCATTCCATTTCTTCACAGATGCTACCTGTCCCACTGAGTTACTCCAACATTTTGTGTCTATCTTCGGTTTAAACCAGCATCTGCAGTTCCTTCCTGCACTTTAAGACCTTCTCCATAGGCGGTCTCTTGGAATCGAAAGTGTCTCACGTCCTCATCCATTTCTGTGGGTAATGAGATCATTGTTGGCTCTGCCCTTGGTAGGGCAGGAGGCAGATGGCAAAACAAATGGATGTTGGAGGCAGTACACTCCCTCTGCCATTTACACTAGGCGTTTGTATGCTTCTGATGATTTCAATTACTTGGGATGTATAGGAAAGTTACAACTGGCACTTAAATCAAAAGCAAAATACTAGATGCTGGAAATCTGAAGTTAAAACATATATTTCTGCACACTCTGACAGATAAAGTAATAACAGTTAATGTTAAGTAATAAGTGCCAGGATGAGCTGTGGTCATGATTCATGCCAGGCAGCACTAACCTCCGTGAATCACCTCTCAAACCACATGAGTGGTTTTCCTCAAACCTTAATTTTCCTCAAATCTTAATTTTGAACATCCTCAATGACTGACCATCCAAACTTGAGAATTTCAAATATCTACAACCTTAACTGAAATAATTGTTGCTTGTCTACATATTCTTTATTTAACGATCATGGGCTGATCAAGTCAGGAGAACCATCCTGTCAGTGCCTTACACATTACAGTTACATCTCCTTACATTCCTCTGAACAAAGAATAAAACCAAAGCAAAATAACTCAAAATAGTGGAATTCTGATTAAGAAGCAGAAAATCTTGGAAGTAGTCAGCAGGCCAGGAAGCAATGCAGCATAAATATAATGTATGTTTCTCTCTTGTTTGATCTGCTAAATATTTTCGGTATTTGCTATCTTTTTATTGCAAAGAATAAAAGTCCATTTTACTCAAGCTCTGTTCAGATAACAACCCTCTTATCACATGAATCAATGGAGCAAACATTTGTGAAATCTTCAAGCATGTATTTTCTTGTTCAGCAATTCAATTATGTGGCTCCAAAATAATTCACTTAATTAAATAAAGGCAGAAAAAAATGCTGTAAGCACTCAGGAAGCAGGGAGGGAGCACCTGTGCAAATAGACAAAAAGTTATCATTAACGGTGTTTCTGGTTCGAGTGATCCTGACTGACATGCATTTTATTACAAATTCCCAGGACGTTATTTTTTTCAATTTTCATATTTGTAGTTAAATAGAAACAGAGGATTAATTCTGGAAATTATTGTTGCTCATCCTGTGTTGTAAAATAATTATTTTCCTAGAAATAGACATTTATAAGGACTTTCTAATGATAGATGGGAAAAGAGTCTCAGTTTACTGGGATCTTTCCAAAATCATCTGTGTTGGGCGAATTTTTTTCCGGTGAACCATTACTCCTCTATGTTGGGAAATGCATCTCTAAATCCCATGTTCTGCAATGGTTGCACGAAACCTCATAGTAATTTAAACATTTAACAGCGACCAATCTTCATTTACTTCGCAATAACGTTTAATTACTCCTCTCAGAAGTTACTTTAAATGGCTACACATTAGAAACAATTGTATCTCATAACAAATAACACAAGCACTCGAATAATTTAACCTATCAATCAATTTAACCGAAAATAAACTAATGGACATGGGGGGGGGGGGGAAAATAAACTAATGGACATGGGGGGGGGGGGGGGGGGGGAGGGGGGGGGGGGAGAGTCAATTGCAATACCGTTATTCTTCCAGGATCTTCCTGTGAGATTTACAAAAAAAATACCAGAGAAGCAACAAGGAAGTTTATATTTTTGAACATGTATGCATAAAAACACTGCTTTTGCGATTTATGGATTCAAACGTGTATGCAAACTGTACGTTCTTGCTGCCTAAAGGGGATTACCTATTAATAAAAGCACTAAATCCATGGTGTTAAAAGCTGCAGCTCCTAGTGGTGCGCTACACGCTGAACCCGAACGCGGCCCGGGCCTCGCGCCCCACTTCCTGCCCCGGGGACCAGAGTGTGCTAAGTGCAAGGAGAGAGGGAGAGAGCCGTCAGTTGTTTGGTAATTAAATAAGTTGAGGCGTGAGAATGAGCGCGGGTCCCTCCTGCCAGGTTCCCGCGAAGATGGCAGCAGGGGATGTCATTGTGCAGAGAGGGAGGAGAGCAGTAGGCTGGCCGGTGCGAGTGTGGGCGAAGGGCTCCCTCTCCCCCGCTGGCCAGCGGTGTGGGCTGGCCCTTGAGTAGGTTACATGGTAGCGCGGCGGCGGCGGCGGCGCCGCTTCATCTTGTCCCGGCCTGAAATGGGAAGCGCTGCAGCAGCGGAGCGCTCTGCCTGCACCCACCTCGCACCCCGCTCGCATTCATGTCTGTGCTCGCTGCCGTCCGCTCACGCTGAGCTAACCAGCACCGCTCTAAGGCGTTTTTACACGGTTTAAAGTTGCATGCCGTTATTCAGACACTTTTCTTTTTAAAACAAGATTTCAACACAGAAAACAGAACACCGGAGTGACAAAGTCGAAGTGAGGGAGGAGGAGGAGGAGGAGGGGGGGGGGGCACCTCTGAAGAGCACCCTTCAGGTAGACGGTGAGTCTCTTTACAGTACGTGCGCTGCTGGATTGCAGGGAGAGAAACTGTAACTATCCAGGCGGTTTTTGTAGCCGTTCGCGGGAGCGGAGAAGGTGCGAGGAAAAAGTATGGAAAGGCCGGACTTGTTCTCACCCCCCCCCCGCCCGTCCGCATTTATCTTTCACTCAACAAACAATTTATCAGCAAGTATTCACGCCCCCTTTCCTCCCCGAGGCCGCATTCTGTCATTTTACACTGTAAAGTAACCGCGACACGTTGACTTAATTTCGCGTCGACTCGGTTCTGCTTTTGTTTTGGAAACTTACTTTTCCTCTCTCTGGCGATTCAACGTCGAAAAGTTGATTGAGGATTCGGGCTCCAAAAGGTGTGTTTTTGTTTTCTTTGTTGGCTTTGTGGTGATGAATGTTGTTATTGGAAAGACTGGCTGGTGGCGCGTAACTGTTTTCGAGGTGGTTAGGGGATATTCAAAATTCCTGTTGATGTGACAATCTCTCTCTTGTTGACAGCTACAACAATATCCGCGGACAGTCAATGGTGACTTGCTTTTATTTGCGCTCTTTACATTTCCGAACATTTGAATGCTTAGTCGTCCCTTTTTTTCAAGATAAAACACTAAAGCCAGCGACGCAACATTGGACAATGATCCATTGACGGCTCGTGCATTGGCTTTAAGAATAACACGTTAAACGTTTCCCCAGCGTATAGGGGAATCATCTTGATCTAATAAAGCCAGGGTAATGTATGTCAAAACAGTGGACTTGGTTGGTATTGTTAAATTAATTAAAAACTCATCATCCCATAGGTAAATATTCTGGTGGGACAGCAAAGTTGCCTTACTTCAAAATGTACGTTCAACTTATTTACCATACTTTTATAACTGGTTTCTAGCCTGACGTACAACAATCTATACGTACACAGCTCAGCTTTCTGGGCGTATGGCCTGTGGTGGCAGATGTACACAGTTTGAAGTTCTGGTTCAAGGCCTGTGCTCGTTTCCTTTCACTCATTCTAATGCGATTCGAAAACAGTGATCAGATCGTGTTGGTGAGATTATAGAAACGTGGCAATCGGATCCTCTGTTGGACTAATATTTTAAGTAAAGACCAGCACATTGTGACATAAACCTTTGGTTCAAACAATGTTCCAGAGAATTTACCAGTCGACAGTTTTCAAGTGAGAATGCTTAAGAAGCTCAAAACAGTTTGCATTCTTCTCACTAGCAATGAATGGCTCATTGTGCATCTCCTTTACAATGCTCACCAGGAAGGAAAAAAAATACTGGATTGAGTCTGACTCGACCATACATCTTGCACGTCAGTCAGCAGGTTATGTGGTGTTGGAGGTCTGACAGAAATTTAAACTTATCAGATGTTTCTTAAATTTTTATTCACACCGTGGTGAATGGTTAGTAATGTAAAGCAGTGAAATGTGTACGTTGTTTAATAGTTGTGTTAGGCTGTGTAAATATGAACATTCCCACAATTTTGCTTTTCAGACAAATATTAAGGGCAGATGGTCCAATGCAGTGGTTGAGTTAATGGGATCTAGTAACTTGCATAACGAGGGGCTCAACCATGCCTGGTTGTTTGCCTCCTTGGAAAAAAATGGTTTAATATCATTTTGGGTTTTGTAACAAGATGTGACATCCCTAGTGTCGTGATGCCAGATTAACAATAAAATGCTGTTTGGTAAATCTGTTTAAATAATGGATTAGTCTGCAGTTTTGGAAAATTAAGATGGTAGTGTTTGTAGGTGAGAATGTTTGATAGTCAGTGCTTTTATCATCAAATGCTTGCAGTGCAAGCCAAATTCAAGCTCCCTTAATTGTGCTCATAGTGTACACAAATAGCACACCTGTTATTAGGCTAGAGGGAATTTCTCTTCACCAGTCCTTTGGCTTGTATCTACTAATGTTGGCGTGGTTAATTTAGCCCTTTACAAATATAATTTAAACTCCATTAATTTGAAACGTGTCTATAAAATATGACACCCTGAGAAAGCTCTTTATTTGGAGAAAATGATTTTCGAATTTGTTGCAGATGTTATTTTGCTTCCCATGTCATATTTCAGATGGACGTGTTGTATTCTCCATGTGTTGGGAGAGGAATTTTGTTGATGTAACAAGCAAATTGGGGAGATTTTCATTGTGTTAAGAGAAGTGACAACAAATGACACAACCTCTTGAGTAAAAACAATTAATAATTGAGATGTAGATTAAAGAATTGTAAAATAAATCATTTTTTTAAGTTTGAATTTAAATGATTCTTAAAAATTGTTCAAAAAAACAAGCCCAACAAATTAAAAAATGTTTTTTCAAATTGTGTGGTATGATGTCATATTGAACCCAACTATGTTCTGCAGTTACTTGCTGAATTCTGAGATCAATTGATTAGTATAACTTTGTAAGGTATTGTTTTCTGGATTTAAATTATTATTTGGGGATTGCACAATTAAGTACAATAAACGTTATTCTAACTAAATTGAGCTAAATACTTTTGACCTGAGTTTGTTCCCCAGTTACTAGCTGAGCACACATCAAAGTATTTTGCATTGCAGACATTTGTAATATATTGCCTGTGTATTTAATTTGCATGGTTATAGATATAGTGTAATTAATCATGAAAAATTAAACACTTGCTTTGTTAAACAGTGCTAGGGCACAATTGGGTATTCACTTCCTGTGGGAGACTGCATCAGTAGATTTTATTAACATATCGTACACTTCCAATGAGCACCATACTGTATTGGAACGTATCGATTCCTATCGCATTATTGTGGCAAAACTCTTGCTCATCTGCTTTTCCAAATGAATTTATTATTTTTAAGGCAGCGCACATTTGTGTTTGAATGTAATGTGGCATATTTCAGTAGTTGTAAAACATACTTTTATTGTTACACAAGATTCCTAATCTTGGCCCCTAATATTTACAATAGTGCTGTAATTCTGGTATATTTCATGATGCAGTGTCTGAGTGATATTTAAATACAATTGAAATCTTTAGGCTTTTAAATCGCAAGTAGCTTTTTTTTATGAATGATGACGATATGGTGGTTAACCTGGAAAATTAGATTTGAGTTGTATAATGAAGCACTTAATAGGATTTGCTATCCTTGTGGACTGTATCTCGGCCAACCTAATCGTATAATTCTGTGAGCATTATCGTGTTAAGAGCTTTATTCTAGGTGCTATTTTTAAATGCTTTACTTTAGTAATTGTTAAAGATTTTAAAAAGTGGTATGTTTTCTATATTTCTGAAATGCTGCAGCTAATGCGTTCACCAATTTGAATCTGTGCTTGTATGAACATTGCAAGTTTGCTAATGCTTTAACTTGCACCATTTGCCAGGAGTGAGAAGATTGCCTAAATATGAACACAGATTTCGGTGTAACTATTTAGCAATGCTATATATATTAAAGCTATAACAACCATGTGATGTCAACACCTACTTATTACCACAATTCTTTTGTGTTTTAAATCTCCATTAGAAAAGTTCTAAACTTGACTATTTTCTAGATTGCTTCCTTTCAGCTTGATACATTTTTTTGATAAAAATCTTTTTTACGTGTTATTCATATGTCATGAAACAGTCCATCCTCGAACAATTCTGTGGACTAATTAAATTTACTGAGATAGCTGGCTGTTCAGACTTGTGGCCTCGTATTGACTGCTTAGTTTCCCATGCGAGGAGGTGCACAGCAGGAGCTTATCAGCCCTTAAAGAGGTGATCAAAAGCTCCCGTGTCAGAGATTATTGTCAGACATCTACATCTGGTATCACTGTAGAACTATTCTGCTCAACATGATTTATTTTTAGAATATTAAATACCGAAATAGAAAACAGACCGTTTCTCCTTTACAACTGGGCATTATTGCCTTGTCCTAACCAAAGGTTTTTGATCTGAAATATTGTCACTTTATTTTGTCAAAGATATTGCCTAACCGAGTGAGTGTTTTAAATTTTATGCAGTTTTAAATTTACATTTCCTGGTCTTTTTGCAGCCGATTTTTCTTTTTGTTTGACTATATAACTGTTGCCCAGAGTTACTATTCTGCACTTTTCCTCAATATGGATGCACTAAGTGATATGAAAACTAAATTACAAACATAAATTGTGTGGGGAGAGCGAGGGTGAGAAGATAAAAGAGCAAGCTTGCAAATTCTTTGGTTTAGAATTGTCAATGGAATTAGAGCATGGCATTATCTTCTGACATTCTATATTTTTATTTGATGTCTCTGTCCTTGGTGGCCATGAGTTGGGCAGAATTATAATGGACTCTACTAAGTTCTAACAAGTATAAAGAATCGGTAACAGGTTGTAAAACCCTATTAGCTAATTTTATTTCCCATTTGTGAATGGGAAATTCAGGCTTTGCAAATAGATCCCAACAGTTCGTAATTGCCATAATTTTGATCTTGGAGATGACTACAGCTCGTAATACAATGTTGGTATTGTATTAATAGCTTTGAAATGACTTGGAACCAAATGATGTGAAACCCTGAAGTATCAACATGTCAGTGATGGCATATCGATTTATGACCTTGAAGCCTCAGTCTCGGCCACAGCAGCATCAAAGAGCCTGAGCCAAGAGCAGGACCGGTTACAGTTGCTGTTTGGAGATGTTTTGGAAGCTAGCTAAATAAATGCTTACAAATGGAGAGCCGCATCCTCTGCCTATGAGAATTGATTTATAAGACCGTTTCGTGCCGGAGGCGATATTTATGCTTGGGGTTGAGAATTAGAATTTCCTGAGTTGTCAATTCTTTTTTTTCATTCAGACGTGTTCAATTAGTTCCTGATATTTGGAGTTCTCTTTTAGTTGAAGGATTAAAATGGCCATATTTAATTTTGAGCTATGATTGCAGTCTACTCTTGTTTAAGAAATCTAGCAGCATTTGTAACGAAGCATATGGAACAATATCGTTGAAGAACCTTTGATATCAAATATAATTGTTTTCACAAAATGTATATTTAACATCACCAGTTTCATTTAAAAAAAATGAATTGATGGAAGTGGCTCATACCATCTTTTTCAGTGTATATTAACTGATTCTTTAATATAACAGTTCTTTTGCATTCCTGCTAAATACATCTCTACAAGACTATAAGCTTCCATCTGCATGAAGGGATGTTGCCTTTTATTTGGATCATATTTTTGTTGGATAACATGTTTGCACAGATTTCCCTTGAGTGGAGTGATTCTCCACGGGCAGTCTCATAAGTACTTCATCTGTTGCTTTGCTCCATGTGTACGGTGCTATGACAATTAAGTGGAAACTTTCGATTCTGACTGCAATCAATGGTTCTATCTTTACTTTTAACATTGGATACACTAATATATTGAGGTTGCAGTGGTTAAATTACTAGAACAGACCTCCCAATTTACCTGTTTACTGTGCCAGGGTTCTGGTTTAATTCTGTCTGAGAGTGCCGTTTGTTTGTCACATGCAAGTTCGCTCCATAACCATGTGAGTTCCTTCTAGGTTCTCCAGTTCCCTTCCACCTCCCAAAGATGCATTAGGTTGGTTAGTGTGGATTATCTCTTTATTTAGGTATAAGTAAAAACAATTAAAATGGGAGCGGACATATGTGAGAATAAGATGCAGAATTGAAGTTTTAATTTAGTTTATTGTACTGGGGAACAGTGAAAAGCTTTTTTGTTGCATGTTATCCAGTCAGTGGAAAGACTATACATGATTGCAATCAAGCTGTGCACAGTGATATAGATGTAGGATAAAAGGAATAACGTTTAAAGTAAAGTCCGATTTAAAGATAGTCTGAGGGGCTCCAATGAGGTAGATTGTAGCGCAGTGCTGCTCTCTAATTGGTGATAGGATGGTTCAGTTGACAGATGACAGCTGTGAAGAAAATGTCCCTGTATCTGGAGGTATGTGTTTTCACACTTCTGTGGTGAGGGGAGTGTCCGGGGTGAGACTAATTTTTGATTATGCTGGTGGACTTGCCGAGACAGTGTGGAGTGTATATGGTCAATGGAAGGGGATTGGTTTGTGTGATGGTCTGGACTGCGTCTACATTTCTCAACAATTTCTCACATTATTGGATGGAGCTGTTCCCAAACCATGCTGTGATGTATCCCGATAAAATGCTTTCTATGGCACATCTGTAGAAGTTGGTGAGACTTGTTGGGGATATGCCAAACTTCCTAAGCCTTCTGATGAATTAGAGGCATTAGTGTGCTTTATTGGCCATTGCCTTGATATGGGTAGACCAGGGCAAGTTGCTGGTGATATTTACTCCTAGGGATTTTGGGCTTTCATTCATCTCTATTCGGTGCCGTCAATATATTTTGGGGTATGTGTAGCACCTTGCTTCCTGAAGTCGATCACTATCTCCTTTGTCTTGTTGACATTGAGAGAAAAGTTGTTGTCTTGACACCAGGTTACGAGGTTCTTAATCTTATTCCTGTACTCCGTCTAGTCATTATTTGACGTCCGGCCCACAACGGTGGTGTCAACTAGGAGTTAGTAAATTGATTTGTATTTGTCTGCACAGCCATGGGTGTATGAGGAGTAGAGAAGGGGGCTGAGTGCATCCTTGCGGAGCACCATTGTTGAAAATTATTGTTGGGGTTAATTTGTCACTTATCTTCAGTTCAGGAAGTGAAGGATCCAATTGCAGAGATGAGTGCTGACTCCAAGATCTACGAGTTTAGAATGAGCCTGGATGTCATAATGGCATTGAAAGCAGAGCTGTAGTCTAAGAATTGAAGTCTTACGTAGGTGTCTCTCTTATCCAGATGTTCCAGGGGTGAATGTAGGACCAGGGAGATGGCATTGGCCATGGACCTGTCAAGGTGGTAGGTGAACTGCAATGGGTCAAAGTTGCTTTGTAGACAGTCCACTCACCTGCCTTCCTCTGGCCCCAACCCCCATCCTTGCCGTGTGTTCACCATCCCCCCTGACCTCCCCTCTCTGATAACGAACAGTGTGTCCTCAGAAGAGGCCTCGCCTTTGTTCACCTCCGTCCCCACCTCAATGAGTTCCATGCCTGCCACGATGTGGAGCTCTTCCGTCGCCTCAGTATCAAAGCTTTCTTCCATGGGAAGGAGCCCTTGCCCCGCAGTGATGACCCCTTCACCCATCTCCAACGGACCCCCTCCTCTTGGACTCCCCTTCATGGCCATCTTCTGGCTTTAGACCTTTTTATTTTAAACTGCCGGCGGGACATCAACCGCCTCAACTTCTCCACTCCCCTTTCTCACTCTAACCTCTCCCCCCCTGAACGTACAGCCCTCCACTCACTCTGCAATAACCCAGACTGGGTGATCAAACCTGCCGACAAGCAAGGTGCTGTGGTAGTCTGGCGCGCTGATCTCTACAAGGCTAAGGCCACGCGCCAACTCTCCCACACCTCCTCCTACTTATCCTTGGACCACGACCCCACAGACGAGCACCAGGCCACTATCTTTAGCTCTATCACTGACTTCATCACTTTCGGCTCCCTGCCCCCCCCAAGCTTCCAACCTCATCGTTCCTCAGCCCCGCACGGCCCGATTTTACCTTCTTCCCAAAATCCACAAACCTGACTGTCCTGGCAGACCCATTGTTTCTACCTGTTCGTGTTCCACCAAACTTGTTTCCACATACCTCTACTCCATCCTATCTCCCCCCCCCCCCCGGGTTTAATCCCTCCCTACTATGTTCAAGACACCTCACACGCTCTTCGTCTACTCCAGGACTTCTGTTTTCTAGGTCCCCATTCCCTCATCTTCGCCATGGATGTCCAGTCACTCTACACCCCCATCCCCCACCAAGAGGGTCTTAAAGTCCTCCATTACTTCCTCGAACCAACAAATCCCCATCTATTATACTCTCCTCTGCCTAGTGGAGCTGGTCCTTAACAACTTTTTGTTTGACTCCTCCCATTTCCTCCAAATACAAGGCGTAGCTAATGGAACGCGCGTGGGCCCTAGCTATGCCTGTCTCTTTGTAGGGTACGTCGAACAATCTTTGTTGGAGGCGTACCAGGGCCCTATCCCCCATTTTTCTCCCTCCGCTATATCGACGACTGCATTGGTGCTACCTCCAGCACCCACATACAACTCACTGACTTCATCCATTTCACCACTAACTTCCATCCGACACTCAAATATACCTGGACTATTTCCGACATTTCCCTACAATTTCTGGACCTCACTATCCATTGCAGGTGATAGACTACTGACCGACATCCACTATAAATCCACTGACTCCCATGGCTATCTAGACTACACTTCTTCCCGCTCCTGCTTCCTGTAAGGACTTCATCCCCGACTCCCAATTCCTCCATCTACTCCACATCTGCACCCAAGATGAGATGTTCCGCACCAGGGCATCGGAAATGTCCTAATTCCTCAGGGAACGGGGGTTCCCCTCTTCAACTATAGATGAGGCTCCCACCAGGGTCTCTTCTATACCCCGTAAATCTGCCCTCACTCCCCATCCCCCACTCATAACAAGGGCAGAGTCACCTTCCACCCTACCAGCCGTCACGTACAACAAATAATCATCTGACATTTTCGCCACCTCCAACGTGATCCCACCACTTGCCACATCTTCCCATCTCCTCTGTTGTCTGCTTTCTGCAGAGACCGCTCCCTCCATAACTCCCTGGTCAATTCGTCCCTTCCCACCCAAACCACCCCCTCTCCTGGCACTTTCCCTTGCAACCGCGGGAAATGCTACACTTGTCGCTTTACCTCCCCCCCCTTGACTCCATCCAAGGTCCCCAGCAGTCTTTCCAGGTGCGGCAGAGGTTCACCTGACCTCCTCCAACCTCAGCTATTGCATTCGCTGCTCTAGGTGTCAGCTGCTCTACATCGGTGAGACCAGGCACGGGCTTGGCGATCGCTTCGCTCAACGCCTCTGCTCAGTTCACATTAACCTACCTGACCTCCCGGTGGCTCAGCACTTCAACTCCCCCTCCCATTCCGAATCCGACCTTTCTACCCTGGGACTCCTCCATGGCCAGAGTGAGGCCCACCGTAAATTGGAGGAGCAGCACCTCATACTTCGCTTGGGCAGTCTGCACCCCAGCGGTATGAACATTGACTTCTATAATTTTAGGTAGTCCCTGCTTTCTCCTCCCCTTCTCACCTCTCCTTCAGCCCACTGTCTCCGCCTCTTCCTTTCATCTTCCCGCTCGCCCCCACCCTCACATCAGTCTGAAGAAGGGTCTCAACCTGAAACGTCGCCTATTTCCATCGCTCCATAGATGCTGCCTCACCCGCTGAGTTTCTCCAGCAATTTTTGTTTACCTTTGATTTTCCAGCATCTGCAGTTCCTTCTTAATGACCAGGGCTTCAGGGTGTTGATAGTGGAGTACAGTTCATTCAGAGAAAGCAAAGTCTGCAAAGGGAAAATAGGAGAAGAAATGACACTGGCAGGATTGCTCTGCTGAGAGCAAGCACACATCTGACGAGCTGAATGTCTGTGTTGTAGTAAATGTAACTAAATTCCAGGGTAGCTGTTCAATTTAAATTTGGATTAATATCTGAAACACGGTCATGTTTTTTGACTTCTCCAGTGTTTTTAACACCCTCCGGCCTGCACTGCTAGGGAGGAAACTGACAAAGATGCGGGCGGATGCTGCATTAGTGTCCTGGATCATCAACTACCTGACTGGACGACCACAGTATGTCAGGCTACATAACTGTGTCTCGGACATGGCAGTGAGCAACACAGGCCCCACAGGGAACAGCCCTCTCTCCATTCCTGTTCACCATCTACACCTCGGACTTTAGATACACCTCGGACTCCTGACACCTGCAGATGTCTTCAGATGACTCTGCAACTGTGGGCTGCCCTCCCGAGGGGAGGGGAGCTGAATACAGAGGTGTAGTTAGGCTTTGTTGAGTGGTGTGGACTGAATCACCTGCAGCTCAACACCGACAAGAATAAGGAGGTTAGTGGTGGACTTTAGGAGGCGAGGAACGCCCGTGTCCCCTGTCTCCATCAAGGTTGTGGGTGTGCAATTTACCAAGGGGTACAAGTACCTTAGAGTTTACCTCAACAGTAAACTGGACTGGTACGGGAACGCTGAGGCACTGTATGAGAAGGGACAGAGCCGCTGTACTTTCTGAGGAGGCTCCACTCTTTCAATGTCTGCAGTAAGATGCTGCAGATGTTCTATCAATCAAGAAGGTGGCCAGTGCCAGCTTCTTCACTGTTGTGTGCTGGGGTAGCAAAGTGAAGGGCATGGACAGCAACAGAATTAACAAGCTCAACAGGAAGGCTGGCTCCTTCCTGAGGGTGGAGTAGGATTCACTGGAGACTGTCTTGGGAGGATGCTCCTCAAACTGTGGAGCATCTTGAACAATAAATATAGCTCACCCCCTCCATGACTCACTGGTCAACCTGAGGAGCGCCTTCAGCAACAGACTGGTTCCACCATGATGCAGAACGCCACAGGAGATCCTTTTTCCCTGTGGCTATCAAACCGTGCAACTTCTTCCCCTTCTGTTGTGGGGTAGACTGAATCCCCCACCCCCCCTCCCCAATATTTGCACATCCCCAATCCTGAACTTTCTACTTGTCACTTTAATTTAATGTATCTTGTTGTGTTTTATGACAGTTGGCATTTATCATGATGACAGTTGGCAGTTCTATCGTATTGTATATCTTGAATTAAAGACTAGCAATAGTCCTGGTTGAAATGACTGAGACTACCATTTTGTTGTTTTAGAACCCAATGTACTAATGTCCTTGATGGGAACATTAAGGACATTAGTTCAAGACCCACAATAATGTGTTTGACTCATCACGGCCCTCTGAATTGTCCAAAATGGCAGCTCTGGGGAGGGAATAGACAAGCGATATATCAGGTTGGGACGTCATCTGTCCATTCCCTCACCAGGTGTTTCCTGATCTGCTGAGTTTCCCCAGCAACTTCATGTTTTCCCCAGCAATTTCAGCCTTGTTGATCTTGCAATATCCTCCCAACCAATTCTGGATTTGAAATATCCAAATTATGATGGCTGTCCCACAGCCAAGTAAAGCCCGACCAAGGCGCACGCACTGTGTCAAACCTAATAGTTAACACGTCAGTATTATCCATTGCAGCTTCCCTTGTTTGTCTTTCCCACTATCAGGACAGAACTACCAAATTTGATGGTAGATACAGGCAAGGAATAACCATTTCATGTTTCATGGCATTAGAACATCAATGGTTTTGTTAACGTGTAACATTCCCAGTTAGTTGGTGTGCTTTCTAGATTGGATTGACTTGAATGGTTAAACCATCTCCCTTAGTACCTACTGACTGTCTCTTCATTAGTCATGGCCAGTGGTATCCATTCCTTATTGTATCTACACAAGCAAATGTGCTAAGGAAGTCTGATTACCACCTAACCTCAGCTGATATATTGGTGCTTCTCCATGTTGAATAGTGTGAAGCAGCACTGGAATTAGCAAAATGACAATGCACCTTGTGTCGGAGCTTCAGTTCCATCACCACCGATTGAACTACCTGACTGGGTCTTCAAGAGTGAGCAAACCAATATAGGAATAAGTTTCTGGGGGGACATCACAGATGGTTCTGTCCATCACAGCCCTGGTAAAAGTGACCACTACATGGTCTTGTGCAGGGAAAAGTACTGTCTTTGCACTGAGTGCATGCTCCATTGTGTTTTCTGGTACTCCTATAATACTATATGGAGTAATCCAAAGCACATCATGAATGCTCAGTTTTGCAGCAGAAACATAAACATAACCTGTAACCACAGAGTCTAGTTTATTACCTGCTCTCATGCATGCTAAATGGGTAAAACAAGTTAGACTATCAAATTATCCCGCAGCCAATAAATAAGATCAAACTCAATAACCTAGCCACATTTGATGTTGAGCAGGGATGGACAATTAAATAGTTAACGGAGAGATGATTGTATAAACATTGCCACCCCCAGGCTCATTGGGGCTGCCTCAGCTACTAACAATGAAGCTGATCTACTTGTAAGCATGTTCCAACCAAAAGTTAGGAATGGATGATCAATCTCAACATTCATGCCCTAAAAGCGGCAGACCAGCATCTACTGCACTATTGACTATCATAAGGTGCCAACCATCTGCTAACTGTGGATCAGAAAAACCCAGTTGCATACCTGCCAACCATTCCGATTTGGGCGGAATTCTTCCGATTTTTCCATCCCAATTCCGAATTCCGATTTTTTGTCTCAATATTCCGAGAAAAAAAATCGGGAAAAAAAACACACAGAAACTTTCTATGTGTTTTTTTTTCCGATTTTTTTTTTTCTCGGAATATTGAGACAAAAAAATCGGAATTGGGATGGAACGGCTGGAGCGTCTAGACTCAGAAGCGCAGGGGAGAAGTAGGTGCGAGTCAGGTGGGCACCGGGGAGGAGGGTGGAGAGGGGGAAATCAACGATCATCCCGTGGGGTAGTAAGCCAAATACGTTCATTATCACTTCAGGGGCAGGGAAGAGGCGATGAGGGGGCAGGGAGGATGGTCCGGTCCGGCCCAGACGGCAACACTCACCGGTCACCTACCTCAGCGCCGCCGCCGCCGGGACTGTCAGCCCGGTGAGTGACCGCGAGCGGTCAGGTCGGGTCGGGGCCAGCCCGTTTCCGCCTCACCAAACACTCAGAGAGTTGACGAAGAAACTGCAGATGCTGGAGAATCGAGGGTTACACAAAATGCTGGAGAAACTCAGCGGGTGCAGCAGCATCTAAGGAGCTAGGCGACGTTTTGGGTCGAGACCCTTCTTCAGACTGAGAAGGGTCTCGACCCGAAACGTCGCCTATCTCCTTCGCTCCTTAGATGTTGCTGCACCCGCTGAGTTTCTCCAGCATTTTGTGTAACCCCCCTGAGGTCACTTTCCCGCCCTCACTGACGTCACGTACCCCGCCCCTTACTGACGTCACTTGTCCCGCCCCTTACTGCCGTCAATTGCCCCGCCCCTTACTGACGTCACGTGCCCCGCCCTCACTGACGTCAGACTAATAGGATTCCGATTTTTCAATCTCACAAGTTGGCAGGTATGCAGTTGCATACTGTGGCAACGGGAGCAGGTCAGAGGCCATATAGTTTATGTCCAGTGACTGACTCCTGAACCTCTCTACATTTCTCAGTTATCTACAAGCACAGAAATGAGGAATGCAATTGCCTGGATGAACGCATTCACATACCACCTTGGGTGACAAAGCGGCTCACTGATTTGGCATCCAGCCCACGCTAAACATTCACTCCACCACCACTGCAGCGTGTATCATCTACACAATGAACTGCAGTTGCACATCGATGCTGCTTCAACAGCACCTCACAAACCTGTGACCACTAGCTCTAGGAATGACAAGGGCAACAGGTGCAGAGAAATACCACTACCCTGCAGATTCCCAGTCTAGTTATGCACCATTCCGACTTCAAATTGTGTTCCCAATCCCTTGCTGGGTATAAATCCTAGAATTCTTTCCCAAATGCCATTGTGCTGCTATTTTCAGAAGGACTGCTACGATTCAAAATAAAAAATGATTTGAAGTTTCTCAAAGGCAATTGGAGATGGGCAGTAGATGGCCATCAGTGATTGCAGCCTGAAAGATAACACTAAAATTTAGGAGAGATAAATGTGGTTGTGGGAGATATGGGCCTGTCCCACTAAGGTGACTGCAGGAGATTATGCGGTCGCCACATGTTTGCGGGTGGTTGCCGGGGAGTGGCCTTCATGGTCGTGAGGAGTTCCCACATTCTGGGAACTAGTCATGGCCTCATTATGGTTGCCGCACATTTTTCAACATGTTGGAAAATTAGTGGCGACCAGAATGAAGCCGCCATGGAGAGTAGCGAGAATTCTCATGCCATAGGTGCAGTGGTAATGGGTTGGCAGGAGGTCGAAGTTTTCATAGGCTCTCGAAGGTTGTAGCCAGTGCTGACTGGTGAATTTCATTGGCTCATTGGGAGGAAAAAAAATGTAAGCAGTAGTTTTCAGAACCAAGGATAACCAACCGGTAATGTTAATGTCTGCCAAGTTTCACAGCTGTGAATCACTGCCTTCTTAAAAGTTGTCTCCACTCCTTCTCCCCTCTCTCTCCCCTATCCCCACTCTTTAATGAACTTACGTGGCCCTGTGCACTGTGCTTAATTACAGCGCCAACCTTCCTGTTCATTGCGGTGTGTGTCTGTATCACATTGGCTTTGCACCGTGTGAATTTCACTCGGACAGCGCTTCCCCCTACTTGCCCTGTCCCCCGCCTGCATAACAGGCTGGTGAAGGAAGGCTTGACAGTCGCCGGCAGTTGCCTGAAAAATAACCTAAGTGGGACAGGCCCATTAGGATGTCTTTTGGGAATGAGATGTCAATTTAAATGTTAGTGCAAGATGAACAGCAAAGCCCAGTGATGTTAAGCTTCACACTGAGGAAATGAACAGTTTTATGATCAGAAATTTTTTATATTAACAATTTACAAGTGTGAACCTTTAGGAGCAGGGAAGACTGATTTTGTTGGAATTGGGAGCATAGGCAGTTAAGTTAGAATTACACTATAATAAATTAGTATCACTCGTTATTACTTTCCCCACAGGCAATAATGAACCATGGTGGGCTCCACCTTTCCTTGATTATCATTGCTTTTTGCATATCTTTCATTAATTTGATCTTTGTACCTTCTATATCTCTCGTTTCCCTCCCCCCAATTCTCAGTCTGAAGAACGTCACCTATTACTTTTCTTTATAATAAATGAATGTCAATATACTGTTGGACATCCTTCCAACTTTTTAAGAGTAAGATTTATTAAAGCTCATGTATATGCCAGCTTCTAATAAAGTAATTTTGACATTTCCACATCCATCACATTTTCCCTGTATTCATGCAAAAATTCTTTCTCCAGTCTCTTTCACCTCTTTAAAAAAAATTCTTGATTGACAGTTGCAACCATTATCTGCAAAGACGTAGATCGTAATGGGCCTGTCCCACTTAGGAAGGATCAAATAATGGGTAGAAGGAGTGGAGACATCATTTACAAAGCCAGAGATACACGGCTGTGAAGCTCGGCGGACATTATCATTACCGGTCGGTTATCCTTGGTTCTGAAAACTACGGCGTACTTTTTTTCCCCCAATGAGCCAATTAAATTCGCTGGTCAGCACCGGCTACAACCTACGAGAACCTTCGACCTCCTGGCAACCCACTAGGACCTCCTGGCGACCCACCTACGGCAAGAGAATTCTCGTTATTCTCCATGGCGGCTTCATTCTGGTCGCCGCTAATTTTTCAACGTTGAAAAATTCGTGGCGATCATAATGAGGCCGCGACTAGCTCCAAGAATGTGGGGACTCCTCACGACCATGAAGGTGACTCCCTTGCCAACCACCTGCGAACATGTGGCAACCGCATAGTCTCCTGCAGTCGCCTAAGTGGGACAGGCCCATAACTATTCAATGCTTTTTCTTAATACACAGCATTTGCCCGCATCCCCTTATTTCTCTTGGCTGAAGTTTTAAATCTGTGTCCCCTGGTGTTCGACTCATCCACTGATGGGAGAAGCCATCCTCTATTTTCCATATCAAACTAGTGATCTTACATGTTTATGGTCAAATTTGTTAATCTTCGTTGCACCTAAAGAGAAAAACCCCAGTTCCTTTGTGTAACTTTGTAGCTGAGATCACTCGTGTCTAAGATTGTGTATTAAAAAAGCTACTATTGTGCATTAAAAAAGTATGCAAAGCTATTAAAATCTATGAACTATCTGCAGTGAAACATGAACTTCCCAAATGTTTCGCAAACTTCAAACAACTGTAGTCTGAAAATTATGAACCTTGTAAACAAAAGGAAAATATTTTATATTTTTGGTATCTTTCTTGAAGTGACAAACTGATCATTGTGGTCTGTATGACAACAACAATATTGTTCTATGGTTATATGGTTATATGTTCTGCTTGCATATTTGAAACTTGGACAAAACAGTGTGTCCATCACCTTGAGCAAAGTTTTTTTAATGAATAAACAGAGATTTAGTGAGCGATCACACTGGGTATGCATGGACATGGCCTCCTGTGGCTGATGCTTGAAGTGGAATGGCTGCATTTGTCCCAATCCCCTCAGTTTTCACTGGCATCCTCCACTTTGAGCAGTTTCAGCAGTGGCACCGCCAATGGGCAAATACAGCTGGGTGGATGTCCAGTATAGTGTCCTTTTGCATCATGATTTTTCAGAATCACACCCTTTCTGGAAAACTGCGGCGTGCATTTTTCATGTTTCCAATTAAGTGCCTTTACTGCAAACTCACTTTTTTTTTTGCATGTTTTGCACTTTTGAATTATCAGCCAAATGTTTTAAGATTGTAAAATGCCTTTTTTTTAGTGTAAATAGTGCACAAGTCTGTCAAAAAACAAATTTATTTTGACTTAAAAAAAACAAAACTGAGTTGATCCTTTTTCATAGATCAGTGGATTGATTGACATTATTTAATATGTGGGCAGGCAGTCAATGAATAACCATATAACCATATAACAATTACAGCACGGAAACAGGCCCTCTCGGCCCTTCCAGTCCGTGCCGACCATTTGTTTTCCCCTAGTCCCATCTACCTGCACTCAGACCATACCCCTCCATTCCCTTCACGTCCATATACCTATCCACTTTACTCTTAAATGTTAAAATCGATCCTGCCTCCACCACTTCTGCTGGAAGCTGATTCCACACAGCCACCACCCTCTGAGTAAAGAAGTTCCCCTCACGTTACCCCGAAACCTCTGTCCCTTAATTCTCATGTCATGCCCTCTTGTTTGAATCTTCCCTACCCTCAATGGGAAAAACGTATCCACGTCAACTCTGTCTATCCCTTTCATCATTTTAAAGACCTCAATCAAGTCCCCCCTTAACCTTCTGCGCTCCAAAGAATAAAGACCTAACTTGTTCAACCTTTCTCTGTAACAGAGTTGCTGGAACCCTGGCAACATTCTAGTAAATCTCCTCTGTACTCTCTCTATTTTGTTGACATCCTTCCTATAACTAGGCGACCAAAATTGTACACCATACTCCAGAATTGGTCTTACCAATGCCTTGTACAATTTTAACATTACTTCCCTACTCCTATATTCAATGCTCTGATTTATAAAGGCCAGCACACCAAAGGCTTTCTTTACCACCCTATCTACATGCGATTCCACCTTCAGGGAACTATGCACAGTTATTCCTAGATCCCTCTGTTCCACAGCATTCCTCAATTCCCTACCATTTACCATGTACGTCCTATTTTGATTTGTCCTGCCAAGATGTAGCACTTCACACTTAACAGCATTAAACTCCATCTGCCATCTTTCAGCCCACTTTTCCAAAAGGCCCAAATCTCTCTGTAGACTTTGAAAATCTACTTCATTATCCACAACACCACCTATCTTAGTATCATCTGCATACTTACTTATCCAATTTTCCACCCCATCATCCAGATCATTGATGTACATGACAAACAACAGTGGACCCAACACAGATCCCTGAGGCACCCCACTGGTCACCGGCTTCCAACCTGACAAACAGCCATCCGCCATTACTCTCTGACATCTCCCATTCAGCCACTGTTGAATCCATCTTGCTACTCCGCCATTAACACCCAAAGATTGAACCTTCTTAACCAACCTTCCATGGGGAACCTTGTCAAAGGCCTTACTGAAATCCATATAGACAACATCCACTGCTTTACCCTCATCAATTTCCCTAGTTACCGCTTCAAAAAATTCAAGAAGGTTTGTCAAACATGACCTTCCAGGCACAAATCCATGTTGACTGTTCCTGATCAGACCCTGTTTATCCAGATGCATATATATATTATCTCTAAGTATCCTTTCCATTAATTTGCCCACCACTGACGTCAAACTAATAGGTCTATAATTGCTAGGTTTATTCTTTGAACCCTTTTGAAACAATGGAACAACATGCGCAGTACACCAATCCTCCGGCACTATTCCCGTTTCTAATGACTTTTGAAATATTTCTGTCATAGCTCCTGCTATTTCTACACTAACTTCCCTCAATGTCCTAGGGAATATCCTGTCAGGACCTGGAGACTTATCCACTTTTATATTTTTCAAAAGTGTCAGTACTTCCTCCTCTTTGAATCTCATAGTTTCCAGAGCTACTCTACTTTTTCCCCTTAACTCACCGAGTTCAATATCCTTCTCCTTGGTGAATACCGAAGAAAAGAAATTGTTCAATTTCAAAAACAGAATAATCTGTTTTTAAACAACAGTGAGCGGCGAACAAAGGCCATCTGGTGCCAGCTTCCTGTAATCCACAGGTTTTGCAGTAGATTCAAACTCTAAACCTACTTACTGTCTCCCTTGCTATTTTCTATCATCGCGTATCCTAATTTGTTCCTGTTAGTTTTAAGTTTGACCATCTGATGGTACCGAGCCAAAGATGTTTACCCTGAGATTTTGGGTTGTTTGCCGACTTAGTGTTTTGTGTTCTGCAGATTTGCAGTTTTCTTGTAAATTACAATTCGCATCCATCCAGGAATCCCAGCAGCTCACCCACGTAAAATTGGTTTTTGGGCAGGTGTAACATCAACATGTAGGCTGATTTTTAAAAAAGTGAACAACAGGGAACATCTGCACTCATTGAAGTTGGACCTTGCTCAATGAAAGATGATTGTGGATATTAAAGGCCTGGCAACTCGTGCAGGAGTTCCATAAGATTGTATCCTTGTCTCAACCATGTTAATAACCTCACCTCCAACCAAGACCAGACTGCGATGTTCACTGATTGCCGTATTCGGTTCCATTTCCTATTCTTCAGACTCCAGTAAGATCTTTGAACATGAGCTGATACATAGCACATTACATTCAAATCATGAGGTGTTGGACAATAACTTCAACCAAAAAATGCAAATTATCTGCTTTTGATGTTGAAATATATTAGTTTTCAAATTCTTGCCATAATTATAATTGTGATTGTCTTTAACTTTAACCAGACCTGTCAGCTAGGTGTTTTGAATACAAGTTGGTTAGGGTTTACATGTGCTTTGCAGAGCCTCCAGAGTCTAAAATTACTTTACTTTATCTGCAAAACTCTGTCTGTGATATATACAAAATGCACTGCAGTAATTCATGAATCACAGGCAGTGCCCAGGGCTCCACCCTTATTGATTACTTCATCAGTAACTTCACCTCCATCTAAAATCAGTAGGACTGCTCCGACAAGCAGTAACTGTTCAATATTTGGACATTAGTGAATCAATGCTAGGTGATATTCATGCCCCCTCAGTCCAAGGACGATCATCAGTGTTTCCGATGGCATAGAACCACCTCTCCAACCCACCTTAAATTCTGTCCATCCACCACCATTTACGGGATGCAGTGCAGCATCTCTCCAAGGCAGCATCTCCCCATCTCCTCAATAGCTCCTCTGATATGCTCCTACTCTACTGTCTGGAAAGGCAAAGGCAGCGGGTGATGAGAATAGTACCACTTTCCCTCTGCAAACCTTGCAGGCTTAGATGGTTATTGTCAGTACTTCATCACCAGAGTCTAAATCCTGAAAAGCCTCATGCAATGCTGTTTTACAGGAAAAAGGCTCGCTGCTATTTTCTCAAGCAATTACAGTGCAATTAAATTCTGTTCTTGCAATATCATATCCTATGAATAATTTAATAAATCATTGACTTGTACTCCCAATTAAATAATCTGTATCAATGCTGAGGTTTTTTTTTCATTAAATGAAATTGCATGAAGTATGGGAGAATAATGAGGATTTGGGATTCTGCATCTTTGAATCCTTCATTCTTGGCTAATTTTCACTGCCACCTGAACAAGAGGAGGGAAACATGTCATTTTTTTCCCCTCAATACTTGTTTGTGAGACTCTGTTCTTTGCACTCCATTCGGATGCGCAAAGATATCGATTGTACATGGTGGACTACTTAGATTTTCTTGTCTGTTGCTGAGGTGCAGTTGAATAAACAGCCACATCTAATGACAATGGAAATATTTGATTTGGAAATTTCACATTTACTCATCATTCACTTTTGTGACAGTTTTCAAATGTGTTTATCTTTCGGTTTAATTACTGGTATGCAATTAAAAGTGACACCTATTTGAATCGGACGTGAATAGTGCAAAGTATGACTGAAGTTTGCTTTTTATTAGTTGGGCATAAATAATTCAGTAAGGGAATTGATCAAATGAATGCATATTCACTTGGTCAACATTCTTCTGCTTTTCATTTGTGAATGCTGACTTGCACTGTTCTTATTCCAAAAATTTTCATTTGCCTAAAAGTAATCAATGCTGCTACCTTCAACACTAATATTTTTTGGAAAGGATAAAACAAAATGATTTGATTATTGCAGCTTATTTGTTTCTACAGAGATAAAAGATGAATTGCTATCCAAGTCTTTTTTATCTTTAGTTTAGAGGTACAGCGCGGAATCGGGCCCACCGACCAGCGACCCCCGCACAAATTACATTTATACCAAGCAAATTAACTTACAAACCTGCATGTCGTGTGTGTGTGTGTGTGTGTGTGTGTGAGGAAACCAAAGATTTCGTAGAAAGCGCACGCAGTAACGGGGAGAACGTGCTGACAAGCACCCGTAGTCAGGATCTCCGTCACTAAGGCAGTAGCCCCATTTGAACTGCTGCAGGTTGTGCTTCCTCAAGTCGTAGCTCACACGTATTTATAGCAGTTCAACCATGAAGACCAAGCAGACTGCAGATACTCACTGCTACACTAATCTCTCACAGCAAGCGGCAACATACAATGGGATACAGAAATTAAGGAGGAGAACAACTGTTTTGTAAGCTTCCATGGATGAGGCCACTGACCATTTCGAGAGGTTGATTGCCATTGATTGGAGCTGAGAACAATAAAAAGGGTATATGTGTACGTAATCGTCTTTCCTTCTTCCCAATTCTCTCATCTCTCAAATGCTTGTGAGTCACATGGCGAGCATTTTTTTTTTCTCTCTCCTCACCACAGCTCCTGTTACATTTTTATTTGTAGTTGAGGACTGGAAGCTAATCAGAGGAAGGAGAAAATAAATCGTGAAGATGAAGAGGCATTTCACCAATTCCTGCAATTTATATGACCATATCAGGGGTTAACCCTCAACAATTTTGAGGAAATCATAAAGGTGCCACTGCACCTGTTGGACAGCAGGCAAATGCGTGCAGATCTCTGCTATGATGAGAAATGAAGGGAAGATATTGGCTCACACAGAAGTCTCCCACCACCAATTCATAGCAATGTACGATATTCTGAACATAGTTGTATGTTCACTGCTGTAATTTCTGTCAAACACCTGACCACAAACTTCCACTAAAACCTATGACAAGCAATAAACGTTGAGTTTAGTTTATTGTCACGTGTACTGAGGTACAGTGAAAAACTTCTGTGTGCTAACCTATCAGCAGAAGAACAAATACATGATTACATTTGAGCCATTCACAGTGCACAAATGCATGATAAAGTGAATAATGGACTGCCCCATAAGGCAACACTTGGACATTCAATGACAGGCCAAATCTTGCCCTATATGCTTGAGGTTCAATTGGTGTTAACCAATCTTTGGTTTTATTCTCTACCCGTTTCAAGACTCAGTGATGCAGAGCCCAGGATCATAATGATCAGAATGTTCCTTATGTCCAGATTGAATGTCTAGCCAAGGACCTTTTCAGGTTCTGCTTGTTCAGGACACAAAGCAAGTTTCATCACATGTTCAGCAGTTAACTGCACTAATTCAATGAGGTGTATTGATCTATTGTACAGCCTCCTAAAATGTCAGATGGATTTTCCGCAAGGTCAATGTAATGTATATATTTATCATTTGAATAAAGTATATTTTGAAATTAAAAAATTTAAAAAAAAAAAAAAATATATATATATATATAATTCAATGAGGTGATGTCCATGTTCATAGGGTACCTACTGACTAATGGGCACACACTCACTCACTCACGCACACTCCTTCACCAGCCGGTTATGCAGGCAGGAGACAGGGCAAGCGGGGGGAGCGCTGTCTGTGTGAAATTCACACGGTGCAAAGCCAATGTGATACAAACACACACCACGATGAACAGGAAAGTTGGCACTGTAATTAAGACAGTGAAAGCACAGTGTACGGAAGGGTCATGTAAGTCCTTTAAAAGGGTGGGGGGGGGAAAACAAGGAGTGGAGACAACTTTTAAGAAGGCAGAGATATACGGCGGTGAAGCTCGGCAGACATTAACATTACTGGTCGGTTATCCTTGGTTCTGAAAACTACTGCTTACGTTTCTTTTCCCAATGAGCCAATGAAATTCACCGGTCAGCACCGGCTATAACCTACGACCTCCTGGCAACCCACTGCCGCTGCACCTATGGCAAGAGAATTCTCGCTACTCTACATGGCGACTTCAGTTTAGTCTCCGCTAATTTTTCAACATGTTGAAAAATTTGCGGCGACCATAATGAGGCCGCGACAAGTTCCCAGAATGCGGGAACACCTCACGACCATGAAGGTGAGCACCCGCAAACAATTGGCGACCGCATAGTCTCCTGCAGTCGCTTAAAAAGTCGCCTAGTGGGACAGGCCCATTAATCAGACATACAGGTATTATAGCTGTTCTGCCTACAGACCCTATAAACAGCCTTAACGTTGGGCACGGTCACTCTCAAGATCCAGCTCGATGACTGTTGCTTGAAGTAAATGACTACAGAGATGGTCTATGGCCCATTTTTTCATTCAAACTTTAGACCGGTTATGCAAATGTAAGTTTTGCATGTCAGCATCACATTTTCCATTTACAGGTAAAGTAATTCCACATTTATTAATCACTGCTGTCTGCCCTTTGTCCTGTTCCTGGTTGACTTTACGACTGCATAAATTCTATTTTGTGACTTTATCGCAATAGATTATGGATGTACAATTGCTTACTAAATCTTCATCATTCAAATATATTTTGCTGCTTGTGTTTTCAGTGGAAGAGGTGTAATCTTAAATGTATAATTATTCTGCATCCAATGGTAAATTGGGCCGAAGGGGTAAGCGCACACTGCACTAAGCCCAGAAAACTGAAGAGATTCAAACCGGATTTAGATACGTGAAAGCAGTTGGGATTGTATTTCTTCATGGGTGACGAGCATCTATTGTCAGAGTCCAAAGATTGTCACATCGGGGAGTTGACAAGTCAATTGTGTCAATCATTCCCATTCCAGTTTTTCCACTCCAGGAAAACATTCCTTCCTACCCATTCCTATGATGCACAATCATCTTGTCCGCAACGTTTCTTATCCATTCATGAGTCTGCTCACGCGCCATTGATCTTGATTTGATATCTTTAAATGCACCTTAAAGTCTACTTCCTTTTAATTTTTCCTCAAATCTCCCATGTAGCTCATTGCAGGAACTTCAAACAATGTTTCGCAACATGTGTATTAGTAGATAAAGGCATAATAGGCATTGCCTTCAATTGCTTTTGCCATTTAAAATGCTTAAAACTAAACTCGGTTCAAATCTTGACTTCTAAATTTGGATTTAAATCTAACTGAAATAGAAAAAAAGCTTCACTGCCAAAATTCCTCAATAGTTTCCTCTGGAGAGTGAAATGGATGATTTTTTTAAAAAAAAGTCTTAAGTTGTTATAACTAGTGGTGCTTGAGATATCCCTTAGTTTTCAGTACGGCGATTGAATTTGGAGTGGTGAGAGCACAGGTGTGGCCCATGCAGCCATCTCTCTACACTGGCTCTATAACAGCAACTGGCTAGTACCTCTGCTTCTTTTCTGTAGGCTTGCAATTTGTCTTTGTTATATATTTAATCAATTCCTTCTTGAAGATCACAGTGGAACCTGCTTCCACCACCATATCTGCAATCATCACATTCCAGGAGCCACCCATGCATGTTTTATATTTAAAAAAGCTTTTCCTCATGCCTCTCAGGCGTTTACATTTGTAGGCTTGGTTTAACTTCATTTGCTCGAAGTCATTAGATTAATTTATCTTAGTCACCTATTATAAATGAGCCCTGTTATTAACTGCTATTGTGTTCCACCTGGATCATGATAGTATTTTGTAAGTTATTTTTGCCTTCAAAACTATCAACAGTAAATGCCCCTGCATTGATCTTTTACCTGTGTCCTATTTCTCTCGCTCATGGACGTAATGTTCACATTTCATTTGACTATATTCATTCAGTTATCTGACATACTGTATTTCCCGGCAATTAAGTCTATCCCTCATTGCTGGCAACTGATGGGAAGCAGCTATAAAATGGGAAGCGCCTGTAAAAGGACAGCGCCACTGATGGGGGGGGGGGGGGGGGGAGAAAGAGTTCCTTTCACAGCGTGTGGGGAGGCTGGCCCAGGGAGGGAAGTAGCTCGGGTGGCTGCGAGTGGCCGCCGGGACCGGACAGCGGAACCGGCCGCCACCTCAGCGCCGTCTGCTGGCCTGCCCGCCAGCCAGCCACGGTGTCCTTCAGCACAGGCGCAACCGGTGAAGGGTAATACGGTAATTGCCAACAAGGATACAGTATGTGCAACCAAGATGACATGAACCCAAACTGACATCTTGTGGTCTTCATCAGTCATTTCATATCTTGAATCAAGATGGCTAAGATTTTTGGTACCTCTAATGTCAGTAAATACATGCTACTTTTTGCACAACCGTGGTAATTTATTTGGCAGCTAAGTGGAATTTAGTGCTCCTATTCGTTGTTTGAAATTTAAGGAAACTGTATTTTTGTAGCAAAACAAATGAAATGTATCTAATTCGAGACATGCCCTCTTCATCATTCGTGGGAATGTTGCTCAGTGTTCTAATTGTTCTGCATTAATGTTGGCAGGGTAAACAAGCAGATGTTATTACCTTAGAGCACCTCCATATCATCTGCGGTGGACCAGAAATTCTTTATCGGAGGGGGTATATTTAGAACTTTTTTTTAAATTGTGGCACTCTTCCTTTTTTATAATATTCACCTTACCAATACTTTGTGCAATAATTTAGAATTAATTATGTTTTTATCTATTTAACATGGCTTGGATCTATATTATGCACAGAACATAATATTCCCAATTTTATTGAACTTTTAATTTGGCAAAGTTTACTTCATTTGGCTTAGCTAGTATGAAATTATTATTATTTTTTTTAACTTTTGGTTTGGATCAAGGGAGCCACAGGATTTGAAATTGCAGTGAAAAGCTTAATATAAAATATGAAGATTGTCTTGCACTTTCTAACAAAGAATTAATTGATGTTTTGATCAAGCAACATGGATGGGCATGGAAATTACTTTGCTGTCTTCTGAGTTGTTTAGGTGTCTATATTTAATAACATTTACATTAATTAATTCACTTCATCTCCATTCTGAGGATTTCAATGAAATGTTGGGGCATCAAATGTTATTCCTCTTTCAGAAATGAGGATGCCTTCCATTTGGCTTTTGTAGGGGTTGAGATTGAAAATTAGACTGGTGTGTGAACTGTGGGATCTTTCAAAAATGGAACAGGAAATACCTTCAAGGGTGGGCAGATTGTGGGTGGAGAGGTAATCTGCAGTGTTTATAACCAGTGGTACCCAATATGATTTATTTTTGCATGATGCAGTGCAAAGTTCTACAGTATTTTGAAAGTAGGTTGAACGTGTGTTTTACCTTTATTTTAAACTAACTTGATTGCCATTTTAACTGAGTAGGAAGCAATTTAAATGTTAATATTTTAGAACAGAGGATAATACATGGATTTTGCAAGGGTTATCTGAAGTAAAGGTCTTGTACTCAATGTATTTATTTATATGATATTGATGTTAAAATTTGCATTGGGGAGTTAAAATATAATATTGTCGGGCTTAGGACAAGTAATCTTTTACTTGAACGATTTAGTGCCTATGGTACTTGAGCAGCAAATTAGTTAATATTCTCATTCGTGGAAAAAGATGAAAAATCTGTCTGTGCTTAAAAAGTGTACATGTAAATGTAGGAGTATGATGAATAAGCATAATGAGTTGAAGATACAGACAGCCAATGTGATATTTTAATATTGCCAGAGCATTAAAAGAAGCAAGATCAGCAGCTTAATGTTCCTGATTACAAATTATTCGGCCAAGATAGGGGTTTGTTGGTTGAACAAACAATCATAGCTGTCTGAAACCTGGATATATTGGAATTATCAATAAGGCTCTTTGGGTTAGAAATGTAGAAAATAGGTGCAGGAGTAGGCCATTCGGCCCTTGTAGCCAGCACCATCATTAAATATGATCATGGCGGATCATCTAAAATTCTGCTTTCTTCTGATCATCCCCATTCCTGCTTTCTTCCAAATATCCCTTGATTCTGTTAGGCCTGAGAGCTATATCTAACACTCTCTTGAAAACATCCAGTGAATTGGCCTCCATTGCCTTCCGTGATAGAGAATTTCACAGATTCTCAACTCTGGGTGAAAAGGTTTTTCCTTATCTTAGTCTTGAATGGCCTACCCCCTTATTCTTAAACTGTGACCCCTGGGTTGACTTAAAGTATAATAACAGGAGCAACATTGGGATTGTATGACAGACCTCCAATCAGCCCAGGGGAAATAGAAGAGCAAACTTCTACCGGTGTAAAAATATTTGGACCGTGATGATAAGAGCTTTCAATTCTGGATTAATTTTGGAGAAATGAGGCCAGTCAGCTTTGCATTGTACATCGGAAACAATTGGGCCAAGAAAAGCCAAGCCGAGATGCAGGACTTGCCCGTAATTGATTTGGAATTGTTAGCATAGCTTTGCTCATAGGAAACCTCATCGCACAATTTGACAGAATTTTTTGAAGTGGTTGCTAAGTGTATTGATGAGGGACGGACATGCACACGCACTATATGTAGTTATATATTCATATATAAATGTACACTGTTGTTTTCTTGTTTATAACATTGTTTTACAGAGTTCTATGTTTACATATTCTGTTGTGCTGCTGCAAGTAAGAATTTCATTGTTCTAACTGGGACGTGAGAGTATAAAACACTCTTGACTTGCGTCGCTAATGTGTTGGATAGAAATTGTGTACGGGTGATCGGTGGTCGGCATGGACTCGGTGGGCCGAAGGGCCTGTTTCCACGCTGTTTCTTTAAATTAAAATAAAAACACTAAAACCAGAGGAAATCTAAAGAAGGGTCTCTACCCGAAAAGTCACCCAATTTCTTCCATCCAGAGATGCTGGCTGCTCCATGGAGTCCCCCCGCACAATTAAAACATGGAATAGTCTTCACCCTACAATAGTTAACCAACCAGACGCAACTAAATTTAAGGTAGCTCTTTTTTTTCTCAAGAACCCTGTTTTGCTTAAGTCCAAGTCAAGAGAGTTTTATTGTCATGTGTCCCAGATAGGACAATGAAATTCTTGCTTGCTACAGCACAACAGAATATGTAAACATAATACAGAACAGGAGATAAAAGTTCAGTTTGTCTATATACCATAGACCATATATATACACAATAAATAAACAGATAAAGTGTTCAGAATTTGGTGGTAGTGGGTCCACTCCAGTTTAAATTCCATTTGGAATATTTTTGGAGGACCAGGAAACCAAAAAGCAAGAGTTACTCCAGGGAGTTACTCCAGCTCCAGGGAGTGATTCTGCGTTGGTTTTCAGCGGTCGTGGCGAAGCGGCGACCGGACAGCAATGGCGGCAGGCGCGAACCAGTTGCCATGGCAGTGCGCATGTGCAGGGCAGCCGATGATGTGCTGGCTGTCGTTGTGCGCATGTGCTGGGGAGGATGTGCAGGCCGTGGCAGTGCACATGTGCAAGGCGGCCGGCCATGCCGGCGGAAGAGGAGCGGGCAGAGAGCAGAGAACCGGCGGCCCGGACACGGATACGCATGACGGGTGAAGACGGATTGTGACATAGAGAGGGGGTCCGCTCATAGTTGAATGATAGGTGTCCCTGGTGCTTGCCAAGCCGGCAAAATGGCATGCCTTTTAGGTTGCCCGGCGGGACTTTAGGTCACCATTGGCATCAGGGCAACCGTTAATTTCGAGCCCTGTTGTAGGTTCCAAGTTTGGAGAAGACCTTTATATGAGACTGAAATTATTTTCCAAAAATCTACTTAAATATAAATCAGCATTGGAGGAATAGGATGTATGGGGAGATTCGAAAGGTTTAAATAAATATTTTCTTGCAAAAACACAAAGGTGGGACTGTAAAATGTAGAACCCCATTTAATGAAAGGGATAAAAGACTCCAAGAAAGTCTGCAAGTTTAGTGCATGAGCAAAATAAAGGGAAATGAAGGGGAAAAGCATGAAAAAATAATATTTAGAAGGTTAATAGTAAGAATGTAAAGGTAGACGATGTGGGAAGGTTCTTAACATTTTCCCTTTTTTGTGTAGACGGCAATAGTGCTGACTTTCTTTGGGAGGGGGGTGCGAATGTGGTTTGTGAAATACAGTAAATAAAAAGGCCTGATGAAATCCCAGTTTACCAAAAAAAAAAACAAGCAACGAAGGAAGCTTACCAAGGAAACTCAAATGCCAACCAAGATGCCCCATCGACACTTGTTGCATCTGCTTGTGTTTGGCACTTACAGTGCATTCAGAAATTGTTCATACCCCGTCACATTTTCCACATTTTGTTACGTTTATGCCTTATTCTCAAATGGATTAAAAAATAAATAAAATCATCCATCTACACACAGTACCCCAAGGAGATTGCAACCTTCCCATGGTCCACCCTGTTTCGACTAATGCAATCAACCCGACATGCACAAATAGATGTAGTGTTTTTGTGTCTACAACTTTAGGCTCTGCACGCTCTACGCAAGAATAAAAAAGTGAAAAAGTGTTTAGAAATTTTTGCAAAGTCATTAAAAAGAAATAACTGAAATTTCACATTTACTTAAGTATTCAGACCCTTTATTCAGTACTTTGTTGAGGCACCTTTGGCAACGATTACAGCCGCATGTGTTCTTGGGCATGACACTAGAAGCTTGGCACACCTGTATTTGGGCAAACTCTGTCAGGTTCGATGGGGAGCGTAGATGCACGGCTATTTCCAGGTCCCTCCAGAGATGTTCGATCGGGTTCAAGTCCGGTCTCTGGCGGGGCCACTCAAGGACATTCACAGATTTGTCATGAAGCCACTCCTGCGTTGTCTTGGCTGTGTGCTTAGGGTCGTTGTCCTGTTGGAAGGAGAATCTCCGCCCAGCCTGAGGTCCAGAACGCTGGGCAGGTTTTCATCGAGGATCTCTCTGTACTTTGCTCCGTTAATCTTTTCCTCAATCCTGACTAGTCACCCAGTTTCTGCCGCTGAAAAACAATGATGCTGCCACCACCATGCTTCACCATAGGTATGGTATTGGCCAGGTGATGAGCGGTGCCTAGTTTCCTCCAGACGTGACACTTGGCATTCAGGCCAAAGAGTTCAATCTTGGTTTCATCAGACCAGAGAATCTTGTTTCTCATGGTCTGAGAGTCCTTTAGGTGCCTTTTGGCAAACTCCAAGCAGGCTGTCATATGCCTTTTACTGAGGAGTGGCAGCTACGGCTCGCCTGCAGTCCGTCTGTTTTTTCTTTTTTGTTGTTTTCTTTTTGTCTAAGTTAAATTTAGTTTATTAGGTTGTGTATGTGTGTGGGGGTGGGGGGAAGAAACATGGTTTTGGTCTCTTCCTTCGGGGGGATGCAACTTTTTCTTGTCGTGTCCCCCGCCTCCATCTGCGCTGAGGCCTCAGAGCTGTGGCGACGGCCTGACTTCTGAGCTGTGGTGGCATACCAGCGTTCCAGCGGCGGCGGCCCGACTTCGGAGGCTCGGCCGCGGGCCCAGTGGACGACAACATCGGAGGCCTGGATCGCCTCAGCACAGAGGGAGAACAAGGAGGGAAGAGACAAAGACTTTAAGACTTTTGCCTTCCATCACAGTGAGGAGGTGCCTGGTGAACTCACTGTGGAGGATGTTAAATTTGTGTTTATTGTGTGTTTTTAAAAAAAAAAATTATTATATGTATGACTGCAGGGCAACAAAATTTCATTCAGGCCGAAAGGTCTGAATGACAATAAAGGATACTTTGACTTTGACTTTTGAGGAGTGGCCACTCTACCATAAAGGCCTGATTGGTGGAGTGTTGCAGATATAGTTGTCCTTCTGGAAGGTTCTCCCATCTCCACAGAGGAACTCTGGAGCTTTGTCAGAGTGACCATCGGGTTCTTCGTCACCTCCCGGCCAGCTCTATGAAGAGTCCTGGTGGTTCCAAAGTTCTTCCATTTAAGAATGACTGAGGCCACCGTGCTCTTCGGGACCTGCAATGCTGCAGAAATTGTTTTATACCCTTCCCCAGATCTGTGTCGAGACACAATCCTGTCGGAGGTATACGGAACAATTCCTTTGTCTTCATGGGTTGGTTTTAGCTCTGATCTGCACTGTCAACTGTGGGACCTTATATAGACAGGTATGTGCCTTTCCAAATCATGTCCAATCAATTTAATTTACCATTGGTGGGTTCCAATCAAGTTGTAGATGTGATATTTCAGTTTTTTTAATTACTTTGCAAAAATTTCTAAACACCTGTTTTTGCCTCTTCATTCTGGGGTATTGTGTGTAGATTGATGATTTTAAAAAAATAATTGAATCCATTTTAAAATAAGGCTGTAACGTAACAAAATGTGGAATAAGTGAAGGGGTCAGAATACTTTCTGAATGCACTGTATACCTCTCAGCATTCTGTGACCATGTACCTGTCTAATGTATTTTAAATGTTGCTATACTACCTGCCTCAACTACCTCTGGCAGCTTGTTCCATATACCTAGCACCCTCTGTGGAAAACCTTTCCCCTCTGGCTCCTATTCCTCTCTCACCTTAAACCTATTTGTCCTCTGGTTCTTGATACCACTGTTCTGTGCATTTACTCCAGCTATTCCCCTTGTGATCCCATATAAGATCAACCCCTCGCCATCCTGTGCTCCAAAGTATAAAGTCCTAGACTGCCGAATCTCTCCCTGTGGCTCAGGCCCTCAAGTCCTGGCAACAGAATAAGGAAGGAATAATTCCAGAGGAGGAGGTATAGGGGGATGAGTGCAAGTCCAGGTGGGATCCAGGGTAGCGGGAGGAGGAAAAGGGGAAAGTGTGCAGAAGTAGTTTAGTAACCCAAAAATGGTGAATCCTAGGCTCATAATGTTTGGTTGTAAGCTACCCAAATGGAATACGAGGTGCTCCAGTTCACATGTGGCCTCACTTTGGCAACGGAGAAGACTAAAATGGTTAGCAGCTCGTACATTCAATATACTTTGGCGGACTAGGCGGAAGTGTTCATTCCCATGCTGACCTTACTGTCCTGGGCCTCCTCCTTTGTTGAGTTACCCCAGCAGTTTTTTCATTTTTTTGTAAACTAGCATCTGCAGTTTGTTGTATCCACAGAAAGAATGTAATTAAGTATGATTTTGATATCGTTTCCTCAGTTCACATTTACGCTAGATATTACATGCAATGGTTAGTGTTTGTTTTGTGCCTTCATATCAAAATAAAATCTCAACTGTGCAGGAACTCGATTGTTAAGTAGTAATAGTGCATGGAGAAAATAATGCTACAATCGGTCAGAGTCAGCATGAATTCATGAAAGGGAAATTGTGTTTGACAAATCTGAAATTCTTTCAGGTTAAAACATTTGTTTTTCAATTTTTCCATATGCTTTCAATAAGTTGTCAAATTTAACTAAATTTGGAGTATGTCGTACTGTGGGTAATATATAAGCATGGATTGAAATTCGGTTAATGGACAGAAAACGGGAAGAACAAACAGTATTTTTTGGATGAGGTAATATAATTAATTGCTTTGCTGTGTCAGCATTGCTGGAGCCTTCCCGTTTATGGTTTCTGTCTGATTTAGGGTTTGAGTGCAATTTATTGAAGTTTGCTGATGTTTCAAAACCGGGTTGCAGCGTGTAATGTGAGAAGAATGCAAGGCTTTGGGGAGAATGTAGACTGTTTAAATGAATGGGCGAGGACGTGTCAGATAAAATACAATGTGGAAACATGTTAGGTCAACCGCTCAAGTTTTTAAAAGAAAACCAAGCATTTTTAAATAGTGGAAAATTGGAAGATTGTGATCTTCCAAGGGACCTGGGTATTCTTGAACACCAGATTATTCTAGAACGCTACAGTATTCTAGGTATTTTAGAACACTAAAATATTCTATAACTAAACATTTAGTTATATCAAACCAGTAAGGTGGTATGCTGGCCTTTGTTGCAAGAGAACTTGAGTACTAGAGTAGACATGTCTTTCTATTAATAGAGCTTAAATGGGGCGTTCCCTGGAGACAGTTTCCAGTCTCCAAATCCAACTAAGCGTTTACTTGAAGCAGAGGAGGTGCAGCAAAGGTTCACTGGATTATTAGAGATTAATCAGATTTGGCACATACACTCAAATTCAGAGGAAATTCAGTGGAATACCAGGTACATATCCACCCCACCTTATGCATGCCTAATTACTGTATAGCTCGGAGGTGAAATTATCATTTGGGAGGGGTGAGTTGTATTTTTGCAACATGCAGGCTTCTACTGTGGGGGAACTCTGCGGCTGCATTTCTGACTTGACTAGTGTGTGTGTGTGTGTATATATGTGTATGTATATATCTATATCTATATCCACATACACACACATATATCCGAATATATATTTTCGAACATGCAAAAACAAACAAAGCAAAATAACAAAAAGTGAAATGAACAATAAACCTATACACAACTCATTAAATAATTTCTCATAAACATCACAAATTTAATCTTGCATGTTAGAAAAGGAATAGGAAGAAGCATACTCTTATTCCTACCCCTTCTCCGCTACTCGGCAATTAATTCACAAACTTTATCTCGTCGAGAGAGGGATAGAGCTAATAGATAATATATCCACAAATGGATATATTTGATAATACAGATAGATAATACAGTGAGTGGGTTATTAATAAATGACATCAGTGACCATTTGCCAGTTTTTGCAATCTATGACAGTAACTGTAAGAAGGATAAAAATGTTGATAACTTGAAATACAAACAAGTGAGGATGGAAGAATCTATAAATGCATTTAAAAATGAATTACTATGTTTACAAATACACAGGACTAGATGTTAAAAATCCAAAGTGCCAAATATCAATTTACTCCTGGGAGCCTTCTGCACTCACCTATGCTTCTCCGATGTTGAGAAAGGCTAGGCAGACACGTCATTGGGGCTATCAAGTGGGCACCTACTTTCATCGACGTTTCGCTGATTGAACCCACGACGTCTCCAGTAGGCTCAGCGGTGCATTCTGGCGTCCCAGAACCACCCCCCTCTGCATATGTCTAGTCGGTTATTTGGGAGACCAAATGGGGTCTTTCCTCTTCAGCCAGAGCCACTGGCTACTCCGCTCTGCTACCCGTGATGTTTCTTTGATGGCCTGGCATAGGGCTTGTCCGCTGATCCCCAGGTCCTTCATCAGTATTAAGGTAGATGTTGCCACGAATCCTCGACATCCAACTTCTACCGGGCAGATCTTAGCTCTCCAGCCCCGCTGTTCTGCCTCCGCTGCAAGCTCTGTATATCACAGTTTCTTTCTTTCAAAGGCTTCCTGCACAGCATCCTCCCAAGGGACTGTGAGCTCCACAAAGTACACCATGCGCTGAGAGTTCGATCAGAGCACAAGATCAGGCCTCAAGTTGGTGATGGCTATCTCTGATGGAACTGTAAGCCGTTGGTCCACATCCACCAGCATCTGCCAATCCTGGGCTGCCTCCAGCTGTCCAAGCCTGGCCCTTGGTGGGATTTTCCATTGCCCTTGTTCCCCCCCCCCCCCCCCCCCCGAACAAAGGCAATTGTCTTAACTGGGTTGGTTGTTCTGGGCGGCACGGCATTGTTGGCTGTTCTCCTGCGTTCCAGAGTCGTTGCCAGGCATTTGAGCACTTGAATATGTACTCCAGGTGTCCAGGTGTACCATCCTTGGGAGAGGCTTACTTTACACCCAGTGAGGATGTGCCTAATTGTGGCTGGCGTTGAACACAGGGGGCATGATGGCTCTTCGCCCATCCATTGGTTGAGATTTTTTGGGGTAGGAAGGACATCATAGGTTGCCCGAATGAGGAAACTTATCCTGCTCGCCTCCATCTCCCACATGTCCTTCCAGCTGATCTTCCTCTTTTCCACACTCTCCCATCTCATTCACTGGCCCTGTTTAGCTTGCGACACAGCCTTGGCACACCTACTCAACTCCTCCTGTCGGCGGACTTCGGCCGCGACCAACTTCCGGCGCTCCAGTGATGATGCCTTGTTCCAGCAAGGTCACTTTCCGCCAACTCCAAGCCACTTCTTCCATGTTGGATTTGCCCTATCATGTTGCCTTGCTGGAGAGCAGATTTTGCCTGCTGTGTTGCATTCTTAGCCGTCCACTTCTTTCCTGTTGCCAGGGTTGGAGCAGCAGCTCGGATGACGGTGTCCCTTGATTCTGCCAGGGTCATCTCTAGTCTGACTTTAGTGCCCTTGTACACCTCTGTGAGACTAGAGAGAGGCAGCTGGAGTACCCCCTGACCGTACAGGCCTACGCTGCTCAGGCACCCAGGAACACCTAACCACTTTCTCGCGAAAGAGCTGATTGTTCTTTCAATCTTCTCGACTCTTGTGAGGGTGATGTCATACATGGTTAGTAACCACATAAGGCGAGGTAGTAACCCAAACTGCAGGCACCAGATTTTCAGCTTTCCAGGCAAAATGGATCGGTCAATGTTCGCCAGACCTTTGATGACTTTTTGGCTGATATCTGTGGATTCATTCTCTTTCGGAATCAGGATTCCTCCTGCCCTGCGCCATGCTTTGGGTATGACTCTCTTCTCCCAAGCCACTCCCATTAGCCTCCACAGGAAGCAAAGAGCATCAGGAACATCCTTGTAGAGTCGATACGGAACCCCATTTGGCCCTGGGGCTGAAGATGCTCTTGCCCACTTTACTGGTTGTTCCATCTCACTCCACTTTGGAGGACTAATGTCCACCTTGTGCTCTGGTTGTTCAAGTAGTGGAATATCCAATGGAATAGCTGTCTTCTGGAGTCTCTTGTCATCCGCATGCATTCTTTCCAGATGCTCATCCACCTCCTGCCTTGATGTTTTCAGGTTCCTCCCTTTTCCTTGATGAAAAGTGATTTTACGAACTTATAGGGGTCCTTGAAGAAGCGTGATCTCGTTCGTTCTTTCTTTTTTCATGATTTCCGCAGGTACTCTGCTTGTCTCAGGGTTGCTAAACGGTTTTTGATGTTTCCCTGGAGAATGTTGATGCCCTCCTTCTCACTATCAGATGCCTTCCTCCACTGCTTCTTGAGCTGCCTTCTCTTCCGGATTAGGCATTCCATCTCCTTTTGCCGTCTGCTTTCCAAAACTGGTGCCTTTTCCTTTTTCTCCCTTATTCCATATCGTTCTGCTCCATAGCCATAGATGATATCCCCCATCCTATCAAGCTTTCTTTCAACTGTACCCCTTAGACCCTGTAAGATACGGGTCAGGTCTACATTTATGGTCTCCCATTCTTTCTTCTCCGAGGCTCCAGGTCATTGGATGCGAGGTTTTCTTCATCTGATCTTTTTCTCCATTGCTGGTTTTCTTGGCTGGATGGGCTCCTCTTCCTCTGCCTGCGTACCTGTGCTTGAGTTTCCTTCATCAGGGTGGCTGATGCCCTGCGAACTTTGATGAGACTCCAGTAGCTGGACTTCATTCGATTTATTTGATTGACTTCTCAGGAAGTACTTATCAATGCAAGGTCCCTGTTTTCCCTCTCTCAAGCACCCTTTCTTTCCTTGATGTATTTTCAAGCCCTTTGAAGATGTTATTTTAATTCAGCCGCAGGAGCAGACCTGAAGCCTCTTCTCAGATGATGATTGTGCGCAGGTTTCTTGTTGAGTGCATGTATAGATCATGGTAATTTCCGTTCCTAGGTCTATAGCCCTATTATCCGTCAATGAGTCATCTTCCGCCCCCCGCTCTCGCAGACTCTAGGGGTATTCCTTCTTTAATTCTTTTTGTAGCCATATGCGGGTGTCTCCAAAATACTGAATAGTTTTGGATCCTGCTGACATGGGTAGCTAGCCCATGCCTGCCCCAGGTGGGGTCTATTTCCTCCTGTCAGCTGTCTTTCCAGCAGTCACGAGGTCTTTCCCATGTTGTCAGCCATTCTATTCACGGCAGTCACTGGATAATTCCAAGGTAAATGTTTACAAATACACAGGACTAGATGTTAAAAATCCAAAGTGCCAAATATCAATTTACTCCCGATGGTGATAGCAGCCTTCTGCACTCATCTATGCTTCTCCGATGTTGAGAAAGGCTAGGCAGACACGTCATTGGGGTTATCAAGTGGGCACCTACTTTCATCGACGTTTTGCTGATTGAACCCATGACGTCTCCAGTAGGCTCAGCGGTGCATTCTGGCGTCCCAGAACCACCCCCCTCTGCATCTGTCTAGTCGGTTATTTGGGAGACCAAATGGGGTCTTTCCTCTTCAGCCAAGGATAAGGGGGAAGTCTTTTAGGACCAAGATGAGAAAATCGTTTTTCACAAAGAGAGTGGTGAATCTGTGGAATTCTCTGCTACAGAAGGTAGTTGAGGCCAGTTCGTTGGCCGTATTTAAGAGGGAGTTGGATGTGGCCCTTGTGGCTGAAGGGATCAGGGGGTATGGAGAGAAGGCAGGTACAGGATACTGAGTTGGATGATCAGCCATGATCATATTGAATGGCGGTGCAGGCTTGAAGGGCCGAATGGCCTGCTCCTGCACCTAATTTCTATGGGGTTTTTTTCTATGCCAGAGCCACTGGCTACTCCGCTCTGCTACCCGTGATGTTTCTTTGATGGACTGGCGTAGGGCTTGTCCGCTGATCCCCAGGTCCTTCATCAGTATTAAGGTAGATGTTGCCACGAATCCTCAACATCCAACTTCTACTGGGCAGATCTTAGCTCTCAAGCCCTGCTGTTCTGCCTTCGCTGCAAGCTCTGCATATCGCAGTTTCTTTCTTTCGAAGGCTTCCTGCACAGCATCCTCCCAAGGGACTGTGAGCTCCACAAAGTACACCATGCGCTGAGAGTTCGACCAGAGCAGAAGATTGGAGAATAATATACGAGGAAGAAGACATTGCCAAAGCTTATGAAACATTCTTAAAAATATTCACAACATATGACAAAAACTGTCCAATGAAACAATACAGTAGAAAACAAAAATAAAAAGATATTCCATGGATTACAAAGAGTTTGAAAATTGCCTGCAAAAAGAAAAATACTTAATACAGAGAATTCATAAAGTATAGAACTAAAAATGTGGAAATGAAATATAAAATGTAAAAATGTTAACTAATATAATGCGGATATGTAAGAAAGAATACTATAATGAAATATTAGATAAAAAATAAAAACATTAAAGGCATATGGAGTGTGTTGAACAGTATTATTAGAAATAGATCTAGAAACTCAAGTTACCCTCAGTATTTCATTAATAACGATAAGACCAATAATAATATGGATGATGTGGTTAGTGGTTTCAACAATTTGTTTTGTATGTGTCAGACCAAAATTGGCAGAAAAAAAATCAATGATCCAGAGACACCCAAAGAGGGGACTGGTGATGATTATGGAGAAAGAAATCCAAGCTCACTTTTTTTTCGAGCAGTAGAAGAAAACAAAATCATGAATATTGTAAATAAATGTAAGAATAAAACATCTACTGAATGGAATGAAATTGACATGACAATAGTCAAGAAAGTCATTAATGGTATTACAAAACCATAAATGCACATCTGTAATGTTTCTAACTGGTAAATTCCCAAGCAAAATGAAAATTGCGAAAGTTATACCTTTATATAAAACTGGGGATAGACACCACTTCACAAATGATAGGCCTGTTTCCTTACTTCCCCAATTCTGTAAGATACTGGAAAAACTCAACTGAAAGACTAGACAAATTCATTGAGAAGCACAAATTGCTCACTGACAGTTGGTATGGATTCAGATCAAATAGATCAACATGTGTGGCACTAATCGAAGTAAAAGAAGAAATTAGTAATTGTATAGACAAAAAAAGAGGAGAAGATCTCATCAGAAATGAGAAAATTATAAAGGTGGTTTGACAAACAAATTAACATTACATTTGAACAAAACAAAGATTATGTTGTTTGGAAATTTTAAAATAAACACTCGGGTACAAGTGACGATAGATGGTGTTGCTATAGGAAGAGTATATGAAAATAAATTTCAGGTGTGATATTAAACCACAAAATCTGCTGGAAACCTCATGTAAAACATGTGCGAGCAAAGCTGACAAGGAGCATTGCAGTCCTGGGAAGAACAAAGTGCTCTACATTGTTTATTGCTCACTTGTACTGCCATATCTAAATTACTGTGTGGAGGTATGGGGAAACACTTATAAAACCACCATATATCCATATGCATACTGCAAAAAAGGACCATAAGGATAGTTAATAATATAGGATTTTGTGTTTTTAAAGCCTTGAAGTTTTTAAATGCCTTGAAGTTTATGGATCTAGTAGAATTTAATACAGCACAAATAATGTATAAAGCAAGAAATAATTCACTACCAGGTATTATACAAAAAAATGTTCTTTAACAGGGAGGGTGGTTATAATTTGAGAGGAAAGTTTAATTTAAATAAACTTTGTGTTCGTACAACTATGAAGACCATGTGTATTTCAATCTGTGGGGTGAAATTGTGGAATGATTTGGATGTGGAACTCGAGCAAAGCACAAACATTATTCAGTTTAAGAACAAGTGCAAACATTTTTTAAGATTTAGTTTATTGACATAGTGTGATATTTGTGTCATACATAGAATATATATATTTTGTGGCCTTGACCTCTTCCACTAAATCCAAATTACTATTCTGCTGTAGTCTGATTCCGAAACCACCTCCGTAAGAAAGTCGAGCGACCTTTTTATGTCGTCGACTCCTGCGTGATTATTTTTTGGTCCCATGGCGTTTTTGTTTCATCAATCATGTCACCGCCTCTTCCTTTCTTCTTCCCACCCCACCCCCACATCAGTCTGAAGAAGGGTCTTGACCCGAAACGTCGTCTATTTCCTTTGCTCCATAGATGCTGCCTCGCCCGCTGAGTTTTTCCAGCATCTGCAGTTCCTTCTTAAACATTTCCAAGGAAATGTTCATTTAAAAAATGTAAGCACTGTCTTTACAATGCACAATGGATCTGATATCCACTAACTCGCTGGATAGTCATTTATAATTTCATTTAAAAGGAAATTGCCTCCTTAAACCCTCTATAAAGTCAATTTTTCACTAACATTTATTCCTCTTGTGGCACTTGTTGATGAAATCGTGGAGAGTTGGAAATAACTCTCATATACAAGGATATAATAAATCCTCCTTGGCTTGAAAATGTATTTCTCTAACATTTCAAGAAAGAAAAATCTGAAATGCTGATGATGGCCACCCAAGGTGAAAGCACCAGCTGTGTTCTTACGAAATAATGGCGTCTGATTTACTGCAGGGAGAATACATTGAAACATTTTTTCCAAGCGAGTTGCTTTCTGCTGGCTAATTTCTAAAATAACTCTCGTTTCTCCAGCTTCTAATTGAAATCATGTTATAACCAAATAGGACTTTGTAATACAAGTAGAGTTCCCGAATTCATTGCTTGCATCCATATCCAATTTGGAACTCACATCATAGTGGAATGGCCTTAAATATATTTAGATGTCAATTATTTTCAATGTAACTCAATGATTCAAAGTGGTATGAATATATGATGCATCCACCTGGGACTTCGGCTCTAACATTTTACATTTCTGAGGCAGAAAAAGGATTGTTGTTGAGGAATGGGCTGGTACAACGCCGTAGATATTTGAATGATATGAGCATTCGCTTCCCCAAAACTCCGAAGGATGGCTGTGTTCTGGCAAAATTGTTGGTGTAGTTGTAGTGAAAATATTTAATTATATTGAACCTGAAATTTTAGCATCTCTTTTTCTTCTTGTGGGTACTTCATTTAAAGGGATCATACAATAATATTCCCAAAAGTCAAGTCACATGGAACACAGCAGTGTAATGATGCCAACATTCTTATCTCAGTTTTAGTTTTGTGGTTTTTTAGCTTTGGTTTTCCTTGTCCATTTTAAGGTGGTAAAACATGCTCTGATTTTGCTTTTGTTGAAGTGAGGGAGGTTAAAATCTGTGTTAAGGATCTTTCTCCGACCAGTCGTAACTGAGACATGGCTTTGAGGTCATCACAAAAATATTCTTGAGCACAGAAATTAGTTGAATGATACAGAGAACATGTGGCCCACAATTTGACCTTCTGTAAATGAAGTTGAAATATTTGGTGGTGTTCTTGACATATATGTTTGCTTATTTTAACAATTCCAAATTGTCTCTGTGATGATTCTGATAGGCCAAATATGATCCATTATTAGAAATCGAACCTTAACTGCAAATCGTATCAGTATTTAATAGTATAAAAATCTTCTCTGACCCACTTGACTATTGTTTTTAAATCTCTGTTCCTCTGCTGGATCTTTTCAGAGATGCACAGCATGTGTGATGATGGATGAAAAAGTTATGTCCAATGTTGCAGCAAACATTTAATGCTATGTCAAAGTAAACAATTGTATGCCATTTAATTTGAGGACATGAAAATACAGAATGATTTAAAGATGAAAAATGTGGTGTTTCCTTGGATGCCCTTCAATGAAAAATTGCAAGTACAAATTCAGTAAACAGAGAAGAATTCCTTGAGAATCTGTGGTTTGTTTCAATGGTGCAGATTTTACCGTACAGTAGAAATAATTCATTAAATAACTTTCATCTCATAAAGGGTTTTTATGATATAAATTTAGTGGCTAACATGCTACACTGACTAAAGAAACAAGTAAATATCTTAATTTTGCACCAACTTAACTGTAAGCCTCCTTGTGGATGAAATCAGTACTTAAAATATTTGTTAATATGCAGATTGGTTTTCTCGGCTTTGAAGTGGTTAGCCCTCATGATACAATGAATTTCAGTGCAAGATTCCAACCCTGCCTTTCAATATGTGTCAAAGTTGGTACTAGCATTTTAAAAGCTCTTTATGATAGACAAGACTAAGTGACCAGCTTCACACGGGAGGGCTGGTTAGAGACATCTTTGCAAACATTTTAGAACCAACGGACACTTTTTGCAAGCATTTTAGAACCAATAGACACCTTTTGCAAGCTTTTTAGAACCAATAGACACTTTGCAAGCATTTTAGAACCAATAGACACTTTTTCCAAGCAGTTTAGAACCAATAGAGCCACCTTTTGCAGGCATTTATAGAACCACATTAAGGGCACTCACAGTTGAGTAGACATGTGTTCGCTGCTATTCAGAGAGACGTGACCCTCTGGCTTCCTCCATCTTGCAGAGACTGAGTGAGGCACACCACTTCCTGTTTTTATAGTGTCCCCCTCTCCCTCCAGCAAATGAGTTGGAGCAACTTCAGTAAAGCTCTTTGGCCCTTTTGGAACCCGAGCAGAGAAGAATAGATGTGCGAGGGAGAGTCGTTTAGTCGTAGTGCTCTGGTAATCTCGGGATTTTTAAGGGGTGGTGTGGGAGGGGGGAACTACTTGGATAGGTTGGCCTTTCTGCCAGTTGCATTTGCGCCTTTACGTGAGTGAGGTTTGGACCTGCACCTTGAGGTTGAAATGGAGAATGCGGTGTAAACTCACGATGATCATTGTAGACTAATAGAAAAAATATTTACACAAAGAACTGTAGGAAATTGCTGTCATAAATTGATCATCTGTATATGGGTGGAGGGGAGGGAAGTTTATTTATTGTAGCTGTCGCTCAGGCTATTGACGGGAATAATCGGATTCTGTTTGCCTTGCATCAGTTGTGTACATAAAGGTGAAATTTGGTGCTCATACTTTTCAGTTTTGTGATTACGAATTTAAATCCAATTTTATAAATTGAGGGTGACGCTTGATGTCATTTTAAGTTGGGTGCTGCCTTTCCATTTACTGACTGGTTGCAGCAGTTCAAATGTATGTTGAAGAATTCACTCTACGATTCCCTAAAGAACAAAGGCAATATTTTTCTAAGCTGCAAACATTCTTTTAACTACCAGAGCTTCAAAAACTGGAAGTATTGCAAAACTTCCATAAAATATCGCTTTATAAACCACAAATGTAGCAAAATATTCTTGCATTCACACAGTAGATGGTGCAAAGGATGCTTCACATATTTTGCTCCAATATATTGATCATTAGTGTAATTACTAGCACACAGTTACATTCTTTATAACCATTCTGCTTTCTGCCATCAAGCAATAGTCAAGAACTACATTTTCGTGTATTTTAAAGTGACAATATATATTTTTGTAGTAGAGATATTGTTATTAATCTGGTCTAACCAATATATAGGTGAAATTTGTTTTCATCCCATGCAATTTGATGTTTTTAAATTTATGTAAATTGTGATTGGTTAATCGTACTTCACATTCATGCAAATAAAGGAGCAAGAGTAATTAAATATTTTAGATTTTTGTAAATTACTTTCATGCAATTATCCTTTTAATTTTAGTAAGCCAGACTTCAACTGACTTCAGTTTTATTTTGGCCTTCCAGTTGAGCAATTCTAGTGTTTTGGCTTAATGTAGGCATGCAGCAATCCCCACAGGGCTGTTCATTGTCATATACAACGGAAACCGGCCTTTCAACCCAATTTGCCCATGCCAATCTAGGTGCCCCATCTAGGCTAGACACACGTCTGCATTTGGTCCATATCCTCTGAACCTTTCCTATCAATGTATCTGTCCAAATGTATTTTAAATGCTGATATAGTTATCTGCCTCATCTAAAACACCTGACGGGTCATTCCATTTTCCCACCACCGTCATTATGAACGAGTTGCCCCTCAGGTTCCTATTAAATCTTTCCCCTCTCATCTTAAGCTTGCGGCCTCTGATTCTTGATTCCCCTACTCTGGGTAAAAGACTGTGCATTCACCCTATTTATCACCCTCATGATTTTATACATGCTATAAGATCACACCTCCACCTCCTGGGCTCCAAAGAATAAAATCCCAGCCTGTCAAACCTTGCCCTATAGATTCGGCACTCAAATTCTTGCAACATGCTCGTTAATCTTCTCTGCATTCCTTCCAGCTTAACAACATTCTTCTTATGACAGGGTGATCAAAACTGAAAGCAATACTCTAAATACGGCCTCACCAATATCTTGTACAACAGTAACATAACATCTCAAGTCTTTATTCAATACCCTGACTGATGAAGACCAATGTACCAAAAGCCACCTTGACCTCCACTGTGATTCCATTTTCAGAGAACTGCATCTGTATTCCTAGATCCCTGTGCTCTATAGCACCCTGTTGGGCCCTGCTATTCACTGTGAAGATTCTGCCCTGGTTTAATTTCCCAGAATGCAACATCCCACACTTATCTACATTAAACTCCATCAGCCATTCCTCCACCCACTTGTACGGTTAATCAACATCCTGCTGGAATTTTTGATAACTATCTTTGCTATCTCCAATACTACGTACTTCAGTGTCATCTGCAAGCAAATGTCCTAATCATGCCTTCTACATTCTGATCCAGATCGTAGATCCACACTGATAGCTGTTGTTAGGCAATTAATATTAACCAGTTATTTCACTGTGTAGGAAACAATCTCCAGAGATGTAACCTGTCCCGCTGAGTTACTCCAGCATTTTGTCTAGTTATTTCACTGTGCTAGATACATTATGAAAACCTGTTTATAAACCAGTTATTGGTTTGTTTGGTTTTGGATGATCACAAGAGAAATAATTAATTTCTAGATAAAGTCCCTTGTGGATGATTAGCTTAATTTAAACCTCATCATGTTGTTTCTGGCTGACCTGGGTATTAAACAACAGGATTGCTGTTGCATGGGCATCTGGAGTCGGTGCAGTTTCCCTGAACACTATTGTTTATTGCCAGCTCCCTGGTGCAAATTTTCAAGCTCTAAAGATGCATGTCAGCGAACACAATTTAGATGAAGTTTTCTGCCATTCCTGAGGATTTTATTCCAAACCTTTCCCGTGCTCTTCCCAGAGCCTTTTGTAAAACTCTCCATAAAATCCAATTTTCTGTACTCATTTAGACATAATTCCTTGCATAATTGCAGACAATGCCTTCATCAGTTTCTCCCACAGTGACGTCAGGAGAGATATTCCTTTTGTGGCAAATTATAAGAATATTTGTCTTATGTAATAATCCTTGGATATTTTATCTTTGATCTGATTTTTGTTTTACTCGTGTGCATTTGAGAGATGTGATGTAAACATTTGTCATCTTTGGGGATGAAAATGGAAAGATAGTACTTTTGGATGTTTACTCTGCAGTAGTTTTAAAGCCTCTGAGAGTTGCAGGTGTGATGTTTACTGCTCTCGAGAACCCATTCAGTACAGTTAATTAAACACCTGCAATGTACAATGCATTTTATACTGGGTTCATTTTTGCTTAAATTGCTCAAGTAGATTATCCACTTGTTCATGTATCTGCAAAAGAACAAAAGCTTTGTTACAAAGCATCCTGGACAACTTCTGGCAATGCAGTAAATTTAAACATTTCACTGATTTGGCTACAGATATTGAAAATAATGGCCTTTGAGCTATAAATGCCAGTGGAGAAATACAGCCCTCTGTAGTTTATGGAGGGAAATGCGAATCAAAGGCCACAGATCCTACTTTGAGCGATAAATTTACTCTCATGTGGCTTCTGGTTATATTTTGATTTACGATATAGTGAAGTATAATTTCAAAATCTAAAAACAAAAGTGCTCTCCTCCAGATTCTTAATTCTTTCTGGGGTATTGTCATCCATAGGATATATTTACAAAGTCTCAAATACAAAGTCATGTAGTCGGTAGCGCTAACAGAAAGCGCCAGAATAACGCTCTAGCTTGAGGTCGTCATGCTTCCGGTGTGTTTTGTGGGTTCCGGGATAGCTTATGATGTCCACGTTAGATCCAGATTCTATGTAAAATGAGGCAGAAGGTACGAGATGAATTGGTTGGATAGGGCATGAAGTATACTTGCCTTTTTTCATTGGACTTCTGTGTTCTCTTGACAGAATCTGGGTAAGCTGCATTCTAGTTTGGAGCAGTCATACACCAGGGTCTGAAGAAGGGTCTCGATCCGAAACTTCACCTATACCTTTTCTCCAAAGTTGCTGTCTGACCTGCTGAGCTACTTCAGCTATTTGTCTATCTTCTGTTTAAACCAGCATCTGCAGTTCCTTCCTACACATAAGCCAGTGATAAGTGGGTAAGGATAGTACATTATTTTCAAGGAAGAATTGAGAAGATGCTTGGGGTCTTCTCTGTCCTGGCAACCGCTCATGCCATGATGGAGTTTGTTGTCAGACATGAAAATGATGAGTTGACTAAATGTATTGACAGGCCGTCCCTAGCAACAAACAGATCCCACTCTCTGAGACATCCGTAAGTCAGAAAATATATAAATCTCTCAATTATGATAACCATACCTCCACAGTATTGTAATGAATATCATCAAGTTCACGCATGACTGATTTAAAAAAAAACAATTACTAAAAGTGGGGGGAGAATGCGAGGGAGGAATTTCATTCTGCCATTCAGAAGAACAAAAGTATGTGCGTCAGACCTCTGATTTCAATCATATCATTTGTAGGTAAACATATCCAGAGGTCTGGTGTTGGGGATAGCATGTAAAGCTTTGAAGCTGAGGATATTGGCCTGAGAGAGAATACTGACATTGGCTCACTCAATGTTTTGAAGGAATACATGGAGATAGCATGAGTGATAGCTTTTGGTACTAAAGTCAAAGTAAATAATGTTAAGAGTAAATCGTTGTAATGCTTAGTTATTTGAGCAGCAAACCATTATTTTTCTAATGTACTCCAATATTGAATTGTCTACTTATTCCTGACCATAAGACCTAAATCCCCTACTTACCTACAGATTAACGACAAGGCCTGAAATGCATCCCACCTGTATCAAACTAAATCAAAATTTACAATCAACACTCAAACCTTTTCTTAGCTTTGTGTTTTCATTTTAGTATAAATATAAAATTTAGCCTTTTTGGCATTTTAAATGTGGGGAAGGTAACTTTAATGTTATTGTATATCACGTAATGCTGAGTTGCACATACTCTACAATATATTTTGATTTTCGATTTTGGGTCTGACCTTTCACTTGTCCGTATTCTAATATAGAGTTGGAGGAAAGGGCCTAAGCCTTTCAAAGGCAACCAGTTACCTGCTCTAACATGTTGCACCTCCACATGCCTGTCTCGTCCTACATTAAATGCAAAAAGATAATATCTGACATTTGCGGTTCTACATATTTCTCAAGCATTCACAACATTCTTTACAAATGCTACAAGAATGAATTTAATAAGGATTGGCTCGTTATAGCTTTGACTTCAGTTAGCCATCACATTTGGAGTTTTAATTCTTCTACACAGTTCTAATACCTGTTTGAAACGAGCATAAATTAAAAGGTTAAGGATTAATATGCATACCTTTTTGATTTCCTATGGTTTACTCCCAGCTTGGCATTGTATGCAGAGTGCTGAATACATTCAAAAGAATTGAGGACCCATCATTTCATTGCCATCAGTCTTTTTTGTAGCCACACCAGAGCCATGTGGGAACAGTACATTTATTCATCTGTGAATTTGCAATAGAAACTGAGCAGACAACAGGAGGTGGCTGTTGCTTGGGATGTTGGGGCAATGTTTTCATATTACAAAGATTTGATTGTACAAAGAGCATTTGCAATTCTTCAGGAAAGACTGACTAATTTAGGACTATTACAAATGTACATTTGGTCAGTGGAACTACAAGTATTTATGTAACCTTCATTTCATCAAATGCAAAGAGGACAACTTTTAGTTGTGAAACTGTAATCTACAATGTGCCCATTTCTAAAAATAATTCAAGGGATTTTGAAAGTAGTGAGAAGCCAAAGCCATGAACTCCTAAAGTACTTGTGGAGCAGGTTCTTCCATGAGATTCATGCTGAGGTTTTTTGACCGGTATTGACTCTGTATTTCCAAACCAGGATAGAGTGCAACTAAGAAGACATTGATCTTGCTTGCCTGCCATCTTTGTCATCTTTGGTGGCAGTGTTGCATATTATAGTGATACGGATGATGAAGTCATGATAAGTTACGGCAGTGTGCGTTTGGAGGTGGATGTGTATGTTTAGATGCTGGTCGAAGTGGATTGCTATATACTGGATAATGATTACATCCTTGGGTACTGATGTTACATTTATCGATGGAGGTAGCAAGTGTTCATGCATGTCTGTGATGTGTAGATTGTAGCTGATGAAAATGGATTGGAAAGTACTTGTCCCTGGGGTGAAGGTAGAATGAGAGCACGAGGGTGGATGGAGGTACAGCACATTTGAAATGGCACTAGTCCCTTCCATATGGCCAGTTATGAGCAACTGGGTGTATTCTGCATTCCTACATTTAACTTAGTACGGAGGGTGTCCTCAGTTTGAAACTGAAATGTTACTCTTGTAAGCTACAGAGAGGTTGCTCCTAATGATTTTGTATAAGACTTAGATTGTTGAGCAAAGGTTAAGATGGCTTTGCCCTTGTCTGTTGCCACCTGGTGCAGCCCCAGCCTACAACCTGTGTCACCTCAAGGCATTGCTCTTTGCTCAGTGGTGCTACTACTGAGCCACTGTTGGACTATCTTCAAGGTACAGGCGATCCATGGGTTCCTGACGACCTGACATGTGGAGGTTCGACTTTCTGCAAGTTCTCGTTGCCAAAAATGAATGTGGCTGCTGTTTATCCTTTTAAAACAAAAATCACTGCCACCTAAAAATAATACTTCAAAAGTATTGTCTCTCAAGCCAGAAATTGAATGAAAATAAGTACGTAGTAATAACAAAAGTGAAAATAACTCAATAGTAGTGTGTAATAAATTGAGATTTAACAGCAATCAAAAATATCCTCATAGTCATTCTTAGTTTAAACATAGTTTACAACAGGAATTGGAAGTAGTCCAGTCTGAACTCAGCAATGTAATTACAAAGGATATTTTTAGATAGGAATTTAATAATCATCAAAGTTATATTTCACATCAAATTTGCTGCCTATCTGCAGCTGAGGTATTTTGCCTTTGAAAGCCCAAACTTAAGATTGGAATTTTTATGCAACACCTTGGTTTTGAGGGCAACTGTTTATTTCCGACTTATGGAAAGTTCAGTTTACAGACTGTTTTTAGGAACAGAGCCCTTATGTAATCTGGGCACGGACTACCTGCGCAATGTTTTCCCTCTGACTTGAATTTAGTTTTTAGCTCTCCCCTAAGTATTGATGGTGCCCATTGAAAGGACAAGGGCTCGCATTTCATTTATGGACAATATTGGCATTCTATGCGTATGTGGTCAAATGTTAACATGTTTAATGATGGTAGGATCTGTGGCCTTGAATTCGCATTTCCCTCCATATACTACAGAGGGCTGTATTTCTCCACCAGCAAAACCCATCCTTGCATATCAGTAATTGGCAGTGTTGGCATCCATTTATTGTTAATGCGGATGTCTTTGTTAACCTGATAATTATGAACGTTGATATAATAATGTACACCAATACAGTAAGAAGCTAGTAATTAGTGTATTGATTGTAAATGCCAATCAATAGCCACCTATTGTCTATTGTAATAATGAATTACAGAAAGATCTTGTAATACCACAGTGCACGCAGTATTGAACACAGACTCGATACTACGTGCACTGTGGTATTACAAGATCTTTCTGTAATTCATTATTACAATAGACAATAGGTGGAGGAGGCCATTTGGCCCTTCTAGCCAGCACCGCCATTCAATATGATCATGCCTGATCATCTCCAATCAGTGCCCCGTTCCTGCCTTCTCCCCATATCCCCTCACTCCACTATCATTATAGCTCTTGCTTGAAAGTATCCAGAGAACTGGCCTCCACCGCCCTCTGAGGCAGAGAATTCTGCACTCACAACTCTCTGTGAGAAAAAGTGTTTCCTCAACTACATTCTAAATGGCTTACCCCTTATTCTTAAACTGTGGCCCCTGGTTCTGGACTCCCCCAACATCGGGAACATGTTTCCTGCCTCTAGCGTGTCCAAACCCTTAATAATCTTATATGTTTCAATAAGATCCCCTCTCATCCTAAATGCCAGAGTATACAAGCCCAGCTGCTCCATTCTCTCAGCATATTACATCTTTCGTGTCCATATTCCATGTTTCAAATGTTGACATCGCTTTCATCATCCATCCTGAAAAGGATGCAAGCTTCCAGTGACAATCAGTGGGAGCCATCACTTGCTGCAATAGATGATGGTGGTAGCAAAATTAGCTCGGGATATTTCCAGTTTCCAGCCCCACGACATGGAAACTGCTATGGGGGCCATTACATGTACTATTGTAACCAATGTTCCCCATTAATTCAATAGGTTCAGCATGTATTTTAATGCTTGAATTTTAATGTTTACTTTAGTCCTATGCCTGGCTGACAATCCTGATCATCTGTAATATTCTCTCCTCTTCCAAGAAATATAGTCAAAGAACTCGAAGCAGATCCAGTTTCTCAGACTTTTGTGTGCTCCACTTGCAGGTAAACTGTCATCCACCCACCCTTTCCTCCAGCTGCCACCTGCACTTTAAAAAGAAATGTAACACTCACTTGGCATATTATTAACATCGGTATCTAAATTGCAATGGCTGCTGCCAAAATTTCACTCGGAGACTAGTGATGTCTCTGAATGCAAGCGGCTCACTTGAGCCTATTCTACCATTGGGTGCAACAACCCATTGAAATCGTAATTAAAACTAATTCAGGTAGCGTTGCATATTTGTCTGAAAATTCTGTACATCTACACACTGTCAAGGATCTTCCATAATGGATCAGCCTGCATTTTGGGATCAGTCCCCTGATCCAGGACTTATTATGTATCCCATTCCTTTCAACATCCTAAAGCTAAATTGCCCCTTTTGTGTCTTGGGGTAGCAGATATCCATTTTGCAATTTGTCTGTATTGTCTAGCACTACATGTGCTGTTTGTCTAAGATAGACACAAAAGATGGATTAACTCAGTGGGACAGGCAGTGTCTCTGGAGAGAAGGAATGCAGATTACAATGGCAAATACATCCTTCTCTCCAGAGATGCTGCCTGTCCCACTGAATTACCCCAGCTTTCTGTGTCTATCATTGGTTGAAACCAGCATCTGCAATTCCTTCCTGCACCTGCTGTTTGTCTTATTTGACTAGTTGCCCGCTGGGATTTCCACAAATCAATGGGGAATATTTTGAGGAGGCTTTGAGAATATTCCTCCATCTTTGTGGTAATTTTGTGGAGGCAGCATTGTTAAGGGCCTGTCCCACTTTCCCGAGTTATTCACAAATTCTCCCGAGTTTTCAAACTTGCAGAATGTTCGTAACGAGTCCGTAGGAGGCCATAGGAGTCTGTGGATATATCGTAGAGGCTCGTTATGCCAGCCGTAGGTACTCGGGGCATCAGGTAAGTCGGGACGTTTTTTCGCCCTGATGAAAAATGTCCACGAGTAAAAAAATAGCCCAGAGTACCTATCTATCTGTTTCAATAAGATCCCTTCTCGTCCTTCTAAATTCCAGAGTATACAAGCCCAGCCGCTCCATTCTCTCAGCATATGACAGTCCCGCCATCCCGGGAATTAACCTTGTGAACCTACGCTGCACTCCCTCAATAGCAAGAATGTCCTTCCTCAAATTTGGAGAACAAAACTGCACACAATACTCTAGTGCCCAGTACAACTGCAGAAGGACCTCTTTGTTCCTATACTCAACTCCTCTTGTTATGACGGCCAACATGCCATTCACTTTCTTCACTGCCATGCTTACTCTCATTGATGCAAGGATATACTTGAGGCCACTGTCAGACTACTGACCCATGACTGCTCAAAAGTACTATTATATATGAAGGAACATTTGGGATGGTGTTGAGGTCATTAACTGGTACCTCACTGCCCTGCTTTAGAAGTGAAATAGTGGACCGTGCCCTTCCAGTTGGTCATTCCCTTTTCTTCCGTGTCTGTAGTTTCTCCATTGGCCTCTTCACCACCTCAGAACTCAATAAACTGGAAATAAGTTGTGCTCGATCCTAAGGTAATGCCTCAGTAGTAGTGCCAACTGTTCTGCACTTTTCATTATCATCCCTATTTCCTTTGCACCATCATTGTTTTTGTTTTGTCATTTAATAACTCCTGCATCTCAGACCTCAAACTCCTTCCCAGTCTGTGTTCCTGCACAGCCTGTCACAGGAGTAGCCTTTTTCCACTTTGGTTGAAGGAACATCAACCTGAAATGTGAATTGCTTATTTCCTCCCTTTTGTTGACTAATCGGTTGAGTACCTGCAGTATTTTTAGGCCACTCATTTTCCACGTGAATTTTACTTAATGCAAAAGATGGGAAATTGAAGTTTGTTCGTTCAGCAAGCCACCTTGACCAGATGAGTATAGGAATTACAAAATTACCGTTTGCTGAAGAGGATAGTATATAATATTATTTTTAGATGTCTGGGTGTTGATACTTGCTTGACGAGTCTTGATGACATGGGATATTTATGCCGAAATATTTATCCGAAGTATAATTTTTTAATTTACTTTGAAGTAAACCATTCATGCTAACTTGCCGTTCTCTCTTTTCACAGATTTTAAACTGATACTAAGAGGATGGGAAAACAGAACAGTAAACTTCGTCCAGAGGTGCTTCAAGACCTGCGAGAAAATACAGAATTCACAGATCATGAGCTCCAGGAGTGGTACAAAGGCTTCCTTAAAGATTGCCCGAGTGGTCATTTAACTGTCGAAGAGTTCAAGAAAATATATGCAAACTTTTTCCCATATGGAGATGCGTCGAAGTTTGCAGAGCATGTGTTCCGTACCTTTGATACAAATGCTGATGGAACAATTGACTTTAGAGAATTTATAATAGCACTTAGTGTTACATCTCGGGGAAAGCTCGAACAGAAATTGAAGTGGGCATTTAGTATGTATGACCTGGATGGGAATGGGTACATTAGCCGAGGTGAAATGCTGGAGATTGTGCAGGTATGCCAATTTATAAAAATTGTTTAATTTGATGTAACTTCCTGAATTCTGACACTTTCTTTCTGCTGTCAAATACAAGACCGTGATTAGAAGGTTCAGTCAATTTCTCCCAATATTCTCAGATGCTTTTCTGCAGCAATGTTCTGGGGATGTGTTTTTGATATATTGTATTATTATAAAGTATAGGTACAGGAAAATGAAAATTCTAATCAACTCACTGGAAACTGGATTAGATGCGAAGGTCTGGAAGACTGACGAAAGGACAGGGACTGCAGGATTGGAAGAGTTTCAGAAGTAAAATGGGGAAAGCTTTGCATTGCCCTGACTTTATGATTATAAAGATGTTGTTTTGGGAGCAGTGGGATGGGATATAAATGAAATGGGCAGTATTTTCAAAATAAACTTGGTAGCATGTTAGGTATGTAGGTGAAAGTAGAGTTTGACTTCAAACAAAACTCTAACACTCATTACTCTGAATCTGATTTAATGGCAGACAAAAAATTGAAATGAGGGACAAACTGGCAAAGCTTTAATTTCAGTTACACTGTTATTGAGCAGATGTTTTTTCTTGAGTTGCCATTTGACAGCTGGATGAAAAGTAGCAATGACTTTGAATTTGAAAGTAGCAGTAGGATTAGATCAGGTGACCAGAATGTGCACTTGGAAATTCAGTTGTTGTTGTCACTGAGCTGTTACATGTGATTGATATGAAGGATGGGGTAGAACCCTGAGAATCCATCAAATGACAATGCCTATATAGGTTGAAGCCATTAAAGGAAGTCTGGGGTACACAAAAAGCTGGAGAAACTCAGCGGGTGCAGCAGCATCTAAGGAGCGAAGGAGATAGGCGACGTTTCGGGTCGAGACCCTTCTTCAGACAAAGGAAGTCTGTCTTCTTTATAATAGGTTTGAGCGAACTCATCAAATGGTGCCACAAATGTGGATTGCAGAGTCAACATCTAGGACATACTGGGCGAGGAAAGTTTGAAATTATATAGGTTTTGCCCAGTACATTCTTAGTATTTTCAGGACAGTGTCTTGATTGGAGAACATTTAGAATTTAGTTTGGAGATATAGTGTGGAAACAGGCCCTTCGACCCACCAAGTCCAGCCGACAATAGATCATTCATACGGTAGTTCTATGTTATTTCCACTTTCGCATTTTACACACTAGGGGCAATTTACAGGTGAATTAACCTACAAACTTGTGCGTCTTTGGAATGTGGGAAGAAACGGAACACCCCGAGAAAATCCATGCGGTCACAGTGAGATTGTACAAACTTCACACAGGCAGCACCCATAGCAAGGGTGTCGGGTGCTCTGGTATCTGGTATCGGGTGCTCTGAGGCAGCAGCTCCTCCACTGCACCACAGTGCCACCCTGTGCCCTAAATTGGAAATGAAAATTCCTCATTCCAACGTGATGGAAATATTAATTCGTTTCGCTTTTCTAAATGTAAATAAGTTGCTAGATGTGGATAAAATGTTACTCAAAGGATAGAGGTGAGCGTGGTCAATCACTTTCCAAGCCTCTGCTGAAGACAAAATCACTGGTGGCTATAGTCATTAAGGTGGTCATTCAGCCATTGAGCTATGTAACAGCAATCCAGCTAGTCTCACACACCTACTCTCTCCAAAAAAGCTGTAAATATTTCCCTTTCAATTATTTTGAGTTCAACTCTACTATTATTCAACATTACATTCCAAGTCCTAATTACATGATACATAGGTTTTCTCTCAGTTTGCTCCCACAGCAAGATTGCTAACATGCCCTTTTCCCAATTAGGGATATAATAATTAGTGAGCAGCCTGTTAGATGTTCTACTGAATCTCTGGTCACCATTTAACACCCTGCAGTCTGTTTAAGGGGATGTAGTTTCTGATTAAGGAGATAAAGGGGATAAGTCTTCATTCGCTAAATATATTTTAATTCTAGTCTTTAGCGAATTTTATTTTTAAAATTGCAACAGGCGTTTGGTAACCCAAAGAATTAACAACTTGGAAAGAATAACATGCTTGGATGGTTTGTGTTTTATTATTCCTATCAATAATGTACTCAATGCTGCGGTTGGATTTTGGACTAAAGATTAACGATGAAGAAACTTTAAAAAACTGGATTTTAGACAAATTTTTAAATCCTACAATCAGTTAAGTCATTTCTTGTATGGAATATTAATGATTTTCCAAACAATCCAAAGCTGTTATTTGAAGTTCAGCCCAGCCAGCTTTCTCCAGAGCCACTTTTAATTGCTGCACCTTGTATAATGAGAGCCAGATAAAATAATTCCACAGAGCATGAAATACTCAAACACATTGTCAGGTTTTGATGACCAGTGATAGCGATGAAGGGATAGGAAGGCAAGTGGAGTTTCAAGTATGTAGCTACAAACCACAAGTGTGTTGACTAGAAATATTGAAGCTACAAAGAGAACGAGTCATATGTACTACTTCCAATCATTGTTAATATTTTTCTCTACAACTAGAGGGCTGTGCACTGGCTAGTACGTATCCCGTCCGTGCAATATCTGACTTGAGGAGAAAACAAAATTAGATGTCAGGGGAGGGGGCGGGACAAAGATAGAATGTAGGCGCAGACAGTAAGACTAGTGGGAGAACTGGGAATGGGAAGAGGATGGAGAGAGAAAGCAAGGGCTATCTGAAGTTAGAGAAGTCAATGTTCATACCGCTGGGGTGTACTAACTTCACCACTGATTTCCATCGTGCACTCAAATTCACTTAATCCATCTCCAATATCTCCCTTCCGTTTCTAGATCTCACTGCCTCCGTCACAGGAAACAGACATCTTCTACAAACCTACTGACTCCCATAGCTATCTTGACTACACTTCTTCCCACCCTGCTTCCTGTAGAGACTCTATCCCCTACTCCCAATTCCTCCGTCTACGCGGCACCTGCGCCCAGGATGAGGTGTTCCATACCTGGGCATCAGAGATGTCCTCATTCTTTAGGAAACGGGGCTTCCCCTCTTCCATTCCACTGGGGGGGGGCGGGGGGGGGGGCACTGCATGATGGCTGCCTCTGCCTACAGTCTGTCTTTTTTTATTTTTAGTTTGTTTAAAGTATGTTTTGGAGGATTTGCTTTTATGATTTCATGGGGGGGGGGGGGGGGGGGGTAGGGTAAGGGGGAAACCGTTTCCCAGTCACTTCCTGGCGAGGATGCGACTATTCTCCGAGTCACGTCCTCGCCCCCCCCTCCTGCCAACTGGATTGGCACGGCCTTTCCTGCTGGGGACTGGGCAAGAGCTTCAGCAGCGTTGGATACATCGCGGAGCGGGCGATGCCGTACCTGGGATCGCCGTTTGAGTGTTGGGCCTGCTGCATCGGCATTGCGGAGCTGTGGTTTGCAGAGCTCCCAGCGCGGGCGGCGCTGACCAACATCGCGGAGTCCCAGGACCCTTTGCTGAGGGCCGCTAGCGTTGAATCTCCGCCCAGCTCGGCCTGTGGACTTCAGGAGCCACGGACTCCAGTAGGAAGTGGCTGATTCGGAGTCCAAGCCGTTGAGGATGTTCTTCCGTTCCGACATCGGAGTTCCATCATCCCGGCGAGATGGGCTGAACATCGGGCCGCCCATAGAGGTGACTGCGGGGGGCTCGGGAGGCCCCGACCCGGGTGAACATCAAAGAATATCAAAGAACATCGAAGAGGAGTTGACTGAACTTTGGTGGCTTCCCTCACAGTGGGAAACTTTGATACAGCTGTGTTTATGTTATAGACTATCGTGCTTTGTGTTCTTCATTTTTTTTTTTAAATTTGGCTGTATGGTGAAAAAAGCATTTTGTCTCAGTACTTTCGTAACGAAGACAGAGTCCCCCTTGTCCTCACCTTCCACCCTATCAGCCGTCACGTACAGCATATAACCCTCCAACATTTTCACCACCTTCAACGGGATCCCACTACTGGCCACATCTTCCCATCTCCACCCGTTCCTGCTTTCTGTGGAGACCGTGCCCTCTGAAACTCCCTGGTCAACCCGTCCCTTCCCACCCAAACCACCCCCTCCACATGTACATTCCCCTGCAACCTCAGGAGATGCAACACCTGTCCTTTTACCTTCCCCCTCGACTCCATCCAAAGACCCAAACAGCCTTTCTAGCTGAGGGAGAGGTTCACTTGCACCTCCTCCAACTTCTTCTACTGTATCCGCAGGTGACAACTTCTCTACATAGGCTGTGGGCCAAAGTGACCCAAATCTGTATTTTTAACATATTGTGTAAAAATATCATATAAATCATACCTGAAACTCGTCAAGAACAAAACCTGCACATATTTTTTAAATATGAGAAAACCTCAAATTTTCCAAATATCAATTGTCCAATCAAAGCACGTTTGACGCTTTGTATCAGGCTAGCTAGGCAGAGAGCACTCTGGGATCATAGCGGATAGGAAGGTTAGTGCAAGAGGTTTTAACTGTCAAAACAATAATACAAATAACCTCACATGATTATCTACACTGATTTCAGCAAGTAGTCATCTAGTTTTTGCAAGAGAGTGAACTGCAGATTACTGTGCATGTATATGTTTGAAATAGTTCAACTTTGAGGAAGACTCTGGATAAGAATACTTTGAATACACAACTGTACCCAACTAAAGTAACAATGTTCTCCGAAATGGAGACTGGTCCAAGACATGATTATTATTGTGCGATTGGAGTGTTTTATTTCGTACATCGCGTATAAACAAATAAAAATGCAATGTTTCTGTTTTGTAAACTAGCCATTCATGACATACCCACCCATGAAACCTAAACCAAAAGATTGGGAAAATAAATTGACATATGCCCATTTAAATGTTTGAATTGATATAAACCCGGGAGCGAGGAATACAACACATCTCATTGATTGCCGTAGGGATGAGTAAGGTCTGCCTATTCATTTCAGTTACAGCGAGCGCGGTGGTTGAATCGATTTTAATCAACAGGTTCCTGGCAATGCAGTGAGGAATGATCTCGCTGTACAGAGAGGGGATGCGCCTCACCGTGAACCCAAAATGTTCCACGGGTCGTGCTTCATTCTCCAAGATGGGTTGGGAGACAGCCCGAGGTTAGGCGGTGATTGAGGCCGCTAAGACTTAATGAACAGTGTACTTACTCATCCAGATCAAGTCCAGCGATCCTGGACACTGGTTCGTGCAAAGTACCAAAAACAAAGTTACTTTGCTCTGGTAGACACGGGATACTGGAGTAACTCAGCGGGAAGGGCAGCATCTCTTGAGAAAAGGAATAGGTGATGTTTGGGGTCGGGTCCCTTCTTCAGACTGAGAGACACAGATATCTTTAGATTCTCCCCTCACTCTCAAACTGATGAAGGGTCTGGACCCGAAATGTTGCCTGTCCATTTTCTCCAGAGATGCTGCTTGACCCACTAAGTTACTCCAGCAAGTGTGTACTTCCCTCCCTGTTATATGATCTCCCTGAGCCAGGAAGTGAATTGCCTGCAGCGCGGAATCCAGCTCCCCATAGAATAAGGCTACCTATTGTTGAGCACTAGGTGGCGGTGTTACTTTTTCTAATACATTTTCTAATTATCTTAATTAGTGTGCAACTTTTGGCACTCGCGAGTTACAAATTCCTTCTTAATGATATTTTATCTAAATCTGTGCCAAATTTCAGGTAAATACCAGGCATGGGTCACGAAAGTTAAATTCTAGACGCTTTTTTGATGCTCGGCCTACAGCCTAACATCGGCGAGACCAAGCACAGGCTCGGCGATCGTTTCGCTGAACACCTCCGCTCAGTCCTTTAACCTACCTGATCTCCTGGTGGCTCAGCACTTCAACTGCCCCACCCATTCCCAATCTGAACTTTCTGTCCTGTGCCTCCTCCATTTTCAGAGTGAGGCCCACCTCAAATTGGAGGAACAGCACCTCATATTTTGCTTGGGTAATTTACACCCCAGTGGTATGAACATTGACTCCTCTAACTTCAGATAGCCTTTGCTTTCTCTCTCCATCCCCTTCCTCTTCCCAGTTCTGCCACTAGTCCTTCTGTCTCCGCCTACATTCTATCTTTGTCCCGCCCCCTCCCCTGACATCAGTCTGAAGAATCGTATCGACTTGAAACGTCGCCCATTCCTTTTCTCCAGAGATGCTGCCTCATCCGCTGAGTTACTCCAGCATTTTGTGTCTACCTTCAATTTAAACCAGCATCTGCGGTTCTTTCTCACACATTAGATGGGAAGTCCTTGACCTGAATTTTATACAAATTCCTGCCATTTTACTTTATTTTCTGCCATTCTGTGGAAATTAAGGTGTGGATGGTAGGGGAGTGATTGATGAGTGATAGTGATGGGGGGTGTGGGGCCGGAATTTGTTGGTATGTCAGCTTTTTTCTGTGAGCTGTCATGTCTTGGCCTGTGTCAGTACAAAGTAAAATTAGAGATATAGCTAGTTAGGATTTTCCAATCTTTCAGCGTTCTAGTGTGTGATCATGTACTTTTAGTGAAGGATTATAAAATAGTATTAGGAAATGCATTGCAATTCAAAAACAATTTCTGCCTTGAATCCTTGACAATTTGTTTCATTGTGAAGATAACCTAGGAGGTGATGCGTGTCACAATAATTTCATCAACCTGTCCTTTCAGTAGCTTCCAAAATTCAGCTTGCATGTATATCGTTTTGAAATGCTGTTGTAACCTTAACATACAGGAAGGTAATTAACTTGAAGGAATTGAACTTTAAAATGTAATTATTTGATGTTCCAATCCATCCAATGCTTTTTTTCCCTTGACATTTCGATAAATGTGTCTTTGTTAAAATCAAGTCCTATTTCCCCCCCAGAAAATTTGCTTTGGAATTAGGGAAAATAAATCCTGAATCCTCCTGTATTATTTATATTCATATCCATACCACTGCCAAAAGGAGTGTTGTGTATTTTGTGGTCAATTCTACTCAATATTTGTGTTAATAGCGTTTTAAAGTTATTCACAGCTAAGAGAATGTATACAATTGTTTTCAGCACAGGAAATTTTGAGGTTTCCTTGTATTTTGTATCCTCAGTGATATAATATCTATGATTTAAATGACACGCATTAAATTTGAATGTAAAAGTAGTCCCCATCCTCCTTTCACAAACATTTTAATGATGTTGGTATTGCCTTTATACAGTAAATGTTGACCTGTACCATTTCATGCTCTCAGGCAATTTATAAAATGGTGTCTTCTGTGATGAAGATGCCTGAAGATGAATCGACGCCAGAAAAACGAACAGACAAGATCTTCAGACAGATGGATTCAAACAATGATGGTATGTAAAAAATGGAATGCAGCAAATTTACAAGCAATAGATTGCACTTTTTTAATGGGAAAACGTGCAAACGCCACACAGACAGCATCCGTAGTCGTGATCGAACCCTGGTCTTTGGTTCTGTGAGGCATTCTGCTCTACTGCTGTGCCACAGTGCCGTCATAGTTAGGGTATAAATATTTTTATATGCCTCCTAAATGATTGAGTAAGCAGATAAAAGTCCACCACATTCCTGCTGAGTATAGGCCAAAATGGGAAGATATTTTTCCTTAAAAACATTTAAATAAACTTTTTTCACTGTGCAAAAGTTTATTGGAGATTTTTCTTAAATTGTTTGAATGCCAGCGATTTAATTGAATTCCACAAATGTCATGGGGGCATTTGATCTTTTTTTTAATCTCCAGATCATTATTAGTCTGGGGATAATATCAGGTTAGGTTACTAGTTTGGTTATTTAACACTGCCACCGCTACACCAAATGATTAACAATTACATTCCTCATTGGGATGCATTGTGAATGTGTCCCAAATTTATACTGCCATTTTCTAGAAACCAATCAGTAATAGCCACGTTAAACTTTCATTTTTGATCTTGAAAGTGAAATTGAATTGTTTGCAAAATATGCCTGTCCATATTCTTCTGGATTGATTCTAAACTGGCTCCACAGGTCAATTTTCTTATGAGTTATAAATACTATATTTGGCCACCTGTATGTTATAGGAGGAAACATAATATAATGTCTAATTTTAAGTAATGTACCATCTGCAGCAGTGTTACACCCAGATAGTTGAGAAGAAGACCAGGTTTGAACCCCGTGGCATGAACTGAAGTCTGTGCTTGTATAATCACATTGTTTTTCCACTGTAAACAATGATAAGTATTTATAGAGAGAGCAATTAGCATTAATAATCAAATCTCCCTATTCTTTGACATTCCAATTTTCTTTATAAATTAATAATGTTTATATTAATAATGGATAAAACGTTGCCAATAAGTGTGAACAGAATGTTTTATGAATATTTAGTTCCTAGTTCCACAGATGATCTGCCATTCAAGACTAGTGTATGTCTTGAATAAAGTGGGTGATTGGAATAGCAGCCTCTTTAACTTGGTAATTTTGAAGTTCAATGTCTGATGATTTCAAGTTATATCATTTACAGTATAGGACTCTCTCATTGAGGCATCAGCCAAGCTGCTTGTTCTGAATTTTTCCATGAATGTAATACGTTCAGTTAATTTGGCAACGCACAAATTTAATATCTGTGAAATTAGTGTAGTTGTAGCAGTAACTGTGCATTATTCAGGCTAAAATGTTCTTAACGTTGTATCTTAGTTGAATCGGGGTCATTGGCAATGTCTCCCTTCCTGGTGTTCCATTCAATTGATATTTTATCTTTTAACAAATGGACAAAATTAGTTAAAATGTAAGAACAAAATTGCCTTTTTCAGTTTAAGTTTTTTCCTTATTTCTGCAGTATGCTTAATTCGACATTTAATGTAAACACTTTGAGGTAAACCTGTTTGTGCACAGGGCTCTGTTCAACAGCCCTGAGGAATTGTATTGTATTCCAATTAACAAGCTTGAATCGATCTTCTTAATTCGTGTCCATCATCTATGTTTCAAATGTTCGGCCAGGCTCTTGCACAGTAGACAGCCTTCTCGTTTGCCACAGCTAGATCTTCCAGGCAGCATTGTTCACCAAGAAGTGGGCATCTTAGTAGGCATGGATTGTACAGATGTTCCACATTCACATTCTGTGTCTGCCGCATTTCATATTGGTCTTGCATCAGCACATCCCTGTACAAAGCCAATTGAGGGACTTCGGGTATCCGGGTGTCCCCAACTTGCCTACTACGTTCAGTTCTACCGGCAACTGAACTGCGGATTCCTGGTGGAGCAATACTGGACAAGACATGCAAGCTATCCACATCTGTTGGTTTTAGGCAGCCAGTGATGCATCTGCAGTTGTCATTAAGGGCGGCGTCAACTTTCTTCGCATGAGATGACTCTCCCAAACAGGGCAAGCATCCTCTGCAGCAGAGTAGCACAGCGGAAGAGCAGTTGACCGCAGTGTGAATCAATAAAGCTCAATGATTGACCTATAGTAAAGAACCCATCTGTTGCTTTATAATTCCCCACCTTGTATCTCCTGCAATAAACCACAATTTTAATCATTTGTTGAAATTAATAATTTAATTTACGGGGCATCATTGTTGGAAAGCTGTAAATGCATGTCTGTATCTTAATGTTTAAAATTTTATTTTCAGGTAAGCTCTCCCTTGAAGAATTTATTAAAGGTGCCAAGAGCGATCCTTCCATTGTTCGGCTACTACAGTGTGATCCCAGCAGTGCAAGCCAGTTCTGATCTGAGGGGAAAAAAAATGTCTGGACAGTAATGGAGGACCACTGGCTTGTCATTCAAGCTTAGCTTGCAGCAGATGCCTGCCACTCATTCCTCGTGGTCTGGTGGCCAGAGTTTACTGTACCATGCATTACAGTGGCTGGCTTTCTGCAGTAACACAAGTGCAGCATTCCCATGCAGTGGAACTTTCCACGGATATTCACAGAGTTTAAACTTATGTTTACATGCAATTGTCTTGAGTTTTTTTAATGCAGTTAATGCGTCTGATGTGTAGCTTCAATCATTTATTGGTTAAGGAGGTTTGTAAATATTCAATGAGTGAATATGGAAGTGTTTGAGATTAGATCATAGCCAGATGTTGAAATAACAATGAATGTAGCTGACAGCTAAAAGCATTACCGTGAAAGCACCAGTGGCTTCTATGCTTCTCCTATAAGAAAATTGCTTGCACTTAAAAATGTTGGGCATTTCAAAGATTTTTGTTGGAGTAAAATTCAATATTGAAAGCAAGTCAATATTTAATGTAATGCTATTTAGCCTTGTATTTCATTTCAAAGCTGATTTGATGCATATATTCATATTGATATTTTTATCATGTTGACTAGTGGTTTAACACATCACAATTACCGGTGACCACCATGAACATTTAATATTTGCCTATTATGTAAAATATATTGATCAGAAATTTAAGTTAATTTTTTTATTATGAATAGATGCAAATCTGTTTTTAGGGTTGTATATGGGAGGTGAAACTTCCATTTTGTGTTGGCAGAGTAAAAAGTTAAATATACAGCAGTAGGGATTATTGAAATGAAGGTCAGGTTATCTGTTATTGATGTGTTGCAACATCTTTTTGCAATGTTTCTGTATTTTCAGCTGTAATTTGTTCATGTCTTGTGTATTCCAGTGTTACTTGACATCTGCCCACTGCTGAGAAGTGTACCAAAATAAAGCCTACATTTTCTTGTCTGCTGTTGGTCTTTGTATTCATTTACAAAACCATTTGTAATATTGAAAAGAAAATCACACTGGTACAAACACATGCTTACCTTGGAAAGTAAATTGACATAAACATGTAATGTTCAGTGGAGATTTTGTTTGCTGGTTTACCCTGTTTACTTTAAAGCTAATTGTGTAAGGTTTCTGTCATTTACGGGTTAACATTGATGAGTTTATGCACTATAAGCTGCTCTGCAAGATTACTTTGCAGGGAGAGCTAACTAACTGGATACAAAAGTGGCTTCATGGTAGGAAGCAGACAGCAGTGGTGGTGGGAGGTTTTTCTTTGGACTGGGGGCCTGTGACTAGTGGTGTGCCTCAGGGCTTGGTGCTGGGCACAATGTTCGTCATCTTCTTCTTTCGTGTGGCGTGCACAGCCTAAAGTTGTAGGACAACTTGTTCTATTTGATCTTCCATTTGTGCACGTCGAGTTGATTGCATTAGTCGAAACAGGGCGGACCACGTGAAGGTTGCAATCTTCCACTCCGTTCGTCATCTATGATCAATGATGTGGATTAGGATGTTTAGTAAGTTTGTAGATAATACTAAAATAACTTTTTTTAGACAGTGAAGATGGTTATCAAGAATTAAATCAGGATCTTGATTAGCTGGGCAAGTGGGCCAAAGAATGGCAAATGGAGTTTAATTTGGCTAAGTGTAGGTTGCAATTTCAGAAGTCAAACCTTGCAGGACCTTCACAGTGAACAGAATGCCCCTGGGATGTGCTGTAGAGCAGAGGGATAGTGTACTACTACATAGTTCCCAATGGTGTAGAAAGCTTTTGGCACCTGGCCTTTTGATAAGGGATTTGTATAGAAGTTGAGGTGTTAGGTTACAGTCATATGGTGAGGCATGGATATGTTGGGCCGGTGGGGGGGGGGGGGGGGGGGGGGGGCTTTTTCTGTGCTGTATGACACTGACATTCTTTGCATTTGGGAACTGTTAAATATCAACAGAAAGATTTGCTCAGAGTAGACCTTATATTTTGTGGTGTGATCAATTTTTCTTTTTGGTACAGCAGGCAGTGAAGAAAGTGAATGGCATGTTCACCTCTAAAACAGGAGGAATCGAATATAGGAGCAAAGAGGTCCTTCTCCAGTTGTACAGAGCCCTAGTGAGACCACACCTGGAGTATTGTGTGCAGTTTTGGTCCCCTAATTTGAGGAAGCACATTCTTGCTATTGAGGGAGTGCAGCGTAGGTTTACAAGGTTAATTCCCTGGGTTGGTGGGACTGTCATATGCTGAGAGAATGGAGCAGCTGGGCTTGTACACTCTGGAATTTAGAAGGATGAGAGGGGATCTCATTGAAACATATAAGATTAATAAGGGTTTGGACACGCAGGAAACATGTTCCCGATGTTGGGGGAGTCCAGAACCAGGGGCCACAGTTTAAGAATAAGGAGTAAGCCATTTAGAGGGGAGACAATGAAACACTTGTTCTCACAGAGAGTGGTGAGTCTTTGGAATTCTCTGCCTCAGAGGGCGGTGGATGCGGGTTCTCTGGATGCTTTCAAGAGAGCTAGATAGGGCTCTTAAAAATAGGAGTCAGGGGATATGGGGAGCAGGCAGGAACGGGGTACTGATTGGGGATGATCAGCCATGATCACATTGAATGGCGGTGCTGGCTCGAAGTGCCGAATGGTCTACTCCTGCACCTATTGTCTGTTGAAATGTAATTGATGACATGAGCTTAAATTGTTCAACCAAGTATGGTTATTAATTCCATGAAATTATCCCATTCAGTGGCATTTTGGTTTTTTTTTCACTTTAGTTTTTATTTATTTTATGTATACGCAAATAAAACACAAATATAACAACGAAACATACAACATTACAATGAAACGTACAACAGTGTAGCGGGGGGTTCAGTTTACAATTAATGATGCAGTATACAGAACTATTTTCATATTAAAACCTTTTCCAATAACTTACATTATTGTCTATAAAATTATACAGTGTCGATGTCTTTATTTCTATACCTAATCCATTTTTCCCATTTTCTGTTAAACTTGTCTTCTTTCACTCTTAGAGAACATGGCATTTTCTCCATGACAAATATTTCCTGTACTATGTCTAACCATTGTCTAAGTCTGGGTATGTCCGCTGCAAGCCAGTTTCTTGTAATGGCCTTTCTGCCAGCTGTGAGTAGGATTTTAACCAAGTGATGGTCTTCCTTCAGCACCACTGTAGTTATATTACCCAGGTATAAAATGGAACACTTCTTGCAGACTACATATCCTAATACCTCCGTTAATTCTGAATTCACTGAAGTCCCAAAATGGTTCTATTGGGCAACTCCAGAAGATATGTGCATGGTTAGCTTCTGTTTGACCACATTGCCTCCAGCATGTTTGCTGCCTTAGAATTTGCTTGCTTTTCATGTTAGGCGTAATAAAGAAACAAATCAAATGTTTCCAATTAAATTCTCTCCAATTTTGTGAATTGATGGATGTCTGTAGTGTTACACACACTTGATGCCATTCTTCTTCTGAGATTGTAATGTTCAATTCCTTTTCCCACTTAAATTTTACATAAAATGTAGTTTTAGCTTGACATTCCATTAAACTATGATAAAGTTTAGAAATAATCCTTAATGTTTTTTGATGATACGCACTAACTATCACTTCTATCACTGGATTATTTTCTTCTAGTGCCATCCTTTTTACCTTTTTATTGTAATAATCTCTCAGTTGGAGGCAATGTGGTCAAACAAAACTCATTTTATACCTGGGTAATATAACTACAGTGGTGCTGAAGGAAGACCATTACTTGGTCTAAACAAGTCTTGGTTCCGAAGTGCAAATCTATCCTTCAAATCTTGAAAACCTCTTAGGTCTCCATTTTCAATAACAGTACAAAATGCAGTCATTCCTTTCTTCATCCACTCTTTAAATGTTGAGTCATACATCCCTGGTTTAAATTCATTATCCAAAGCTATCCATCTTAAAACTTTTTGTCGTTTATTCAGTTTAAGTTGTCTGGTAAGAGTGAACCAGGTTTCTAAAGTAAATATCGTTATTGGATCGATTATACTCCTGATATGTCCAGGAAGCGCTTTTTCTCCCAAAAGTGTTTGGATGTGGAAGTCGGGGATATATGTCTAGCTATATAGCTGTCCTCACACCAATTAATTAGTGGTCGAAGTTGGGCTGCATAAAAATATATCCTACAATTTGGAAGTGCGATTCCACCTTTGTCCTTTGGCAACTGTAGTGTATCAAATTCTGGCCTTCTTTCCTCCCCAAATAAATCTAGATATTAATTTATCCCATTCCGTGAATTGTTTTAATTGTACCTCTATTGGCAGAGATTGAAACAAGTACAATAGCCTTGGCAAAATATTCATTTTCACCACATTTATCTTGCTACTAAAATCCATTGGGTAGGTGGACCATCTTTCTATATCCTTTCTTATGTTTTGGTTGATGTGATTATAATTGGCCCCATACAACATTGATATTTTTTGTTATATGTACCCCTAGGTATTTGTTTGATTTTGAATCCCATTTAATATTATAATTTTGTTTGATTTCTTCTGGAGGACAATTAAATAGGAGGATTTGAGTTTTTGAAATATTCACTTTATATCCTGCATAAAAATTAAATTTATCTATGATCCCCATCAGTGGCATTTTGGATGCTGCTGCAAAGGGCAGATCTAAAATCTAGCAGATCTATATCTAAAATCCCTAATTAGAAACAAATGGATTTTTTGCCTGATCCTTGTAGTATACTGCACGTTGAGAGAAAGCTTTGCACTGGTTTAGTTTAAAGAGAAGCACCTGCCCAGTATTTTATTCACAATAGTAGTTTTGAAATAGACAGAGGTTTTTAGTGCTTAACATTGTAAATGTAATCCACGTCCATCCTTCCTGTAATGGGGTGACCAGAACTGCACACAATAATCCAATACCAAACTGATTCCTGGGATGGCACGACTTCCATATGAAGAAAGACTGGATAGACTCAGCTTGTACTCGCTGGAATTTATAGATTGAGGGGGTGATCTCATAGAAACTTACAAAATTCTTAAGGGGTTGGACAGGCTAGATGCAGGAAGATTGTTCCTGATGTTGGGGAAGTTCAGGACAAGGGGTCACAGTTTAATGATAAGGGGGAAGTCTTTTAGGACCGAGATGAGAAAATCATTTTTCACACAGAGAGTGGTTAATCTGTGGAATTCTCTGCCACAGAAGGTAGTTGAGGCCAGTTCATTGGCCATATTTAAGAGGGAGTTGGATGTGGCCCTTGTGGCTGAAGGGATCAGGGGGTATGGAGAGAAGGCAGGTACAGGATACTGAATGATCAGCCACATGATCATATTGAATGGCGCAGGCTCGAAGGGCCGAATGGCCTGCTCCTGCACCTAATTTCTATGTTTCTAAATGCGGCCTAACCTGTACTACATTTGTGATCTTTGCCCCGCCAAGGACGCAAAATGCATTTAATTACTTCCATTTGGTCTGGAAGCATTATCTGAGGCTTCAGTTGTCTGCCCTTTAAATCCCAGCCCCACTTCTGTTTCATTCCTGGAATAGAAAACAGTACAGCACTGGAACAGGCCGTTTCGCCCACAATGTCCATGCTGAACATAATTGTGATGAGACTACGTGAAGAACCCGCCAGCCTGTATGCGCATCAATACATCGTCGCATTCGGAAATGCTCCGTCAGAGATTTAACGGCGCAGGTAAGGTTTTTATTTGCAGGATCGGTGCCTTTTGTTACAATGTGGGTTTGATTTCCAAAAATGTACAAACCAAGTATGTTAATCCTGATAGCTGCCACACTTGTGATGTACTGAAGGTATCACCACCTGGGACATTCTGATTGGCTAAACGAAACCTAATGATCTAAAACGCCAGCGAGTTCAGAAAGCTCTCACGAGGGATTTTGGTGTTTGCGAGGTCGGTGGATGGAACACAACATTCTGAAGTGCAGTAAGACACCTTAGCACTGCTTTGTAAGGATATCAGCCCTACCAAGTTAGTGGCTGAAACCGCTATACTGAGGCTGATTGGAGCACCAGGCCTTTTTTAGGCGCAGGTTCACAGCACTCACCATGGAGACGGTGCGTGTCACACACGCACTCTCAACCCCAGCAGGCCACGATGTCAGAGCCAGAGGGAAGGAACAGAACAAACATTGGTGTCAGCAGATGCTGTCAATCAACCACCTAATCCCGTTACGGTAGGTGAATATTATTCCTACAGCTGCATGAAATGTACGGAGGATATTCAAGTCGGAGGTATATTGAGGCTGTTCTAAAGTAAGTGGGGAAAGATAACCACTGGCCTTTCATTTCACTAGCCATAAATAGCTATAAATCTGATGTCTGTCTGACCGGTTTCTTCACGGCAAGAAAAACCTAAATTCCCATGCAAATGGTCTAAAGAGGAATATATAGCTATCAGAGTAGAGGTAGTGAAATTACACAAAAGGATATGATTGAGGAGATTGTCCATGGACAAGATGAATATATATCCAATATCTTCACAAGGTCTAGGGAAGAAATCATTCTTGATTTGTCTAGTATGAACATGGGCATGGAATATAACCATTTTAGAATTGATTTTTCATTCAGCAAAACTGCTGATTATTGAGGATTGCTTTATGGCCTCAATCGATCTCATTCTTTCCGGTACCAATACATGAGAGTCACAGGAAATAATTGACACGCTCATCATAGGAAAGATGATGTATATGACACAGATGTAGCTGTTTTAGCAACCTAGACACTCCTAGAAGATCTAGGATATGTTATTCATCCAGGAAAGCCCAGCTTGAGCCGACAAAAACTATTAAGAGCTTTCTCATAAACTCTTCAGATAGGCAATAACACTACAAAGTGAGGGCTGGGGTGTAACCGACACCTCTACTAGTTGTGGTGGGTGGACAATCAGGACAATGCAACAGCAGTAGAGTATATTAACCATATGGGTATTTGTTTGTCTCAAACATGCGATGCACTAACAAAGTCCATTTGGGCACAGTGTATAAGTGGAAAATATGGATGTCAGCTGTACATCTGCAATGTGGGTACGAAATTGAAGCAGACAACTATGAACTCCCAACCAGGTCAGGAAATTCCTCATTCTGCCTTATTGGAAGATGCCTCCAAAAGATAATTGAAGATGAGGCCTACTCAAATTGACCTACTCAACCATGGTTTCCATTGTAAAAAGGTTTGCTGAAAGAAGCTCCTATATTTGCTCACAGACACAAACAGTGGGTAGTTCAACCTATCACTCGTGCACCGCATCCACTGCATGATCATATTGATTTATTAATTTGCAGGATTTAAAGAGACCCTTCGAGCTTATAGAACTAGCCAGCAGGACATTTGGCGAGATGGCACAAGACATCAGTAGGCTACCTACATAAAACAAGGGAAAGGTTTTGTGAATAGATACATGTGAGCTACTTTAAAGCAGAAGTAACAGATTTGGGGGTTTCTTTTAGTTCTGTTTTATGAGAAGCAACTAGGTGATAGCGCAATTAACACTGCTCGCAGTGCCTTATCATCGTATCTAGTGCTTGGAGTGGGGCAACAGACGATTGGCTCTCACCCACTGGTGACAATGTTTATGAAAGGTGTCTTTATTATGAACCAGCTGCATCCCTAATGTTGGAGCAGCTACTCATAGTTAGTCATGCTTATGACACTTATTTCAGCACGAAGAGCTCAGTCTTTATGCAATCTCCATCTGGAGATTGGTCTCCAAATCTGAGGAAAGACATTCTTGCCATAGAGGGAGTTCAGAGAAGGTTCCCCAGACTGATTCCTGGGATGTCAGGACTTTCATATGAAGAAAGACTGGATAGACTCGGCTTGTACTTGCTAGAATTTAGAAGATTGAGGGGGGATCTTATAGAAACTTACAATATTTTTAAGGAGTTGAACGGGCTAGATGCAGGAAGATTGTTCCCGATGTTGGGGAAGTCCAGGACAAGGGGTCACAGTTTAAGGATAAGGGGGAAATCTTTTAGGACCGAGATGAGAAAAACATTTTTCGCACAGAGAGTGGTGAATCTGTGGAATTCTCTGCCACAGAAGGTAGTTGAGGCCAGTTCATTGGCTATATTTAAGAGGGAGTTAGATGTGGCCCTTGTGGCTAAAGGGATCAGGGGGTATGGAGAGAAGGCAGGTACAGGATACTGAGTTGGATGATCAGCCATGATCATATTGAATGGCGGTGCAGGCTTGAAGGGCCGAATGGCCTACTCCTGCACCTATTTTCTATGTTTCTATGGATAACTCGGTCATATCTGATTGTGGGTGATTATTGTGCGAAAAAGTCTAGTTACTATGAACCTATGAGATGATGGAAAAGCTTTCTTCATAGTTATAAAAAAGTCTCACAAGAGAGTGTCAGTGCAGACTATTTCATGATGGATAGAGTGTACGTTGTTGAAAGCGGGATTTGAACACAAAAAATTTCAAGTCACACTCTACCAGGGCTGCTGGCACGTCGGCAGCCAGTATAATGGATGTTCCTCTCGATCATATTCTTGCAACAGCAGGATGGTCAGATGAACGCACTTTCGGAAGTTTATAATAGACCGCTTAACACGTCTGGAAGATTGCAGATAGAATTCTGGACAGTGTTACACGAGCTGTTTGTCTGTAACTCCAAGGCTAATTGGACTGTGGTCCAGGTAAAGGTGATGTACATGCATGTAAAGTTAGCATTGTGTGTTAATGGCCTATATCTTTTCTACCATTTGCAGTTTATCTGTGTAGTGTGTTCACATACAGATTGGTTTACCGTGATATTTCAGTTCTTTATTTTTTATTGCTTGGAAAAAAATTCTAAACATCTGTTTTTGCTTATTCATTCTGGGGTATTGTGTGTAGATGATAAAAAAAAGTAATCCATTTTAAAATAAGGCTGTAACGTAACAATGTGGAAAACGTGAAGTGGTCTGAATGCACTGTATATCCCCTCTATCAAACTTACATTTGGCTTGCTGAGGTGATGGTGGCAGAAAGTGTTGGTATAGTTGGGGGACGATGGGGTACTATACTGGACAGGGTTCAGGCAACTGGCAATCTCATTGCCAATCACTACCCCCTACAGCACCTGTAATGTGCACTTCATTCTTTCAGTCCAGGAGAAACTGGCTCATCCAAGCTGTTCCACTTTAGTGATAATACACCATCTGCTGTATTTTTGGAAGTGCTGCATCAAGAAGACAGCCAATATCATCAAAGACACATACCACACTGACCATGCCCTTATGTTGCTGCTACCATTGGGAAGTGGGGACAGGAGCTGGAGAACCGCTACCTCCAGGTTCAGGAATATGTTCTTTCCATTAACCATCAGCCTCTTGAACCACACTGCACAACTGTACCTCAGGACCAAACTACTGTGGACTTTTTAATGGGTTGCTATTATGTACTTTGACTTGTACTGTTAGTCTATTTATCTAGTATAACTGATAATTTATTGGCTGTGTTGTTGCATTAAAGTATACCTGCTTCAAAGCAGCTTCGGACTTTAGCTTGACACAGCAATTTTGATCTATTAGTAGTTACATTCCCCATTGGCATGCAGTATTTCTTTTTAACTTAGATGGTATATGACACCTAAATACACATGTCTAAGAACTAGGAGCACCATCCATGGGCATGCATTTTTTTGGACTAGTTGTTTTGGACCAGAACTACAAACACTCTGATCAATATTACTGTATTGATAGTTTGGGTTGTTTACATTTAATTACAAAGTCAAAAAAAGGTTCTGTAGGGGTTGAAGACGAGAGAATAAGAAGCCATGTAGGAAGAAAGGCAAATTGAGTTTTGCTTTTCTTGCAAATTGAGTTCAGACAGAACTGCTGAAGACGTGCACCAAAACCAGGCCAATAACATTGACAATGGAGTTGTCGCTCTAGAGGTGCAGAATACCAGTTAGAAGAAGTTATGCCATTAACCATCATGAAAATGCGTACCATGCAATCAATTCACCACAAATAGCTGAAGTCCTAATAAATTTTCTTTTATTTAAAGCTCAAATAAAAATACAAAGTTATAAAAAGTATAAACAAGTTTCCATAGGAACACTTAAGAATGTGATCCCATCTCTTAGTCAACTATTTTGTTGCATACATAAACTAATGCACATATTAAAATCCAAGCAAACAACTGCTTCAGTGGCTGGTCCCCAAAAGCCAGACATTTAATATTTTACCCTAGACTCCTAGAACAGTTAATTGCAATGGGTTGCTTAACAGTTATATCAATGGTTCATGCATTAACTCTTGCTGATGTCGAGCAAGAACAAAGCAGCTCCAATCCACTTTCCCAGGCACAGGAAGCCATTATAGTATTAGCAGCATGATCCTCAGCTTGGACAGGAAAGCCATTCTCTTCGATTTGTTGCATCATTTGCCTACAACAGATAAACCAATTAGACCATAAGGCATTAAGTTGACCACTGAAAACAAAAGCTATATCAAGTGGGTTCTATAAACCCAGAAATCGTGGAGTGAAAGTACACCCTAGACACCAAAACATGCATGGCAAATCAAATTTTGCTCCCTCACAAATTTTGTCTCAAGACAAATTGTTGTTTTCCATTTGAAGGAAAGAATAAGTTGGAGACATGGTTTATTATAGCAAATGTTATTAATTGCACTTTTACGGGTCAACTTCAGTTTTAAAACTCAAATACTGTACCAGGCTGGCCTTGACATAACATAATAGGCATGGGGCCTTTGAAATCCATTGAATGTTGAAGCAGCAGCAACTGTGTAAGCTCCCATGTTCTCATACACCATCCAGTCACCAACTTGCAACTCTGGCAAATCACAGCGTTCTACAATACGATCAAGACCATCGCAAGTTGGACCCCAGATACTGCTAGAGTACAGACTCTCGTCAGATTTTGGTTTCTGAAAACAAAAAAGCTCATTACAATGAAATCCTAGAAAACAGGTCGGATATGAAATGAAGGAAAATTGAAAGACACGAGACAAGTGAAAGATAACGGGCAGAGTGTTTAAAAAAAATTAAATGACCCGCAGATTTCTACAAAAAAAACTACAGAAGGTGAGCCAAGACAATATTTAGAGTTAAATGCGTGAATAGAAATGAAATAGCATCATATTCAGAAAAAACAATTATCCCCTTGCCTTTAACATTGCAATTGTATCCACCTCTCCCTGTGGCAGCCCGTTCCATATGCCCACCCACCACCCTGTGTAAATGTTTCCCCTCCAATCCCTTATAAATGTTTTAAATCTCTACCTCAACTTTGCGACACAAAATAAAAAATATACAATTCCAGATATTGTTATTTAAAATATCCATTTATTTCATGGGGCCTTACCCTGAGCAGAACTGGCATCACATGAGCATGATCATATAGTATGCAGTTGAATGATCCATAGACCCCATCATTAATGTAATACATAAGGGTTCTGTCATTTTCACCTTCATCTTCACCTTCAACAAGAAAGTGCACATTTTAGTCACATAATGCAGTGCTATACAGAAAGGAAATTGGCAGCATGCCAAATACCAAATGCACTGGTTAGATACCATAATCCAATTTAGTTTCATTTTATCAAAATAGTAAACAAATTTGGTGATGAGCAAGATGTGGTGTAAAATTTAAGAGAATTGTAACGAAAAAATGTGAAGCCAATTTTAAACTCCATATCTGGAGCAGGACAGACAGCAACTCTGGAGTGAAGGAACGGGTGACGTTTCTGGTCGAGACCCTTCTTCAGACTGAACTATACTCCGCATTTAAAATCAGTATTTAACACCACAAAATCGCACATCAGTATCCTTATCGCATTTCCATACAAAATTCAGAAAATCTGGACTACTTGGCAGCTCTGGCCAACAGTGTAATACTTTTGTTGTGCACTTTTACTCTCCAGTCTCAGAACATTACAACACAAGAATTACAATTACAAAACACAATACAACATTACAACACCCGTCAGCATGTCTTTGCTGAACATGATACTAAGATCAAACATTACCTGCTTGTACATAATTCGTATCTAATTCCCCACATATCCATGTGTCTTATCAAATGTCTTAAATGCCACTATCATATCTACCTCCACCAGTCATCCTGGCACTCACCACCCTTTTAAAAAGAACTTGACCCACATCTCCTTTAAATGTTGCTCCTTTTTTACTTGGTGTCTATCTTTGGCATAAACCAGCATCTGCAGTTCATCCTTATTAAATGTGGATGCCATGTTAATTTAAAATGTTTTGAGTTAATCTACTTTTACACAGTGCATTTAATACATCGTCTGTTTACTTCTTGCTCATCCTGCCTACTAGGCTTACCAACTCCCCCCCCCCCCCCCCCCCCATCTAGACTTTTGTACCTACCATCAGAGCCGTTCTGTTCACTGAAAACCACCTTCTTTGCAATGATATTTGCACAAAGTGTATAGGCAGATGCTACATAAAACCGCCCAGGCTCAGCAATGATGTTCACTCCAGAATCGGTGGGGAAGTATTTGTCCAATGCAGAATTGACAACAGCACCAATCTAAAACAAAATGTAGAATTAATTACCTCTACCTGTTTTAGGTATAAAATCTTTTTAAAATCAAGTAGATACACATCTCACCTCTTCAAATTTGAGTTTGGTGTCCTCTGAACCAGGAAATCCACCACCGATATCAAGCAAATACATCTTGAAGCCAAATTCTACCTAGAAAAACAAGAACACAAACTAAATAGCAAAGATACAAAGTAAACAATTACTTCACTTCAAATTATAATTTGTATCAAAATGGCAATGAACAGCAAACATTCAATTCTGTTATAAAAAAGATCACAAACTGGCGAAATCGAGATACCTACCCCCATATCAAAAACAAAACGGGCATCTGCAATAGCCTGGGTATATGTTTGTGCGTCTGTACAACCACTTCCCACATGAAAGCTTTCACAGAGGGAGAAAAAAAATAGTCCATGCAAGTCAGTACCCAACAAAAGCAACAGGTTTCAACATTGTGATACGATGTGTTTTTAAACCCAAAGAAATAATGGAGTGCCTAATTTGTTACTTCAAAAATTCAACTGCATTCTCAAAACACATGCAACGAGGTTCTAAACATACACTAGACTAAATACCTTCAACCACTCTCAACTGCCCTACAGGATTAGTGATGGTCGTCATTCACTGTCACAAATTGAGTTTTGATATTTACAAGACCACATCCTCTTAGATACTAAAACTTACAAGTTTTGAAGTGCTACATCAATACAATCTATTCTTTCCGATCAGTACAATGCAAGATAAAAATAGATTTACCTTACTCCAATAACATCAACGTTCAGTTCTTTGGCACGTTCAAGGAGAAGTCGACTAGTTTTCAGTGTTGCTCCAAACTTCACACTCAAGCGACAGATAGCTTTGGAGTCATCAGTAGCAATGCGCAGAACTAGTCTAAGCAAGGAAGAAGCGAACGCATTTTATACGATGGTTTTGAGCCCAACCTGCACACACTGGCCAATGTCAATGAAACAGGATACAGTAGAATTCTATATTTAGTGGGGGAATTCAAAGTAAAGCTAAACTTGAATAATTTGCTCAGTAAACATCTCATAAATGATCCCCATCAGCAAAAAGAACTGACAGGAGACCAAAAAGCACATCTGATCGGTTATTAGAAGATTGTTTTAGATATTTCAAATGATTAAAAAGAATATTTTCAGTGTCTTCATAACCATATGAGTAGCGTATGCTCGCCAAGCAATAAATTGAATACTAGTATGCACATGACCACATATACCATGTGGAACATTAATTACCATTCTACATATTGTTGAGTTACTCTTCAAAACAACCTCAATAATTCATCAACAACCACAAAATACTGGAGGAAAAAGCAGTACAATATAACAACCTCAAAAATCTATTGGAATAGTTACAAGTTATTGGATATTTCAAACCTGTCACTTTTGCACATTTCACTCCCACCTTAACCTAATCAATAGGTTTCAGCTATTTATGGACTCAATTTCCCCTCTTGCCAAATAAATCTCATTCACACCATTTAACTTGTGTCAATACTGTTCAAACATTCATGTCTGTATTTTCAAAATGAGTAACAATAATAGATTTGTTATTAATATTTTAATATTTGTGCACAACCAGAATCTCGCCGCAAACCCCATCTACTTACTTTGCACTTGGATGACATCTAGCTACTTTCATCAATTCCACTTCACTGTCAAATGTCATCTTTTGTACACCATGGGTGGCTGCATATTTGATCTGAGACAATTGCTTGCAAGGATTAGCATAGATGATTTTTTCAACTGGAACACCAAGGCTCTGTATCGATTGGATTTCAGTCTGTAAAGGATAAATTGTATTCTAATGAATTAAAGACAATCAAGGGGGCAAGTATAAACTGGAATAAAGTGAATTTGCATACCTTGCTAGCACAATCAAATCCAGCACCTAAAGTGGCAAGGGTTTTTACAACAGCCTTATCATCATTGCATTTGACAGCATAAAATGGAACCACTCGAGGAAGGACTCTGTGCCATCGCACATGCTTCTTAACGATGTCACCCAAGTCCGCAACATAAAAAGCATCTCTGTCATCCTAGAAACAAAACTCAAGGTCATATTGCCATACTAGTATAATAGAAAGAGAATACCAGATTGAGCAGGCAAAGAAAATGGTTAGTTGCATAGCAGAGGGTGTTGAGCCATGACAATAGTTCTGGTATCGTGGGTTTGCACATAAGGTCACTGGGTCATAGGGCTTGACGCACGGAGCCGCTCAATCCATCTGGAGGACATCCATCACTTCCGGTACATGTTATTAATGCAAGAAACGCGTACTTTCCGACCTGTTCAAAACCGCCAAAATGTTGGATTTTTGCGCTGTAATTTTATACATTATTTACAGCGCAAATATTGGCCATTTCGGCGGGTTTTAACGGGCCCGCTTACCTGCAGTTCATCGCGTATAATCCACTTGGTGTAGCGTAGCAACAGCACGGGTCATGGGTCGTGACCCGACTGCCGTGAAACCTCCCTATTAACTGAAAAAACAAAATGAACCACTATCAAGAATACAATAGAGGTACTCACAGACTGAGAAACTTCATTTATCTTGCTTTCCAAAATATCTCTGGCACTGAATCCTTCTTCAAGAAAGGCAAAGTCAAACTCATCATTGGTGAAGTCATTCATTGTGAGATTTGTAGTAAAACGGGGATTCGCAATATGCAACAAACTAAAAATAAAAATCAGGAACAAGCGTGATGAGAAACGTCACCAAAATTTAATTTTCTGTAAAGAATAATTTTCAAAACCACTTACATGGACAAGTAAGAGATGGAATCTATTTAAAAGCAACCCTCAGCTGTCTCGCCACGGTGGCTTTCCGACAGAGTTAAATCCTCGAAGATATAAGATAAGGACTGGGCTCTCTGTGTAGCCGTGGAATACCCTTTTAACTCGTTCGTTCTGCAAACAAAAAAAAAGCAATGTTACTCACGTAAATTCCGACAGGCCATACTCACATCTTCACGTACACAACTAAACCGGCCCCACTCACCAAAAAACCACGGCACTGCACTGGTTGGTGCATTCTGCAGCAGCAGCAACAACGTACAACGCTGCGCCAGTGCATGCACCAATGCCGGCCAAAAGCAATTTGTCCACCGCTTCACTAAACCACCACCCCCTTCATTCATTCCTTCCTTCCTTCCTTCCTCCTCCAAAAATCACCCCGAAGCCGCTCCCACAAGTGCCCACAAGTACGCACGGCCATCTGGGCGACTGACTGATGCATCCGGCCGACGAATGAGGCAGCAGTAGCGCGTGTCGGCGCGGCCTGAGGGGCACGTGAGCGCCCGCCCGCCCAACGAAAGGTCACGCTCGGCTCGCCCGCCCGCTAGTGGGAGTCGCCCGGCCCGGCCCGCTCGCTCACCCACCCGCCCGTCGGCCAGCGGGGGTCGCCCGGCCCGGCCCGGCTACCACCAGTCCGCCCACCCGCCAGCGGGGGTCGCTCGGCCCGGGTCACCCACCCGTTTCTCTCCACCGGTCCCGAAATAAAGGCGCACTCGATGCCGTGGCTCCAGCCCTGGCCGTCTCCGGTCTCCCTCCGACCCCTCCACTCTTTTGTAACCGGTAACATTTAAACCCCTTAGTTCACCGCGCTCTCCTCTCAATTTTTAAAACAAGAGAATTATATTAGCAAAGAAATATAAATATCTATATATTTAAAACAAGTGGTTTCCCTTTGCCGAGCTAACACGTGGCACTTGGCAGATTTACATTTACATCCACGTACTAAATAATATACGAGCGCGTCAAAATTCCTGTACGGGAGAAGCGGGTAGGAATACCTTAAAAAACATTTACGAAGACTGTGTCCATCGAAGAAATCAATTAAAAAAAGAGAAATCTTCCCCTCTGCGCTCTCTCCACCGCCGCAGTGAGGACAGGATGAATGAAGCCGGCTGCGCCGCTGCCGCCGCCTTTTATAGCGGGGCCGTTACTGGGCGACGAGTCCAGCGCAAACCGGTCGTGATCGGTTTGCTCTCGCCCGCGCTCAATGGAGCAGGCGCGGGATGGCCAGGTGGCCGGCGCCGACGTGTCACCGCCACCGCAAGAAGGAACTGCAGATGCTGGGTTAAACCGAAGATTATACGCAAAATGCGGGCCAGGCGGCATCTCTGTAGAGGAGGGAATATTGTGGCAGACAATAGCGCTCGCTCGCTCATGTCACACGAAACCGTTGCAGCTTCCCCTCACCAGCGCTGTGTGGGGAAAGCAAAAGGGAAGCCGGGGTGACCATTACATGATGTGCAATGCATTACATATCATGCATTGTATTAACCGTTGAAGCAGTTAGCCGCTTAAAAAAAAAAGTACTGACTTAATCAGCTTTGAACGATAGTGAGAGGGCGGGATGTTGGCGAGCGAGAGAATGGACTCGGCAGTCACCGGGACAGACGTATTCAGATACATTCAGAAAACGGGAGATACACACAAAAATGCTGGAGTAACTCGGCGGGACAGGCAGCATCTCTGGTTCGTGGCCCTTCGGGAAGGGTCCGGGCATTTTACTCTGGAGCTTGTACGCGCCTTGTGGAGAATGGCAGAGATATTCTCCCACCATCACCGAAACCAGTCTCCAGCCTGGTCTGAAACAGCTGTGAGTGCCAGATAGAGCTAAGGCAATTAGAACTAATATGTAATACTGAGGAACTCCAGAACTAGCTGCACTTAGTGCCAAGTTGCTACAGTACAGTAACAACACTAGCATTTACCGAACAATATGGAAAGGTGTCCCTGTTCATAAAAATCAGGACAAATCCACTAGCTAATTATCGGCTAATGATTCTACTCTCAATCATAAGCAAAATGAAGTAAATAATTCCAGTCCCAGAATATTACTGCTGAAGTTCCTTATAGCAGTGTCCTACGTGTAACTGTCTTCAACTACTTCACCAAAGACCTTCATGGGTTTAGTAGTGGGGATGTGTAGGAAAGAACTGCAGATGCTGGTTTAAATCGAAGATATACACTAAATGCTGGAATAACTCAGCAGGACAGGCAGCATCTCTGGAGAGGAAGAATATTTTGGGTCGAGACCCTACTTCAGTCTCTTTTCTTGTGTTAGTACATAGTAAAATTAGAAATATAGTTAGATAGCTGTGGGCGAAGAATCTGAAGATGGGTCTCAGCCCAAAACGTCATCCATTCCTTCTCTCCAGAGATACTGCCTGTCCCACTGAGTTACTCCAGCATTTTGTGTCTACAGTAGTGGGTATGTTCAGTAATGATTGCACAATGTTCAAATTTACAATCCTCAAGGCACAAGGCAGATGCATGACGGAAAACTTTGCACTTTGTGTTCCAACAGTTATCAGGAAGGTCAACTGTGATCCAGAACAATGCCACGTGGGCCATCCTAAACATTTTATCCACAGCTGATAGCTGTGAATGTGGCTGCTTTGTGTACCATCCATAGACTGCAAATACTTACCCAGGCTATCCACAGCCCCCTGACCTTTGCACCAAGATGGACAAGAGCAATAGTGCATGGGAACACCACAACCCACAGGTTCCCCTCCAAATCAGCCACCATCCTGATTTATTTATCACCTGTTCCTCATTGTCACTGGGAACTCTACTCAATAGCACTTTAGAATACCAGGCCAAACAGCTGCAGCTGTTCATGAAGGTTCATGTCATCTTTCTTGAGGGAAATTGACCATAAATGCACTTTTTGGTAGTGATGTCCAGGTCCCCCAAACCTTTGAGTATAGGAGCAGGGAGGTTCTACTAGAGTTGTACAGGATCTTGGTGAGACCACACCTGGAGTATTGCGTCCAGTTTTGGTCTCCTAATCTGAGGAAAGATATTCTTGCCATAGAGGGAGTACAGAGAAGGTCACCGGACTGATTCCTGGTATGTCAGGACTTTCATATGAAGAAAGATTGGATAGACTCAGCTTGTACTTGCTAGAATTTAGAAGATTGAGGGGGGATCTTATAGAAACTTACAAAATTCTTAAGGGGTTGGACAGGCTAGATGCAGGAAGATTGTTCCCGATGTTGGGGAAGTCTAGAACAAGGGGTCACAGTTCAAGGATTAAGGGGAAGTCTTTTAGGACCGAGATGAGAATAAATAAATTCACACAGTGGTGAATCTATGGAATTCTCTGCCACAGAAGGTAGTTGAGGCCAGTTTATTGGCTATATTTAAGAGGGAGTTAGATGTGGCCCTTGTGGCTAAAGGGATTAGGGGGTATGGAGAGAAGGCAGGTACAGGATACTGAGTTGGATGATCAGCCATGATCATATTGAATGGCGGGTGCAGGCTCGAATGGCCTACTCCTGCACCTATTTTCTATGTTTATCATCATATTGCATGAGGCTATTTACAATTCACTTTAAACTTGTTCCCACACATTATTTAATCACTTTAAACTTGTTCCCACACATTATTGACCCTTCACCGACTGAAGAGAAATACAGGCACCCACTTGGAGTTAGAGTGAAGGGCAAGGCAGGTAGGAGTAAGGAAGCCAGGTGACGAGAGAAATTGAGTCTCTGGTCAGGAAAAAGGAGGCATGAGTCAGGTATAGACATCTGGGATCAAATGTTTCCATGGAGGAGTATATGGGATTGAGGAGCATACTTAAGAAGGAAAATAGAGGGCACAAAGGGAGGCATAACATAGTCCTGGCTGATAAGATTAAGGACAATTCAAAGAAACGTTATGTACATTTACCAATAATGGGTAAGTAGGGAGAGAATATGGCCCCTGGGAAACCAAAGTGGTCATCTCTGGAGGTGCAAGAGGTGGGCAAGGTCCCCAATGAATATTTCAAATACGTTAATTTTAAGATTAAAATTAAAATAATAAAAGACGATCAAAAATATATTCATAAAAATAAAAGGATTTGTTCTACAAAATTTGGATTCATTCAAAATGCCTCACTTAATGGCCTAGAAGGCCGCAGGTTCCCCCACCCCTGTCCTAAGACATGAAGATGGATAAATGTCCCGGTGCTGATTAGATACATCCAAGGAAACTGAAATGCTAGAGAATAAATTGCATGAACCCTTGCTGTGTGTATGTTAGTTACCTAAATTCGAAGAAATTAATGTTCATATATTATGTTGTAAGCTACCCAAGCTTCCACTTCGGTCCAGTTTGCGTGTAGCCTCTCTGCAATGGAGGAACTCCACGACGGAAAGGTCAGTATGGGAAGGGGAGTTAAAATGGTTAGTAATTGAGAGTTCCAGGATGCCTTGGTGGACCACACATACTTGTTCGCAGAAGAAGTCACCTAGTCTATGCTTGGTCTCACTGATGTAAAAAAGGTCACATCTGGAACACCAAATGCAGTAGATGAGGTTAGAAGAGGTGCACACGAACCTCTGTCACGACTGGAAGGACTGCTAGAATTGAGTATTGAAGTCGGAACAATATGTTGCAGTTGTACAAGACATTGGTGAGACTGCACTTGGCTTATTGTGTTCAGTTTTGGTATCTCTGCCATATGAAAGGTTCCATTAAGCTGGAAAGAGTGCAGAGGAGATTTACGAGAATGTTAGGATTTGAGGGCCTCAGATATAGGGTGAGATTTGGCATTCTACGTCTTTATTCTGTGAAGCGCAGGAGGCCGAGACATGACTATAGAGATGTATAAAATCATGAGGGTGTGGCGGCACCTGATGCAACCCAAGGTCACGATGAGCCATCGGCTCTAAAGGGCGGCATCTTGGTGGGGGTGGCGTGAGTAAAGGGGTCATTATCTGAGTTGTTATTTAAGTCCGGGCAACGCCCGTGTATGCAGAAGAATAAACACGTCTAGAGCACACACTTGTGTCCGACTAGTTTTTTTGGCTGGATTCCTGCCAGTCCATGAATGATCTTGAATAGTGTGAATGTCCTTTTCCCAGGTTAGGGGAATCAAGAACTAGAGGGCATACACTTAAGGTCAGGGGGAAAATTTAACATGAACCTGATTAGCAAGTTTTTCACAGCATGGTGGATATACTATATGGACAAGCTGCCAGGGGAAGTGGTTGAGGTAGGTACAATAACAGCATTTAAAAGGCATTTGGACAGGTACGTGGATAAGAAGTTTGAGAAGTATGGGTCGAATGCATGCAAATAGGGCAAGCTAAGATTCAAGAGAGATTATTGTCATGTGTCCCAGATAGGACAATAAAATTCTTGCTTTGCTTCAGCACAACAGAACATAGAAGGCATGAATACAGAACAGATCAATGTGTCCATATACCATTGTATAAATATATACACACATGAATAAACAAAACAGAAAAAGTGCAAATAAACTGATAATGGGCTATTAATGTTCAGAGTTTTGTTTGAGTTGAGTTCAATAGCCTGACGGAGCATCTTGGTCGTCATTGCAAGTTGGGCTGAAGGGAATGTTTTCTTACTGTATGGCTCATTCACTCAATGACTTGGCTTTATCTGACCAACAATGGACGTGGGTTTACAGAAAGAGGTTAGTTATATGGGTTTGAATATCAACAGAATTACCGTGTTATGGATATAGTAGGGGTTCCATTCCTGGATTATTGTTCCAATGTCCAGGATTAGGTGACATCAGTTAAATACATTTGGAATATAAAGCAACAGTGGCCTTTAAGCTACTGGATTATTATCAAAGTCCACCTGGTTTCAGTAGAGTTTTGGCGCATATTAACTCCTACCTCGACAAGAACCTCGACCCACTGCAGTTCGCTTACCGCCACAACAGTGCTCCCAACAACTCTAAGTAGTTGATGCCATATTGCTGTAGGATTAAGGACTCCTGCACATTCCACCTGCCCCCGCAGCTGGAGCTGGTGTCTGTTGGCCCCCAGCCCAGGCCACTCGCATCGGTTTGTATTATTACCGATGGTGTGTCAACTTGCATTTTCTTAGAACAGTGATGTATATTGGTAGCCCACCAGTGTAATTCTGCAATGCCATCTGGTGGTAAGTGCATATGTTCCCCGAATTGGCCTGCGTGAGATTTGAGGGCCCGTTCCTTTGCACGTTGTAAATTTTGGTAGTGCAAAGGTCCGAAGCGTACAGCTGGAAAGGCTACCACAAGCTTGCCAATTATGCTTGCTACTTGTCTGATTGTTGGCTGCTTGTTAACAATTAGCTTATTGCAGGCTTCCATCAATTGGAGTATTGAGTTGAGTTGGAGTATACGAATTGAGTTGATTGTAAACCCTAGGTAATCAATTACCCTCATTGGAGTCCATTTTGACTTAACTGGATGGATTACGAATCCCCGCCTTTCAAACATGAGTTTGGTAGCTGAAACATGCTATTGCTGATTCCTTTGTGTCCCCAATTATTAGAATGTCATCCAAATAAGCCATAATATTTGATTCTGTGCTCGTAGCAGTCCCAGAACCGGTTTGGGAGCTGAAGTCAGCCCATTTGGCAACGCCACATCTGCCCCATCCAGCTAAATTTCAAATATCTCCTGTGTTCCCTGTGTATTGGTACGGAGTGGTATGGATCTTTTAGATCTATGCAAGCCATATAACATCCTTTGGAAACCAGCTGAATAGCTGTACCAAGGTTGTCCATTTTAAAATGGTTATACTGCACATGGGTATTGAGTTCCGTCAAGTTTAGGATAATACGACTTCCTCCATCCTTCTTTTGCTTGTGAAAAATGTTCGATACAAATTCGTGTGATTCCTGGCGAGACCCCTGAATCACCCCTTTTGCATGTAAAGCCTGAATTTCAGCTTGTATCTCAAATCTTTCCTGTTGTGGAAACACATTTGTGCGATTTGGTAAATTTTGAGTGGGTGGTCAAGAAGGAACTCAATTTTAAACCCCTGTACACTGTGCAGTATGAATGGCTCTGCTGTAATCCAAATTCATTCATTCAAAAAATGTTTCAGCCTCCTACTTGTAAGGTAGAGGTGTGTAAATTGTCCCACAAGGGACTAGAATGACCTACCTTGGGCGTTACTGCCTGTGTGGTCCTGGCCTCCAGCCTTCCGCCTTGGGACATCTGGAGTCTGCCTCCTGTCCCTGAGCCCCTAGGCTGGTTGCGCCTGGTGTGGAAGGCGGCATAGGGGTGGCCTCGTAGCGATGAGCCCCTGGGTGGAGTTGAGGCTCGACTCATGAGGCGGAGAGTCTTGGCCTCGTCATCCAGCTCTCGGACCTGCTTCGGCAGGTCTGCCCCAAAGAGGTAGTTGGCCGGCTGTACATTGCTGGCCTTGCACAGCACCACAAATTTCGGGTTGAGTGCCGGCCGTATTGTGCTCTTGCGCAGATAGTTTATCTCGAACAGGGCATTACAGAGGAGCCCCACAGCGTCCTGCTGTGTCTCCGTCAGTGGCCCGCCATCGATGGACCTGGCAAAGGCCGTTACCCCAGAGTCCAGTATTTTTAGAATTTTCTGGAGTTTCACCTTGAAGGCTCGCGACGCCGCTTTTAAATCTGGCGATGCTGAGGGTTACAGCTCATCCAGGGCCAATCTGAAAAAGGGAATTAGGAATGCTAAACTTAATCACAAACGGCGGATTGAGGAGCATTTCCGAAATAACTCTGACCCCAGGCGCATGTGGCAAGGAATCAAATCCATTGCCGATTACCATAAAGTTAACACTCCCCCCCCCAGACAATGCCTCCCTTCCTGACGAGCTAAACTATTTCTACGCCCGCTTCGACCGGGACAACAAAACTCCTGCCATCAAAGGTGCTCCACCCCCGCATGAACAACCCCTCAGTCTCTCTACCTCTGCTGTACAAGATGCACTGAGCAAGGTGAATGAGCACAAAGCTGCCGGCCCCGATGGCATCCCCGGGCGGGTGCTCAGGGCATGTGCTGGACAACTATCCCTGGTCCTCACTGACATCTTCAATCTGTCACTGGCCCAGGGTGTCGTCCCCACTTGCCTCAAGACATCTACCATTGTGCCAGTGCCCAAACAATCAGCGACAGGGAGTCTCAATGATTTCCGGCCAGTGGCACTCACCCCTGTCATCGCCAAGTGCTTCGAGCGGCTGATCTTGGCTCACCTCAAAGCCAGCCTCCCCCCCACACTGGACCCCATCAGTTTGCCTACCGGACCAATAGGTCAACAGAAGACGCCATATCTGCGGCCCTACACTCTGCCCTGACCCACCTGGACAGCAATAACACCTACATCAGGCTGCTGTTCATCGACTTCAGTTCCGCCTTTAACACCGTCATACCCGCTAGCTTGATCACCAAACTCAGCGGTCTTGGCATCTCCACTTCCCTCTGCAATTGGACACTGGATTTCCTCACTAACAGACCCCAGTCTGTTAGGATCAACAACCTCACCTCCTCCACTATAACACTGAACACTGGCGTGCCACAAGGCTGTGTGCTCAGTCCTCTCCTCTACTCTCTCTTCACCCATGACTGCATCCCTAAGTTTAGCTCCAACGCCATCATAAAATTTGCCGACGACACCACGGTGGTAGGACTGATCAGCGATAACGACGAGTAAGCCTACAGGGAGGAGGTCCAGCACCGGACAACCTGGTGTGCCAATAACAACCTCGTCCTTAACTCCCAAAAGACGAAGGAGATCATTGTCGACTTCAGGAAGAACAGAGGGGGCAGACACACCCCCATCCATATAAACGGGACTGAGGTGGAGCGGGTCTCCAACTACAAATTCCTCGGGGTACACATCTCGGAGGATCTGTCCTGGTCCCTCAACACCTCCAAGCTGGTCAAAAAGGCGCAGCAGCGCCTTTATTTCCTGAGGAGGCTCAAAAAAGCCCACCTGTCCCCCAGATCCTGACCAACTTCTACCGCTGTACCATCGAAAGCATCCTGACCACCTGCTTTACGGTATGGTACAGCAGTTGCACCGTAGCAGACAGGAAGGCACTACAACGGGTGGTGAAAACCGCCCAGCACATCATCGGTGCCCCGCTCCCTGCTTTGGATGCCCTCCACCGAAAACGGTGTCTGAGACGGGCTGGGAAGATCATCAAGGACCCCTCCCACCCTAACCATGGACTGTTTGCCCTCCTACCATCGGGGAGGCGGTACAGGAGCCTCAGGTCCCGCACCAGCAGGATGAGGAGTAGCTTCTACAATAACACCATCGCACTGCTGAACTCGGAGTCCCGCCGATAGATTCCCACATCTGTATTTATTTATCTGTATTTATCTAAACATTGCTATCACTACGTACTGACACTAAACTGCATTTCGTTGTACCCATACTTGTATCTGTGCAATGACATTAAATTTGAATTGAATTGAATTGAATTGAATGGACCTCCTGGGCTCTTACCCCTGCTCCAATATGGCCCCAGATGGCGTGATTGACAGCCGGCACACTGAGGGTGGCACAGTTGGCAGGTGTACTGTAGCGGCCGGTGGTCTCCTCCATAACCTGGTCCTTGAGCTGGTGCAAGGCCAGGTAGTTTATGGTGATGGCCAGCTCTTCATCCAAGGCCTCTCCGGTTGGGGTAGGTATGGCGAACTTAGACACCAATAGAATCACTGTGGCCCCTCGCTCCCTAGGGTGTTCCCCTGATGTGCCTCCCTGCTCTGAGTCAGGATACTGCTGACTCCATGTACTCCCCTCTACAGAAAGGGAGACACATCGCAGCCCTGTGTAAGGTGCTGCTATCGCGGGCTCCCGTGGAGACCTGGCCTGATACTGCTCCCTCCTCTGGAGCAGATCAGTCTGGAGGCACCTCTCCAACAGATGTTTCCCAGTGTGGGAGGTGATTCCTCCGGCCCGGACTCATCGGAGTCTACGGGTCTGGCAGACCTGTGGGTGGCTTTGCGCCCCGGCGGGCCTGCCACGATGCTTTCCTGTAGCACCAAGTCTGTTGCCGCTGGTTCCAACACCGGCGGCCTGGAAGGTGACTCGGACAGCCGTCCTCTTCCCGCAGCTCCGCGGTCTTCCGTAGCAGTCTTCACAGACCGTCTCCACACCTTCGACATGGTAGGTTCGTTCTGTTGGTAGAAAGCTAAGAACCGAACCTGCCAAACAACGACCGTAAGTAACCTTTAAAAAACACTTATCTCGGTTTTTTAAAACTTACCGCTGGAGAGACGCAACGCGCCTGCCAGTCAGTCGTTGGCATATGCTTCAGACGTAATGACGCGCATGACGACTGACCGCCTTCTTTACCTAGTCACTCACGTGACTCCGAAGTAAAATTGAAAGATTTTTGGGATATTAGAGGAATCAATGGGCTTGGGGTTTAATACAGGGAAGTGGCCCTGAGGTAAAAGATCAGCAATGATCTTATTGAATGACAGACCAGATACAAGGAGTTCAATAGACAGATCCTGTTTTTTATGGAGCTCTCTCTGACGCAGGAGCATTATGATGAGTTAATTTGGGTTCTGAGTCCATACATTGATGGCTAACAACCATGCATTGCAATATCCAAAAATAATTCTTTGTGTTCACTGCCCATCCTAAGGCAATTGAAAATTTACTCTCCAGTCGCTCAGGCAAAACATTATATACCATATCATCAAACACAGCATGATTCGTCTCACAAAAAAAAAGATTAAACAGCTGTCAAAGGCCTTTATTTCCATTTCTTTACAGGATATGACCAATATTTTATTAAGATCAACATTTATTACTTAATTGCTTTTGATAAAGGATGTTGAGCCGTCATGAACTGTTGTCCATAGTACAACATTTATCCACTGTGTGCCTTTAAATAGTCATCTCAGCGAACAATTAAAAGTTTGTCGTATTTCTGTGGGTCTGAATTGCATACAGGGCAGATTAGATAAAGATGGCAGATTTCTATACCAAAACTTGGTAATCAAGTCAAGAGAGTTTTATTGTCATGTGTCCCAGATAGGACAATGAAATTCTTGCTTGCTGCAGCACAACAGAATATGTAAACATACTACAGAACAGGAGATAAATGTTCAGTGTCTATATACCATATATGTACACAATAAATAAACAGATAAAGTGCAATAGACTGTTATTGTTCAGAGCTTGTTTGATGTTGTATTTATGTGCTTGATGGCTGTGGGAAAGAAGCTGTTCTTGAGCATGGATGTTCCAGATTTCAAGCTCCTGTACCTTCTTTCCGATGGCAACGGAGAGATGAGTGTGTGGCCAGGAGGAGAGTCCTTGACATACTGACTCTCCGTAATCTTCTCAGCAAGTAGAGGTGCTGATGTGCCTTCTTTATAACTGCATCAGTGTGCTGGGAGCAGGAAAGATCTTCGGAAATATGCACGCCCAGGAATTTGAAGTTCTTGACACTTTCCATCATCGTCCCGTTGATATAAACGGGATTGTGGGTCCCCATCCTGGCGTGGCGCCATCGAGTGTGGCAGCCTCGCCTGCAGCTGTTTGTCCATCACCCTTTTTTTGAGTGAAGGACAAAAGATCAGGGGATATGGGTAGTCCGCAGTTGCATTTGGAGGGCTGCACAGCCAGGAGGATTCGGCAGGTCGCAACCTGTAGAGGGAGGCTGCCGAGCCTGGACACACTACACCCCATCCCAAGGACCTGGGAACCGGAGAGGAAGATGGAGGGAGCCGGCCACTGCGGATGCCGGAGCAAGAGCCATTAAGAGAGTTAACTGGGCTCTTATTTTCCATGCCCTCAAGGTAGGCTGTGGGAAGCTTCCCTGGGGGCACAAAGGCTGATGGGAGCCGTGCAATGAGAGGGACGACAGTTCACTGGCCGATCCGTACGATCGGGCGGTGCTCCAGCCGACTGAGCGTGAGAACTGGACGGACTTTGAAAATGGCGCCAAAACCTGCCGATTCTTGCATACGGTCTCAGTGGACCAATTCTATGTACTAATTGGAGATTGTGTTTTGGTATGGCAATACTTTACTGAACAGTATGCAATAAGAATTTCGCTGCGCCTCTGTGCATGTGACAATAAAGAACAATTGACCATTGACTATTTTCTCCAGCTGCTCTGGTTTCATCCGACATGCAGGTTTTTAGGTTAATTGATAGATCTCACCATGACAGCATCTCGCATTGATGCTTTGGTGGTGGGGAGGGCTGAGTCCATCACTCAAAAAACTAGTCTTGAAGAAACTGGGGGCGCTGGAGTAGGATTACCTCACAATAATGCTTTGAATAATAAAAGTTGTACAAGCGTATGGAGGCGTTCAATTTTTGAAATTTTGCACTGTGCGGGATATATTTAGTGTTCAATTATTTATTGGTGTAAAGGGAATATTTTCAATTTAAACCATGTCAATTAGATTCAGGTACATAGGAATCAGCTGGGGATTCTCCTGTGATCACAAATCAGGATAGGTTCAGGAATGTAGCACAATTTTATCAGAATTTGCATGATATAGAATGTGTATCAGCACTTTACTATCTGAGTTTTATGCTGTGCATTCTCCTGTTTGTCATCCTTCTCTCTTATCAAACCATATTTTTCCAAGTAACAATTTACTGTACCTCTAGTTCATTTATTGTTTTGCCTGCAAATGCACCTGATCAAATCCAACTATAGCTTGCTGAAGTGAACCACCCTCCAACTGAGTCTTACTGACTAGAAGAATGAAGGATGGACACAAAATGCTGGAGTAATTCAGCGGGTCTGACAGCAACTCTAGCTGAAGAAGGCTTCAGCTCCAGAGTTGCTGTCTGATCTGCTGAGTTACTCCAGCTTTTTGTGTCTATCTTCGGTTTAAACCAGTATCTGCAGTTTAGTTCCTTCCTTCACAGGAGAATGAAGGAGTCCATCTTATATCTTCAGCAAGTCACCATGCAGAACAAGGAGAGCATAATTTCTACAAAAAGTCGTGATACTGCTCGAGTGTACTTTACAGTCCTTCACGAGTACTGACACTACCACCGAAGGGATCTAAAGGTTGCACCTATTATGTTGTCTATTCAATGCTATATTTACAAACCTGTTGTGTTGCTGCAAGTAAGAATTGTGCAGAGCAATGAATGGGCATGCTCAATGCTTTAATGTAATCAAAGGTACAAGATACAGCTTTCACAACACAGAGAGGCTGCTTGAAGGCAGAGTACTATTACCAGAGGGAATTGACCCTGTCAAAAATACAAGGTGAGATAACCAAGTTGATGTTTACCTGGTTTGACATGTTAAGCAGATTGTGTTGGGGGAACCCCAGTGGATTAGTGTTACATTAAGGCAAATAACTATCATAACACATTGAGCAGTCCTTTGCACTTGGAGATTCGAGCACAAGTCTCAGTAGACCTTAAATAGATAAGTTCTTTGATAATGAGTCCTTGTATGTCAATACCTTCAGTATCGTTTTCCATGCCTGCAGCCCTAACCACCTTGTGGCTCATGTCCAAGTGTTCCACAGGCAACAATACGCACATGACAAATGGGTGGGAGATATCAAATCCTGAAATGTCATAGAAGCTCAGAAAAAACTCCAGTACCTCCTCAGTCCTAGTTCTTTTCTTTTCCAGATTCTAAAACAAAATGAACGGCACAATGGTGCAGCTGGTAGAGCTGCTGCCTCACAGCGCCAGAGACCTAGGTACGATCTTGGCTCGAATGTAGCCTGAGTGGAGTTTACATGGAGTTCTCCATGTAACTATGTGGGTTTCCTCGGGGTGCCCCAGTTTCTTCATACATCCCAAACACATTCAGATTTGTAGGTTAATTGGCCTCTGTAAATTGCCCCCTAATTTGTAGGGAGTGGATGCAAAAGTGGGATAACATAAAATTAGTGTGAATGGATGATTGGAGATCGACTTGGTGGGCCTAAGGGGCTGTTTCCATGCTGTGTCTCTAAACTAAACTAAAAAATTGAATGAATATTAAAACAAAATAATTGGTAAGTAATGTTGGATCCTTTATGGGCCTGTCCCACTTAGGTGATTTTTTCGGCAACTGCCGGTGACTCACAGTCGTAGCAGGTCGCCGAAAAAGCGGCAACTGGACCCACCTAGTCGATGTCAAGCTACGGCAAGCTACCGACAACCAGCGACCCATTAGGACGTCCACCTACGACCACACCTACGACAACCTAGGACCACACAGGCGGCAACCTACAACAACAACTTGAATGACGTCTTACTCAAACAGTAGAGCATCATGCAAGTTATTGCACTAACATCACTGAATTCACAGTGTTTAGAATACAGTACATAGTAAAATTTCATTCTTAGCCACATCCGGAATGCTATTTTATTCAAAGCAGTCTCATATACGTAAAAGAGAGCAGTAAAGTCACTAATTTAGAAGCGGGGACAAATATAATGTCTACAGTACACGAGAGTTTTGTTTAGCAACAAGCTTTAGTTTTAGTTTTTCAGCTTCAGTAATCGTCTTTATTTAGCACATTTGTTCTCATTCTTACCTTTTGTAGAAGACATTCATTCAGACAACTTTCGTGCAACTGTAGTCCTGAACATTTTGTACAGTAGAGTCTTTATAGTGGTGTTATATTTTGTACATAATCAAAGATTAAATTTCCCACATGATGATTGGCACATTCCAGTACAGGTTATCAGAATGAGGCCATTGACAAAAAGTTTAACTTTCAATAGTTTACATATAGACTGTAACTTCACCTTTAATATCAAACTAAATGAAGCTATTAAATGTTTCTCAAAAATAATCTGAAGACAGAACTTCCAGCTTTAGGGCAAGCATAAACCAGGTAATAATAAATTGGCCATTTAATACATATGTGCATATAAATATATTCCAATGGAAAAGCATCTGTGGTTAAAATGGGCAGCTGAGATATGTATTCTAAAGATAACCGTGATATTTTTAGATTCTTTTCACAGCCATGAAAATAAATACTTTTCCCTTATTGAAATATTTTCCTTCTCTCCAGTGATGCAATCCTTTCTACTCCCTTCTCTTTGTGTTTTTTGTTCCCCCTTCCCTTGTTTGTTTGTCTTGTTAGGAATTCTACATCAGTTATAAAATTATGTAGATATTGAAGGTATTAATACAATTAAAAAGTAGTCTTCAGAATATCTGTTCTAATGTACATTACAAGCAGCAGTCAGTTTGAAATCAAAAGGATAGCTATGTAAACAAACTGTGCTGTCTATCAAATATATAAGGAACTGCAGGTGCTGGAATCTTGAACAAAACACAAAGTGCTGGAGCAACTCAGCAGGTCAGATAGCATCTGTAGAGGGAAAGGCCTGGCACCAGTGTAAGGGTCAGGACCCTTCTTCAGATTGGGGTCTGAAGAAGGGTCTCAACCTGAAACACACCTTTCCATTCTCTCCCCAGATGCTGCCTGACCCACTGAGTTCCTCCAACACTTTGTTCTATGCTTTTTATTGACATGATCATGAAATAATTGTGTGCACATCAACCAAGTGTAAGACAATGGGGTTTGTTAATTGGCCTACATCGAGCCAGACATCTTCAGTTTATGTTATTTCACATCTCTGTGATAGAGATGACACAGACCAGACTCCTCTCCATTGACTCCATCAACACTTCATGCTGCCTTGGAAAATCATAGACTTGTCCGTCTCGTCATTCCTTCTTCTCCCTGCTCCCATCCCATCTTCTCCCTGCTCCCATCCCAATTCTTAAGGGGTTGGATAGGCTAGATGCAGGAAGATTGTTCCCGATGTTGGGGAGGTCCAGAACAAGGGGTCACAGTCTAAGGATAAGGGGGAATTCCTTTAGGACCGAGATGAGGAAAACATTTTTCACACAGAGAGTGGTGAGCCTCTGGAATTATCTGCCACAGAAGGTAGTTGAGGCCAGTTCATTGGCTATATTTAAGAGGATGTGGCCCTTGTGGCAAAAGGGATCAGGGGGTATGGAGAGAAGGCAGGTACAGGATACCGAGTTGGATGATCAGCCATGATCATATTGAATGGCGGTGCAGGCTCGAAGGGCCGAATGGGCTACTCCTGCACCTATTTTCTATGTTTCTATCCAGCAGAAAGTACAGAAGCTTGAAAGTGCACACCATCAGACTCAGAAACAGATTCTTCCCTTCCCAGGCTGAACTTCCATAAGCTAGGGCACTGTTTGATTCCCCTCTACCCCACTGAGGACATTGGTCTAAGTAACTGATGCATTAAAAATACTGAGAACTATATTTTTTCCATTATATTTGTGTTTGAACTGATTTTATCTATGTATGCTATATCAGATCTGTTTGGATAGCATGTAAAACAAAGCCTATCACTGTACCTTGGTAAAAGTGACAACGGTAAACAAACCTAAAGATGAAGGAAACTTCCAGAATAAATTATCTTTTTTTTGGCACATTGAAAAGGTCATAAGCATATTTGTCTATCAACAATTGGGGTATTTGTATGCTCGAGAATCAGCCCTCACAGCACTAATTTTGAATATCTGCTTTGTCTATCCTCAGAAGGTTTTATATCGTCTATATGAATTACCTTGTTCCAGCAAAAGATTTTTTAACATTCAGGGGTGGCTTGTAAGTTACAGTGAGCTCCACATGTGTCATTCAATGGAACCTTTCGCCCTCAAAATATTATAGCTTTTGAAATTGGATCACCAGCTTTTATCTTTGATCTTAAGAGAGTATAAGAACGTGATGTACTTTGAGATTGGAGAACCTCTCGTGTAGACTGCAAGAGAATGTCTGCTTCTCCTGATGAATAGAGACTTTTATATCAACCAGCTTCAGTCTCTGAGTGGCTTAGTTCACAAGTCACAACAGTCTCTAGTAGATTTCTTCATAATCTTTAAAATACTATACATTTCTATCTGAAATCATTGCCACAAATGTAGCTCAGAACTGAGGGATAATTACTGGCATAGAATCAAGGAACAAAGTCCAGACCTTTCAGGCACCACAGCATGCAGGTTGGGGCTGGAACAAGAGGACTGGTCACCAAAGTCTTGCTCGGTCATAACTATTTTGTTGGATACAGAAAGGCTGAAGACATTGATCTGAGAGTTGGGGTCTGCAGTGGAGAGCGAGTGTCCTGTGGAGAAGCTAAAACCAAAGGTTGGAGACCAGAAATGGCTGGAATGCCTTCAGATGACAATCAACATGAACTAAATTCACACTGAATAATAAACTAAGGTCATGAGGTTAGTGCAGAGTCATCTGCTCAGCAGGCCAGGCACTGGAAAGCAGTATTTTTTTTTTTTGTCTTAAGAACAAATGGCCTGTGGTAAGGCAAGTACAAGTGTATGAGAATTTGAGAATGTCAATACCATCAGATAACATAATATTTTTCACCAACCAAGTTTGAGCTATATTTGAATTGTTCTGCATCATTAGGATCATCAGGTCTAACTACTGTTTGTTGAACGATCTGTGTCATTCTTCTCAATTTACATCAACAAATCCTAACTCCCCTCCTTCATGTAAATTCCTCTATTTCACTGATGATTATTCCTGCCTTTAGCTCACTATCTTGAGGCCATGATAACTGCCCCAGATATACCTGTAACTAATCATTTCCTTGTGCCACTCGCCTCACTAAAGTCACCTATTTCTTCACATCTTGGGAACGAAACGTTCATCTACCACTTAAACCATATAACCATATAACAATTACACCACGGAAACAGGCCCCCTCGGCCCTTCCAGTCTGTGCCGATCATTTGTTTTCCCCTAGTCCCATCTACCTGCACTCAGACCATACCCCTCCATTCCCTTCCCGTCCATATACCTATCCACTTTACTTTTAAATGTTAAAATCGATCCTGCCTCCACCACTTCTGCTGGAAGCTCATTCCACACAGCCACCACCCTCTGAGTAAAGAAGTTCCCCCTCACGTTACCCCTAAACTTCCGTCCCTTAATTTGCATGTTATGCCCTCTTGTTTGAATCTTCCCTACCCTTAATGGGAAAAGCTTATCCACGTCAACTCTGTCTATCCCTTTCATCATTTTAAAGACCTCAATCAAGTCCCCCCTTAACCTTCTGCGCTCCAAAGAATAAAGACCTAACTTGTTCAACCTTTCTCTGTAACATAGTTGCTGGATCCCAGGCAACATTCTAGTAAATCTCCTCTGTACTCTCTCTATTTTGTTGACATCCTTCCTATAATTAGGCGACCAAAATTGTACACCATACTCCAGAATTGGTCTTACCAATGCCTTGTACAATTTTAACATTACTTCCCTACTCCTATATTCAATGCTCTGATTTATAAAGGCCAGCACACCAAAGGCTTTCTTTACCACCCCATCTACATGCGATTCCACTTTCAGGGAACTATGCACAGTTATTCCTAGATCTCTCTGTTCCACAACATTCCTCAATTCCCTACCATTTACCATGTACGTCCTATTTTGATTTGTCCCGCCAAGATGTAGCACTTCACACTTATCAGCATTAAACTCCATCTGCCATCTTTCAGCCCACTTTTCCATATGGCCCAAATCTCTCTGTAGACTTTGAAAATCTACTTCATTATCCACAACACCACCTATCTTAGTATCATCTGCATACTTACTTATCCAATTTTCCACCCCATCATCCAGATCATTGATGTACATGACAAACAACAGTGGACCCAACACAGATCCCTGAGGCACCCCACTGGTCACCGGCTTCCAACCTGACAAACAGCCATCCACCATTACTCTCTGACATCTCCCCTTCAGCCACTGTTGAATCCATCTTGCTACTCCGCCATTAACACCCAAAGATTGAACCTTCTTAACCAACCTTCCATGGGGAGCCTTGTCAAAATCTGAAATCCATATAGACAACATCCACTGCTTTACCCTCATCAATTTCCCTGGTAACCGCTTCAAAAAATTCAAGAAGGTTTGTCAAACATGACCTTCCAGGCACAAATCCATGTTGACTGTTCCTGATGAGACCCTGTTTATCCAGATCCTTATATATATTATCTCTAAGTATCCTTTCCATTAATTTACCCACCACTGACGTCAAACTAACAGGCCTATAATTGCTAGGTTTATTCTTTGAACCCTTTTTAAACAATGGACCAACATGCGCAGTACGCCATCCTCCGGCACTATTCCTGTTTCTAATGACATTTGAAATATTTCTGTCATAGCTCCTGCTATTTCTACACTAACTTCCCTCAATGTCCCAGGGAATATCCTGTCAGGACCTGGAGATTTATCCACTTTTATATTTTTCAAAGTGTCAGTACTTCCTCCTCTTTGAATCTCATAGTTTCCATAGCTACTCTACTTTTTTTCCTTACTTCACATAGTTCAATATCCTTCTCCTTGGTGAATACCGAAGAAAAGAAATTGTTCAATATCTCCCCCATCTCTTTTGGCTCTGCAGATAGCTGTCCATTCTGTCTCTCTAATGGTCCAATTTTATCCCTCGTTATCTTTTTGCTATTAATATAGCTGCAGAAACCCTTTGGATTTACTTTCACCTTTCTTGCCAAAGCAACCTCATATCTTCTTTTAGCTTTCCTAATTTCTTTCTTAAGATTCTTTTTACATTCTTTATACTCCTCTAGAACCTCATTTACTCCATACCTCCTATAATTACTGTAGATATCTCTCTTTTTTCAAAACAAGTGTCCAATTTCCCTTGAAAACCATGGCTCTTTCAAATTTTTACTATTTCCTTTCACCCTAACAGGGACATAAAGATTCCTGTACTCTTACAATTTCCCCTTTAAATGTCCTCCATTTCTCTTATACATCCTTCCCATAAAACAGAGTGTCCCAATTCACTCCTTTTAAATCCTTACACATTCCCTCAAAGTTAGCCTTTCTCCAATCAAAAATCTCCACCCTAGGTCCAGTTCTGACTCTCTCCATAATTATATTGAAACTAATGGTATTGTGATCACTGGTCCCGAAGTGCTCACCAACGCATACCTCCGTCACCTGACCTGCCTCATTTCCTAACAGGAGGTCCAGCATTGCCCCTTCTCTGGTCGATACCTCAATGTACTGCTGCAAAAAACTATCCTGCCACATTTTACAAACTCCAAACCATCCAGCCCATTTACAGAATGTGTTTCCCAGTCTATTTTTGGAAAATTGAAATCTCCCACAATCACTGCCTTGTGCTTGCTATTAATATATGCTATCTCCTTACATATTTGCTCTTCCAATTCTCGCTCCCCATTTGGCGGTCTATAATACACCCCTAAAAGTGTTGCTACACCGTTCCCACTTCTCAGTTCCACCCAAATAGCCTCCCTAGACGAGCCCTCTAATCTATCCTGCCAAAGCACTGCTGTAATATCCTCCCTGACAAGCAATGCAACACCTCCCCCTCTGGTCCCTCCAATTCTATCACACCTGAAGCAACGAAATCCTGGAATATTTAGTTTCCAATCACAGCCCTCCTGCAACCATGTTTCACTGATTGCCACAACATCATATTTTCAGGTGTCAATCCTGGCTCTAAGTTCATCCACCTTTCTTACAATGTTCCTAGCATTAAAATATACACATTTTAGAAACCCACCATCCCTTATTCTCTGTCTATTATCTTTTTCCTCTTTCTCGCCTACATTTTGGGTCCGTGTGCTTCCCTTCTCTGCCTCTTGCCCCACACCCCTGTCCCCTAGCCCCCTCTACCCGAGTCCCTCCCCCAGCCTTTCTAGTTTAAAGTCTCCCCATTGGCCTTTGCAAATCTCCCTGCGAGGCTATTGGTCCCCCTCGGGTTCAAGTGCAACCCGTCCTTTTTGTACAGATCATGCCTTCCCCAAAAGAGGTCCCAGTGATCAAGAAACTTGAATCCCTGCCCACTGCACCAGTCCCTCAGCCATGCATTTATCCTCCACCTCATTCCATTCCTACTCTCACTGTCACGCGGCACAGGCAGTAATCCTGAAATCATTACCCTTTTGGTCCTTCTCCTTAACTTTCCCCCCAACTCCCTAAATTCTCCCTTCAGGACCTCATCTCTTTTTCTGCCTATGTCATTGGTACCTATGTGTACCACAACATCAGGCTCCTCTCCCTCCCTTTTCAGAATCTTTTGGACACGTTCCGACACGTGCGAGACCCTGGCACCAGGGAGGCAAACTACCATCCAGGTTTCCCGACTGCGTCCACAGAATCGCCCATCCGACAAAATTGATAACCATCTACCATTTGGCTTAGCATCACTTTCCAATCTACTAATTTTCTCATTTTCCTTCAGCTTTGATGCTCTTGTTCTCAGTAAAGATACCCCTTTCACCATGGACATTTTGTTGTATATCCCCATCACCTCTCCCTTAACTGACAGAGACTAGAACATCATTGGCAGTACAGATCATTATCAATCGTTTGCATTTCAGGGGTCAGACCACTGATGCGTTATGGTATCCTGCTCTCTGCTAAAACTATTCACTATTTTGGAATCATCCTCAACTCCAAAATGAACATGACAAACCACCTATTTAAACCCTTTGCCTTAAGGAATCCACGGACTATTTTTATCACAAGCCCATCCATTGGGGTGGGAGATTGCAACCTTCACGTGGTCCACCCTGTTTCGACTAATGCAATCAACCCGACGAGCACAATTAGATTAAATAGAACAAGTTGACCTACAACTTTAGGCTGTGCACACCATATGCAAGAAGAAGAAGGCCATCCATTCAGATGTCTCTGCCACTTTTTTTCCCATTCTATCCAGGCACGACTGCACTAAGACTTCCTACAATCTTTCCTGAACTAAAATATATTCATTTATTTGATCCCATTAGCTACCCTGCTCTCTGAAGTAATCAGTAGAACAGTAGATAGATGACGTTTCAGGTCAGGACTCTTCTTCAGACTGATTGTCATAGGGGAAGAAAGCAGGAACAGAAGAGGGGGCAAGACAAAGCCAGGCAAGTGATAAGTGGATATAGGTGAAGGGGATTTGATTGGCAGGTGGGTGGACAAAGGCTTGAGATAAGGAGACAAAAAGGGGTAAGATAAGGGGAAAAGAGGAGTGGAATAAGAAGCCAGTGGAAGGGGGTGGGGTGAAGGAAAAGGGGGTGGGATAGTGGGAGGAAAGGGTGTGCACCCAAGTCAAGTCAAGTTTATTCGTCACATACACATACGAGATGTGCAGTGAAATGAAAAGTGGCGATGCTCGTGGATTGTGCAAAAAAAAAACAAACTACAAAACAGAATGGAACAGAATCACATATTCACATATTACATATTTGTGGGAGGAAAAAAATAAAAAACAGCAATTTTAAAAAGACACCACACAACAGTAAAATGGTACAGTAAGTTAGTCCCTGGTGAGATAGGAGTTTACTGTCCTAATGGCCTCCGGGAAGAAACTCCTTCTCATCCTCTCCATTTTCACAGCATAGCAATGGAGGTGTTTGCCTGACCGTAGCAGCTGGAACAATCCGTTGCTGGGGTGGAAGGGGTCCCCCATGATCTCATGACCCAGGTGGAGTACAGGAAAGAGAGGGAGAAAAAGAGGGTTGGGGGATGTTACTTTCCTAAAACTGGAGAATTCATTGTTCATACTATTTGGCTTGTAAACTACCCAAGCGGAACATGAGCTGCTGGTCCTTCAGTTTGTGTGTGGCTTCACTGGCAGTGGAGGTGGTCCAGGACAGAAAGCTCAGTGTGGGAATGGGAAGGGTAGTTAAAATGTTTAGTAACGGAGATCCAGCAGGCCTAGGTGGACCGGGCTCAAGTGTTAGGTAAGAAGGTCACTTAATCTACGCTTGGTCTCGCCAATGTAAGTAAATCCACGTTGGGAGCACCAAATACACTAAATGAGGTTAGATGAGGTGCATGTGAACCTCTGTCACACGTGAAAGGGCTGCTGTGATCAAAGGATGGATGTGAGGGGTGAGGTATAGGGACAGGTGTTACATCTCCTGCGGATGCAGGAGAAGAACCTGGGAGGAGTGGTTTAGATGGAAGGGATGAATTAATTAAGGAGTTGCAGAGGGAGTGGCCTCCATGGAAAGCGGAAAAGGGTGGAGATGAGAAGATTTTCTTTCACCTGGAAAGTTAGAATATTAGGCGGGGTGAGGGGGAACAATGTTTAGGGATAAATATACAGTATCTTAGCAAATCGTTTAAAAACTTCACCTGACGTAGACATTTGATATTTAGTTTGCTCTGTGGTGCATATTAGCAAGAGTGCAAAGTTGGCAACCTGAAACCTCATGCACTTATCCGGGAGCAACCGGATTTTATCACAAGCAGGTCAATTTAAATTGAAATGTAATTTGTGGGAAGGTATTTGTGAATAACTGCATTTAAGTACATAATTGATTCTATATTCTATTTACTGGTCTTCGGAAAAATAAACCAATTATTCCCAGAATAAAATGACAATGTTAGGCATACAAAGGAGATTGGAATACAAAGAGAAGCAATAATATTTTAATTACTCAGAGGTGTGGTGAGATTATGTTCTGTTCTGGGCATCATACCTCCTTTGTCCATTCAGGAGTACAATTCAAATTCATGTAAATAGTTTATTTAATATAAACATAGTTAATAGTCCCATGAGTAGATTAGAGAAAGTTGATTTCTCTGTGAACTTTAAAGTTTAAAAAGGATCAAGAGGGCATAATATATTAAAATTAGAGTAACTAAGCTGGAAAATCAGGAATATTTTTTTCAGTTAACATATTAAGCACATCTGGATCCCTTGCTTAAAGAATGTTATGGATGTTAGAACAATTTGATCTGTTAAGAATGAGATCAATAAACATTGTTAGGTTAGATTAGCTGGTTGAAGTAAAGAAGGTTATGTAACAAAATACTTTGCCTATCAGTCTGTGGGAACACTGGAAGAGCAAAGCAGACAAATTCCACTTCTCAGCCGTTTGTTGTTGGCAATGTATATCCAAGTACTTTAAAAATGTTATGAGATTTTCTGCTCTCTATCCCTCTTTCAAGTAGTGACCATCCAAATGAAAAAAATGCTTCTCAGCTCTCCTCTAATTGTTCTATGAACTACTTGAATTCTACGGCCTGGTTATTAACCCTTCTGGGAAGGAAAAAGACTCTTAGTATCTTCTCTGTCTGTTTCCATAATTTCAATTACACCTTGCTCTCCATGTTCCACAGAAAAATCTTCATCCTGTGCACTCCTTTACTTGTGCTAAATTTGTTCAATGGGAGATCTCCATTGTAGCCTGTGACGTGAGATCACATCCATCCTGTACTGTGACCAGACTGCATGCAGTACCCTACATGTGGTCTAACTAGTAATTAATACTGTTCTAGCATGATCCCTTGCCCCTGTGCCACAGATAATAATCTTATTTGTCCTTTTAAAAATTCCCTTATCCCTAACTCAATTATCCAGCAAAGGCATATAACCATATAGCAATTACAGCACGGAGACAGGCCCTCTCGGCCCTTCCAGTCCGTGCCGACCATTTGTTTTCCCCTAGTCCCATCTACCTGCACTCAGACCGTACCTCTCCATTCCCTTCACGTCCATATACCTATCCACTTTACTCTTAAATGTTAAAATCGATCCTGCCTCCACCACTTCTGCTGGAAGCTCATTCCACACAGCCACCACCCTCTGAGTAAAGAAGTTCCCCCTCACGTTACCCCTAAACTTCTGTCCCTTAATTCTCATGTCATGTCCTCTTGTTTGAATCTTCCTTACCCTCAATGGGAAAAGCTTATCCACGTCAACTCTGTCTATCCCTTTCATCATTTTAAAGACCTCAATCAAGTCCCCCCTTAACCTTCTGCGCTCCAAAGAATAAAGACCTAACTTGTTCAACCTTTCTCTGTAACATAGTTGCTGGAACCCTGGCAACATTCTAGTAAATCTCCTCTGTACTCTCTCTATTTTGTTGACATCCTTCCTATAACTAGGCGACCAAAATTGTACACCATACTCCAGAATTGGTCTTACCAATGCCTTGTACAATTTTAACATTACTTCCCTACTCCTATATTCAATGCTCTGATTTATAAAGGCCAGCACACCAAAGGCTTTCTTTACCACCCTATCTACATGCGATTCCACCTTCAGGGAACTATGCACAGTTATTCCTAGATCCCTCTGTTCCACAGCATTCCTCAATTCCCTACCATTTACCATGTACGTCCTATTTTGATTTGTCCTGCCAAGATGTAGCACTTCACACTTATCAGCATTAAACTCCATCTGCCATCTTTCAGCCCACTTTTCCAAATGGCCCAAATCTCTCTGTAGACTTTGAGAATCTACTTCATTATCCACAATACCACCTATCTTAGTATCATCTGCATACTTACTTATCCAATTTTCCACACCATCATCCAGATCATTGATGTACATGACAAACAACAGTGGACCCAACACAGATCCCTGAGGCACACCACTGGTCACCGGCTTCCAACCTGACAAACAGCCATCCACCATTACTCTCTGACATCTCCCATTCAGCCACTGTTGAATCCATCTTGCTACTCCGCCATTAACACCCAAAGATTGAACCTTCTGAACCAACCTTCCATGGGGAACCTTGTCAAAGGCCTTACTGAAATCCATATAGACAACATCCACTGCTTTACCCTCATCAATTTCCCTAGTTACCGCTTCAAAAAATTCAAGAAGGTTTGTCAAACATGACCTTCCAGGCACAAATCCATGTTGACTGTTCCTGATCAGACCCTGTTTATCCAGATGCTTATATATATTATCTCTAAGTATCCTTTCCATTAATTTGCCAACCACTGACGTCAAACTAATAGGTCTATAATTGCTAGGTTTATTCTTTGAACCCTTTTTAAACAATGGAACAACATGCGCAGTACGCCAATCCTCCGGCACTATTCCCGTTTCTAATGACATTTGAAATATTTCTGTCATAGCTCCTGCTATTTCTACACTCACTTCCCTCAATGTCCTAGGGAATATCCTGTCAGGACCTGGAGACTTATCCACCTTTATATTTTTCAAAAGTGTCAGTACTTCCTCCTCTTTGAATCTCATAGTTTCCATAGCTACTCTACTTTTTTCCCTTACCTCACTGAGTTCAATATCCTTCTCCTTGGTGAATACCGAAGAAAAGAAATTGTTCAATATCTCCCCCATCTCTTTTGGCTCTGCAGATAGCTGTCCATTCTGGTTCTCTAATGGTCCAATTTTATCCCTCGTTATCCTTTTGCTATTAATATAGCTGTAGAAACCCTTTGGATTTACTTTCACCTTTCTTGCCAAAGCAACCTCATATCTTCTTTTAGCCTTCCTAATTTCTTTCTTAAGATTCTTTTTACATTCTTTATACTCCTCTAGCACCTCATTTACTCCATGCCTCATATAATTATTGTAGATATCTCTCTTTTTTCGAAACAAGTGTCTAATTTCCCTTGAAAACCATGGCTCTTTCCAATTTTTACTATTTCCTTTCAACCTAACAGGGACATAAAGATTCTGTACTCTTACAATTTCCCCTTTAAATGTCCTCCATTTCTCTTCTACATCCTTCCCATGAAACAAAGTGTCCCAATTCACTCCTTTAAAATCCTCACACATTCCCTCAAAGTTAGCCTTTCTCCAATCAAAAATCTCCACTCTAGGTCCTGTTCTGACTCGCTCCATAATTATATTGAAACTAATGGCATTGTGATCACTGGTCCCGAAGTGCTCACCAACGCATACCTCCGTCACCTGTCCTGCCTCATTTCCTAACAGGAGGTCCAGCACTGCCCCTTCTCTGGTCGGTACCTCTATGTACTGCTGCAAAAATCTATCCTGCACACATTTTACAAACTCCAAACCATCCAGCCCATTTACAGAATGAGTTTCCCAGTCTATTTTTGGGAAATTGAAATCTCCCACAATCACTACCTTGTGCTTACTACTAATATCTGCTATCTCCTCACATATTTGCTCTTCCAATTCTCGCTCCCCATTTGGCGGTCTATAGTACACCCCTAAAAGTGTTGCTACACCGTTCCCACTTCTCAGTTCCATCCAAATAGCCTCCCTAGACGAACCCTCTAATCTATCCTGCCAAAGCACTGCTGTAATATCCTCTCTGACAAGCAATGCAACACCTCCACCTCTGGTCCCTCCAATTCTATCACCCCGGAAGCAACGAAATCCTGGAATATTTAGTTTTCAATCACAGCCCTCCTGCAACCATGTTTCACTGATTGCCACAACATCATATTTCCAGGTGTCAATCCAGGCTCTAAGTTCATCCACCTTACTTACAATGCTCCTAGCATTAAAATATGCACATTTTATAAACCCACCATCCTTTATTCTCTGTCTATTATCTTTTTCACCTTTCTCGCCTACATTTTGGGTCCGAGTGCTTCCCTTCTCTGCCTCTTGCCCCACACCCTGTCCCCTAGGCCCCTCTACCTGAGTCCCTCCCCCCAGCCTTTCTAGTTTAAAGTCTCCCCAGTAGCCTTTGCAAATCTCCCTGCCAGGATATTGGTCCCCCTCGGGTTCAAGTGCAACCCGTCCTCTGCGTACAGATCATGCCTTCCCCAAAAGAGGTCCCAGTGATCAAGAAACTTGAATCCCTGCCCACTGCACCAGTCCCTCAGCCACGCATTTAGCCTCCACCTCATTTCATTCCTACTCTCACTGTCACGCGGCACAGGCAGTAATCCTGAAATCGTTACCCTTTTGGTCCTTCTCTTTAACTTTCCCCCCAACTCCCTAAATTCTCCCTTCAGGACCTTGTCACTTTTTCTGCCTATGTCATTGGTACCTATGTGTACCACAACATCAGGCTCCTCTCCCTCCCTTATCAGAATCTTTTGGACACGTTCTGACACATGCAAGACCCTGGCACCAGGGAGGCAAACTACCATCCGGGTCTCCCGACTGCGTCCACAGAATCGCCTATCCGACCCCCTAACTATAGAGTCCCCTATTACAATTGCCCTCCTCTTTTTGCTACCCTTCTGAGCATCAGGGCCGGTCTCTGTGCCGGAGGCCCGGCCGCTGTTGTTGCCCCCAGCTAGGCTGTCCCCTCCAATCGTACTCAAACCCGAGTACCTATTTTCCAGGTGTACGGTCACAGGGGTACTCTCTAGCCCCTGCCTCTGCCCCTTGCCCTTCCTAACCGTGACCCACTTGTCTGCCTCCTGTGGTCTGGGAGTGACTACCTCCCTGTAGCTCCTCTCTATGACCTCATCGCTCTCCCTGACCAGACGGAGGTCATCGAGCTGTTGCTCCAGGTTCCTAACACAGTCCTTTAGGAGCCCCATCTCGACACACCTGGCGCAGATGTGGACGTCTGGAGGGCTATCAGATTCCCTGACCTCCCACATCTGACATCCAGAACAGTACACTGCCCTGGCCTTCATACTCCCCCCTTACACAGGATACAACAAACTGCTGGGATCTGACTGCCAATCAGCTGCTTTCCCTAGTCCACTTCCCACCAATCAGCGGCTTCCTCAAAAAAACCCACTTCTCCAAATGGAATGTTATGGATTTGTTATGAATGTTATGGATCCACAGGAGCCGTTGGAAGAGAAGGAGGGGGAGGAGCGACACCCGACCGGTAAGCTTTAAAATCAAGCGCGGGGCTTGTTTTTATATCCATATCTTCCCCAAATGGGACTAGCTCAGTTAGGCAACTTGGTCAACGTGGACAAGTTGGACCAAAAGGGCCTATTTCTGGGTTGTATGACTCTATGGTGCTAGAATTAGGTCTGGCTCTGCAATGCATCAGGACTGATGAAGCGCCATGAAGAATAAGGAACTGAGGTGAGGAATTATTTTAAAAACCTGCTTTTGGTGGTGTTTTCCAAGATCAAGGGTATGAGAACTGGTCAGGCAGATGAGCAACTACAAACAGAGGTACTCTGACATCCCCTTTATGCGGGACAATCAAATGTCTCACTCAGCAGATCAGCGGATCTGTCGAATGAGAAACGGAGTTAAAATTTCAGGTAGGCAAACCAACATCAGAATTGACCTGGAGACTTGTTTTTATATCTCCACATATCCTACCTGAACTCCAGGGTATTTATGCCATTTTCTGTTTTCACTTCAGTTTCTAGAATCTCCAGATTTTCTTTTGCTTCAAATATAAATGTTTCAGATGGTCCTAATTCTAGCATTATGCCCCCCCCCCCCCCCCCCCCCGCTTACAGACTCAAAGGGTCTAACACCTGTTCTCAAAAAAAATTTGGGGCCCTATTTTCCCAGATATTTTAGGTGCCAGGGAGCCACAAGATGGTCAAGGTATTAAACTTGGCTTTACCGCAAGATCCAAGCTTGGCAAATGTATGCAGCTACACTCTGGACAAGAGTTCCTTGGGAAGAAATGAGCATGTGGTTAAATTAGCACTTAATTTTCACTGAGGAAGTGAATGCCAACTTGATGGCTAGTGCTTCATGTAAGCAACCTTTTCCACAAAATTAAGCAATTGATAGTGAATTTTACAAGTGCTACTTAAAGCTAAGCTCAGCTTTCACAGTTTGTTCACCGTTGGCAATCCACTGATTGCTCTGGATTTCCGGTACAAGTCTTTGATTACATTGATTGCTTTTCAGAGGCGGTGTGAAGTGCAGATGGAGCCAAGTGGTTATTGATGGATTCCCAGTTTCAGAAGATAAAACCTGGTGATCATAAGAAACTGGCCATAACATCCACCTATTGTGCCAGAGAACAAAAGAGATTGGGATTGACTTCAGAAAGCAAAGCGGTAGACACACCCCATTGATGGTGGCAATGTAGAAAGTGTCAAGTTCTTAGGAATAAACATCACTAGCAATTTGTCGTGGAACAGCTACATTAAACCTATGGCCAAGAAAGCACATCAACTCTTCTACTTCTTTAGAAGGCATAGGAAGTTCAGCATGTCCCTAACAACCGTCACCAACCTCTACTGGTTATCCGGATGCATCACAGTATTAGCAAACATGGTAAATCTTAGAGAGGAGACATAAATAAATGCAAATGTGGGAATCGTGCATAGAACACAAACTGCTGGAGTAACTCAGTTGGCCAGACAGCATTTCTGGAAAATGTGAATAGGTCACAAGTAACTGCAGATGCTGGAATCTTGCACAGAACACAATCCTAAGATGGTTAGTCACATTTATCTAAACAAAATTCAAAACTGTCATACTTGCAATGGCCAGTGATAAAGATGCTATGATATCTATGATTGTTATGCAGGTTATGCTGTTGATTTGTAAAAGTGTTCACCACAATATTATTTTTACAATTTAAAATTACCAGGAAGAGCTTTTCGAATATTTTAGAATAGTCGAACGTCAGCACAATATATTTTCCATTACTGACTTCAATAGGTTTTTAGCAAAAGGAAGGCCAAAAATGTTGAAAATACCATTCATTCACTGGGCAGATTTCACCATCCCCTTGTGCCAACCTGCCTTAATAGAAAATTTGCATAAACTGAAGGCGGTATAATTTATTTTTTGTTCACCCACTGCCAGTTTTCCAGTCTTAATCCTCATCTCAGTTACTACAGTTCAATTACAGACCGCAAAAGACCAGCATTTATAGAACCAATGGCCAATGTGTTCCAAACCCTCTCCCCCGGTATTTATAACACTCCTGGATTGAGCAATCACACATCTTTTTAAAGACAGATACTCTGTGACTAATTCAGGGAAACAATGTCAAATTTAATCAACTCAATGGCTATTGTCCTGGATATTGAGTTTGTAACTTAGATATTTGCAAATTTAATAAAAAAAATACACAAACAAGTTCCTCATATAAACTTTGCAAGCTTTATGAATCAAATATCCATCCATAATGAACATTACTTGATGTTTTTCCATTTAATATTTCAAGTAATACAAGATATTTTTAAAATGGCAAAGTCTTTTCCCAGCCTGAAGACGATAGAACAAATATGGTCCAGGAAGTAACTGACTATGATGGACATGCCTGCCACTCAATAAAAGCAATTTGTTTCCAAAACCTTGAGGAGAGAATATTTTAATGTTTACAGTGAACATGCATATTTTACCCCATTTTCACTTCTAAAGCTGGTAGTTGGTTCCTCAGATTAATGACTTTTCTGCAAAAACTCTTGAAATTCAACCTAGTTCCATGTTCATCAAGGAACCTACTTACATGTACACAACCTAGTAGGTTTTCAAAAACTCTGGTGATGGGGAACTTCTTGTAAAAACAATAATCCTCCCACTCTTTTTGTGCATCTGAGTTCAATCCCAATCTCCTTTGTTTTATGGATCACAAGTGTTTGAGAATTATCATAGAGGATGATTTGTCACCTATCCCCACTGATTGTGGTCTGTTACTCAGGAAGTCGAGGATCCAGTTACAGAGGGGAGTACCATGTCCAAGTTCCACGAGTTTGGAGATGAGTTTGGTTGAGATAATGGTATTGAAAGCAGAGCTATAGTAAATGAATACAAGTCTTACATTGTCTTTTATCCAGCTGTTCCAGGGATACGTGTTGGGCCAGAGAGATTGCATCAGCCTTGGACCTGTTGTGGCAGTAGGTGAACTGCAGTGGGTCAAGGCTGCGTGATAGAAGTTAATGTCTGCTATAACCAGCCTCTCAAAGTAGTTCACGATGGTGGATGTCAAGGCCACTGGTACATACATTTTTCATAGTCTGAAGAACAAAGATAACAGCAAGTGATTCAATACAATTTCAATTGCTACGATGGTGTTGTTCGCGGTGGCAATATGCTGTGTTTGACACAAAACCTCTGAATATTCAAAGCACCTTTGCTGGGCCAGAATAGTTTAAATGGATGGTCTAAAAGCTTTTAAGATAACATGGACAACCAAAACTGGTGGATACAAGGTGACTCTCTGGATAAACAAATATCCCAGTTATTCATGGACAGAGCAAATATGCCCATGACCAAAAATGACAAAATAAGTGGTCTGGAAGCTTTCTTGATCTTTGATGACTGAGATGAGTGTTGTTTGCTGCTTGGTTTGATGTAACAAATTAACTTAGCCTGGCATAGAAATACGGCAGCACAGAGGCGCAGCGGGTAGAGCCACTGCCTCACTGCCCCAGAAACCTGGGTTTGATCCTGACCTTGGGTGCGGTCTGTATGCAGTTTGCACATTTTCCAGTGGGTCCCCGGTTTCCTCCCCGTTCCCAAGACATGCGAGTTTGAGGGTTAACTGGCCTCTGTAAGTTTTCCTAGTGTGTAGGAAGTGGATACGAAATGGAATGACATATAACTACTACTGTGACCGTGTGATTGAAGGTCGACGTGGATTCAGTGGCCCAAACAGCCTGTTTCGTGCTTATCTTTCAATCAATCAAAAGCACCATTGTGTAACATTTGGCCGATACATACAAGAACGTCACACAGTCAAGTTCAACAACTCCACTCTGATTCTCCTGCCACCCACCTACACTACAGTTAAGTTGGATTAACCAGTTAACCTACCAGCAAATCTTTGAGATGTGCGAGGAAACTGGGTTAGCTAGAGGAAATCTACATGGTTACTGCAAAGGCTTGAACACACCACACACACAGCATGGAGGTCAAAACCCATCATTGGAACTGTGTGGCAGCAGCACTAACTCACAGCATCTATTGATCATACATTGGAGTCATTTTCTATGATTTCACTTTGACATTTTCTCCAGCCTGAAGGGTCCTCCATCCACCGTATGGACCGTACACTCGCATCTGGGAAAGGGAGAGGAGGGGGCGTCTTCCTCATGGTCAACTCTGCGTGGTGCTCAGACGTGGCAGTCCTGTCCAACTCCTGCTCTCCACACATCGAACATCTGGCGGTGAAGTGCCGTCCCTTCTACCTCCCAAGGGAATTCACCTCCATCATCCTGACCACAGTCTACATCCCACCCCAGGCAGACGTCCGTCTGGCACTGGAGGAGCTGCACGCCATGGTCAACACACACCAGACGTCTTACCCCGAGGCATTTACCACCATTGCTGGAGACTTCAATAAGGCAAACCTCAAGAAATTGCTCCCTAACTTCCCCACAGCCATCAGGCTATTAAACCTGGTTCGGACAAAACTCTTAACATTAACTGACCATTATCTGTTTATTTGCACTTTATCTGTTTATTTATTCATGTGTGTATTGATTTATGTAATGGTATATGGACACATTGATCTGTTCTGTATTCATGCCTACTATGTTCTGTTGTGCTGAAGCAAAGCAAGAATTTCATTGTCGTATCAGGGACACATGACAATAAACGCTCTTGAATCTTGAAGTTATCAACCTATTTTCTATACAATTCTTCTACCAGCTGCCTCAAATCCCATGCCTTTCTGTACCTCATCAAAGCAACCATTTTACCGGGGTAAAGTATATTATGCAGTCTATGAAAATGCTGACAGTACATCTCAATGGTTCAATGGTTCTTTATTGTCACATATGCACAGCAGTGAAATTCTTTTGCACAACCCACACCATAGTTTGGCACTGTTTACAAAGGAAAAGTCCAAACTCCAAAACTTCCCATATGCTGGAGCGCTCCCGATCCAGGTAAGAACCAGGCTGGTGCCAGCCTGTGACCCAAAATCCATCGTTGCCGAACCACCTCTATCCCAGGGGGTGTGGCCTGTGGCCGAACTTGAAGGCGCTGGAGACAATACCCCAGTCCATTTCCTACCTGTCCACTCCTCACGTCTGTCACCACCAGCGGCTCGCTATTCGACTCTCTCTCTTTGGGGATTCCGAGCTACCCCCTGCAGGCAGCGGCTCACCATGTCTTTATTCTCGTTGGCCACAGGGTCCATTCTTGTCTCAGTGGCCGCTGGGTCTTTGTTCTTGTCGACCACGGGGTCTGTCCTTGTTCTCTGCAGCCACCACGGTGTCTGTCCTTGTTCTTGGTTGGTCGCCAGGTCCTCTCTTTTCCTCCGAGAGGGCATGAGCATCGTCTGTTGGCATCTCCTGTATCTCGTATAAAATACCTGTCTCCATTTATGTTGTCTTTGGCACAGAACATTTTTCCTTGTTTGAAAAATATATCGTGCACCACATAAAAAACAGCAAAGTCTGAAATTGCTATGGTTTATACTGCAGTGCAAATTTAAGATTGGATGATTGAGCTGGATCTAAAGTGAGCCTGTTCTTTTATGTTTCTGAGAGAGCCGAGAAAATATCTTCTGGAAAGATTCATTCCTACTGCCATGTTGCTGAAAGAACAATTTTACAAAAGGCTTCTGTGCATGACCTGAAATGATCTTGTGTTTGGAGTCCTTTATCCAAGTACGAAGTTTGTACTACACTAGTACTACACTAATTATATTTCAGAATGTATAATCCAGAGGACCATGTGAACATGTGTTGTCTCAGATTTCAGTTCATGCTCAATTCATAAATATAATCACATGTTCGTGACTTTTTGTGAACCATTAGAATTTTTTTGATAAGAGTGGATGCAGTTTTTTGACTTACATGGTTTGTAACGGGACCATTTAATGATGAAATCTTTAGGGTACATTTAATACAATAGTCATTAAACATGTGACAAAATGCTAAAGGCTAATTACAGAACAGAGAGGCCAATAACTCCAGGATGAATTACAGTAAGTCATTTGTTTTCAGATCACAAGTTTTAGATGAATTGCTTAGTTTGAGTTCAAGTTAACTTTAACTGAAGATAATTTATCATAATTATGAATGGAAAAAATGAATTAATGTTTTTATTCAAAACATGCAAAGGTCTCAAAGCAGATTTTCATCATTATAATTTTGGCTGAGCAAGTAAAGGATGCAAAAAACATTCAAAACCATCGAGACCACGGGAATTAGTTATTTTGAGAGGATGAAAGGAAACACTGTGGGTACTCTGGTACTAAATATTGCTGTTTAAAAGTAAAGTTTTAGCCTGCAATTATTTTGCTAGTTACAGTATGATTTGAATATTATGTTTTTAGCCATGGCGCACTGATTAAGAGTAATTCTCTGAGCAAGGTAAATGTAATCTGCACAGATACATTTCTACTGAAGGTATGCAGTGCAGTGATTGACCAGTACCATGTTTCAGTGTGGCTCAAAGACCAAGAGACTGAAGAAGCTGCAGCAGGGATTCCTATGTCGAAAAATCCAGAATTTTGGAGGAATTAGAGTTTCACTGTACCTTAATTGGTACATGTGACAATAATCTGTCCTTTGAAACCCTTGAATTGCACAAAGTAGTCAAATTAATTTAATAACTATAGACAATAGGTGCAGGAGTAAGCCATTCGGCCCTTCGACCCTGCACCACCATTCACTGTGATCATGGCTGATCATCCACACTCAGTACCCCGTTCCTGCCTTCTCCCCATATCCCCTGACTCTGCTATCTTTAAGAGCTCTATCTAACTCTCTCTTGAAAGCATCCAGAGAATTGGCCTCCACTGCCTTCTGAGGCAGAGAATTCCACAGATTCACAACCCGCTGTGTGAAAAGGTTTTTCCTCATCTCAGTTCTAAATGAGCATACCCCTTATTCTTAAACTGTGGCTCCTGGTTCTGGACTCCCCCAACATCAGGAACATGTTCCATAGAAACATAGAAAATAGGTGCATGAGGAGGCCATTCGGCCCTTCGAGCCAGCACCGCCATTCATTGTGATCATGGCTGATCGTCCCCAATCACTAACCCATGCCTGCCTTCTCCCCATATCCCTTGATTCCACTAGCCCTCTATCTAACTCGCTCTTAAATCCATCCAGTGACTTGGCCTCCACTGCCCTCTGTGGCAGGGAATTCCACAAATTTACAACTCTCTGGGTGAAAAAGTTTTATCTCATCCCAGTCTTAATTGGCTTCCCCTTTATTCCCTGCCTCTAGCGTGTCCAAACCCTTAATAACCTTAAATGTTTCAATAAGATCGCGTCTCATCCTTCTAAATTCCAGAGTATACAAGCCCAGCCGCTCCATTCTATCAACATATGACAGTCCTGCCATCCCGGGAATTAACCTCGTGAATCTACGCTGCACTCCCTCAATCACAAGAATGTCCTTCAAATTTGGTGACTAAAACTGTGCACAATACTCCTGGTGTGGTCTAACTAGGGCCCTATACAACTGCAGAAGGACTGGCAATAGTCCATATACAGGTATAAATATTTTTATCTACAATAAATGCCCATTTCCCTCACTGCAACTGGAAAGCAATCTTTTCTCCTCAAATTGCTGATATGTACACAAATCTTAATGTCATCCAGTAACTTCTAGAGTGTTCCCAGTTAGTTGCTATATACTGATCGTTAAATTGCAAAACTATGCAAAATAAACAAAATACGATAAATTCTGAAAATTTGAAATAGAAATATTAAAGGCAAATTATACAATATTTGGGGGAAGAGACGAATTTACTATCTCCAGACAATGACTTCTCATCATAACTTTTTTCCAGTTTTGAGATGCACACGAAGGAAATGGAAAGGGGAGAGCAAATGGGAAAGTGTGATAGAATACAGGATAGATAGATTAAATAATCAAAAGGAAGATCAAGTAAGGCTGAGGGGAGTGGTAATGAGACACATGGCAAAACAAAAGGACACAAAGTGCTGGAATGACGCAGGTCAGGCAGAATCCCTGGAGAACAAGGATAGGTGACAGCCTCACAACCCCGAGGCAGCCTTCATTGTTGCGGGTGACTTCAATCACTCCAACCTGAAGACTGTACTCCTCAAATTCCACCAACATGTCTCCTTCGTCACAAGAGAAGACAAGACACTGGACAAAATGTACACAAATATGGCAGAAGCTTACAAAGCCATCCCCCTCCCCCACCTTGGTCAGTCTGATCACTTCTCATTGTTCCCGGTCCCAAAGTACTCCCCACTCATAAGATGTGTTAAACCCACAGTGAGGACAGTTAAAGTTTGGTCAGAGAAGGTGGACTCCACACTTCAGCAGTGTTTTGGAAACACTGACTGGAATGTGTTTGCAGCTCAGGCCACCCTTGACTCCCACACGGACATAGACACTTATACATCCTCTGTTTTGGGCTTTATCAACTCCACCATCAACAGTGTCACCACCCTCAAACGGATTACCACATTCCCGAATCAGAAGCCATGGATGAACAGCGAGGTCAGGCTACTGCTGAAAGCATGGGACACCGCTTTCAGGTTAGGCGATGCTCTTAGCTTACAGTTCATCCAGGGCTAACCTGAAGAGGGGCATCAAGAAGGCCAAGCATAGCTACAAGCTTAGGATTGAGGAGCACTTCAATAACAACTCCGACCCCTGACGCATGTGGCAACGCATCCAGGCCATCACGGACTATAGATCCACCAACACCACCCCCATATCTAGCGACACATTCTTCCTTGAGGAGCTTAACCACTTTTATGGCTGCTTTGACGGGGACAATCAAGAGATGGCCATCAAGGCTGTGCTCCCTGCTGATCACCAGCCCCTCACACGTAAGGCTGCTGGCCCTAACGGCATCCCCGGGCGCGTCCTCAGGACCTGTGCTGCGCAACTGGCAGACGTCTGGACTGACATCTTCAACCTGTCACTTGCCCAAGCAGTTGTCCCCACGTGCCTTAAAACCACCTCCATCGTGCCGGTGCCAAAACACTCCACTGCGGCGAGCCTCAACAACTTCCGCCCAGTTGCACTTACTCCCATCATCACCAAGTGCTTCGAGAGGCTGGTCCTGGCACACCTCAAAGGCTGCCTACCTCCCACACTGGACCCCTATCAGTTTGTCTACCGCAAGAACAAGAGTACGGAGGATGCCATCTCAACGGCACTCCACTCCGCCCTTTTCCATCTCGACAACAGGGACACCTACGTGAGAATGCTGTTCATCGACTATAGCTCAGCATTTAACACCATTATCCCCTCAAACTCAGCGACCTGGGCATGAACCCCTCCCTCTGCAACTGGTTACTGGACTTCCTAACTGACAGACCCCAGTCTGTTAGGTTGGACAACCACACCTCTTCAACCCTCACCCTGAACAACGGCATTCCACAGGGCTGTGTGCTGAGCCCACTCCTCTACTCTCTCTTCACCTATGACTGCACACCTGTAATGGTACTAACACCATCGTCAAGTATGCAGATGATACAACGGTGATTGGCCTCAACAGCGACAACGATGAGTTGGCCTATAGGGAGGAGGTGCAGCTCCTAGCAGCATGGTCCGCTGACAACAACCTGGCCCTTAACTCCAAGAAGACCAAGGAGCTCATTGTGGACTACAGAAGGTCTAGGGGCTGCACACACACCCCCATCCATATTAACGGGACGGAGGTGGAACGTGTTTCTTGTTTCAGGTTTCTGGGGGTCAACATCTTGGACCCACAATACCTCAATACTGGTCAAGAAGGCTCACCAGCGTCTCTTCTTCCTGAGGAGACTGAAGAAGGTCCATCTGTCTCCTCAGATTCTGGTGAACTTCTACCGCTGCACCATCGAGAGCATCCTTACCAACTGTATCACAGTATGGTATGGCAACTGCTCTGTCTCCGACCGAAAAGCACTGCAGAGGGTGGTGAAAACCGCCCAACGCATCACCGGTTCCTCACTCCCCTCCATTGAGTCTGTCCAAAGCAAGCAATGTCTGTGAAGGGCGTGCAGCATCGTCAAGGACTGCTATCACCCCAGCCACAGACTGTTTACCCTCCTCCATCCGGGAGGCGCTACAGGTCTCTCCGTTGCCAGCCCAGCAGGTTCAGGAACAGCTTCTTCCCTGCGGCTGTTACACTACTTAACTCTGCACCCCCCCCCCCCCCCCCCCCCCGGACACTCCTTCCCCCAGTAAAATTGCACTATTGATACTGTTTGTACATATATATATATTACTGTTCATTATTCTATGTTCGCTCTGCTGGGTGAGATGCTAACTGCATTTCGTTGTCTCTGTACTGTACATTGCACAATGTCAATTAAAGATTGAATTGAATTGAGGTGGGTCTGAAATAGATTATGGCAAATGAGGCAGCATATAAGGAAAAAGAACAAATCAGTGCTGTAACTGACTAGCTGCTTGTCCATTAAATAGATTAGCACTGTTGCAATCTCCTGACAGTTGTGAGGAATTCCCCAATGGCAGGGAAATCCCCAACCTCAAAGGATCACACTTACAGTGAATACAGTACCAGGAAACACTGGAGAGGCCTCCATTGTTTCCAGAAACATGGTCAATGGGGCAGCCTGTAACTAACCCTGAAGCGCAGGGGGCTACAAACCCCCACCACCCTACACCTAACATTCTACTGGAAATGTGACATTTCCTAGAAAATAAGTTAATAAATAAGTACATTTCCTAGAAAATAAAGTTCTGGACTCAAGGGCTTTATCAAAGAGAGATGAGGGAATGCCGTTTGCTCTGTTTCACAGAGACATGACTCACACCCAGCTCCCCAGACCCAACAAAAAGGTTTTTCTATTCATCACATGGATAAAATGGCACCATCGGGGAAAGGGAGAGCCGGTGGCGTCTGCCTCATGGTCAACTCTTCATGCTGCTCAGACATAGAGGTCCTGTCCAACTCCTGCCCTCCGCATTGGCAAGTCCTGGTGGTGAATTCCCAAGGAAATTCACCTCCATCATTATGAATATGTTCTACATTCCACCCCAGGCAGATGTTCATCCTGGATGAGTTGCACGCTGTGGTCAACAAATATCAACAAATACCAGACGGCATACCCAAACACCTTTCCTATCATAGCCGGAGACTTCAACAAGGCTTCCAATCACTTCCAGACTACCGTCCGTCGCCTGCAGCACCAGAGGAGCAAACACCTTCAACCACCATTAGCCCACCATCAGAGATACTTCTCCCTCTGTCCCTCACTCTCACTTTGGGAAATCAGACAACCTAACTGTGCTCATTCATCCTGCATATAGGGAGTGACTGATGTGCGCATCCCAGTGGTGAGGACTGCACAGTGCAAGTCAGTGGAGACAGAGGATCAACTCCGGAACTGCTTGGAGTCGGTCGACAATCACAATAATACTTTATTAGCCAAGTATGTTTTACAACATACGAGGAATTTCATTTGCCAAGTCAGTCATACAAATAAAAAGTAACGGAACACACAAAACACGGTTTAACATAAACATCCATCACAGTGACCCTCCACATTCCTCACTGTGATAGAAGGTGAAAAACAATTCAATGTCTCCCCTTTGCTCTCCCGTGGGTTGGGCGCCTCGAGCTCTCCGTTGACGTGATGATCTTGACTCCCGTTGCCGGCGGCGAGCCCTCCGCGTCGAGGCGATCAGCGCTTGTATCGTGGGGGGATGTCAGCTCCCCCGCTCCGGACGGTCGAACCCCACATCGGGGCTGGTCGAACCTTCAACGACATTGGAGCTTCTGACATCCACGGCCTCTCCCGAGACTGCGAGCTCTCGATGTTAAGTACACACCTCCGCGGTGGGGCCCCAAGGTCAGTCCAAGGCGGCCTCCAGCTCCATCAATGGTAGGCCGCAAAGCGACTGGAGAATGAGATCCAAAAATTAATCGCATCTCCAGTAAGGTAAGAAACTGAAAAAAGTTTCCCCCTCCGCGCACATAAAACAAACCGGAGAAAATTTATACAGAATTTTAACACACACTAAAAATGAAAAAAAAAACCCCTAAAAATCAGATTGTTGGCTGGGCGTGCAATCATACTGAGCGATGTTCAAGGACTTGGCAATGGACCTGAATGAATATGCCACAGTCGTTACCGATTTCTAATGGGTTTACAAAATCAGTTACAGATGCTGGTGTCAGAAGATCCTTCAGGTATACCTAGTTGTGTTCTCAAAACCTATTTGCCTACTCTCACAATAGATCAACGGGGGATGCAATCTCACTGGCTCTCTACTCTGCACTAGACCACTTGGTCAATAAAAAACACATACATCTGGCTGTTGTTCATAGAATACAACTCGGCATTCAATACTATCATCCCCTCCAAACTTGTTACCAAGCTTGAAGAACTGGGTCTTTGTGCATCCCTTTGCAACTGTATCCTTGACTTCTTCATCAATAGAACACAATTGGTACAAATTGGCCGTAACTCTTCCTCCTTGATAACTATTAGCAGAGTGCCACCTCAAGGCTATGTGCTCAGTTCCCTGCTCTAGTGTAACCAGACACAGTTCCAACTCCATCTTTAAATTTGCCAATGACACAACCATTGTTGGATGAATTACAGAAACAATCAGAATATAGGATTGAGATTGATCGGCTGATTGAAAGGTGCCAGATCACCAACCTAGCTCTCAACATCAGTAAAACAAGGAGCTGATTGGTGACTTTAGAAGGGGAAGACAGAGGATCCAAAAAACTATTTTCATCAATGGGTCAGTGATGGAGGATGTCAATAACTTCAGGTTCCTGGCATGCATTTCTCTGAAGATCTGTTCTGGACTCAAAGGGGGCAGGTGATAGCACTGGCAGCTAAAATTAAAGAAACTGCAATGATATTTTATGTACATTAAGGAGAAAAGTGTAACTAGAGAGATAATAGTCCTCCTCAGAAGCCAAATTGGTAATCTATGTGTGGAACTGCAGGTGATGATCAAAGTCCTCAATGAGAATTTCTCCTGTTTTTACTGTACAGAGAAACATGAAGGCTAGTTAACTTGGGACAGTTAATGGAGATGTCTTGTGGCCAATGTGCTTACAGTCAAGGAGATACTGGATGTCCTAGGGTAGACAAAGGTAGATAAATCTCCAAGCCTGAACATATATATCCAAGGATGCTGTGGAAAGCTAGACAGGAAATTGCAGGAGCCCTGGCGGAGAAGTATGAATCATTGTTAGATACAGGTGAAGTGCGAGATGACTGGAGGAGGGTGGCTAATGTTGTGCCTGCATTTAAGAAATGGCTGCGAAAAAGCCTGGGAACTATAGATCAATAAGCCTAACATCTGTGGGAGGCAAGTTACTGGAGAGGATTCTATGGGATAAGATATATATCCATTTGGCTAGACTGGGGCTGATTAGGTTAAGTCAGCATGTGTTTATATTTGGGAGATTGTGTCGTATGAATCTGATTGAGATTTTTGAAGAAGTAACCAATACAATTGTATGGACCTTAGCAAGTCCTTTGATAAAGTTCCACATCGTAGACTCTTCTGGAGTTAGATCATATGTGATCCTGGGAGAGCTAGCTAACAATACAGAATTGGCTTAATGGGAGTAAGCAGAGTGGTGGTGGAAGTGTGTTTTTTGAACCAGGGGCCTGTGATGTATGGTGTGCCTCAGGACCCATTGCTGTTTGAAGTTTATATCGATAATTTGCATGAGAATGTACAAGGCATGATTAGCAAGTTTACAGATGATGCTAAAGTTGGTGGTTTTGTACACGGTGAAGATGGTTATAAAAAAATTACAGCAGGCTGCCAGAGGAGGTAGTTGAAGCAGGTACTATAACATAATATTTAAAAGCCTCTTGGACAGGTACATGAATAGGAAAGTTTTGTGCGGGAAAATGGGTCTTAGTTGGGGCATCTTGGTCAGCATGGATGCATTGGGCCGAAGGGCCTCTTTCTGTGCAGTTTGTGGAAAAATCAGGTGGAATTATCCAGTGCTCAGTGTTATGATCGATTATAGTGCTCTTCCCACCATTTGAAGCAAAGTACAGTTACCTCAGTATGGAATAAAGATTAAAATCCAGATTTCTTCCTCACTATTGCCTTACTCAGTCAGCTAACAGGGAAGACACTATCAGTACATTTTCAACATCAAACTTCCATCTCAAGTTATATATTTAGCTACATTAAATACTGTCACATCAACTTGGAACAATCACACTTTCTTTTAAACTATGTTCTTTCTGATGCAGCTTGATACATTTGGCCCAATTTCAGGTTTTCAGACCTTGCTCTGCACATATTATACATTGTGTAAAATGATCAGAACCTGTGTTCCAAGATTAATACCTAGTATCGCCTCTAATCCCATTTGCAACTTTGTCTTTATTACATTGGTAAACTTGAAGAGATGTTATTGGTGCACTATAGTCATGCAAAGTTGCAAGGTCATTTAGTTTTGCAACACTGTCAAAATATAACAGCATTATAAACTCCTTCATCTGCCTAACTGGTTCCAGCGTCACTGTATTTAGTTAATCCTTTTTTGGGCATAAATACAGCACTGAATGAATAAAGCACCATAGGCATTTGTTTTTATCTGACAAAATGGAGTATTATTTTTTCACCCATTTCCAGCTACTAATCTGCTGTTCTCTTAATCATCTTCTTAATGAACAACATCTCTCCCTGGCTCCCATATTTGCTGAAACTAATAACCACTTTCTGCTCTTGCTACTCATCTTCAAACCTGCTACCATCATTCATATTTTCAGAAAAGCAACCTGTGAAGCTTGCATCCTTGCAATTCCACCCCCTGCCTCACTTTCCTTTCCCAAGCCTTTAGAACTTGTGCTCATATTTTGTTGGGATGTCCTTGTTTGAATTCCTTCAATCAGAATCCAGCCCCAGTTACAGTATTGAAACACTACTTGCCATGACCACCATTTAGATCTTGCGCGGTTGGACTCACATCCTTCGCGACCTGTCAGCAGCTCTTGAGTTGACAAAGGCTAGGCCTCCAGTGCCTCCTCACTGCTATATATATATATAAATAAAAAAGGACTGTCAAAGACTAGACAGCAACGTTTTAGAATGAGAGACACATTTTAAAGATGTGCAGGGCAAGTATTTTTACACAGAATGGAGCCTGCTGTCAGAGGTGGTGGCAGAAGTGAAATACAATAGTGGAATTTAGAGGCTTTTAGATAATTACATAGATATGCAGGAATATCAATCATGTGCAGGGAATGGAGATTAATTAAATTTGGCATCATGTTCGGCACAGACATGGTGGGCTGAATGGCTTGTTCCAGTCCTGTACTTTTCTATGTTCTATGTTCCTGGTTTGCATGGCAACTCTGACAGCACAGTTTTCAACTGGCATAACCTCAGCTCCCTCCAGCTTTGCTAGCTACAAAAGTCAGTGATTGATTTTTACCAGTTTTTAAAATGGTTTTTCTCCAATAGACCCGTTGTTTCAAAACAAATACGCAATTAAAGTTTTACTGGGATGCGGAAGGCCAGTCTTGAGCAAGATTTGGCTTTAGTACTGAATTGTATGCAAACGCTGTTGTTTAAACAGAAAGCTCCAGCATTTCCATTGAGTATCAGCTAGTGAGATCCAATCCAGTATCAGTTTTCTCATGTACACTGATAACAGCAAGCTCCACCTATTTGACTGCAAATAAATTGTTTGAAAATATTCAGTACACACACATACACACAGTTAGTTTGAGGTTAATGAAAATGTGTGCGGCATCAGTGGTCAATGTCAAGGCCTCTTCCCCAGGAAAAGGGAGGGGTGAACATTTAAAACAATGTGATTTATTTAAATTGGGGTTGGCCTGATAGGGGAGAATATTACAGCTGCACTTAGAGGGGATATCCCAGTGACACTATATTGGTAGAGGCCAGGAATAGGAAAATGGTAATTACTCTGATGAGGGTCTCCCAAAAACCAACAGGAGACCGAGGAACACATACACAGGCAGATTATGGAAAGATCTAAAAGCAACGGAGTTGTTGTCGCAGGGGACTTTAATTTCCCCAACATTGGGACCCCTTTAGTACTGGAGGTCTAGATGGGGTAGAATTTTATAGGAGTTTCTTTTCACGGTATGTAGATATTCCAACATGGGAAAGGGCCATACTAGACCATGTTTTGGGAAAAGAGCCTGGTCAGGTGATTAGTTTTTCAGTGGCGGGAACATTTTTGGAAGGTGTCAGATAATTATCCTTAAAGACTGGAGAACAGTGGAAAGTGCTAAATTGGAGAAAGAATAATTATAACAATATTAGGCAAGAGCTGGGGAGAGATTGGGAGCAGGTATTACTGGGCATCTGACATGTGGGCGTTGCTTAAAGCCCAGCTTTTGCAGCAACAGTGGCCAAAACTGGAAGAGCAGTGAGCTTGGGCGACGCTTTTATATCTATGAAGCTGACAGGAAGCCCTCACCATCCTCCCGTAGCAAAACACAAGTCATTCAGGAAACGGCACCACCCATTGTGAATTGTTTACGCAAATACAAGATTACATAACTACATTATGTAACCTTTACCCAAGTCGGGGAGTATCATGAAGTTTCTACATGACTGCAGAAACACTCCAGACTTGACAGTTTTTTTAAAGACAGGAACATTTCATGTAGTCTAATACTTGGCAACTAACCTAGAACAGTCCCTATATTTATATACAAAGAAATTCCTTTCCATATCACAAATTCAATTGTTTAATTTAGAAGAAAGCTAAATTATGAAAGACCATTTACAATTAGCTGGTAGAAAATACAGATTTAGAGGTAAAACAGGTGCTGCTGAATAATCAAACTTGGACATAATATTTTGAATTTTTGTTAAGAGTATCTTGGTATGTTCTGATAAATATACATGGTATTTAGTCTGTACACAGAAAATGAATGCAAAAATACAAATTTCCAAGGTCCCACACGCAAGTTCAAGTTGTCTGATCTGAAGCTGCAGATGGCACAAGTTCTTGTCCATAGTCGCTATGAGCAGCCTTCAATGTTTCTTTCCATTTTACCGATGATGCTTTCAATGCAGTTTTTAAAATGCCTTGCATCCAGTCACTGATGGAAATAAAACAGAAACGTTCCTGTTTTTAGAAGGATGACTTCCTTTTCAAAGCTTTGCCTCGGAGGTGTTCTGCTGAACGTCTCAGTCGTCTTCTTTCTTCATGATGCTGCTTCTCAGCATCTTGTCGCTTCTTTTGCTGTTCAGACTATGAAGGAAAGTTTGAGAAATTTAAAGAGCTTGCACTTCCACAGCCCCCGCAGAAAGGCATTTTAAATCATCACATGATACAACAATGAATGCAACAGAAAGGGAGAAATCAAGAGGATTTACACTGGGGCAACCAGAGGCACATATACATTTGCGAGGTTCTTGACAACATTTGGGAAAGCTAAGCTTTTATGGGGACAAAACTACAGTGATCAAGTAAGTGACCTCCAAAGATGAACAGCATGCAAAGCAAAATATTGTGCATGCCAGAAATCTGAAAGAATAACAGAAAATGCTAGAAATATTCAACACATCCAGCAGCATCTATAGCAGAAGTAACGAGAGAGTTAATGTTTCAGCAGGTAGTTACGTTTACAAGTTCCTGACATTATAACTTAGCATTTCTTAATGTTACACTCTTGTTGTATAGAATATAACTAACACTAAATACAAAATGTCTGTTTTTTATATTCAACCATGTCCAGACATGTGTGTTGCTTCTTCATTGAAGACTTTGGAAATAAACTGCACTTCGACAATTTCTGCTGCTGAAAATGTAACTTTTTCCAACCAGACTCCCTATCTAATTTGTTAAAGTAGTTATTATTTTTTGATGTTTTCATTGCCAAACTGTTAAAGACATATTTTGTCAACAAGATTTCCGAAAATAAATAGCTCCTTCAAAAGAGCAGCTATAATTTCATAGAAACATAGAAAATAGGTGCAGGCGGAGGCCATTCGGCCGTTCGAGTCAGCATCCACATTCAATATGATCTTGGCTGATCGTCCCCAATCAATAACCCGTGCCTGCGTTCTCCCCATATCCCTTGATTCCACCAGCCCCTAGAGCTCCATCTAACTCTCTCTTAAATCCATCCAATGATTTGGCCTCCACTGCCATCTGTGGCATCTAATGACAATTAAATACTTTGACTCTAAAATTTGAAAACATCCCTGGAATAAGAAATGTCAATTATTTTTTGTTAGTCACACTGCAAAGCTGGAACTTATCTATATGCAAGAAGAAAGCCAAAATGAAAACGAACCAAATCCCTATATGTATCTACAACTTAAATTTCAGGTTGTTCTTTTGAGAAAAATAAAATATTTGACATGCCGTCTCTTTTGTGCTTTCAATATTGCCTGAAGCTAGTCAAGCAAAAGTGAAAGTTTTCGCTTTGAAATCACCTCAAACTGCAATGATAACTTATTTTCCCTTTTCAAACCTTGAAAAAAACAATTAGATTTGGCAACACAAATTTGATATGTGTTTAAAACAGGCTTTTAATCACGTTACAATTATTCTCAATCTCAAGATACTTATCATCCATAATATTTTTCAAATAGTTTATTACAGAAGATTGCTTTAACTTCGTATTTATGCTCAAAGTTAATCTACTCAAGAATAAAACATTTTCTTCTTTGTCGTAGAGTGCCAGCACCAATTGCTAAACAAGCAGCAAATCTTCAACTCGATACTGTACGGTAAATTCTTTAAACATTTCCCATTGGACACCCCATTTCCATATTATTTATTAACGTTATACTGATCTGATGATATACGCCATATCTTTTCCAATTACCTTCTCAAATGAGAAGTAACAGCAACTCTGAAATGGTCTGGGAATTTCTTATTTATGTTTGCTTTCAAAGCCTGGGCCGTAATCTTGCAGGCCACTTATCTGCTTCTGTACCGTAATCAATCTCCCTTTCAAAATTTGAGATAATCTCCAAGGGAGATATGAAAGATAACGAATGCCCTGTTTGCTCTGCCAGGAACAGTGACTAGGAACTTGCATTGTACAGGGCTTTTATTAACTGGTGCACTGAATCAAAATTATAAAGAACACGCGACTCGTACTCATCTAGAAGTCATCAAAACTCAGAGCCTCATGTAAGCAAAAAGCAGGATTATTAGGATATGGGCCAAACACAGGCAGTTGGGACTAATGTAGATGGGGCACATTGGTCGGCGTGGGCAGGTTGGGCCCTTCAGGCCCTACATATCCACGTCGACCAAGATGCCCCATCCAGCTAGACCCACTTGCCTGCGCTTGGCCCATATCACAAGTTCACAAGTTATAGTAGAATTAGGCCATTCAGCCCATTGAGTCTACTCCGCCATTCAATCATGGCTGATCTCTGCCTCCTAATCCCAATTTCCTGCCTTCTCCCCATAACCATTGACACCCATTCTAATCAAGAATTTGTCTATCTCTGCCTTAAAAGGATCCACTGACTTGGCCTCCACAGCCCTCTGTGGCAATGAGTTCCACAGGTTAACTATCCTCTGACAAAAGTAGTTCCTGCTCACCTCCTTTCTAAAAGAGCGCCCTTTAATTCTGAGGCTATGACCTCTGGCCCTAGACTCTCCTACCAGTTGAAACATCCTTTCCACATCCACTCTATCTATGCCCTTCATTATTCTATGTTTCAATGAGGGCCCCCCCCCTCAACCTTCTAAACTCCAGCAGTTCTTATTGAATTCTCTTATCCAATAGAAATCTTTCCTATCCAAGTGCCTGTCCAAATATCTTTCAAATGCTCTTATAATATTTGCTCAACCAGCTCCTCTGGCAGCACATGCCATATGCCCACCACCGTGTGTGAAAATGTTGCCGCTCAGGTTCCTCTTAAATCTTTCCCCTCATACTGTAAACCCATGTCCCCTGGTTCTTGTTTCCCCAACCACGATTAAAAGTCTCTGTATTTACCCTATCTATTCCTCTTGTGACTTTATACACTTCTATAAGTTCACCGCTCGGCCTCCTGCACTCCGAGGAATTAAGTCCTAGCCTGCTCAAGCCCTCTAGTCCTGGCAACAGTCTCATAAATTTTCTCTGAACTCTTTCCAGTTTAACAAACTCCTTCCAGTAGCAGGTGACAAAAACGGAACACAATACCCCAAATGCGCCTCACCAGCGTCTTGTACAACTGTAACATAACATCGGAACTTCTATACTCTATACCCTGGCTGATGAAGGCCAACGTATCAAAAGCCTCCTATACTACCCTATTACTTGATGGCATTTTCAGAGAGCTATTTACCTGCACTCCTAGATCTCTCTGCTCGCCAACACTCCCCAGGGTCCTTACTGTTCACTGAAAAAAAATCTTGCCCTGGTTTAACTTCCAAGATTGCAACACCTTGCACTTATCTGCATTAGCCATTCCAAAGTCCACTTGCCCAGCTGATCATGATCGTGCTGTAATTTTTGATAAACATCTTTGCTATTTATGATACTACCTAGTTTAGTGTTATTATCCATAAACTTGGTAATCATGCGTTATACATTCAACCAAATACAAGTTTCCAATAATCTCAAGATTTTATATCTACTCACTGTTACTTCATCTTTCTATAAATATTCAAATCTTACTGTAAGCATTCTAGAATTTGCTTACCTTTTTAAGGGCAAATGTTAACTGTTTACTGCCTACAGCAGTATTAGACAAATGAAGTGTTCCAGACTTTTCTTCCTGCTTCAGACGATCTTCAAGCGTTGTTCTGTACAATATAAAGCACAAAAATAACGATATAATGATAGGCTTTTCTAATCGCCAGATATTGTTACAGGACCTTGTGCTGTTAACAAGGCTAGCAATAATTCCTCAACTTTAATTTCCTCTGGGTAGATACTGGTTTCTTAAATTGCTGCAGTCCTTAGTGAAGGTACTCCTGCAGTGCAGTTTGATACAATTGACTGGCTTTCGGAACAATTTCAGACAATAGCTATGAGCCTGGGATCACACGCCGCCCATATGTGGTAAAGACTTTGTTTGTTTTAAAAAAAGATTGGTACTTCATCCAGTTACTGATATCAGGTTTCTACACAAAATTCATATAAATAACTATTCAAAATAAAATCCCCCCAGTTAATATAGTAATATTAGTTCAGAGTTCAGGGATTAAAAACTACAGCGTGTAGTTTAGCTATAATGAAGTTGATGAGCAGTTACATTCAATAGCATGTTCTCAGATTCCCTGAATGCATCCATGTTTTTGTCATTACCAATCCCGTCTGAAAACAGTGGTTCATTCACAAAAAAACTATTACTATAATGGCTTTAAAAAATGACTTATCAGCAGTATAGTCAACAAGGAAAATAATCCACATGGTATTGACCAAAAATTCACAAGTGCATATTTCCTGTGGGCATAATTGAAGTCTGAGAATAAAAACCATTGTAATTAAAGACTCTTGACGTAGCAAATATGCAAAAAAGATGGCCGAGATCACTCTAAAAATTGTCCATTACAATTTTAATAGTTCATGTTACAAACTTCAAACTACAAGAATAAATGTTCTTAAAGCAAAATCTTTCAAGTTCACAGTATTCGCAAGTCAATAAATTAACTTGATATCTAAGGCAAATTGGCATCTGGTTTTCCCTGGCGAGGGTTAATAACCAGGAAAGAGATAAGAACAAGTCAAGATCTTTAACATTGTTTGATCAGATACATGCTGAAATTTAATGCTCATCAAAAGATAACCTCTGACAAAACAAGTCACCTCAGTACTAACTAATCAGCATAATTGTATGTTCAAGGTCAAAGAAGAATATCTATAACTTCAGTACAGAAACAATTCTAGTAACTGAGCAAAGATGGTATTCAGCTCCCATTAAAGAGTTCTCAAATATAAATTTTAAATCAATACAAGGAGAATTCCTGACCACATGCCCCATATTTGGGTATGGGGAAATTAAAGTGGAGTAGTAACATGCCTCGTAGGAACAAGGTTAGGCTTTAAATTATCCAGTATTTCCTATTTTATTTCAGATTTTCAGCTTATGGGTTTTCAAATCTAATTTTCTTTGGGAAAGTATCAGAGTCTTGCACATCCTCTCTTAAATCTGGACCACAAATTCTGGACCACATGTCATTACATACAATCATATTGCCATATCTGAGTTAATGTGTGTTTTTTTTCTCCTTTTTTTGTATGGCTTTGCAAATATTTGATTAGTGTATAAATGTAAATAATTTGGTGTACTTATGGAAATAGGTGTTTTTTAGCTGCTAAATTTGTATAATAATTATAAGCAGTTGAATGAGGGGTGGGAATTAATAAGCTTCTTCCTGCTCCTTTTCGGACACATACGATTCATTTATTTATAAATATTGTTTATGACACTTTATAAATATTCTTGTTTTTGTTTTTTTGTTTTTTGTATGCCATTTCATACTTGCTTTTTATTTTTTAGTCTGTTCGAAATAAAGGATTTATTATTATTATTAAATCCCCTTGCCCTGGAGTCCTTCAACAATTACACATTTGAATCCACCCTATTAATTTCTTTCATAGTTCTAAACCTTTAATATTCAAGCAAGTAATACCAGTGAAGCACCTACTATCTCCTCAAATCTAACCCTTGGAGCACTTGTAAACTTCTACCGAATCTCATAAATCCACTATTAGGGAAACTAGTATTACGCACATAAAAATATGTTTAGTGAAACAGATCCATCACTTACTTGAGCAGTTTTTGTTTATGGACAGTATCTTGAAAACTTCTGAACTCTTCACCAGCTTTGATCTCAAAGAATTTTGGTTTTGAACGACTTTGCTGATTACTTTCCATTAACCTCAACTTTTCTTCTTTGCGCAGGAGTTTGTGCTGTTTTTGGACCTCTTCAACCCAGCCTCGATCATCATCAGAACTTTCCGAGCTCTCTGCATCACTAGGCTTTCCTTCCAATTCTTCTTCCTTTGGACCACAATGGTACAATTGTATTAATATCTGAAGATGCTGAAGACAATTATTTTTGTGCATTGAATAATTGGCAGAATTATCTTCATTATGACTAATTTGAATGACGGAGGGTGCACAATGGCATTCAATATAGGTCATTGCTCTTCCAGATTTATCGTTAACATATATCTGTGTTTATATCTGGAAGATAAATGATCCCAGAACTCAGTCTTCGAAATTCTTTTCCTTGAACGGGGGAGTGGAAAGTGGCGAGTCTTTGAATAAGCTAAGGGCAGAGGTTAATAGATCCATGATAAGAGGATAAAAGGTTACTTCTGTTAATTGGGAATGTGTTGTTAAGGTTACAACAGACTTGAATGACTCAGTGGCCTCATTAAGTGCTCTTCATCCAAACATCTGTGATTGTATTCCTGTATCAGGAATCCTGCATAAAGATTTTTCTACCCTTTTCCAAAAAAGCCCAGATTTTTTGTTCCTCCTTTAGATGGGGCATCTTGGTCAGCATGGATGAGTTGGCCGAAAGCCCCGTTTCCATGCTGTATAACTCTATGATAGGTTAAGAACTGCTGATAGACACAAAATGCTGGAGTAACTCAGAGGGATAGGCAGCATCTCTGGAGAGGAGGAATGGGTGACGTTTTGAGTCGAAACACTTCTTCAGATCGAATGAATTGCTTTCACACTCTCTACCTCCTTTAAATTTGATCCAATGTAAAATCTGCATCTTTGAAAATCAAATGAGATTTTAAATCGTCTGTTGCCCGACTTAATCTTATGAATCACTTACATAAAACCATTATAACATATAACCATATAACAATTACAGCACGGAAACAGGCCCTCTCGGCCCTTCCAGTCCGTGCCGACCATTTGTTTTCCCCTAGTACCATCTACCTGCACTCAGACCATACCCCTCCATTCCCTTCACGTCCATATACCTATCCACTTTACTTTTAAATGTTAAAATCGATCCTGCCTCCACCACTTCTGCTGAAAGCTCATTCCACACAGCCACCACCCTCTGAGTAAAGAAGTTCCCCCTCACGTTACCCCAAAACTTCTGTCCCTTAATTCTCATGTCATGCCCTCTTGTTTGAATCTTCCCTACCCTCAATGGGAAAAACGTATCCACGTCAACTCTGTCTATCCCTTTCATCATTTTAAAGACCTCAATCAAGTCCCCCCTTAACCTTCTGCGCTCCAAAGAATAAAGACCTAACTTGTTCAACCTTTCTCTGTAACATAGTTGCTGGATCCCTGGCAACATTCTAGTAAATCTCCTCTGTACTCTCTCTATTTTGTTGACATCCTTCCTATAACTAGGCGACCAAAATTGTACACCATACTCCAGAATTGGTCTTACCAATGCCTTGTACAATTTTAACATTACTTCCCTACTCCTATATTCAATGCTCTGATTTATAAAGGCCAGCACACCAAAGGCTTTCTTTACCACCCTATCTACATGCGATTCCACCTTCAGGGAACTATGCACAGTTATTCCTAGATCCCTCTGTTCCACAGCATTCCTCAATTCCCTACCATTTACCATGTAAATTGATTGAACATACAACCAAATACGTTGTATTTGTATAGCAAGAATATTGTTTTAAATTAATATGAATGCCATGAATTGCATGTGCAGCAACTTGCAATCTCAGCAAAAATTAAAACAGATGTCAAAACTTGGAAGTGATTGCCAAGTTGCTTTATTTAAACCCATTTATTCATGCTATTTTACGTATGATAGGACAGATAATGACTAAAACAATTTATTGCACCCTCTTTGTGCTTTTAGAAACCCAGTGTTGATTTCACCCAATTATGACTCGCTACAAGTTCTTTTTACAAACAAAACAATTATGCCAGCCAATTGCTATCATGCATTTCCTGACACCGCAACCATGAAAATGCTTACTTTTCACCACTTTTAATCTTTTCAAACTAAGATATTGTCTTTGTTTTAATCAATATATTACCTGTCCAGCCTCTATCTGCTCTTGTAGCCGCTTAAGTTTCTTCTTTCTTTTTTCCGAGGCTTTGGACACAATTGGATTGATAAGCCTGAATTCTTCACTAGCTTCATCCACTTGAAAGTCAGGATTTTCAAACATTACCTTGAATCGCTCATCTCGCAAAATGTTGGGTAAATTCTGACATAAAACAAGAAGAAAATGTACAGAATTTTACTTAGAAGGCATGACAGACCACATTTTTAGTATGTGCTAAAAAGTATATTTTAGTGTTCCTTGGTTTGTTTTATGTGGCAGGTGGGGGGGGGGGGGGAAGGAGGGGTTGGGGAAACTTTTTTTTCCCGATCTCTTACCTCGATGAAGATGCGATTTTTTCCAGTATAGTATCTCCATCTCCACTGCGGCCTAACACCGTGGAGTTGGCGGCCTTTCCTGGAGGCCGACCCGGTGCTCAAGCCATGAGAGTCTGCGGGACTTTAACATCGCGGAGCTTGCGATCCCCTTGCTGGGGATCGAAGCTCAACCGCAGGGCCTGTGGACTAACATCGTGAAGCCTGTGGTCTCTGGTAAGAAGAGGCAGACTCGGGAGCTCCATGCCTCGGAGAGAGTTTCAACCGCCCCGACCCGGGAGTTTCGATCACCCTGATGGGGGCTTCGATCGGCGGCCGCAGGGGTTTTGATCGCCCCGACTGTGGATGGTTTGTTTGCCCCAACCGCGGGAGAACAAAGAGTAAGAAGATTGAACTTTATTGCCTTCCATCAGTGAGGAACGTGGAATCCACTGTGATGGATGTTTGTTAACTTTTATGTGGTTGTGTGTCTTCTTGCTTTTCACTTAGTATGGCTGCAAGGTAACTCAAATTTCACTGTACCTTAATTGGTACATGTGACAATAAACTGACCTTGAAATACATATTTAATTATCCAAGACAACATAATGTGCATCCTCTGGAAATCAAATACACTGCAACTGCTGGTTCCCTTTTATCCCCGTTTGTTACATCCTCAAAGAATTCTAGCAGATTTGGCAAACCCAACTTCCCTTTCATAAAGCCATGCTGACAGTGCCAGATTGTCATGATATTTTCTCAGTGTGCCGTCAGTACCTCGTTAGTAAAGGATTCTAGCATTTGCCCTGTGACAGAAATGTTCTCATTGTTTTTCTGATTTAATATCAAGGATTTGGATGAGAATATACAAGGCATGATTAGTAAGTTTGCAGATGAGACAAATGTGGGGGGTATTGTAGACAGCGACATGTGAAAAATTACTACATTATCCTGATCAACTCTTCAAGTAGGCTGAGGAATGGCAGATGGAGTTTAATGCAATAAGTGTGTGTATTGCATTTTGGGAAGTCAAACAAGGACAAGACCTTCATAGAGAACAGTAAGGACCTTGGGCAGTGTTTTAGAGCAGAGGGATCTAGGAGTAGAGGTACATAGATCGCTGAAAATTGCGTCACAGTGTGGTACAGAAAGCTTTTGGCACATTGGCCTTCGTCAGGGTATTGAGTGTATATTAGTTGTACAAGACATTGGTCAGGCCAGATTTGGAATACTGTGTTCAGTTTTGGTCACTTTGCTGTAGAAAGGATGTCATTAAGCTGGAAAGAGTGCAAAGATTTATGAGAATGTTACCAGTACTCGAGTGGCTGTGCTATTGCGAGAGGTTGGGCAGGCTAGGACTTTATTTCTTGAAGCACAGGAGGTGATCTAATGGCGTATAAAATCCATGAGGGGAATAGATAATGCAAATACCCTTGTCATTTTATGACAATAAAGGAATCTAATCTAATCTAATACAGGATAGAGAAATGAAGAACTAGGACATATATTTTAGGTGAGAGGAGCAAGATTAAATAAGAACCTGAGGGGCATTCTTTTCACTCAGAGGGCCGTGGGTATATGGAATGAGCTGCCAGAGTTTAGAGGGAAATGGACCAAACAGAAGCAAATGGGAATAGCATAGATGGGGCATCTTGGTCACCATGGACAAGCTATGCCAAAGGGCCTGTTTTCGCACTGTACAATTCTATTCAAGAAAATCCATGGAAAATTATAAATTCCTTTCTGCCATATATAGAGAGACATTATAAACCAAACCTTTCCACCAATATTTATCAGCCAGATCCTACAATAATTAATTGCAACAAGGTGACTGTTACCTTTCCCTTCTTTTTCTTTTGTACTTGATCTTCTTTTTCTTCTTCAATAAACTTCAATGCTAGCTCTTTGTTTACTCTTGGCAATTTCTGTACATAGGAATATTAAGTAAGCATTAAAACAATATTGCAAATACATTGCCCAAAAATTAAAATAAATCTCTCTGTATGGTTCACTATTGAATGCTCTCCGTTACTTCACTTTTGGGAAACTTCATAAAGAAAATCATCATGATTGAATGTGCCTGAAAATACTGTTTGAATGCAAGCACCGTCTGCCAAGTTATTTTAAAATGACAATTCATTACTAAATCGTTCAAAATGATTTGAAACTAGGAAAACATTTTTCAGTTGTGACCCATTTGAACTTTTATTATTAATTATTTTAATTATTTAAAAAAATCAATTTACCCCAAACTGCTGTCTAGAGCAATATATTAAAAAAATGTTTGACATAAAGAAAACACCAGGAGCCACCATCACTATTGTTTATTTGGTATTACTTTAAAATCTACCACATTGAGATTGAACTGAGCAGGGTGGCACAGTGGTGCAGCAGTAGAGCTGTTGCCTTACAGCACCAGAACCCAGGTTTGATCCTGACTACGAGTGCTGTCGGCATGGAATTTGTAAGTTCTCCCTGTGACAGCATAGATTTTCCCTGGGACCTCCGGTTTCCCCTTACATCCCAAAGACATGCAGGTTTCTAGGTTAATTGGCCTCTGTAAAATTGCCCCGAGCAGGTAGATTGCGAAACTGGGATAACATAGAACTAGTGTATGGGTGATCATTTGTCGACACGGTCTCTTTGGGGCAAAGGGCCTGTTTCTACGCTGTATTTCTAAACTGAACTTTGTAAAATATTAACGTCAACATTATGGGCAGCACAGTGGCACAGCTGTAGAGCTGCTGCCTCACAGCACCAGAAACCCACAATCAATCTTGACTACAATGGCTGCCTGTGCAGTTTGACAGTTCTCACTATGAACGCATGGTTTTTCTCTGGGTTCCAGTTTCGTCCCACAGTCCAAAGACGTGCTGGTCTTTTGTAGGTTAATTGGCTTCTGCAAATTCCAGCTTGTGTGTAGGATGCGGAAATGAAAGATTGAGGGGGGGGATCTTATAGAAACGTACAAAATACTTAAGGGGTTGGACAGGCTAGATGCAGGAAGATTGTTCCTGATTTTGGGGAAGTCCAGAACATGGGAGCACAGTTTAAGGGTAAGGAAGTCTTTTAGGACAGAGAAGAGAAAAACATTTTTCACACAGAGAGTGGTGAATCTGTAGAATTCTCTGCCACAGAAAGTAGTTGAGGCCAGTTCATTGGCTATATTTAAGAGGGAGTTAGATGTGGCCCTTGTGGCTAAAGGGATCAGGGGGTATGGAGGGAAGGCAGGTACAGGATACTGAGTTGGATGATCAGCCATGATCATATTGAATGGTGGTGCAGGCTCGAAGGGCCGAATGGCCATCTTCTGCAACTATTTTCTATGTTTCTATACATGGAACTATTGTGTGTGGTAACAAAACTAAGCTTCCACAGACTTCCAGGACGTGAAACTTCTCATTTTCATTCTTGAATGGCCTATCTTTATTCTGAAACGATGTCCTCTGATCTTACTTTCCTCAATTAAGAGGATTTTGAAGAATTTGACGGGATCTTATTCCTCTTAATTATAAAGAATACAGTTTCAATTTACACAATCGTCTGGCAAATCTGTAAGCCCAACAACCGGACTAGTAAATCTCTCTCATATTTCCTCTATTGGCAATATATCTATCTTAGGCAAGAAGCCAAAACTGTACGTAATACCGCAGGCGTGGTCCATTTAGACCTGAACAAATGCAAATTCGTTTGTAAGGGCCAATGTATTATTTGCTTTCTTAATCTCTTTCTGCTGCACCTGGATGTCGGCCTTCAATGACGCGTACCAGCGCACCTAGCTCCCTTTGAACATACACACCACCCAATTTCTATTACGTGTAAAGTTGACAACTCAGGTTTTTGTTAGCACCATAATTAAACAAGATTAAGGAGAGTGCAAGGGCAAATATCATTCACGGTTTCTAATGATGAGCATAAAAGTATGGACATTACAGAGCAACTCTTATTAAAACTAAATAAATATACTGTACCATTTACACCAAGCAGTATCCCCTTACCTGCACTTGGACTCTCTGAGCACGCGTTTCCTCTATTTTTTGTCTGATCTTATCTTTTCGGTATTCCTCATAAGCAAATGGATTTGTCATAGTTTTCACCTTTTAAATTACACAAATTCATGAATTAGCAACACCCTTTTGAAAATTGTATCAAAGTTTATATTAAAACACACCAATTCAACCTGGATTTAATCAAACTAATTTTTTTTTAAGTTTACATAGTTTAAAGGCACGTATTTAGTGTTAAAAGAAAACAATAGCAAGGGCAGTGCATTTAGAGAATCTTGAAACAAACATTTAAGGACTCAATCCTAAAAACAACTTCCCCAGCACATTTGAATACCTTATGATATAGTCGAATGTCCAAAAAGAATCCATGCATATATGCCCGAAGTAGTGAGGTGCCAATAAGGTGATCAAGACCTACAGTAAAAAGTTACAGAAAAGAACTCTTGTAATTTTTGCTAAAAGTATCATATGTAGCGTACACATTTTTTTTGATAATTATTATTACTCTCCCAAAATCTTTGTCTTTTTAATAAAATCTAGTAAGCATCTTCAATTTACTGATAAAATCACTGGATTTTCTTAATCCTTTTTCAAACCTCCAGGATAAACTGGATTTCCACTTCAATTTTGCAGGTCACTGGCTTAGTCTGGATTCTCATTTACTCATTTTGATCCAGTGCCATTTATTACTCTCCTCTGTTATGGTTTAGTTTGTTCTTGTTCAGGCTCAAAGATTATCTGCACTGATTTCCCACTAACAGACTGCGTTCGGTGGATGGGTCTGGGTGTCCGTATGGGTGTCAAACATCAACGATTTCTGATGCTAACAAATGAGCACGTTGGCTGGTATTGTTGGAGATAAAATTATTCCACATTTCACCAGCATAAACTGTGTTTTCTGTCAGAATACTTATCCACCATAGAGATTACATGCTTTACATTTGACCATCGGAGGCTTTTGGATCTTCACCCTATATCATAAAATCTAATACATTGATAATGACGCTCATTTCCTTAATATCGTCAGGCCACTTGCTTTGGTAAAACCAGGCAGTACAAAACCTCAAGAGTGCATTAAAATCAAAAATAATTTTACTCAAATGCCATCCATTACCAAGATCCCTTACTACAAGCTCTGCAGCGTTAACCTTTAAACTCACCTCAACAGAACAATTACATTGCATTCTAAACCCTTACTTCCCCAGCCCCTTTTCAGAGGCCTCATGTTCCTCACCATCCTCTTCCTGTTAACTACAAAGCATCTTAATTATACATTCTGCTGTAATAGAAGGATATACAGGCAGCCCCCAGGTTGCTCCTGAGAAATGGTGATTTCACCCGATGTCAGAAACATCTGTTCTCTATAGTAAACTTTTTTGTAACACTTTATATTTGCTACAATTCTTCCATTTCATTGAATAATCACCATAACGCTACCTGTAAATAAACCAATGGAATATATTGTTCCTAGGCATTAATGAATAAGAAAAAACATTTTATTCATATTACTAGCTTGAAAAATGTTTCAAAAATGTACGGCAGAATTTGCATAAAGTTGTATTTCCGCAAGTCATTTTTCAGCAATATCATTTGTAACCCAGGAGTCCCCCCCCCCCCTCCCCACATATCTTAGTCACATTGATCAGTATTGGTCTCCAAGCACATCTTTAATATCCTCACAATTGTCCTTTTCTTTAGGTTCCCCCACGGCTTAGCATCAAATGGCATTTTGTTACCTTCAACTTCAGCACCGCTGCTTTTACCTCTTAACAGGCTTTATGGATTTTTGCTTCCTTACCCTTGTGGAAAAGACGTAATCATCTTTTCATCAAGCTCGTATTCAACCATCCTGTTATGATTCAAGACATTTCAATGGTTTTCCCTCCCAGTCCATGATCCTTCCATCAGTGAGGAATGCGGAGGAGTCACTGTGGTGGATGTTTATGTTAAAATGTATTTTGTGTGTTTCGTGAAATTCCTCGTATGTTGCAAAATATTCTTGGCTAATAAAGTATTATTGTGATTGTGATTGTATATGGGTCCACGCGTAGAGTATTAGAGTATTCGAGTAAGTACATGTAGCTGGAGTACAAGTGGTGCACTTCACATATTAACCCTCAACCACTGATGATACTCCTCTGTGACATATTCCAAATAATTATTTTATTCAAAATATCTTCTGGGGGATGGTTTTAAACTAGCACAAAAGGCAGCAATCATGAACTATTTCATACAATTAAAATTAAATTTGTATGGTATTATAGCATTGCCATATTCCAAGCGGGAAAAATATAATCAAGGCAAATGGAATTAAAAACACCGTTCAGAAGTCATGTATAATTTGTTATAAATGGAAACAAGGGAATACCAAATTGACCAATATTTTAGGGTTTGCTATTCATTTCCATTACATTGCCATGTATAAATCTGTATTTAGTATACTTTCAAGATTTTTTTATTTTCCATCTGGTAACTTGTGAGTGTACAGATTTAGAATTAGATATGAAAGAATTAACCAGATTTTAATGAAATAAACATCAGCTTTTATGGTTAAGACTGAAGGCCAAAGTCTCAATTACTTGTGAAATCCAGTCAGGGCTATTCAAAGATATGAATGGATATTACAAAGTACAAGCATGATAAGGTTGCATGCTTTTTGGTGCAATTCATTTCTTAAATGAGTTATCCTGGTCAAATGAATCACTAATATAACTTACCTAGGTTTTCTAGATCATTTTTGGTAACAAATTTATAATCATCATACACTGTAGATTCTGGGTTTTCTTCCAACTCTTCTGTCAAGTTATCCAGGAATGAACACCAACGAGGTGCAGGCCCCAAAGTCTATGTTCCAATCAAAAACTAATGTTAATTGATAAACGATAAATAGCAACGTTAAAAAAAAACTTGTGTTCTCATTATTAAAGTAAGCATAAAACCACTACTTAGACATTAACGAGATAGGGAGGGTGAGAGGACAAGAGCAAAACAAAAACGACAGTTGCTTTTCCAAATTGCTCTTGCCTCCCCTTCTATCCAGAATGAAAAGAAAAAGTTGGAAATATTGTACTTACAGGAACATAGAATGTATTTATCTTGGGCGATTCATTAGCCAGAAAGAACATTCCTAAGAATGTAAAATATGCAATTTTATTAATTCAAGGTATATCCAGGCAAATACAGTACAATTTTATTTTTTCCTCAAAATAGCTTTCATAAATGATTGACGAACCCCTTCTGTGTTGACGTTGCATTTTCTTAAACCTCCATAACATCAAAAATATAGATGCAAAGAATCTATGACTATGTGTAATATACTTGCAATGTTTAAAAAAGAACTTTTTAATGGAAGAGCTTTACTTTAATCAACTCTTAATTTGATACCAATGACTTGTATCTTTTAAGATACATTACAACTTCATTTATCCCAGGAGGGAAATTGGTCTGCAACAGTCATAAAACACAAGATACATAAAACACGAAATCAAAGTGACGAGTGGAAAGTTCAGGATTGGATATGTGCGAAGATTGGGGGGGGGGGGTCAGTCTACTCCACAACAGAAGGGGGAGGATTTGCAGTTTAATAGCCACAGGGAAAAAGGATATCCTGAGGCCATATATGCTGCATCTTGGTATAACCAGACTATTGCTGAAGGTGCTCCTCAGGTTAACAAATGTGTCATGGAGGGGGTGAGCTGTATTGTCCAAGATGCTCTGCAATTTCCTTCCCACCAAGACAATCTCCAATGGATCTACCTCCACCCCCAGGACGGAGCCAGCCTTCCTGATGAGCTTGTTAATTCTGTTGGCATCCGTGGCCCTCGCCCTGCTACCCCAGCACACGACAGCGAAGGATGACACTGGCCACCACCAATTGATAGAACATTTACAGCATCTTACTGCAAATGTTTAAAGAGCGGAGCCTCCTCAGAAAGTACAGACAGCTCTGTCCCTTCTTATATAGTGCCTCAGCATTCCTGGACCAGGGAACTTCCAAGGGAAGGCAATTGCTTAAGATTTTATTGTTCATAGCATAATTCAGATGATGTGATAAGTGTGTCTTGTAACAAAGGAATACTAGAAGCCATCACATTATATGTGAATAGGCGCAGATAAAACTTGCCATATTGTGATACAGAGAACAAAATGAAATATGTAAACGGGAGAGATTGCCCAGAGTTTGGAAGCTTTAAGTTTTTTTTTTATCGGACATAAAACGTGAAAGCCTGGTAGCTGCTGAGGAAAGTTTAAGTGTTTGAACATGTTATTTTTTTTAAATACAAAAAGTGACTCTAGTTGAATGCAGAATTTTAGATATTGATATAGCTGTTCAAATTAATTCAAGGTATATCCAGATAAATACAGTACAATTTTATTTTTTCCTCAAAATAGCTTTCATAAATGATTGACGAGTATACAAATTAGCCAGAAAAGCAACCTACCAGAGGACTGGGAGAAATTCAGAGTCCAGCAGAGGAGGACAAAGGGCTTAATTAGGAAAGGGAAAATAGATTATGAAAGAAAACTGACAGGGAACATAAAAATTGACTGCAAACATTTTTATAGATATGTGAAGAGAAAAAGATTAGTTAAAACAAATGTAGGTCCTTTGGAGTCAGAAACAAGTGAATTGATCATGGGGAATAAGGACATGGCAGACCAATTGAATAACTACTTTGGTTCGGTCTTCACTAAGGAAGACATAAATAATCTTCCGGAAATAGCAGGGGACCGGGAGTCAAATAAGATGGAGGAACTGAGTGAAATTAAGGTTAGCCGGGAAGTGATGCTGGGTAAATGGAATGGATTAAAGGCCGATAAATCCCCTGGGCCAGATAGGCTGCATCCCAGAATAGCATAAAGGAAGTAGCCACAGAAATAGTGGATGCATTAGTGATAATTTTTCAAAACTCTTTAGATTCTGGAGTAGTTCCTGAGGATTGGAGGGTATCTAATGTAACCCCACTTTTTAAAAAAGAAGGGAGAGAGAAAACGGGGAATTACAGATCAGTTAGTCTAACATCGGTAGTGGGGAAAATGCTAGAGTCAGTTATTAAAGATGGGATAGCAGCACATTTGGAAAGTGGTGAAATCATTGGACAAAGTCAGCATGGTAAAAGGTAAATCAAGTCTGACGAATCTTATAGAATTTTTCGAGTATGTAACTAGTAGAGTGGATAAGGGAGAACCAGTGGATGTGTTATATCTTGACTTTCAGAAGGCTTTCGACAAGGTCCCACATAAGAGATTTGTATACAAACTTAAAGCACACGGTATTGGGGGTTCAGTATTGATGTGGATAGAGAACTGTCTGGCAGACAGGAAGCAAAGGGTAGGAGTAAACGGGTCCTTTTCAGAATGGCAGGCAGTGATTAGTGGGGCACCGCAAGGATCAGTGCTGGGACCCCATCTATTTACAATATATATTAATGATTTGGACGAGGGAATTAAATGCAACATCTCCAAGTTTGCGGATGACACGAAGCTGGGAGGCAGTGTTAGGTGTGAGGAGGATGCTAGGGGGCTGCAAGGTGACTTGGATAGGCTGGGTGAGTGGGCAAATGCATGGCAGATGCAGTATAATGTGGATAAACGTGAGGTTATCCACTTTGGTGGCAAAACAGGAGGGTAGACTATTATCTGAATGGTGGCTGATTAGGAAAAGGGGAGATGCAGCGAGACCTGGGTGTCATGGTACACCAGTCATTGAAAGTAGGCATGCAGGTGCAGCAGGCTGTGAAGAAAGCAAATGGTATGTTGGCATTCATAGCAAAAGGATTTGAGTATAGGAGCAGGGAGATTCTACTGCAGTTGTATAGGGTTTTGGTGAGACCACGCCTGGAGTATTGTGTACTGTTTTGATATCCAAATCTGAGGAAAGACATTCTTGCCGTAGAGGGGGTACAGAGAAGATACACCAGACTGATTCCTGGGATGTCAGGACTTTCATATGAGGAAAGACTCGGCTTGTACTCGCTAGAATTTAGAAGATTGAGGGGGGATCTTATAGAAACGTACAAAATTCTTAAGGGGTTGGACAGGCTAGATGCAGGAAGATTGTTCCCGATGTTGGGAAGGTCCAGAACAAGGGGTCACGGTTTAAGGATAAGGGGGAAATCTTTTAGGACCGAGATGAGGAAAACATTTTTCACACAGAGAGTGGTGAGTCGCTGGAATTCTCTGCCACAGAAGGTAGTTGAGGCCAGATCATTGGCTATATTTAAGAGGGAGTTAGATGTGGCCCTTGTGGCTAAAGGGATCAGGGTGTATGGAGAGAAGGCAGGTACAGGATACCGAGTTGAATGATCAGCCATGATCATATTGAATGGCGGTGCAGGCTCGGAGGGCTGAATGGCCTTCTCCTGCACCTATTTTCTATGTTTCTATACATGGAACTAGTGTGTGGGTGATCAATGGTCGACATGGACCAAGTGGACCTAGGAGCCAATTTCACATACAAATGTGCTTAAAAGTCCATCACATTTTGCGCATTGGATTGTAAGAAACAGGAGCAAGCCATATACCCTTTCAGCCAGTTCCACAATTCAAGATCCTCTTTCTCAGAGCACCACTCATTTCATATCTCTGATGTCCCTTAATACCTAAAAATCCATCAAACTCAGTTCTGCTTGAACAAAACTAAGCTTTCACGGCCTGGATGTCTGTGGAACTTCTCATTTAATTCTTGAATGGCCTATCTTTATTCTGAAACAATGCCCTCTGATCCTACCGAGTTGAATGATCAGCCATGATCATATTGCATGGCGGTGCAGGCTCGGAGGGCCGAATGGCTTACCCGTTTTCCATGTTTCTAAGTTTCTTTTTTTATTACAACTCCTGAATAGAATCTTAAATAGAATGACTTGTTAAGAGCTCATGATGTTTTGTAAGCTTTTAAATGATTTGTGGAATATGTTGAGTTAGTCAATGGGAAAATGTATAATTTTTTTTTTACATGGTTCGGCTTAGGAATTCCTGAATTGCCACCAGCATTTAAATTACTAGATTGTGCTAAATAGTCTTTATGGTCAGCTATCTGGTCTAATTCCAGTTCTCAAAAGGAGAAAATATCTAGTTTTACAATTACCGGGGCAAATAAAAAATTCTTCCAAGCTCAAAGGAACAAATGGGCCTTTCATAATCTCAAAAAAATACAAGATCCAATGATCACCAGCATTCACAACATCTAAATGGCATGCATTATATAATACAAACTGTAAGATCTGAGCAATTATTAAAGCATTGTAGTGATACTGGCTCTACTAACAGAAGACAATAAGACACGAAAGAATGAATGGCAGGAATCTCCAAATGAAAAGTCAGGAGCTTCTTTAGGTGCTTAAAGTTCAAGACAAATGGCCCAGATCAAGACACAGGACTTTTAAAAAGATACGTGAAAATGAATTACTTCAGAGGAAGAGGATATAGCATTGCATTTGCACACATTATACTTGGTCACATGGAGTTTTAATCCTGTGATGTATGTATTAGTCAGATTGTGTTAATTATACTGGTTTCATTCATGTACCTCAAATGCATGCTATTGGTGTATTAAAAAACAAAATAAGGCAGTGCTGAATAAGGCAGTCCTGGGTGTCATGGTACACCAGTCATTGAAAGTAGGCATGCAGGTGCAGCAGGCTGTGAAGAAAGCGAATGGTATGTTGGCATTCATAGCAAAAGGATTTGAGTACAAGAGCAGAGAGGTTCTACTGCAGTTGTACAGGGTCTTGGTGAGGCTACACCTGGAGTATTGCGTACAGTTTTGGTCTCCTAATCTGAGGAAAGACATTCTTGCCATAGAGGGAGTACACAGAAGGTTCACCAGACTGATTCCTGGGATGGCAGGACTGCCATATGAAGAAATACTGGATAGACTTGGCTTGCACTCGCTGGAATTTAAAAGATTGAGGGGTGATCTCATAGAGACTTACAAAATTCTTAAGGGGTTGGACAGGCTAGATGCAGGAAGATTGTTCCCGATGTTGGGGAAGTCCAGAACACGGGGACACAGTTTAAGGGAAAGGAAGTCTTTTAGGACAGAGATGAGAAAAACATTTTTCACACAGAGAGTGGTGAATCTGTGGAATTCTCTGCCACAGAAGGTAATTGAGGCCAGTTTGTTGGCCATATTTAAGAGGGAGATGGATGTGGCCCTTGTGGCTGAAGGGATCAGGGGGTATGGAGAGAAGGCAGGTACAGGATACTGAGTTGGATGATCAGCCATGATCATATTGAATGGCGGTGCAGGCTCGAAGGGCCGAATTGCCTGCTCCTGCACCTAATTTCTATGTTTCTATGAATGACAATAGAGCAGAACTGTACGCCACAGGCCTTTCAGCCCACGATATCCATGTAGACCATGAAACTGTTTTAATTTAATCTCACCTGCCTGTACATGGTCCATATCACTTAATCCCCTACTTGTCCACGTATTTCTCCAAATGTCATAGAGTCATAGTCATAGAGTGATACAGCGTGGAAACAGGTCCTTTGGCCCAACCTGGCCACACGGACCAACATGTCCCAGCTACACTAGTCCCACCTGCCCACATACATACATTTATTCCACATCCCTCGAAACATGTCCTATCCATGAACCTGTCTACACACTAGGGGCAAAGAAGCCAATGAACCTATCAACCTGCACGTCTTTCTAGCGTGGGGGGAAACTAGAGGAAATCCACATGGTCACAGGGAGAACGTGCAAACACCATAGTCAGATCGAACCCAGGTCCCTGGCGCTGTAAGGCAGCCCCTCTACTGCTGTGCCACTGTGCCGCCTGCTTTCTTAATTCCAAATTCTGGGGATGGTTTGGATGGAAAGGAATGAGTGAACCAAGGAGCCATAGAGGAAGCAATCTTTGCAGAAGGCAGAAAGAGGTGGGGATAGAAAGATATGACTCATGGGGTGAATGGCAAGGACCAGGAGACCTCTACCAGAGGAGAAAGCAGGTGAGGGATACATCTATGATTGCAAGTGAAGAAATCCACATATACTAAAGAAAGAGGACACCTTGGATGTCCTAGAATGAAAAGCATCATCTTGGGGGCAGATGCAGCAGAGATGGAGAAATTGAAAATAGAGGATACCATCTTTGCAGGAGGTAAGATGGGAGAAGGTATAGTCCAGATAAGAGTGAAAGTCATTGTGTTTATAGTAGATATCAATCGCTAGTTTGTGCCTTGCGATAGCGACAGAGAGATGAAGAAAATGGAGAGAGGTTTCAAAGATTGTTCAAGTGAATTTAGAGACAGGGTGGAAGTCAGTAGTAAAGTTAATGAAATCAATGAGTTCTGCAATGGTCCGGGAGGTTGTCCCAATGCATTTGTCGAAGCAACGGACAAAGGGTTGGAGGATGGCGCCAGTATACGTTTGAAGCAAGGCCTGTTCGACATCTATCTATACATAACTAAAACTCTGATCTTGTTATCTTCCGGTTTGGCGTTCTTTTTATTTGTGCAAAAACGGTTCGCGATAGTGCTACGATTTTTCACCAGTTCACTCATAGTTCTCCTGTGCTGCGAGTCCACCAAGTTTCGTTCCGATCGGTTGAATGTTGTAAAAGTTAACGAGGTTTAAAAATCTTAAAAACCATGCGCACGCAGATCGATCTCTTCTCCTGCCAGTCGGCGCCGCGCGGATTTGTCTCTTTCCATGTCACTCCCCAGGAGGGTCCGCCCCTTCTTACGCCATCTCGGCGGAGGTTTCCAACCGGACTTTCGGATGGACCCAAAGCAACCCAGCCCCGTGCAGCAGCCGCTGCCCCCATGGTGAAGGAGTGGCGCTGCCACCCAAGGAGCTGCGGCCGCGCTGTACCTGGTGGGGAGGGTGGTGCTGTGGGCCAAGCTGGGGACTGGACCTGGACTGGAACCAAGGACGAGCCTGGGTCCGGGGTCAGGGACTGGACTGGAGCACAGGCGGCGGCCGAGCTTAGGGCTGGAGTCGGGCCCACGCCCGGGGCCTGGGTCAAGGTGTACCAGCGCTTCGAGGGCCGCACGCATTCTGCAGCACAGTCTCCGCTTCCTGCTCTGCGGGCAGCTCAGGCTCGGCCGCTCGCCACCCTCACCCCACCCCTGGCACAGCGAGCCCAGCTCAGTCGAGGCCCACGTCCGCGAGTGCTTTGGCCGCCCAGTCAGGGCCGGGCCGAGTACGAGAACCAGGCCCTGGCGCTGCGCTACGATCTGGATAGGTGCTGGGGCAGGGAATGGGAGTGAGGGGACTATGATGCGGGAAATGGGGGAGGAGATGGGGCAGTAGAGGGAGATGGGGGGGGTGGGGGGTGGGGGTAGCGCCGAGCCCCGCTGTCTATCCGCTGGCGAAGGACACCACGGGTCCCGTGCTCCAGCGGCTCCTGCCCGCGGGTGCGGACACAGGGAGTGGCCCTAACACACGCGCCCGCGGGCAGGAACCACTGGAGCACGGGACCCGTGGTGTCATTCGCCAGCGGGTAGACAGCGGCCCTAACACACTGCAGCGTTACACGGAGAGAGCACTGCAGCCCAGCCCACAGCACGGGTGAGGAGGTGAGGAGGGAGAGAGGGATGAAGAGGGAGAGGGGGATGAAGGGAGAGGAGAGGGGGAGGGAGAGAGAAATGAGGGATAGAGGGGGAAGAGACGGAGGAGGGGGAAGAGGGGTGGGAGTGGGGTAGAGTGCTGTATAGTAGGGAGGGGGGTAGAAGGGGTCCGGGGTGATGGGCAAGGTGGTATAGAGGGGGGAGTAGAGGGAGAGGGGAACAGGGAGGGGTGGATTTGATGGAAGGGGGATAGGCACGAGTGGTGGAATATTGCGTTGGGGAACGGGTTGCGTGAGGGACCAGGCCTCCCGTGTGGCAGGGACCCAACGGGTCCCACTTAGTCTAGTAACCAATAAAAAGGCAGGCATAACTGGGACCCATGTGAATGCCCATGGCTATATCTTTAACTTGAAGAAATTGAGAAGAGTCAAAAGAGAAATTGTTCAGGATGAGGACAAGTTCTGTCAGGCAGAGGAGAGGCAGAGGGAAATAGATTGGGTCTCTGTTCAAGGGAGAACCAGAAGGCCTTCTTGGTGGGGGAAGGGGGTTTAAAGGGGCTAGACTTCCATGGTAAATATGAGGCAACGGAGGCCTTGGAATTGAAAGTTATTGAAGAGTTGGAAGGTTGGGCGAGGAGATGTCTATCAGATGTAATTCTATGGGGTAGGCACAGTTAGGAACCTTGTATCTCCAAAATTATATGATCAGTTAACATGACAGTGTACTCCTAATTAGAATCATTGACAGCTTGAAGCTTCTGTGTCCATTTCAAGAAGACACACTGAACACTCAGTGTTTTTCTAGGAGACATCAAAATAATAAAATGGATCTTGTAAAATATACATGCAACAATTTTCATGTGCAAATGATTTTGGACTTACCCGAGTTGGGATAAAGGCAAAGGTCATTGATTTCATTCGGTAATTCAATTGAAGTGAATATTTTTCCCTGTAAAAATGACAAATTTGGTCACTAAAATATGAATACATCTTGCCATCTCTCCTTTTGCCAAGTTTGTTCTATACTGCCGCTCTGCATTTCACATTAATCACCATCCACCCATACCCAAACATTGATCTTAATCAAGTTTTCTTCAACATTATTATATTGCTGCCAGAAATGATGGCGAGTATGTATATTTGACAGGATCCAGTTCTACAGCAGAACTATGCAACTTTTCTGAAATTTGAGCCTTTGTGCAATTGACCATCAGGACAACATTTATTGGATAACACGCCAGAGGCCTATTGCAGGTAATGTTATAGCTGCTGATGGCTCTCATTTATCCTTTGATTCCCCAAATCTTTCTGCAAGTACAGTATACCTGTCCTCTCCAGGTTACAATAGGCTACCTGTCTGCTGTGGGGAACTGTTTGTAATCCGACCAGTTTGCAAGTCAGATCTCTGCTGTCCAGCAAAATATTAACAGAAAAAGAAAGGGCAACCAAGGGTGTTTTAACCAAGGTATTTAACTCAAAACAGATTTCTCTGCACGATGCAATGATATTGCCGGGAGCAGAGTTCCTACATGGCAGGAGATGACTGCAGCCCCACAGAATCTATTCCACTAATCTGCAAAACACTGCCTCGTATATTCAGGCTATCCATGAATTGGATGTCTGTAAGCTGGAGAGGTCCTGTACAAGATGTTAATTCAAGGCAATATCCCATAAAGCTCTTAAGCCATAGCCATTACATATGATGCATTCCTGTCTTCTCACATCCCTAGAAATGAGAGTTTGCCATAAGCTTGCTCAGTCATGCAATATGAAAGATCGTAATTATTCCTGATTCCTTGTTTTATTTAAGTGCCTAAAATAATCTTTAGCTTTACTATTTAACATACTCACAATATTTACTGTATCCTGGACCAAGAATTGTAAAGATTCACAAATCTCAAGAATTAGTCATTACAGTGCTAAATGGCAACTTCTTGGTACAGCTTCATTAACCATAATAAGACCATTTGAAGACAATACTCCAGCAGCAGCTCGTACAATCGAAGACAGTCTACAGTAGAAGACATATCACAGGAACACAACCAAAAATATATACAAAAGTATCTACCGCATTTGTCCATTTAGACAACATGATCACGTCCTCAGAAAATTCAGGAGACATGACCTGACCCAAACAAAGCCATTGCTGACTGTCCCTAATTAGTCGAATTCTCTTATAAATGCAAGTAAATCCTATCCTGAAGAATCCTCTCCAATAGCTTCCCTACCACTCCCCCTACCCAAGGCTCATTGCCCTACAATTTTCAGGATTATCACCATTTTTCTTCTTAAACAGAGGAACAAAACTGAATTACAGTCCATGGGGCCTTGTCCAAGGCTATGAATGATACATATCTTGAAGGACCCAGCATTCTGCTGACTTGATCCTCTCAATAACCTGGGATAGATTCCATCAGGTTCTGGACCGAACACCACCTCCCTCTTGATCTCAAAAAACCCTAGCATATTAGTATACTCCATATTGATCGCATTATGCTCCATGACCTTCTCCTTGGTGAATACCGGTGCAAAGTACTTGCTTAGATCCTTGCCTATATCCTTTGCCTCCAATCATAGATTACCTTCTTTACCTTGAATAGCCCTCCCTCTCCAGAGTAAACATCTTTATTTAAAGAAGGTATAATATAAAACGTTTTGAATTCTCTTTTATCCAACTTGCCCATGATATTTTTTATGCCCCTTGAGGTAACTCAACTCCCTGTTCAAGTTCTGTCCTGCCTTCTTTATATTCCTCAAAAGCCTTTTCTGATTTCATCTTCCTAAACCTTGGAAATGCTTCCATTTTCTATTTGACCACATTTACGATACAACTTTATTCATCCCCGGAGGGAAATTGGTCTGCCGACAGTCACAACACACAAGGTACACAAAAACTTGTAATTAAAATTGAAAAAAAGAAAAAGACAAGTGACTGTCCCCATTGTTCTTCATGGTGGTCCCCCCAACGTCAGATCCCCATTGTCTTCCCCTCCCCCTCATCGACCGCGAGGCCTCACCGCCGTCGAGGCTCCCGCCACCGCCGAGGCTCCTTTGGCCCAGACAGGCTTCGCCGCAGTCCCCTGGGGGGCCTGTGGGGTGAATCGGGCCAACCGGAGCGCGTACCGGTCTTCGTTCTGGTCTTTGGTGGCATGGCTATTTGGCGGGTGGATCGGGCCCGCACGGTTCCCCGGGACCTCTCTGGTCATCCACTGCTCTCTTAACTTGCAACCCTTGTCCCTTCTCCTTACTGGTACATGTCAGTCATGAATTCTGATCAGCTGTTCTCAAAATGATGACGGGATGTCAGATGTGGATTTACACAATTACAATAATTACAATGATTTATTGGGATGCAACAGTTTGGATTGGGAATAGCTCCATCCAAGACTGCAAGAAATTGCAGCGAATTGTGGAAGCAGTCCAAACCGTAACACAAACCAACCTCCCTGCCATTGACTCTGTGTATACTTCATGCTGCCTTGGCAAGGCCAGCAGCATAATCAAGGATGAATCGTACCCTGCCCACTCCCTCTCCCATCAGGCAAAAGGTATAGAAGTGTGAAGACGCATACTTCCCGATTCAGGGGCAGTTTCCTCCCAGCTGTTATCAGGCAATTGAATTATCCAACCACAACTAGAGAGCAGTCCTGAACTACTATATACCTGATTGGTGACCCTTGGACTATCTTTGTTTGGACTTTACTGGCTTTATCTTGCACATTATTCCCTTATCATGTATCTGTACACTTTAAATGGCTCGATTGTAATCATGTATTGTCTTTCTGCTGATTCATTAGCAAGCAACAAATGCTTTTCACGGCATATCGGTACACATGATAATAAACTGAACTGAACGATGACCGTCTTAAGCAGAGCAAATGAAAGGATACTACACTAACAGAGGGAGTATGAATCAATGGCAAGAAATTTTAAGTAGTAAACTAAAAATGCAGGTGGAATGTGAGGGGAAAAAAACACAGCAAAAGGTTCTAATTTGCAATACAAATGCTTGCAAAATGGTAGAGAAAAAGAGTCAGGGCTTTCAAACAGGGACTTGCATAGGTATAAAGGAAAATAATTTGCAGGGCTTAAAGCAGGATGAAAGAACAGACTGGATGAGCTGAACTGTTTGCTCTAGAGATTTAACAATGCGATTTGAAAAATCTACATAGGTAAATTCGTATATAATGGACACTTAATTTCAAAATTAGTAGTTTTCAAAATTTCCCAAAAGCCCATAAGTTGTATTATAGAATTCAGACATAGCATTAGTACAAGAGTTTGAGTAGAATGGTTTTGTTTCATTGGTTCCATTGAAAAGTTTTGCTTTCTAATAATAACCAAAACTTATACAATTTGAAGACATCCATGTTTTAAAATTGATTTTTTAGATCATGCAGATATTTGCTATGTTATTTATTAAAATCACAACGGCAACTTAAATTTCTATTTTAAGTCCTCAGATACTCAGCGGCTCATACACATAGAACAATACAAAAAATGCATCCCATATAACCCTGGCATGTAAATATCAAACAAGTTACTACTTGAAGTGGGTTTCTATGATAGTGGAGAGAACACCGTGTAGTTTATGTTGAAAATATTAGTTACCTACCGTACTCTGATTCCACATTTTTACAATCCTGGAATCTGCCGAAATGACCAAATCTAATAGATCCTGGAATTCGATAGATTTAATAGGTAGCCCATAGTGATGGTCCTTGACGAACAGTGGACGATTTGAACGAAGATCATACAATAGAACCTTTAAATGAATTTTTTTAAAAAGGCATGAAGTTTGATTCATAGGAATTGGCGAATAATGAACCGCTTTACATTATTTTTATGTGCAAATCAAGTTCACATATGCAAAAGAGATACATTCTCATTATAGATGGTAAGCAACCACAAAATGGGACCTCATGATGCTACGAGAAGTCCAGAATCCTGGACTTTCTTGGAATAGACAATAATTACATGGATATGTAGGATTATATGATACAAGAACAGGCCTTCAGTTCAACTAGATTTTTAAAGAGTCACAACCTGGAAACTTCATGTTAACATAAAGCCAGATAATCTTGGCATTTTTAACATGACGATCGTTAGAGAAAAAAATAATTTGGCAATAAAAGCAACCCAATTAAAAATAATTGGATGCACAGGTGGAGCAATGTATACTCCTCCCTCACAGTTCCAGGGATTTGGATGTGATCCAAGTACTATCTGTGTGGGGTTTTCACATGGCTCATGCGAGTTTCTTAACCAGATGGGCCAGATTATTTTCATGTCCAAAAGAAGCACTGTAGTTTAATTGGCTACTATAAGTTGCTTCCTAGTATCAAAAGAACCAAAGAGGAGTTGATAGGCACAAGAGTGAGAATAAGTCGCAGAAGAAATATGGGAAAGGAATCAGACTATTACAATTGTTCTGCAAGACAGGCATTGGACCATTAGGCTGAATGATTTCTTGCTGTGCTATAACAAGTAGAAAAATTACAAAAATGTCAAAATCAATTAGTCTCAATGTAATTTCATATGCATTACCATACGAATAAGCCTATTTAATTTTTCTTTAAGAAATAATACAGCATCTAATGAGTAGAATCAGCTGAAAGGTCTTATTCATAATAGTGATACACACCTGACCTGTGGTGGTGCCGACAGCCATATGTAATGCTCCCTTAAACTTCAAAGCAGAAATAGAAGGCAACCCATCAATCCTATAATTAAAAATACATAAAGTATAAATAGAGCAGATTATTAATTTGGATAATATCTGCCATGTTTTTCTTTTTTTTTTAAAATCATTGTTGCAACAAATTAGGAAGCAGCAAACGGAAAAATAATCAAGCTGCTTGATTGGGTCATGGGATAGCTCCCAAATCCTGATTTTTAAAAATCGTTTTAAAATTCTGGAACTACTATTGAAAAAATAATAATTAGCCATAGTTCGGGACACCAAACATCCTCTCCCCCTCCCCTCCCCCAAATCGACTTTGCCTGCACTATCACATAATCCAGCTTTCCCTCCAATCGACTCCATCTAGAGTTCACACTGCTGAGGGAAAGCAACATAATCAAGGACCATTTACCTCCCAGTTATTCCCACTCCTCCCCTCGCCTGTTGGGCAGACAATACAAAAACTTGGAAACACATACCACCTAGATCTGGAACCGCTTCTTTCCCGCTACTATCAGACTACTGAACAGTCCTCTCATAAGTTAAGCATGTGGTCTCAATCTCCCAACCTACTGCCATGCAGCCCTTGCAGTTTTTTAAAATCTGCACGTTTCTCTGAAACTGAAACACTAATTCTGCACTCTGGTATTTGCCTCTTTGCACTACCTGCTGCACTTGAATATTGCTCGACTGTACTCAAGTACAAAAGTGCTGAAACAATCCGTGAATAGAATGGTTTCATTTGATTTTCATTGTATCTTGGTACATATTACAATAACAATAAACAAAACCATCCTCACAGGGAGATTTGCAAATGCTAAACGGGAAGTGGCCACATAACAGAAGGATCATCCAGTGGAGAGATTGAGGGGAAGATAGAGGTTAGGTCAAATAAGAAGGATCAGCAAGGGGCTATGAAATGTCCTTGGCAAGTCAGAACAAGTTGTAAAGGTAAATCAAGTGATTGTAATACATACATTAAACACTCAAAGACAAAGTAGAGAAATATGCCTGGAGCCAGAAGTAGACAGGATAATAAATGAGTACTTTGTATCAGTGGTCATCAAGGAGAAGGAAACAGAATAGTGAGATCAGGACGATGTATGCTGATAACCTAGGGTATGATGATATCAGGAGGTGGTGGTGTTGGATCTTTTATAGAACATTTGGGCAGATACATCCATGAGGCTTAATGGGATCGATCTTTCAACAAATATAGACAAGAGAGGAGATTACTGGAGAATATAGGAGAAATCTTTGCATTCTTTTCTGCTGCAGGAGAGTTCCTAGCGCATTGGAGAATAGCCAATAATGTTCCTTAGCACCACTGATGAACAGAGGGGTCTTGAGGTGCAAGTCCATAACACCCTGAAAGTGGCAACACAAGTAGATAGAGTGGTAAAGGTGTATGGTATCGTTGCCTTCATTGGTCAAGGCATTTACAAGAGTCAGGAAGTCATGTGGCAACTTTATAGGAATTTGATTAGGCTGCAACTGGAATACTTTATGCAGTACTGGTAGCCTCAGTACAGGAAGGATTGTGGAGATTTTGGAGAGGATGCAGAAGATGTCTACTAGAATGCTGCCTGGATTAGAGGGTATTAGCAATAAGGAGAGCTTGGTAAACATGAGTTGTTTTCTCTGGAGTGTCGGATTCCAAGGGGAGACCTGATAGAAGTACAGCCCATAGCTATAAAATGAGAGGAACAAAGTTTAAAGATGATATACAGGGCAGAGAGTGGCGGGGGCCTGGAATACACTGCCAGGGGTGGTGGTAGAAGTAGGTACGACATTTAGGAGCGTTTCAGATAGATACACAGAAATACAGGGAATAGAGGAATATGAACCACGCGCAGGCATAGGAGAATAGTTTAACTGGGTATCTTTTTTGGCACAAAATTGTGGGCTGACGGATCTGTTCATGTAATGTACTGTTCTGTGTTCTTTGTAACAGGTAAGAGGGACAAACCGGGCAAGCATTTTGCAGAGCATCTGTGTACCATCCACAATGATCTTTCTAAGCATCTGGTCTGTTCTTGGCCTTCTCCATTGCGATGGTGAGGACAAACACATGCTAGAGCAGCCATATCCATCAGCCCATCATTCCTCCGTTACCTGGTTCCACCCATCACCTACCAGCCTCTATCTTACCACTTCATTTCCCCACCTGCCACTGAGGCCAAACGCAAACTAGGTGAACATCAGCTATCCTTCATCCCCATCTCATCTGGTTCCGCCCATGACTTACCAGCTTCTTTTGCACCCCTCACTACGTATTAGCTATCATCCCTCTCTGAAATTACAACTGTTTTGAACCCACAGATGCTGTTCGACCTGTTGATTTATCCAGCAGTTTATGTTTTGCATCCTCTACCCTTGGTCTATATCTTAAAATCAATCAGTTATCAGACCACAACAATAAATTTAATTAATATTGGCTAACCTCCAATTCTGCTACATAAAAGTCAAGGTCAAGTATTATGTACACATTACCAAAATTAGCATATGGGATAACCTGATCTAGCAAACAAGAAAAAAGCAATACTGTGGGAGAAAATAACTGGAAGAAAATTTAGATGGTAAACAGGACAGTCCAAGATTAATCATTAGTTTACTTAGAGCTTTTTCCAGTGATAAAATTGTGTTATCTGCTCTCCCCCTTTTGGTTGCAAGAATTCTCCTGTTTTTGCAATTCATCTGACTGGTTCATTGTTGCAAAATATGCAAATCAGCTGAAAGGCAAACATTTTCCACTATTAATCTGAAGCTGTCACCTTGATTTAACTCAGTGCTTCATATTTTGCAGTCACAGTAGCACCTACATGTTCTTTTGATACTTTAAGAGAACTCATTTTTATATTCAATAAATGTATTGTATTATATTTCTTACTCTGTATCAGTAGTCACACTACTTAGGGCACAGTCAAGCATTCCTACTCGATTTCTTGTTCGGGGATCCCAGCACTCTACTTTACCCTACAATTGGCAAAATAACATGTAAAATATTAATTATTTATCCATTTGCAACATTTTATAAATTCACAGCATCCTTTCCAGTTCAATGTTTAGTGAAATTATGAAAATGTTTAGATTACAACACTGCTCTGAAAAAAATATTTTTACTTTGTGTATTTGAAAGAAAGATTTTATAAGCGTTTCAAACTGCTATAGAAACCTATAAACCGCAAAAATAAATCAACTATCTGATTAGCTTTAAGAGCCAGAGATCACTTAATAAGAAATACTGAGTTGTCCATTATTTTCTCTTAGATGAACAGTCTTTGGAGCTCTCTTTAACAATGGATCTGGACTCCTGAAAAATGTTGAAAATACATTGGTGCGTAAATTCTTGATGAGAAAGAAATGGTAGTTCATTGTGCGGGATTGGAAAGCAAAGCCGAGGTAATGATCAGATGAGCCATATCTTCTCCTCAAGGGGTCAAGGCTCCATATCTTAAGGAGCCTTGACCCCTTGAGGAGAAGGCTCAAGGGGTCAAGTGGCCAACTCCTGCTCCAAATTGGCATGTACCTTCACAAGTATAATTCCAAATATTTTCTAAATGCAAAGGATTAGCCTGGAGTTGCTACTTTTTTTCCACCAATCCAGAGTATCAGCATGCTACCTAACACTTTGTCACAATATAATCATGCACAATGAAATTTCATGAAGACTAATTTAAGTGACAGGTACAGAGATTGTCGGATTGGTCAGAACAAGGTATGCTTCCACTTCAATTTACATAACAGTCTCAAGAATACTGGCCTTGAGGAAGTAACACAGGCTTTGAAATGAATGTTCATGGTTATAAATGACAGTAATTACTCGCTTAACTACATTGTTTCATGCTTTGGCCTTATTTTTGTTCTAAAAAATAACTCTTCCATCTTGAAGGCTGTGGTCAGTTTGCTCAACACTCTTCAAACTAGTACAATGGATCTTCAATGCTATATTCTGATCTGCCATATTGGTTTAGTTGTACACAGCCTTCTATACTTGAAAACCAAACAAATCTATAATAGTTATCCAAAATGTACACAGCCTCCGTGAACAGTGCTTAGAAAACTCTCTCTCATCTCCATGTTTAGACTCTAGTTTAGTGACCCGGAGCTGAAGCTGAGACTGCATCCACTGACTGCTGATGTGGCTGCTATGGATCACAGTTGTATCCACCATTCCTTGTATGTTGCAAAACATACTTGGCGAATAAAGTGTGATTCTGATTTTGAATATATTCACATGCTATATCCACATTAAATTACCTGCCCTGTGATGATTGTCCAATTCCTAATTAAATATTTTTTTGTGCATTTATATCCACTTAGCAATATCCACCTCACAAATGGCCATAAATTTCACTTGCCATTCACGTCAGGTTTGAATGCTATCTGAGATTGGCATTTACTGCTTCATTACCCAGAAAATCAAATCTGAAAAAAGACGCCGACCTGAAATGTCACCTCTCAAAGTGGTCCAGAGAAGTTACCTGTTCCACTATTTACTCCAGCACTTTGTGTCTTTTTAAGTAATAATTTTACATAGCTATTACATATTGTTTCTGCATCAAAATATTGCATCATTTTATAACAAAAATAAAATTCATTTTTCATATTACCTCAGTTGACCCAGTCGCAAACAGGTAGTGTGCAGGGTTAATATTACAAACATTGTTCTGGCTGAAAACATAAAATTGTTAACATTATTTTTTTTTAATCACATCTTGCTACAAACACATATATAACACAATCATATTCATATTAGAATAGGTGAAATATTAAAAAAAATTACACTATAGTCCTCCTCAAAATCTGTTGCAGAGCATATATCCAGTTGATTTTTGACCAGAGTATATTTCTTCTCAACTACAACTCAAGCACTAACTCAAATCACGTTTAGCAACCTTGCTTTGTAAATATAACATAAGGCTTCTTTTTTTTTTAAACCTTCTAATGATTATCCAAGTTTTTTTTGGAAAAATGCTAACGTGTCCAGTCTATAATTACATACCAATTTTAAGAATGCAAAAGATTTGAAAAGGCATTTCTGCCTATCAGATCCCATTCCTTACTGGCGCATAATTTATTTATTTATTTAATATGAATCACTAAATTCTTTAGTGAATGTTCACCTCTTGCCTTGCTTTCAATATTAGTTACAGGTTTCATCTGTACTGGAATTTTGCAATAAAAAGATGCTCTCTTTAATGGGGCAATAGCTCCACCCAATGGCAGACTGAAAATAAACAGACCCACATTGAAACCTCCATGGTTCTAAAAGAAAATTGAACTGTATTTTAAACAAAAGACCTGAATCACCGCAACACACTTCTTTGCCTGTACCTTGACCCTTCTCAATTCCTACAAATAGCCACATATTTAAAATATTCAGCCAATTACTCAAATTTGAATTTTGGTGCTCTGTGTGGTGCAACTCATTCAAAACTCTGAAGAAGGATCTTGACCCGAAACATTCCTTCTCTCCAGAGATGCTGCCTGTCCTGCCAAGTTACTCCAGCTTTGTGTGTCTATCGCCACTTATATCCTAATCTTTACTTCATGGATTTCAATATCCCCTATGTCTTTTAATAGTTTTACCCTATCCAACCTTGTTTACACATAGGTTCGCTGCTAATCCAATCTGTATTTTGAATTTTGCACTAATCCCTTTAAGACTAGTACTGCTATACCATCACCTTATATTCTACGAATAACTCCTGAAAATCGCTTCCTCCTTTCTCACTAACTACTGACCTTGGCTTTCTCACACTAGTGTTTTGTCCAATAATTTTTGACTTCAGAAAAGATGGTTAATATTTTTTAAGATAATATGTTGCATTTAAAATACTTACGAAGCTTCTGTCTGTAGGGAATTTAAGAACCGTCCTTGCTCCAGATTTAATCTGTAGACTTCAGAACTGTAGTGAACAATAGTAAACACACAACAGATTGCAAGTGTAAATGATAAATCACTAAAGCTTTTAATTAATCTTTGTCAGCATCAATTTCCCTGCACGGATGCTTTGTTATCCATTCATATAGTGCTCAGTCAATTCTTTACAATTCACTTATGACTCATTGTAACTCCATCAAGTAGTTCACAAGATCATAAGTGATACGAGTAGAATTAGGCCATTCGGCTCATCAAGTCTACTCAGCCATTCAATCATGTTGATAATCTCTACATCCTAACCCCATTCTCCTGCCTTCTCCCAATAACCTCTGACACCTGTAGTTAATTATATATCCAGAAGTCTGTCAAATCTAGCAGTGAATGCTCATCATACAAATGTGATATTCCGCAATCATTATAGCCGTAATGTCATGAAGAAAATCCAGTTGGTCTTTATCTAAAATATATGGCAAAACACTTCTTACTACCTTTTGCATGTACTAATGGACTAAAGTCCGTCAGCAATCAAATCTCCAATGGAAAATAATGGTGAAAATATGATAGTGTTGTTTAAGAGTCTTCTAGATGGGAACATAGATAGGTAAGGAATGGAGGGATAGGGATCATGTGCAAGTAAAGGCGATTAATTTAACCGCAGCATGTTCGCCATGGACATTGTGGGGTGAAGGATCTGCTCCTGTGCTGTACTATTCTATGTATAATACAAGATATCACATTGAAACAAACCACTTTAAATTATGAAATCTGAATTTTTGAAATGTAACATTATGTAAAAACATGACATTGAAACAAAATTTCAACATTGAAAACCTAAAAACAGGTCCTTGACCTGCAACGCTGATATTTTCTCCAAGGCAAAAAGTTTACAGAAAAGATCCATGTTTTCTGATAACAGTACATCCAACATTTTGGCTAAATTTCAAAAATGAGTTTTCTTAAACATCCCAAATTGTGTCCATGTTATATAAACATTCATATTATCTAGTGATAACATAAACTGACAGATTCATATAGGCATTTAAAAAATTTGCGTTTGCACACCTTGCTCCTACAAAATAGAGATCACATGATGGATAATGGTAAGAGAAGTCTCTACCAAACTTGGGGATGCGTGTCCTATAATAGTGTCCATGCTGTGAATGAAACTCTACATAACGGTCGCACTGCAGAAAAACCAGCTGTGAAAAACAGAAAAGGCCACTGTTAAAATTAGAACAGAAGTTATTTGGAAATACAAATATATATTTGAAGTGCTTGGAGAAGTCTCTCAAGAACATTGGGGAGATGACTCATCAGGGGAAGGCAGCAGCAGCCATGTTCATGGCACCATTGGTGGCTCTGCGGCACAGGAGGGGAGAAAGAAGAGTGGAAGGGCTATTGTAATAGGGGATTCAATAGTAAGGGGAATAGATAGGCGTTCCTGCGAACGAGACTCCAGGATGGTATGTTGCCTCCCTGGTGCAAGGGTCAGGGATGTCACTGAACGGCTGCAGAACATTCTGGAGGGGGAGGGTGAACAGCCAGCTGTCATGGTGCACATTGGCACCAACAACATAGGTAAAAAACGGGATGAGGTCCTACAAGGCGAATTTAGGGAGCTAGGAGATAAATCTAAAAAGTAGGACCTCAAAGGTAATAATCACTGGACTCCTAACGGTGCCACGTGCTAGTCAGAGTAGAAATAGGAGGAAATTGCAGATGAATACGTGGCTTGAAAAATGGTGCAAGGGGGAGGGATTCAAATTTCCCGATTGGAACCAGTTCTGGGGGAGGTGGGACCAGTACAAACAAGACGGTCTGCACCGTGAAAAGTAAAAGTGGCAGGCAGAAAAGCCCAGGGCAAAAATCAAAAAGGACCACTTTTCAACATAATTTTATAAGGGGTAAGAGTGTTGTAAAAACAAGCCTGAAGGCTTTGTGTCTCATTGCAAGGAGCATTCGTAATAAGGTGGATGAGTTGAATGTGCAGATAGTTATTAATTAATATGATATAGTTGGGATCACGGAGACATGGCTCCAGGGTGACCAAGGCTGGGAGCTGAACATCCAGGGATATTCAATATTCAGGAGGGATAGACAGAAAGGAAAAGGAGGTGGAGTAGCATTGCTGGTTAGAGAGGAGATTAACGCAATAGAAAGGAAGGACATTAGCATGGAGGATGTGGAATCGATATGGGTAGAGCTGCAAAACACTAAGGGGCAGAAAATGCTAGTGGGACTTGTGTACAGGCCACCTAACAGTAGTAGTGGAGTTGGGGATGGCATCAAACATGAAATTAGAAATGCGTGCAACAAGGGAAAAACAGTTATAATGGGTGACTTCAATCTACATATAGATTTGGTGAATCAAATTGGCAGGGGTGCTGAGGAAGAGGATTTCTTGGAATGTATGCGGGATAGTTTTCTAAACCAACATGTAGAGGAACCAACGAGAGAGCAGGCTATTCTAGACTAGGTGCTGAGTAATGAGGAAGGGTTAGTTAGCAGTCTTTTTGTGCGTGGGCAAGAGTGACCATAATATTGTTGAGTTCTTCATTAGGATGGAGAGTGACATTGTTAATTCAGAAACAAGGGTTCTGAACTTAAAGAAAGGTAACTTTGAGGGTATGAGACGTGAATTGGCCAAGATAGACTGGCAAGTGATTCTTAAAGGGTTGACGGTGGATATGCAATGGAAGGCATTTAAAGACTGCATGGATTAACTACAAAAATTGTTCATCCCAGTTTGGCAAAAGAATAAATCAGGGAAGGTAGTGCATCTGTGGATAACAAGGGAAATCAGGGATAGTATCAAAACTAAAGATGAAGCATACAAATTAGCCAGAAAAAGCAGCCTAACAGAGGACTGGGAGAATGAAGTTCAGCAAAGGAGGACAAAGGGCTTAATTAGGAAAGGGAAAATAGATTATGAAAGAAAACTGGCACGGAACATAAAAACGGACTGCTAAAGTTTTTATAGATATGTGAAGATATAAAGGTTAGTTAAAACAAATGTAGGTCCCTTGCAGTCAGAAACTGGTGAATTGATCATGGAGAACAAGGACATGGCAGACCAATTGAATAACTACTTTGGTTCTGCCTTCACAAAGGAAAACATAAATAATCTGCTGGAAATAGCAGGGGACGGGGGGGTCAAATGAGATGGAGGAACTGAGTGAAATCCAGGTTAGCCGGGAAGTGGTGTTAGGTAAATTGAATGGATTAAAGGCCGATAAATCCCCATGGCCAGATAGGCTGCATCCCAGAGTACTTAAGGAAGTAGCCCCAGAAATAGTGGATGCATTAGTGATAATTTTTCAAAACTCTTTAGATTCTGGAGTAGTTCCTGAGGATTGGAGGGTAGCTAATGTAACCCCACTTTTTAAAAAGGGAGGGAGAGAGAAAACGAGGAATTACAGACCAATTAGTCTAACATCAGAAGTGGAGAAAATGCTAGAGTCAGTTATTAAAGATGGGATAGCAGCACATTTGGAAAGCTGTGAAATAATTGGAAAAGGTCAGCATAGATTTATGAAAGGTAAATCATGTCTCACGAATCTTATAGAATGTTATGAGGATGTAACTAGTAGAGTGGATAAGGGAGAACCGGTGGATGTGTTATATCTGGACTTTCAGAAGGCTTTCGACAAGGTCCAACATAAGAGATTGCATTACAAACTTAAAGCACACGGTATTGGGGGTTCAGTATTGATGTGGATAGAGAACTGGCTGGCAGACAGGAAGCAAAGAGTAGGAGTAAACAGGTCAATTTCAGAATGGCAGGCAGTGACTAGTGGGGTACCGCAAGGCTCAGTGCTGGGACCCCAGCTATTTACAATATATATTAATGATCTGGATGAGGGAATTGAATGCACCATCTCCAAGTTTGCGGATGACATGAAGCTGGAGGGCAGTGTTAGCTATGAGGAGGATTCTAGGAGGCTGCAAGGTGACTTGGATAGGTTGGGTGAGTGGGCAAATGCATGGCAGATGCAGTATAATGTGGATAAATGGATGTTATCCACTTTGGCAGCAAAAACAGGAGGATAGATTATTATCTGAATAGTGGCCGATTAGGAAAAAGGGAGATGCAACGAGACCTGGGTGTCGTGGTACACCAGTCAATGAAAGTAGGCATGCAAGTGCAGCAGGCTGTGAAGAAAACAAACTGTATGTTGGCATTCATAGCAAAAGGATTTGTGTACAAGAGCAGGGAGGTTCTACTGCAGTTGTACAGGGTCTTGGTGAGGCCACACCTGGAGTATTGCATACAGTTTTGGTCTCCTAATCTGAGGAAAGACATTCTTGCCATAGAGGGAGTACAGAGAAGGTTCACCAGACTGATTCCTGGGATGGCAGGACTTCCATATGAAGAAATACTGGATAGACTTGGCTTGTACTCGCTGGAATTTAGGAGATTGAGGGGGATCTTATAGAGGCTTGCAAAATTCTTAAGGGGTTAGACAGGCTAGATGCAGGAAGATTGTTCCCGATGTTGGGGAACTCCAAAACAAGGGGTCACAGTTTAAGGATAAGGGGAAAGTCTTTTAGGACCGAGATGAGAAGACCTTTTTTCACACAGAGAGTGGTTAGTGTGGAATTCTCTGCCACAGGTAGTTGAGGCCAGTTCATTGGCTATATTTAAGAGGGAGTTAGATGTGGCCCTTGTGGCTAAAGGGATCAGGGGGTATGGAGAGAAGGCAGGTACAGGATACCGAGTTGGATGATCAGCCATGATCATATTGAATGGCGGTGCAGGCTCGAAGGGCCGAATGGCCTACTCCTGCACCTATTTTCTATGATTCTATTACAGCTTTAGAAAAAGGCAAGCTTTTAAATCCTCAGAAAAGTATGCAAAAAATTGTAAATTAAATGGGATACATACCTTTGAATAATCATCTGATAAAATTTCAAATGCGACGACTGTAAAATAAATGAACAAAAACTCAGCAAAAATCTAAAAGACATTGTCAAGTAAATAAACATTCTAGGTTCATAACAAGTAATTCAATCAATACTGAAATTTTGACCTTGGAAAAAAAATGTAGGGTCTCACCAATTTCAAAACCAAACAAAAACATTTCAGAAGCTGCTACATTTGTCTCTGAAATTAATGTTGGTGATTTGCCAGGCTGCCATCAAAAAGAAAACCCAGGTCACATTTCTGGACTGCATGACTAATAACGGAAGATTACAAATATAATCCAATCTCTGGTAACCACGCTGCAAGGTACGTGTTCTAACAGATATTTGAAGTGCTTGTAACAGAATCCAAAAGTTAAAAGCAGAGAACTGATTATGTTTTAAAAATTACTCAATATATTTTAATATCTTAATTGAAGGTTGTGCAATCAGGATGCTAGGACTGGTAAGTTAATTGACGTAAAGTTGCTTTTGATGGAGAAGTTATGGGTGTAGGTGGAAGCTGTAGACCACAACACCACCATTTAGGAGCTAAACGTTCGTCCCTCGATAGTTCTGTTTTTACTAAAAATACCATTTGATCATCACTCCTGTGCTCACCAGCCTAAACTCTCTCCAAATGCTTTTCAATCATCACCCTGCACTCACCAGTCTAATCTATTTTATGTTTAATTATGTAATACAAAGATGAGAGTGATCTTTCTCCCCAACCTTCTGAATCTAAGCAGCGTTCAAACTTCATTGACAACTGGTAGGTATCGTAGCATCGAATCCGTGGCTTGTATGTCCCTTCAAAGACAAGTAAATAATTCATATTAGAAAATAGAAAGCATTACATTCATTCAAAATAATACATTTTTCTAATATCAGCAAATAAAAAGATGAATTTCTTCAGAATCATTTCAATATTTCTTAGATCATTTGCAACTTTCATTTTCAAGCCTGGAAATTAATTCCAGCTGAAATCCAAAGAATAAGGTGTGTATACAGCTTCAACTTCACTAATATCAAAAAGGATTTCTAACAACATTAAAATAAAAACACCAGAAGCTCTTATTTACCATAATTTAAACATATGTATATTATCCTCTCTTGGGATATTATATGTACCATGGCTGATATTACAGCTACAGATATATTTACTTACTATATAAAATAGGTTGCTATCCGGCTCATCAAGTCTATACCAGCTCTCAGTACAATCCCATTCCATTACTTATTATCTGGAATTTCATTCTCTCACATACCCATCAATGCTCCCTTGATTTTCCTACTCCACACCTTCACCGAGGAAGATATACAATAGTGGATTAACCTACCAACCTACTGGATACGCAAGTGCTTGACCAACTGGCACCATGGCAGAGCTTTTTAATCTGCCAGTATTGTTCATTGTCTAATTATTCCTCTTTGCTACTGCCACAAATTAGTTGTCCCTCAGAAGTCAGGGATAAATAAGCTCATTCATGGGAATTTGTTGGTTTGTTATCTTTAATAGGAAATGGTCATTTAATATTGTACAAAACTGTGTACATTAAAAGAAAAAAAAATGTTCTACCTCACTAGAAGACAAAGCAAGAAAGAAATGGCCATTACAGAATACATTGAGAAAAGAGAATGAAACAAAAATACAATAACAATTCATATTTTTAAAATCATTTAACTTACCAGTTGCAATAATATACTGGCCATCTCGTGAAACTTTAATATTGGTACTAACTGCAGGCATTTCAAAATCCTGGATAAGTTCAATTCTTCGACGTACATCTAAAAGATCAAAAATAATTTGTTTATTGCTTCCCAATATCAATCAGCTAACACCTACTCTCAGCAGTACCCTCTACAAAAAGTTCTATCATACTGGATAATACTGTTAAAAAACGCAGCTCCAAGCCATTTCTTTTGCGTGGTTCATGTAGACTTGGTGAGCCTTAGGGACCATTTATTTCCGATATGGCTTGTAGGATAGTGCTAGTGTGCGAGGTGATCACTGGTCGGCGCGGGCTTGGTGGGCAGAAGGGGCCGTTTCCACACTTGTATCGCTAAATTAAACATAACCAGTTTAAGAATAAGGTGTGAGCCATTTAGAACGGAGACGAGGAAACACTTTTTCTCACAGAGAGTGGTGAGTCTGTGGAATTCTCTGCCTCAGAGGGTGGTGGAGGCAGGTTCTCTGGATGCTTTCAAGAGAGAGCTAGATAGGGCTCTTAAAAATAACGGCGTCAGGGATATGGGGAGAAGGCAGGAACGGGGTACTGATTGGGGATGATCTGCCACGATCACATTGAGTGGCGGTGCCGGCTCGAAGGGCCAAATGGCCTACTCCTGCACCTATTGTCTAACCACAGTTCATAAGATCATAAGGGATAGGAGCAGAATTAGGAGGAGAAAATTACACTTTTAAAACTGGGATAGTGATAGTTCAAGGTAAGTATGTTCCTGTTAGAATGAAGCATAATACAAATAGGAGTAAAAATGGCAACAACAATTGAGGTCCTGATCTGGAAAAAGGAGCACGTATCAAGTATAGACATCAAGGGTATGCCTGAAGGAGTATAAGGAATTGAGGAACATACTTAAGAAGTATATCAGGAGGGCATAAAGATAGCTCTGACAGGAATGATTAAGAAGAATCCAAATAGGTTTTATGTATATTAAGGGGAAAAGGGTAACTAGAGAGAGAATAGGGACCCCCAGAAATCAGACAATGGGCAAGGACCTCTGTTTTTATCACGGAGAAAGATGTGAAGACAAAGGACAGTTTGGGAAAGTTAATAATAATAATAATATCTTTTATTGTCATTACACATAAGTTCAACGAGATTTGGTTTAGTCCGAATGTTGATATATTGAGGGCAGTCCATATTACAATCAAATGAGAGCGAGGGAGATTTGGGCCAAACATAAGCAAATGGGACTACCTTAGATGGGCATCTTGGTCTCATTGACGAGTTGGGCCAAAGGGCCCATTTCTGTGCTGTATGACTCTACCTGCAGAAATTTGTTAAGATAATGCAACGTTTCTCCTAGTTCCTCACTACATGCTATAGCAAAAGCATTGTAGTCCTACTATCTTATTTCCTCCTACCTTTGCTATTTTGTGAAAGAAAATTAAGTCAAAACTTCAAGGGCAAATCATGTATGGAATACTGAAAACCTACATTGTGTGCCTGTCCCACTTGGGTGTCATTTGCGCGTAACGCAGGTGGCCCGCGAAGATTTTATGAATCCCAAAATCATGGGGTGCCGTGCGCGGCCGCACATCACTGCCTACACCACCACGTCTCACCACGCGCCAAATGTACTCCTTCCATCACCATGTTGTCTGCAGCTTTGTTCTGGACTTACAATATTCAACTTTACAGTCACCTAACTTATTATGTTTTGCACCTTGAAAGCTATCATGCGCGCGTTCGTAATTTTGTCTGGATGTACAGGACCATCAGTAATCAGGAAAATCGGTAGTGTACCTGTAGTCACTCCTCTGTTGCCCAGACTTTCTACATGAATATCCCAACATAAGAACTTCAAAATCAAACATTATCAACCCACCACAGAGCAAGGAAGTTAAGGCTTAGTCACAAAATGTTACCCTAACCTCGATCCAGCTCTCTCTGATTTAACTCTCCAGTTGCATTCCATGGAAATAGATATAAACACAGCAATTTATAAATTGAAAAAAGCAATGAAAAATGATTTAATGGGCAATGATTAAAAATTTGGCTTGCATCGTATACTCACCCACATCATTCTTCTGCAATGCTCTCTTTTTTCTATCCGAAAGCCACTAAAAGGAAAATAAACATTTATCAAAATCCAAATTGTAGTTCTAATTTGGACATTAGGTATTTGGAGGGATTGATGATAATCACCTGACCTTACATAACACTACAGAATTAAAAATTCTCATTTTCAGAAACAAAGAAAACAAAAGGGCCTGTCCCACTCCGGGGACCTAATTTGCGAGTTTAGGAGAGTTTAAAAAAGTGTCATGGTCTTGTTGTATCGCCGAAGTAGAACACCTCCTACGACCTCATTCGACAATGTAAAGGACCTACGAATATGCAGACCTCCTTCGACTATGTAGAAAACCTCCGTCGACTATGTAGAAGACCCCCTTCGACTATGTAGAAGTCCCCCTTCGATTACGTAGAAGACCCCCTTCGATCTCCTTCGACTAGGTTGAAGACTAGCTTCGACTGGCTTCGGGAAAATTGGACACCGAATATACCTTTGACTATACTAACACTATCTACGACTACCTGCGATTACCTACGAACAACATGCCGACCTACTTCAACTGGACCTACGAGTAAAAAATATATTGATTTTTTCCATGCCAACCAATTTTTACTCGCGGACAATTTTCTGCATGCTAAACAATACTCCTCGACCAAACTGAGGCCTCGAGTATGCGGGAACTTCTCTCGAGCATGAAGGAGAGTTACATAGACCACCTAGGACCACGTGTCGACCATGCTGCAAGTTTGAGTCGAGCGCAAACTCTTCTAAACTCGCAAATTAGGTCCCTGCAGAGGGACAGACCCTTAACTTTCCATCATTGAATTTGATACTCTACCCAACACTTGGCAATCAAAAACGTGAAGCATCATTAGAATTGTGTTCTCCTCAATTTTGCAGCTCTTTTGCCTGCTTGCATCAAGTCCCATTGCTCCAAGTCGAGCAACAACTTTATATTGAAATGCAAAGCTACATTCCCAAATCATTCCAGTCTCAAACCTATCCCCTCCTTCCTTATAACGTTTCCTTGGATTTTAAATATTGATCATTCTGAATGTATTTGTTCCATCACTGATGACTACGACTTCAATTGACACGGTCACAAGCTCTGGAACTTCATTGCCTCCTCCATCTTTTTCCTTTATAAAATCTTCTCTCTGCCATGCTTTAAACAAGCCAGTTCGGTATTCAAGTCAAGTCAAGTCAATTCGTCACATACACATACGGGATGTGCAGTGAAATTAAAAGTGGCAGCGCTCGTGGACTTTGTGCAAAAAAAACAAACAACCAACAAACTACAATCAGAATGGAACAGAATAAAAATGAACATAAAAGTTCTTCGTGGAGCTGCCATAGCGGCGACTGGACAGGGCAGACTTTTTTTTCTCGATTGCGCATGCACAGGTCATGGGTCGCTCGGGATAAACACTTCCAGCGGTCTTACCACAGCATGGGTGTAGACCTGGGCCGACACTCCCGTCCGCAGACCACTGGATGGGACACACTCCTTCAGACGGTCTACACATTAGCCTTTTGCGCCGTGGTTGGGATGGATGGGAGCGGGGATTTCCACGAGCGCAAGGAGCAAATTACCTAAAGTTTGCGTTGATTGAACTGAGTGTTCTTAACGTCCTCAACGCATATCGGCGTTTTATGAGAGTGGTTGAATCCCAGCTTCAGCTCAGCCAACGTCGGCCACATTATCCAGACAGGCGGTGGGGGATCAGGAGCTGATGCGAGGCATTGGCGATGCTCTGAAATCCTAATCGGCCGCCGCCGAGCAGCAGGGTCTTGGAGGCAGCGCCCGACCCAGGGAGTAAAGGTGTCAGTTCTTCCAGCGGCGAGCCGAGGCACCAGCTACCATCGGCCGCTCAACTGTCAGGCACTGACTCCTCGATCCAAAAACTCTCACAAAACGCCAGTGTACGACGCGGACAGTAAAAACACTCGGTTCACTCAACGTAAATTAGGTCATTTGTTCCTTGCGCCTGCAGAAATTTCCAGCGCATTAACGACGAGGGGGTTTTGAAGTTACATTCTCTTGATTGAGGACATTTCTCGACTCTCCTAGAAGCAACGAGCCATGGCTTTACCAGTGTTATACCCCGCTCTCCCCCACTAACAGGCACCCGTTCACTTAAAAACAATAATTCTCGAATGACCTTTGCCATATCCCATGAATCCTTGCGTTTATCAGAATACCGAACTGGCTTATTACTCTGTCCCAATAGCATGTGATGCTCCACTGGCTATCCACAGAATCTACAAACAAAATATACTCAGCAGTACATTTTCTTTTGACTATGCTCCTGTGGATATATTCTGCTATACTACAAGCACTGTATAAATCAATGTTATTGCTTCACAACAGCCTAAGTATAGAGTTAAGAGTCACAGTGTGAAAACAGGCCTTCAGCCGACCAAGTCAGTGTCAACCTCATCACCCATTTACACCAAACTCATTTTATTCTCTTTACATTCCCAATCAATTCTCCCATATTCTACCATTTACCACTATCAAGGTCGAATCAATTTGCAAGAGCAACAGGAGGTAGGTATCTCACAATCAGATGGAGAATGTGCAAACTCCAATTAGGCATCACCCTAGATTCCCATCAAACACAGGACATTGGAGCTGAGGCAGCAGCCCGACCAGCTGCGGCATCATATATTTGCATTGTAGATACTTCAAAATTCTGCACTCTACTTCTTTTCTCTTTGCACTACCTATTGTACTCGTGTATGATTTTTCAGTAATACAGCACTATGAACATTGATTTCCCTAACTTCAACTAGCCCTTGCTTTCCCTCTCTCCATCCCTGCCCCCTTCCCAGTTCTCCGACCAGTCTTACCGTCTCCGACAACATTTTATCTCTGTTCGCTTTGTTGTTACCTTCTCCCAACAATGATCTATTCTATATTTTCCCTGAACTCCATTCCCTGTCCTGTTTTCACACCTTACACTTCCTTATCTATGGACCGCCCACTCCTGACATCAGTCTGAAGAAGGGTCTCGGCCCGAAACATCTAGGCTACTTGAAATAACTGATAATCTATTATACAGTTTATTTTGCTGTCACTTCTAATATGCCTATAAAGCTGCAGCAAGAAAAAAATATTATTGTTCTGGTTATATCTGCTGCATATGACACAAACACTCGTGAGAACATCCTCCCCCTGTTAACAGCGCTATTTTTTTGTATCATCGCAAAATTACACTTGCATCCAAATCATTGACACACATACAAATAAATACAGTATGCAACACCACCGGTCATCAGCTTACAATTGCAAAGAAAACAACCTCCATCACTCCATACCTCCTTTTACATGTTAATTCCGAACCGAAACATCACCTATTCCTTTTCTTCAGGGATGCTGCCCGACCCGATGAGTTACTCCAGCATTTTGTTTATTTTGCGGTATCAAGAATCAAGAGTGGTTTTTTTTAATTTTAAACAGAATATGTAAACATACTACTGTAAACAATATAATAAAGTTCAGTGCGTGTGTATGTATACACATATAACACACACATAAAAACAAGCAAATAGACGGTGCAAAAAGACAAAACCAATCTCCACAAGTCTATGTAGTTCACACGGTCATAAGGAATAGGAGAATTAGGCCATTCGGTCCATCAAGCTTACTCCGCCATTCAATCATGGCTGATCCATCTCTCCCTCCTAACCCCTTTATCCTGCTTTCTCCCCATAACTTCTGACACCAGTACTAATCAAGAATCTATCTCTGCCGTAAAAATATTCACTGACTTGGCCTCCAACGTCTTCTGTGGCAAAGAATTCCAGATTCACCACCCTGACTAAAAAAATATCTCCTCATCTCCTTGCTAAAAGAAGTCCTTTAATTCTGAGACTATGACCTCGTCCAAGACCCTCCCTCTAGTGGAAACGCTCCACATTCACTCTATCCAAGCCTTTCACTATTCTGTATGTTTCATTCTTCTAAACTCCAGCGAGTACAGGCCCAGTGCCGACAAAGGCTCATTACAGGTTAACCTACTCATTCCTGGGATCATTCTTGTAAACCTCCTCTGGACCCTCTCCAGAGCCAGCACATTCTTCCTCAGATGTGGTGCCCAAAATTGCTCACAATATTCCAAATGCGGCCTTACCAGCGCCTCAACATCACATCCCTGTTTTTGTATACAAGCCCTCTTGAAATAAATGCATTGAGTTTGCTTTCTTTATTTCCAATTCAACTTGTGGATTAACCTTTGGGGAATCCTGCACCAGCACTCCCAAGTCCCTTTGCACCTCCAATTTCTGGATTCTCACCCTATTTAGAAAATAAGTTCAGAGCTTATTTGAAGGTTGTAATGTTTAATAGGGAAGAAGCTGTTCCTGAACCTACACATTAGTTTTCAGGCTCCTATATCTTCTTCCCGATGGCAGGAGTGAAATGACGGTGTGGCCAGGGTGGTGTGGGTCTCTGGTGATGCTGGCTACCTTTGAGGCAGCGACTCCTGTAAATCCCTTTGAGGGTGGGGAGGTCAGAACCCGTGATGGACTGGACAGTATTCACCACCTTTTGCAGTCCTCTTCGCGCCAGGGCGTTCAAGTTGCCAAACAAGGCTGTGATGCAACCAGTCAATATGCTCTCTACTGTACACCCATAGAAGTGCAAGAGAGTCCTCTCTGACATACCAAATCGCTGCAATCTTCTCAGGTAGTGGTGTTGATGGATCAGTGTGCTGGCTCCAGGAAAGATCTACAGAAATATGCACTTCCAGGAATTTGAAGCTTTTGACTCTCTCCACCATCATCCCATCGATATAAATGGGTTTGTGGGTCCTCATCCTTGCAAAGTCCCAAATCAGTACCTTGGTCTTTACTTTAAGAACCAGGTTGTCAAACTCGCACCATTTGGTCAGTCGATCGATCTCACTTCTATACTCCGGCATATCATCAGCTGTAATTCATCCAACAGTGCTGTCTTCAGCAAACTTGAAGATGGAGTTTGCACTGTGTCCGGCTACACAGTCGTGAGTATTGAGTGAATAGAGCAGGGGGCTGAGCACACAGCCTTGAGATGCTCCTGTACTGATGATTATTGTGGAAGTGTTGCTACCGAACAGAGTGTGGTCTGTTGATGAGGAAATCGAGGATCCAGTTACAAAAGGATGCAGAGACCAACATCTGTAGTTCTTTACCACACAATTTTAGATTTAATTTTCCAACATGCCTTGGATCTCATGGGCTCTAACTTTCTGGACCAGTTTGTCCTGTACAATCTTGTCAGGTGCTTTACTGACATCCATGCAGACTAAATCAAACGCACTGTCCTAATCGTGGTCTTTGAAAAAGGTAATCGAGCCATACAGGATCTCCTCCTAACCAAGCCAGGTTATCTATAGTTGATTAATCTCTGACTGTCCAAGTGCTGAGCACTGGTACCCCTCAGGATTTCTCCCGATAACAAGTCAAGTTTATTTGTCACATACACATACAAGATGTGCAGTGAAATGAAAGTGGCAATGCCTGCAGATTGTGCAAATAACTACAAAACAGAATCAGTATTTACATATTAGGAAAAAACCCCAGCAATTTAAAAAAAGACACAACAGTAAATTGGTACAGTAAATTAGTCAGTGATGAGATAAGAGTTTACAGTCCTAATGGCCTGTGGGAAGAAACTCCGTCTCATCCTCTCTGTTTTCACAGCATGACAGCGGAGGCGTTTGCCTGACTCTAGCAGCTGGAACAGTCCATTGCTGGGGTGGTAATGGTCCCCCATAATGTTGCTGGCTCTGGAACTGCACCTTCTAATGTATAGTTCCTGCAGGGGGGCGGGTGTAGTTCTCATAGTGCGTTCGGCCGAACGCACTACTCTCTGCAGAGCCTTCTTGTCCCGGGCAGAGCAGTTCCCAAACCAAATTGTGATGTTGCCGGACAAAATGCTTTCTACAGCCCCCAAGTAGAAGCACTGAAGGATCCTCTGAGAGACTCTGAATTTCCTCAGCTGCCTGAGGTGATAAAGGCGCTGCCTTGCCTTACTCACCAGTGCGGCAGAGTGTGATGTCCATGTCAGATCCTCTGTGATGTGGACGCCCAGGTATTTAAAGCAGCTCACCCTGTCCACAGTAGTCCCATTTATCTCCAGCGGCATATACGTCCTCGGATGTTGTGCCCTTCTAAAGTCCTTCTAACCTCATTAACTCTGACCTGGGACACAAGCCTGCAGTTACCTGGCCAATTGATGGTTACTTGCAGCACCTCTGCCCTCGTACCCACTGAATGATGATAGGCCGCACGCTCCGGGGGCCATGCACAGCGCTGGCAGTGACCGTGCCCATGTAGGCGCGGAGCTCCCCTGTAGACTAACTCCGGCGGGGCCGAGCCCAGCGACAGCACAGGCCGAGCCGAGCGACCCTTCATCGCGGGCCGAGCAGAGGCGATAGACCGAAAGCACGGGCCGGGCCGGGCCGAGCGGAGCGATAGCACAGGCTGGAGCCGAGCCCATCGACCGACAACACGGGCCGGGCCCAACGGCCATCGGCACGAGCTGATCCGCGCGCCAGCCCCGGCTGCCGCGAGCGCGAGCACGAGCACGCACCTCGGGCAGCGACCTGCCGTAGCTCAGGTTGTAGATCTTCACGTCGTTCACGCTGGAGACCTGCATCTCGCAGCCGCCCGCTGACCAGCGCCTCGAGCTTCACCTTTGTCCGCTCCCCCCTGCGAGCTGCACCGCGCGCCCTGCGCACCCTCCCCGGCCCGGCCACCCGACACGCCAAAGCCGGCAGGAAGTGGCTCTATGCAAATTGTGCGGGTGCCTGCCAATGGGAAGAAGGCTGGGGGCGGGGCGTAACATGGGGGCGTGGTCTCGGCGTTCCTCCGCCGAGCGTACAGCGCAGCCGGTTCTGCGCAGAGGGAGTGGAACCGTGGGCTCTATCACCTGTAACACTTCGTGCTGTATCGAAGTGCTCGGGGTCCAGGGAGCGAAAGGCACCAAGGAACGAGTGGGACCACAGGCGAGGGGTTCTCGCTGGCACAATCCACCCGCTCAGTAATAAACCAAACTCGTTCAGAGCTGATCAACGAATTGAATTACTTTATGAAATGAAGGAAGAATTCGCAAGTTTGAGAGGCTAAAGTATTTTTTTAAATCCTACGCCACTGCCAAATCCAGTAATCTGAGGTAATATGAATGACGTTTCTTTTTATTTCATAATTCAGTAATTTTTATTTGTATGCAATACCGCAGGTGGGTTGTAGCAGGGACTGCATTAACCTGGCTGTTTTTCTCACGCGTCGATAGCGAATAGCCAAGTTCTTAAACACAAGCAAATTATTAAAAGAAAAAAAATATATAAATTACATATAAAGAACAAGAATTGCGAAAGGTGGATCTGATCTGGCAGGCTACAACCACGAAAGTACAGTACATTATTTATTTCGTTTCTATAAAGATATGATTGTTCCTATAATGAGAAACAGGAGATAAGTTTTGTGGAGTTTTCTAATTTATTATATGTAGTGCAACTCTGCTAATAGTACTATAAAAGGAATCGTTTATACCAGTGAATATATTTTACATGCACCTGTATTTTTTTCCTGTAACTTTTAAATGCCGAAACACTATTGTTTCCTTAATAGTTAATATATTGACGGTATCCTTAATAGTAATAAATTGACGGAAAGGACACTTGGGTCTCATGGGAATATTAATGACTTGACAAGCCGAGGTAGGCACATTCATGAGACAAGCTTTGGCTAAAAATAATCCTCTTACTAATGCCGGTGCTGATTGTAAGATACCTTCTATTGAAATCCGTAGACCGTATCGTAGTTCGAGTTAATGCCAAACAATTAACTTCATTTTGACGTTGACTAGCGAATGTTTAATGACTTTGAGGTTTATTCTCCTTGTCAAGATTTCTGATGTATTTTGTACTCAGGTGCAGTAAAGACCTTGGGCTCCGGAGTGTCACGGGACAACATGAGCGAGTACTGGTTAATTTCGGCTCCTGTGGATAAATCAAACCAACAAATATGGGAACGAATGAACACTGTGACCGAAAAAGCCAGTTTATCGAATAACTTTAAATTCCCGATCCCAGAACTCAAGGTAGTTTCAGTTGCTACTCAGAAGCCGACTCGAAAACAACATTTTCAGTGGATATATTTTAGATGAAAGTTTAGGCATTGAGGATTCTATCTCTTAGAAAATATGATAATGTTGTGATAGGGATGCAGTTTACTATTAGTTCAATATCTCGAGGGAGGAACTCGGTTGATTTGATCTTTCCGTGACGTTATTTCCAATTGCAATTATTAGGATATAAATCCTTAATTCGTATTTCTCAATTAATTCCAGCTATGTTCGAGTTGAGATTTTCATTGCTTCAAATAGTTTTATGATAAGCCATCAACGCCCGGATTCATTTTTTCCCTAGGTGGGGACATTGGATTCATTGGTTGGCCTCTCGGATGAACTAGGAAAGCTTGATACGTTTGTTGAAGGGTAAAGCACGCATTGTTTACTGTATACAAACGCGTTAAAGCGAATTTGAATTATCCGTGGTTATTCTACTGATGCAGATTTAACTCGGCTGAAGCAGATTTATCCAAACTGTTGCTACAATATAACAACAAAGATCTGCAAGGCTCTGGTTTCATCTGAGGTTGAAATTCAGAACCACTCGCAGTCCAGTAGTCAAGGTGACCTGAAGAAGAAACATATAAACAGATAATAGCAATTAAAGGAGCAAGCGATTCTACAATCTGCTGCCTTTCTAATGACAAAACCGTATTTCCAAATATGGGGTAAAACTTCTTTAGGATCATTTTGACCATAGTTTAAGTTGTTAACTGCATTAACATGTCTTAAATATAACACAAAATAAATGAAAATACTTATTTATCAAAGTACAATTCGAAGTTTATTTATCATCCTGTTTAACTGTTGCCCAGAGGAAAAGGATGAACAAGTTTGATTTTATTCATGGCAAACAAAATAATTTGTTTTGCATTTTGCTTTTGGGTCAGTTATTAAAACACTCTGATCATTTCTGTAAATGTTTGGATCAACTTAGGCAGCATAATAGTGTGTTACGACCCCTCTCTTTGACACAAATTATAAAACGTGGATAGTTATACTTAATTAAAATTGGAGAATTCAATGGTCATACTGTTGGGTTGTAAGCTACCCAAGTGGAAAATGAGGTGCTAAGGTCCAATCAGGATTTCAACAGCAGGGACTGTTTGGAATATATTTAATGTAATTTAAACAATTGGATATTTTAAAATTAAATAAAGAAATAGCATTTTCTAAACTGGATATGATTTTATTACAAAAATGCACTTCTTACTCTATATTTATTTCAGAATTAATACATTTTAAATTATACTCGGAGACTGGGTGGTGCGGCAAATTAATACACGTGTGAACAGAAGAGAGAACAAAATTAAAGTGCCAGATTATGTCTATGTGGCATTACATATCAGATTTATTACAAGTGTTTTCAGTGACACCTAGATTTCCTTGGAGATCTATTTTTGCATTAATTCAAATGTTAGCATATTTACAGTTGGTTACTTGGAGCTGTTTCTGCTCATTTATGTTTTGATTTTAGCATTGTGAAGAAGCTGGCACAATATACAGCAGATATTATGGAGGATTCCAAGGATAAAGCTCAAGAAAATCTGTTGGCCAGTGGAGGTGAGTTGTATAAAGCATGCAACAGTGTGCATTAACAGGGTGACATTTACACAATAAGACGGTGCTATGCATAATTTGATAAACACCTTTACATTTTTTTTGCTTCCTACTGTAATCATGTATTTAAGACCTAACTCGTATTTCTAAAGTATATCAAGTTAGTGCACTATTTAATTTCAGTCAGTACTCATTTATATAAAGAAACGTATAGATCTGACATTTACGCTGCTGCACATAATGTTTAGATGTGGTCTACCAATTAACATTTAATTGGTGAAGAAACTTGATTAGATGAACTTGAATATAAATTTTTAAATAATTTGAAATAGACAATAGACATTAGACAATAGGTGCAGGAGTAGGCCATTCGGCCCTTCGAGCCAGCCATTCAATGTGATCATGGCTGATCATCCCCAATCAGTACTCCGTTACTTCCTTCTACCCATATTCCTTGACTCCGCTATCTTTAAGAGCTCTATCTAGCTCTCTCGTGAAAGTATCCAGAGAAACGGCCTCGACCGCCCTCTGAGGCAGATAATTCCACAGATTCACAACTCTCTGTGAGAAAATGTGTTTCCTCGTCTCCATTCTAAATGGCTTACCCCTTATACTTAAACTGTGGCCCCTGATTCTGGACTCTGCCAACATCGGGAACATGTTTCTTGCCTCTAGCATGTCCAAACCCTTAATAATCTTATGTTTCAATAAGATTCCCTCTCATCCTTCTAAACTCCAGAGTATACAAGCACAGCCGCACCATTCTCTCAGCATATGACAGTCCCAGCCATCCTGGGAATTGACCTTGTAAATCTATGCTGCACTCCCTCAATAGCGAGAATGTTCTTCCTCAAATTAGGGGACTAAAACTGCACACAATACTCCAGGTGTGGTCTCACAAGGGCTCTATACAACTGTAGAATGCCCTCTTTGCTCCTATACTCAACTCCTCTTGTTATAAAGGCCATCATGCCATTTGTTTTTTTCACTGCTTGCTGTACCTGCATGCTTACTTTCATTGACTGATAAACAAGGAACCCCAGATCCCATTGTACTTTCCCTTTTCCCAACTTGACATAGTTTAGATAGTAATCTGCCTTCCTGTTTTTGCTACCAAAGTGGATAACCTCACATTTATCCACATTAAACTGCATCTGCCCACTCACCCAACCTGTCCAAGTCATCCTGCATTCTCATAGCATCCTCCTCACAGTTCATACTGCCACCCAGCTTTGTGTCATCTGAAACTTTGCTAACGTTACTTTGAATCCCTTCATCTAAATCATTGAAGTATATTGTAAATAGCTGCAGTCCCAGCACCGAGCCTTGCGGTACCCCACTAGTCACTGCCTGTCATTCTGAAAGGGATCCGTTAATCCCTACTCTTTGTTTCCTGTCTGCCAACCAATTTTCTATCCATGTCAGCACTCTACCCCCAATACCATGTGCCATAATTTTGCCCACTAATCTCCTATGTGGGAAATTATCAAATGCTTTCTGAAAGTCCAGGTACACTACATCCATTGGCTCTCCCTTGTCCACTTTCCTAGTTACATCCTCAAAAAATCCAGAAGATTAGTCAAGCATGATTTCCCTTTCGTAAATCCGTGCTGACTCAGACCGATCCTTTTACTGCTATCTAAATGTGGCGCTATTTCATCTTTTATAATTGACTCCAGCATCTTCCCCACCACCGATGTCAGGCTAACAGGTCTATAATTCCCCCGTTTTCTCTCTCAATACAAAACGGTTTTATTCATCACATTGAACATAAAGTGCAAGTGAAATGAATTTGCCTGCAGCGGTACAATGATAAAGAACACGCAAAAACGCACTGAAAATTTAACACAAACATCCACCACAGCATTCATCACTGTGGTGGAAGGCACAAAAATTGGCCAGTCCTCCTCCATTTTCCCCCGTGGTCGGGACCTCCACCCCCCACAGCGGTATCCAGATGAGCAGACAAGGTAAAAAGTCCAGGTAAGTACTGAATCAGTACCTCCCCACCCGAGACCGCGGCTTCAGGCTGGTGTAGGCCGCGGGCCGGCGGTTGGAGATTTAAAGTTCGCGCCGCAGCCAGAAGCACCGCAGACTGCAGGGCCGGCGGTCTGGAGCTCCTCTCCAGGGATCCCTGGTGAGGGGCCCCGCTCCTGATGGTAAGTAAATCCCCACCATGCCCGCGGTAAAAGTAGGCAGTGGGTTGGCAGTTGGAGCTCTTCTTCCCCCGGATCCCCCACGAGGGATCCCAGGCTGCGGACGCCGCGCCGGCTGAAGCTCTGCAGATCGCGGCTTCAGACTGCCGGCTGTTGCGGGCCAGCGAAACGGAGCGCTCCCCTCCAGCGAGCCCCGGCAAGGGCTCGCCCGCTCCACGCCAAGAGTCCACGCTGCGCCCGCCGCTGAAGCCCTGGGCACATCTCCGGGAAAGGCCGCCCGATCCTCGCTGTTAGGCTACGGGGTAGGCAACCTGGAAAAAGTTGCCTCTCCGTGGAGGAGGCGACCAAAGCGGTTTCCCCCTTAACCCCCCCACACCACCCCCCACACAAGGCACACAAAGAAACATTAAAAACATACATTAAAACACACCAAAAAAAACAAAAAAAGTTGAACAAAAACGGACACGCTGCTGACAGGGCTGCCGGCTCTCGTCTTTCTTAGTGGGATAACATTAGCTACCCTCCAATCCACAGGAACCGATCCTGAATCTGTAGAACATTGGAAAATTATCACCAATGCGTCCACAATTTGTAGAGCCACTTCCTTAAGTACCTTGGGATGCAGACCATCAGGCCCTGGGAATTTATCAGACTTCAGTCCCATCTATCTAGCCAGCACCATTTCCTGCCTAATGTGGATTTCCTTCAGTTCCTCCGTCACCCTAGATCCTCTGGCCACTAGTACATCAGGAAGATTGTTGTGACCTCCTTAGTGAAGACAAATCCAAAGTACCTGTTCAACTCATCTGCCGTTTCCTTGTTCCCCATAATAAATTCACCTTTTTCAGTCTTCAAGAGTCCAACTTTGGTCTTAACTAATGTTTTCCTCTTCACATACCTAAAGAAGCTTTTACTATCTTCCTTTATATTCTTGGCCAGGTTACCTTCGTACCTCATCTTTTCTCCCCGTATTGCTTTTTTAGTTATCTTCTGTTGCTTCCCGCTCATCTTTGCCACTTCTCTTTAATTTTTATACTGTCCCTGACGTCCCTTGTCAGCCACAGTCTCCCCTTACTCCCCTTGGAATCTTTCTTCCTCTTTGGAATGAACTGATCCTGCACCTTCTATATTATTCCCAGAAATACCTGCCATTGTTGTTCCACTATCATCCCTGCTAGGGTATCTTTCCCGTCAACTTTGTCCAGCTCCTCCATAGTCCCCTTTATTCAACTGTAACACCTACACCTCTGGTTTACCCTTCTCCCTCTCCAATTGTAGATTAAACCTGACCATATTACAGTCACTACCTCCTAATGGCTCCTTAACCTCGAGGTCCTTTATCAAATCCGATTCATTACATAACACTAAATCCAGAATTGTCTTCTCCCTGGTAGGCTCCAATACAAGCTGCTCTAAGAATCCATCACGGAGGCACTCCACAAACTCCCTTTCTTGGGGTCCAGTACCAACCTGATTTTCCCAGTCTACCTGCATGTTGAAATCTCCCATAACAACCGTAGCATTACCTTTGCTATATGCCAATTTTAACTCCTGTTTCAACTTGCGCCCTATGTCCAGGCTACTGTTTGGGGGCCTGTAGATTAGTCCCATTAGGGTCTTTTTACCCCTACAATTCCTTAGTTCTATCCATACTGACTCCACATCTCCTGTTTCAATGTCACCCCTTTCAAGGGACTGAATTTGCAGCCATGTCTCTAATTCCCACAACTTCATACTTGCCAATTTCTAACTGAGCCTCAAGCTCGTCCACTTTATTTCTTATACTTCGCGCATTCAAATACAACACTTTGACCTCTGTATTCACCTTCCCTCTCACACCACTCGCAATTTGCCCTGACCTTACTCTCTTATCCCTTCTTGAACTTTCCTTCCCATTAATTCGAGAATCTTTTGTAACTTTTCCTGTACTCACTTCACTTTTAACTCCATCTTTATACTCTCAATTTGTCAATCCCTCCCCCCCCCCCCCACTATTTAGTTTAAACCCACACATGTAGCCCTAGCAAACCTGCCTGCCAGAATGTCGGTCCCCCTCCAGTTAAGGTGTAATCCGTCCCTTTTGTACAGGTCACCCCTATCCCAGAAGAGATCCCAGTGGTCTATACAATCTAAATCCTTGCTCCCTGCACCAGCCCCTCAGCCACGCATTCAGTTCCCCTATCTCACTGTTCCTGTCCTCCTGGCACGAGATACTGGAAGTAATCCAGAGATAACCACCCTAGAAGTCCTGCTTTTCAGTCTTCTTCCTAACTCTCTGAACTCACGTTGGAGAACCTCCTTCCTCTTCTTCCTGACGTCGTTTGTGCCTACGTGCACAACTACTGCCGGCTGTTCACCTTCCCTCTCGAGGATGTTCTGAATTTGGTGTGTGACATCTTGCACCCTGGCACCAGGGAGGCAACAGACCATCCTCGCATCTCGCCAGCCACCACAGAATCTCCTGTCCGCACCTCGAACATTGGAGTCACCCACCACTATGGCTCTGCCAACGTCAGTCTCGCCGGTCGAGTTCCATCTCTAGGATTGGAGCCACCGACATGTCCGCCTTGCGGACTGGAAGCGTCGTCTCCCTGACAGTTCCCAAGAGGGCGTACCTGTTTTCATTAGCCACCTGGGTCTCCTGCACTCCATGGTTACCACCCTTTCTCTCAGTCACACACCTTCGTTCTTCCCGTATCCTCGGCATGACCACCTCACTGTAGGTCCTATCCAGGAAACTCTTGTTTTCCCGGTTGGCCCTCAGGTCATCCAGATGCTTCTCCAGTGCCCCAACACGGTCCTTCAGGAGTTGAACCTGGATGCACTTGCCACAGTTGTAGCAGCCAGAGGCTCCATCCGTGTACCCAGCCTCCCACATCCTGCAAGAATCACACTGTCTCATCTTCCCGTCATGTGTTCACCGCGATCCGTCCTCACCAGCTTTTTGCGCCGTCTCCTCTCCTCTCTCCAGCCAAAGACTCACACTTTTCTCTCCAGCCAAAGACTCACACTTTTCTCTCCAGACAAAGACTCACACTTTCCTCATAAGGCCGCTCCCCAACAGCAGCCTTATATTGGTTGATAAATTGCCTAATTTGCAAATTTCCAAATCAAATTCCTCAGTTTTAAACTGCTTTTCCCCTCTGACTCACCTTTCCCACGGGTTTTAGCCAATAAGCTCTTTTTCCTGCTTCTCTTTGATTGCTGCTTCTCCGAGATCCATGTAAGCACTGGGCCACGTAACATGATCTTATATTTTCTTATGGCACTGGAGGAAACGTTGAGTCAATGAGATTCACACAGCAAACTCAGTGCCATTCCGCCACTTACTCCTCTGTAATCTATTCCTACCAATTTTCCACCTGCCCCACCTATACCAGGACTAATTCTCAGTAATCAATTAACCTATCAGCCCATATGAAAGGAAATTGGATAACTTGGTAATATACACAGGTTCACCTGGAGAACCTGTAAATTCCACATAGGTCAAGGTCTAAGCCAGGTTGCTGTTGCTATGATTCAGCAGCTCTTAACTGCTGCATCACCATGCCACCTATGCAAGGAATTGGTGAGGAACATTCTTTAAATTACAGAACTGGAAATGGAACTTGTAAAATTGCAAAGGAGTGGAATGCCATTTTAATAGATATTATTATGGCTAGTTGACAACATTTTCAACATTGTGAACGAGGACACCAGCACTAAGAATAAACCCCATGGCAGCAGAGAAGCACAGCAGGTAGTGACTTGAATTCAGCCACCCAGATACAATCCTGCTCTTGCGCTATGTGGAGTTTTTTATGGCCTTGCTGTTACCAGGTGTTCCTTCTTTTCACCCATGTTCCAAAGATGTGTTGTTTGGTAGGTTATTTTGTTACTGAAAATTATCCCAAATATTGGTAAGTGGTAGAAGATCAGAGTGGAGTTTATGGCATGTGTGAGTTCTCCTGCCTTCTCCGTAATACCTTTGATACCCTTATTTACCAAGAATCTGTCAATCTCTGCTTTAAAATACGAAGTGATTTGGCCGCCACAGCCACCTGAGGCAGTGAATTCCACAGATTCACCACCCGTTGACTAAAGAAATTCATCCTCATCTTTCTAAAAGTACATCCTTTTATAATCCTTTTTGTCTGAGTCCGTGCTCTCACATTCTAGAGTCTCCAGCTAGTGGAAACCTCCTCTCTACATATACTCTATCCAAGCCTTGCACTGTTTGGTAAGTTTTAAGGTCCCCCCTCATCCTTCTAAACAGCAGCAAGGGGAAAAAGGGCATGGCCCGGATGGTAAGGATCTTTGATGATAGATGCTGCCTTATTGAGTCGGGGCCTTATGTAGATGCTGTCAGTAGTGGGACTTAGTTCACATAACTAATAGTTATAGATAATGCTTTACCTCAAATGCCAGTTGAAAATTTCTATGGCTATATTATTAGGTGTTTCACATTCCTTAAAGATCTTGTGAATTGCTCTGGATGTGCAAGCACTGTGCTCAATGTGATCTTTTGTAGTTGTGCCTGAAAATATATAGTACTGCTTTGAGTTTTATTCTATTTCACTGCAACCAATGTGATTTTGTGAGATACACGTTGGCCTTTTATCCATAATCTAAAATGGACACAATTTTCCATGCCTGATCACACGGTCATAGCGACCACGTGGAATGAATCTTGGGACCCTCTAACCCTGCACCAAAGGTGCAGCGAACAACACCCATGCAAGGTTATTTGAAGTGTGTCAATTTCTGTGAATGGAAATTCCAATATCTCTTACCATGTTCTCACTGTGATCACATTTTAGCCGTACATGGTTGGCTGCTTAAGGCAATTGGGACAGCCTAAGATTGGAAAAGTTTCTATTAAAACAAAATCTTTGGGAGGTCTGCAATTAGTTAAGCAAAAGACCTGTCTAAGGTGATAAAACAATGTCAGGAATGTTGATGTACTGGGAAGGAGAGAAGAAGGGTGGTTCAGATGAAATATTCTCTACACCAGATCTTCTGTAATAGTTCTAGTACTTATCGGTACTGATGATCAATGCCATTGGTGAAATTCTCCATTTCCTGTAGGGCTGGTGGTGTCAAGGTTTGATCCCTCTGTGTAGTGAAGCTGTGGACCACCGGAAATGTGGAAACATAGTCTGGAATATTTCTGCGATTTCCTGGGTAGCCAGCAAAAATAATTTGATAACTGGATGGTACACATGGCAAGTTGTGTATTTGTGCTTGGACTCCTGTCAGGGAACATTAGGCTTGTTGATAACATATCCCTTGCTAAGTGACCAGACTTTGAATTAGCTGCTTTGTTGAAATAAAGACAATCCAGCAGAATGACACTTCGAAGATGAGTGAAACGCAATTCACATCAGGAAATGAGGCACAGACTTGTATCCAAAAACAAGCAGCAGAAATGAGAACTGGCACCACTTTCAATTGTTGTTCATGGTGTGCACACTATATGGGAGCACACGCAAATTGCAGACTATAACATCCCTTTATGGCAATCTGCAATTTGAGCAAAATCAACTGTACTGTCAACTGTACATGCTCTGATTTGCCTTGCCATGAGGAACATGATGCATACTGTTTTCCTCCGTGGGTCAACGAAGACTGGCTTCCTAGAGCTGGTGCAAAGCACCTGTTAACATTGCAGCAAATGACATAATTAGTTGACAGCTTTCCAAGTGAACTATAAACACCCTGTCAGTAAAATAAAGGAGCAAGAAATGTCAGTTCTAGAGCCGGTGCAAGTACAACCACATCTGTGCTATTTCTGACTTTTCTTCTAACATGTCCATTTCTAATAGTTATAGACAACACTTCTAATTTTCCAACTGGGTTCCAGAAGTACATATCACGTATTTTAATAGTACAAAGTAGTTGCTTTGTGGGTTTATTTTTCATTTCCAATTGATCATGAAAACATCCCTGAAATTGTCTCAACTAGGACAGTTTAATTAAATATTAAATTTATTAATTAATTACTTTTCTTACAATGTGTGAATCTGAACCCATATTGTCATTAACCTTTTCCTTATCGTGCAATAGAAGACAAAATTGCGGAGGTATTCACAGAGCCCACTCGGCATTCTTTGTATTTCTTTGTATTTCAAAAGATCCTTTTAATAGTTTGATAACAATTAGTGACCTCTGCTGAATGTTCTGCCATTTGTAGAAATCGGACATCTCCTCCAGTTACTTTGAATGAACTCCGCATTGTTTCAGGGTTCTTATCAATGGTGCAGATCCACCACCTGCATGACTTAGCTTGGCATTGAACACAATGCATTCCATTCTTAACTAAGTATGCATAATTCATCCCAGAATTTCTTGGTACATAAGACAGCAATGAAGTTGTTATCTTTGTTATTCATGCTTCTTCAAACTTTGACTCTGCTTCAAATTTTAATTGTGCAATACTCTCAAACCTGTTCTGCCCAGTTATTTACATCTTCCTTTTTAGTTTTATAACATATACACTTTCTAGGTAGACTTCTGGAGAGTGCTAGAGGAACTCAACAGGTCAGGCAGCATCTAGCAAAGGAATTGACAGATGACATTTTTAGTCGGAGCCCTTCCCCAGACTTAAGTAGACCTCTTGTTCATTGTCCTTAAATTACCTCAGAATTGCAATTGAATTAGCCTCACAATCTTTATCAAGACATTGTCTATCGCCACAAATGCCAGAAGTCCAAAACAAAATATAAAAATGCTGACATCAGCGCTTCCTGGAGTCAATCAATCATTCCCACGTGGGGGGGGGGGGGGGGGGGGGGCAGTCGGGGGAGTTGGTGCTTCCCGGAGCCAATTAATGGATTCCACTTTTGAGTTGCCATTGTGACATAATTACTGGAAGCTGCTAGAAAAGTCTCACTCTCATGGTCAGTTATTATTCTCAAAGTTGGCTTTTTTAAACTTTTAAATATCAATAACTTGTGAAATATAACATCAAATCTGAAGGAAACCTGATTAAATTGACGACAGGAAAAAGCTACGTTTCTGCAAAAATGTTAGCGCTACCGTGTACAGTTTTGGCGAAAATACCATCTCACACACACACACACACACACACACACACACACACACACACACACACACACACACACACACACACACACACACACACACACACACACGTGATGTGCGATGAGGTCAATGGCTGGGGAGGCACTGGCTTCTATCCCATCCTAACTTAGTTGTGTGTGTGTTAGTTGTCTGTGCGTGATGTGTCTGGGAGGAAAGGAGAGAATGGAGGGGGTGAGAGAAGGGAGAGAGGGAAGTAGATTAGGGAGGGAAGGAGAGAAAGAAGGGAAAAAGAGAGAGAGAGAGAGAGAGAGGAGGGAGGGAGGGAATGAAGGGAGGGAGAGGGCCGACGGCGGGAGTGGATGCTGGGGTCCCGAGCCAAGAGTAGATTATTCCAGCGTGGGGTCCAATTGGGAGCTCTCAGCGGCCCAGAGCCTCCGAATCGGCCGCTACAAATCAATGAATCAACCAAAGATACTAGAGGAGTATCTTTGGAATCAACCTACCAGTCAGCGCCGCCCCTGGCTGGAAAGTCAGAGCCACTGCTGAAGCTAGCTAACGTGGAGGGAGAGTGAGGCAGCGTCAATTACGTGAACCTACTTAATTGACACTCACTCTCCCTCCAATGGGCTCAAGACATGCCCCTTTGTGAGGCAGACGTGATCGCTACCTCCCCTGGAGCTTTTACATAGCAGTTTTATGATAAGACCAGCGAGCACAAATTTAATATACTTATCTACCCCCCAACGCAACATGTTCCCCAACAAAAGATTCCACCACTCACCCGTTAGTTCCCTGTCACATGGGGGGCCAGTTCCCTAACGTAAGATTCCGCCACTCACCCATTCCCCCAATGGAACCTGTTTCCCCAATGCAATATTCCACCACTTACCCATAGCTCCCAACTGTGCAGGTCGGCTCATTTTTAACGCAATATTCGACCACTCACCCATAGCCTCCACAGGAGGCCTGGTCCCTCAACGCAACCCGTTCCCCAACGTAAGATTCCACCATTCACCCGTTCCCCCAACGCAACCCGTTCCCCCAATGTAATTTTCCACCACTCACCCATAGCCCCCAACTGTGCAGGTTGGCTCATTCTTTTCACCCTCTCTCATTTTAAACTTAAAAAAAAAAAATGCAATTGCACTGCGATGTAGATGCCACCGACATATTTTTTAAACCTTTAAATATCAATAACTTGTGAAATATAACATGAAATCTGAAGGAAACTTGATCAGATCGATGACGGGAAAATGCTAAGGTTCTGCAAAAATGTTAGCGCTACCGTGTACCGTCTTCTGCAGATTCCCTGCTTTCTCAACACATCTGCCCTTCCACCTATCTTGATTTCATCTGAAAACTTGGCCACAAAGTCATCAATTCCATCGTCCAGATCATTAACATATAATATGAAAGGTAGTGGATCCTTTGACTTTGTAGTTAGAAATGAGGATCCATGCTACTCAGTAAAAATCAGTATAAGGAATGCTGAGCAAAATACAAAGTGCTGGAGGAACTCAATGGATCAGGCAGCATCAGTGGAGGGAATGGACAGGTGACGCTTTGTGTCGAGACCCTTCTTCAGTCTGAAAAGGGACTATCTGAAGATGGGTCAGACAGAAGAAGGTTCCTGACCCAAAACGTCACCTGCTCATTCCCTCCACAGATGCTGCCTCTCACACTGAGTTCCTCCAGAACTTTGTGTTTTGATCTGTACTAGTCAGGCCTGGTTGTGCTTTAAGTGGGTTGTTCTGATGTAAATATACACTCATAAATCATTTGGAATATGGGGTGGAGTGGGGTGATAGCAGCACAACCTTCTTCGTTATCACAATTGAGACCAAGCAAAACGTTGAGATCACTATTAGAAGTTTTCGAACCTTATAAAAAATTTTTTTCACATTTAAAACATTAATGCATAAATTTACCTCTTCCACGCTGTGTTAAATTAATTTAAAAAAGGGGAAGTAACAATGAAGCAGCTAAGCATACTGCGGCTTTATAATATGATGAATGAATGTATATATTTTTAAATTTGATGAATAATAATTGTTTTTTGGGTTGCATTTATTTATGGCGCTATAGTAATGTTTGAATTGTATAAATGAAGGAACAACAATCACATCACTAATTTCATTGTTTTGCTTTGTTTTATCTTTAGTTGATCTTCATAGATACGTGACACATTTTCAGTGGGATATGGCTAAATATCCTATAAAACAGTCACTTCAAAACATAACAGAAGTCATTACCAAGGTGAGATTTGGTATTGATTGAAATTTATAAATACTGATTTGTGAAATTTTAGTAATATGTCCACAAATCAAATTTCTTAACAACTTTTACATCAGAAATTGTGCATAAGACTTGCAATTCAGGGCATCAGTTCTTATTTGCTGATTTGTGATACTTTCGCTCAACACTGAAATCATCACGTACAATGACAAGCAAATGGGTATATGACAGCAACTGAAAAACGTGTAATATGCCACTACCCAGTATCGGGAAAAAAAACCCAATTAGGTTGTATGAATAGTGCCAATCTTCTGCTACCCATGTATGCATCAATCAAAATTGAATTATGTATCCATAACTAAACGTAATTATAAATCTTTTGGCAATATTTATTGTCATGACACAGTTGAATACACTTGGACACTGTGTAGAGCCATCAAGTCTTGTCCCCTCCCATTGTCATAACTCTTAGCCATTTTCTCATTCTTTGTACAGCTCCTGCGTGCTATTTTGTTTTTGAAATCTCTAATACAATTCATTTTGTGTTCTTCCATTCCTCTGTGAATATTTCTGACTTTATACCAGTTATTCCAGTTGCTTGTTCATTCTGCCTTGTATTCTGTTCCATCCATTCGCCTCGCTATTTGTGTCATTTATGTGCTAATTCAGTTTTGTCTGGTGTTCTTCACTGCCTCGGCTTAGCTTCACTGGTTTCCCCCTCAATCTATCTCTGTCCAAAACATAATCTAGATATTTAGCTTGCAGCCCATTTAGTCATCACTCCTGTCGTCAGCTGTAAGGTTTTAATTTTATATTTGGGTATTTTTGCTATCAGCAAGATCCACCATGTCAGCATGAAAGGCTACACAAATGTGGCAACAGAAATTAAATTGTATTTTTCCATTCATTTGTTGATTCATTTGTGTACATTGTGCCTGCTTGCTGCACTGTTTTATTGATTTTCTCATGGCAGGTACTTTATTCATTACTTCATTGGTACCGAATGCTCCTTTCTTTTTTAGTTCATAGTTTTGGAACTATGGTTCCAATAATTAATTAATTGAATAGAACGTGGACTTTCATTGAATTGTTGGGATTTGTTATTAATTCATGTGATGCTGAGTTCTCCTACAATGTATTAATTTGAAAGTACCTACTGAGCAACAATGCGATTGATTTGGTGGTAGTTTTATAACTAGTTCTATTTTGCTGACCCCTATGCTGTTTTGGTTATTTGTAACCTATTGCTTTGTTGAGTGGTCATGCATGCATTAGTTTGTCTGGGTTGAACATTCCAGTAAGGAGTTAAAAAATTCTTAAGGGTTGGAGTTAAAAGGAAAGGGTCACAGCTTAAATAAGGGGGAAATCCTTTAAGACCGAGATGAAAAGACTTTCTTCACACAGAGAGTGGTGAGTTCTATGCCACAGAGGGTAGTTGAGGCTTCATTGGCTATATTTAAGAGTGAGTTGGATGTGGCTTGATGGAGAGAAGGCAGTCGGGATACTGGGAGTGGATGGATCATATTGAATGGCGGTGCAGGCTCGAAGGGCTGAATGGCCTACTCCTGCACCTAATTTCTATGTTCTATGTTTCTATGTATACTATTTTAAATTCTGAACTTTTCACATGTTAATCTTTAATTTGCTTGTTATTATTGTGGCAGCTTTCTTTCCAATTCTTTTGGGTTTTCACCGATTGCATTCAATACTATGCAGCTCTTAACTCTCCTACGCAATGTCACAGAAAATCAATGAGTTACCTTTTAGAAAATGTCACAAACTTGCTAACCTTCAGAACAAGGAATTGTAGATACTGGTTTACATAAAAAGACATAGTGTTGGAATAGCTCAGTCGGTCAGGCAACATATCTTCAGAAGATAGACAGGTGATGTTTCTTCTTGGGACTGATTGTAGGGAGGAGAAAGATGGAAGAGAGATGGGCAGCACAAAGCCTGGCAAGTGACATGTGGATACAGGTGGAGGGGGTGATTGGCAGATTTTATGGACAAAGACCAAAAATGAAAAGACAAGGTGTGAGATAAGAAGTTGATGGGAGGCGTGAAATATGAAGCCACAGGCATCCAAATCTGAAGCATCCATTTCTATCCTAATCTTATCTTTATCTCACACTTTTTGTCTTTTCATCTATGGCCTTTGTCCAACCATCAACCCTCTCCCCCCCCCCCCCAACCCCTCACTTGTATCCACCTATCACTTGCCAGGCTTTGTCCCACACTACCTCTCTTTCAGCTTTCAACCCCCCCCCCCCCCCCCTCCCCCATACTACAAATATGCTGAAGAGGCTTCTCAACCCGAAACATCACCTATACATGTTCTCCAGAGATGCTGCCTGACCCGCTATGGTAGAACATAGAATATAGAACAGTACAGCGCAAGAACAGTTTGGCCCACAGTGTCTGTATCAAACATGATGTCAAAATCATGTCTTATCTACCTGGCCATGATCCATTTCCCTCCATTCCATATGCCTATCCAAAGGTCTCTTAATTGCCACAAAAATATCTGCCTCAATCATCACCTCCAGCTTTGCGTTCCAGGCACTCACCACTCTCTGTGTAAAAAAAACTTGCCCGGAGGCCATTGCAGCAGGCACAGCCTGGCAGTAAAGTTTGGTAGGTCTGTCTGCTTTAACCAAAATCCATTATAAAGAGGTCCGTAAAAATGAAGCTTTATTGTATTTTCCAATAGGACTAAAATAGCTGCCAGGAGGTTACCTTGGAAGACACTGCTTTATTGCTATCAAATATTTCATCATTTCCATCATCATATTCATACATCTGTCTCGGTCTCTAAATTTCTGCCAATCTTAATTTTGCTTCATTTTTAATGGACGTGGATAATGCCCAAGTCAAAGGAAATAAAGGTGCAAAGTTTTCCACCAAATCTGGATTATATGCTGTGATTGTGTTTTTCATATAATTAGAACAATGTTGGCCTATATCTCTTTCTGACAGAAATTATATCAGTTTGCATAATACAAACAGGTTTACCATCTAATTCTTGTATGCGCTTAATGTATTTAAAAATCATAACATAACATACTATTTAAAAATAATTGCACAATAGAAAAGAAATGACCATTCATTATGTTCTTCTTTTCAGCAAATTTCACAGATTGATACTGACTTAAAGTCTCGGGCAATGACGTATAACAACACAAAGGGAAACCTACAAAATCTGGAAAGAAAAGCAGTGTATGTAAACTGATGCAATTTCTTAATAAATCTGTACGCAGTGGAAAACCCAGATGTCTGGAAAATAATAAACCACAAATGCATTTTTTGTTATTGCAAACTCTTGAAATTGGGAAATATCAATGTATCTCAAAACTTGATGGATGTAGACAGTTTGCCAAATTATTTTTTTACCTAAAACTGGAAAGAAAAGTTGTGCAGAACATATAACCGGATCGAATCAACACTTTCATCACTCTTCTTTACATTAAAATAGGAAATTAATCTTACCTCAGTTAAAAAGTTCTTAATGTGTTCAAAATATATTTTGAGATTTGATAATTTGAAGAAAATTATTGCTAATTTTCACTCAAAACTGCAGGGTACTATTTTAATCAGAATTGCATTTCTCAGTTATTTTTTAGTATTCTTCAATTCTAATTATTCGACTGAACATTCTACATATTTCAACATAGATTAACATATTTTAGTTTAAAAATAAACTCTTGGCTCAACTTGATGTCCAATTTTCATTTATATATGCAAGTGGATGATTGGTTCAGTGTGGAATTCTAATTTGATCTTGATCTGCGATATGAGATTTTAGAAAGAGTCAAGAGTGTTTTAATGTCATATGTCCCAGATAGAACAATGAAATTTTTACTTGCCGCAGCACAAGAGAATATGTAAACATAGTACACTGTAAATAATATGATAAATGAGAAAGAGAGAAAAAAAGTTAAGTGTGTGTATATATATATGTATATATATATATATATATATATCCCGTCCCCTCTACGCGCATTGCGGGGGGGGGGGGGGGTGGGTGGCCTGTGGCGTCACACACACTAACCACCCCTGACACACACAGTGGGGAGGGGGTTCAACGGGGGGAGGAGGGGGGAGAGAAAGTAGAGGGGAGGGGGAGAGGAGGAGGGGAGCTGGGCTGCGGAAAGCGAGTGGGCAACATCACTCGCAGTGCGTGAACTCAACGTGCAGCCATTGTCATGTCATCAGCCAAAGTCAGCCGAATTTCTAAGTTATTTGAAATTTTTGAACATTTTGATTAATAACTGGAGAAATAATGCATGAATTTTTCAGATAAGGCGATTTTTGACTTAACAGGATAAAACTCTACATGAATATGTTAAAATTTTACCGTTAGTGTCGTTTTTTCGAGCAGTATCATCACACACACACACACACACACACACACACACACACACACACACACACACACACACACACACACACACACACACACACACACACACACACACACACACACACACACACACACACAAGAGATCAGTATTTTAATAGTTAGAAGATATACGCATACACACATAGTCAAAAAACAAACAAATAATAATAATAATAGTCTATTGTAGTTCAGTGCTTATATGAGGTTATAGTGTTTGGTAGCCTGATAGCTCTAGGGAAGAAGCTGAACCTGGACGTTACAGTTTTCAGGCTCCTGTACCTTCTTCCCGATGGCAGACGAGTGTGTGGCCAGGATGGTGTGGGCCTCTGATGATGCTGGCTGCCTTCTTGAAGCAGCGACTCCGATAAATCCCTTCGATGGTGGGGAGGTCAAAGCCGGTGATGGACTGGGCAGTGTTCACAACATTTTGCATTCTTTTCCACTCTTGGATGTTCAAGTTGCCGAACCAGGCCATGACGCAACCAGTCAATATGCTCTCTACTGTGCACCTGTAGAAGTTCAAGAGAATCCTGTTTGACAAACCGAATCTCCGTAATCTTCTCAGGAAGTAGAGGCGCTGATGTGCTTTCTTTACAATTGCATCAGTGTGCTGCGTCCAGGAAAGATCTTCGGAAATATGCACGCCCAGGAATTTGTAGTTTTTGACTCTCTTCACCATCGTCCGATAGATATAAACAGGATTGTGGGTCCTCATCCTTCCTCTTCCAAAGTCCTCAATCAGTTCTTTGGTTTTACTAATATTGAGAGCCAGGTTATTGTGCTGGTACCATTTGGTCAATCGGTCGATCTCACTTCTATACTCTGACTCATCACCATCTGTAACTTGTCCCATAACGGTGGAGTCGCCGGCGAACCTGAAGATGGAGTTCGCACTGTGTTCGCATTGAGAAGAGTCGGACATGATATATCAGTCACTGAATGTAATATTGATCTATATTCTAAGAGTTATATTAAGACTGGGGCATCAATATTACACCAAATATGGATTTAAAGAACAGTATCTTAATCTGATGCTGGAGATTGAGTTTATCGTGATTATTTTGGCAGAATATTATTAGTTGGTCAACATTTTAAAACATAATACTGTTTGTTGTTTTCTCGGAGATTTGTCTTTGATAATTTGTTAAGTTTAATATATTACTTTAGCCTAATTTGTGCTGGAGAATCTAGACAATAGTTGAGGGTTACGATTGTTCTTAATGTAGTCAACAGATATTTCAAAATATCTTACTAATTTTTATCAATGTATTGTCAGTCTTTCTCTTTTCTCTTGGGCTCTGTTTATTTACATCTCCTGCTAAAAACTTATGCAAATAAACAAGAGTTCAATCTATGGTGGTGGAAAAGGGAAAAGAGTTTTCTTCCTATAAAACCAAAACAGGAAGGCATACAGTATGTGGTCAATGCCGGTAGCATTAGGTGAATTGATCCTTAAATTATAAATGAAGGAAAGTTGAAGAATATGGTGATGTGTAAAATAAGCTGTTGATGTTCTATTTGCCTATTGTAATGGTCATTGACATGAATCACGCATGCACATATAGGCTGAAAATTAATTACTTGATGGTAGAGATCTGGAACTCCAGATTTGGTTAGTTTAGATTAGTTAGTCTACAATCTTCATTCACTCTTCCTAACAATTAAGGATTGCATTGAGGATAAGAGTGGGATTGGAGTTAAATTAATTAGGGAATCTGGGTATTTAAAAAAAAAGGACAAGTAGTGCTGGATTCAGTGGGTCAGGCAGCATCTGTGGAGAATATGGATAGGTGATGTTTTGGATCGAGACCCTTCTTCAGATTGTAGTGGGGAGTAAAGAAGACTGGAAGGGAGGAGGGGCAGGGCAAAGCCTGGTGGTTATGTGTGAGTAAGGTTTTTGATAGGCAGATGGTTGGATAAAGGACAGAGATGAAAAGACACAAGATATGAGATAAGGATAGAAGTATGAATTGTGAAGCCAGAAGGAGTGTTGGGGAAAGGTAGGGGGAGGGGAGAATTGTGAGTGAGTCTAGGTGGGGCACAGGGAAGGTGCGGGGGGGGGGGGGTTGGTTAATTTCCTAAAAGAGTGGAATTCAATGTTCGTACCATTGGTTGGAGGTTATGCAAGTGGAATATGAGGTGCTGTTCTGCCAGTTTGTGTGTGGCCTAACTCTGGTAATGGAGGAGACCCAGAACAGAAAAGTCAGTGTGGGAGGTTGCTGGAAAAACTCAGCGGGTGAGGCAGCATCTATGGAGCGAAGGAAATAGGCATTTAGGGTCCAAACCCTTCTTCAGACTGATATGGGGGGGGGGGGGGGGGGGGGGGGGGGACGGGGGGGGGGGGGGGGGGAGAAGAAAGGAAGAGGTGGAGCCAGTGGGCTGAGGGAGAGCTGAGATGGGGAGGAGAAAGCAGGGACTACCTGAAATTAGAGAAGTCAATGTTCATACCGCTGTGGTGCAAACTGCCCAAGTGAAATATGAGGTGCTGCTCCTCCAATTTACGGTGGTCCTCACTCTGGCCATGGAGGAGGCCCAGGACAGAAAGGTCGGATTCGGAATGGGAGGCAGAGTTGAAGTGCTAAGTCACCGGGAGATCAGGTTGGTTATTGCGAACCGAGCGGATGTGTTCGACGAAGCGATCGCCAAGCCTATGCTTGGTCTCATGCTTCCTCTCTCCGAACTCCTCAAAGTCAGTGTGGGAATGGGATGAGGAGTTCAAATGTTTAGCAACCGGGAAATCCTTGGCGGGCTGAGCACAAGAGTTTGGCAAAACGGTCACTGAATCTATGCTTGGTCTCGTCGATGTAAAGCAGGTCACATCAGGAACACCAAATGCAGTAGATAAGGTTACAGGGAGTCCAGTTATTTTGTTATCCAAAGAAGTTTACAGTTAAAGTCAATGTGATTAAATTAGTTAATTGTGTTGTACTGTGAGAGAGATCAAACAAGCTAAAGCACTGATTTTGTATCTTACATTCACTACATCTTTTCTGATTTTCTCCATTTATGTTTTTCCAGGGGTAGTCTTTTGACCCGTACCTTAGCAGATATTGTAAATAAGGAAGACTTTGTGTTAGATTCAGAATATCTCACAACTCTTCTGGCATTTGTCCCTAAGTAAGTTCCCTGCGTGGTTGGAGAAGTTGAGTTTTAATTTTTCTATTTAAATGCTTTTACAACCGGTTACTATTTATATTGTTTTCATTATTCATTAGGTCCAATTATGTTTCCTGGCAAAAGACATATGAATCTCTGTCTGACATGGTGGTTCCTCGATCAACCAAGTAAGGATAATTTCCAAAAGCTGAAAGATTTGTAGTATAATGAAGTTCATTTATCGAACTGCTTATAATTTAATTCTGTTTCAACATGTATAATGTGGAGATGGAGTGGTAGTGTAGTGTTGTGACTATACTGTACATCCTGCAACACTGGTTGTTCAGACATTCTGTGAAACTTAATGTGGGACTTCTTTCAAAATTGTTGATTTCAATTGAATATCTGGTTGACTGGGAGGCAAAACGTAAGAAATGTGGCACTAGGCCATAGCTAGGAAATGCAGAGGAGAAATTGATAATAGCTTGGAGATAAAACTAAAGGAGAGATTGATGACCAGGAAGGAGTGGAGATCAAAAGGGGAAATGATTAGAAATATGGGAGATGGGGTAAGAGGATCCTGGGATTGGGGAGGCTGGGACTGAAAAGGATTTGACAGGGAAATGTTGAACAAGTTAGGTCTTTATTGTTTGGAGCGCAGAAAGTTAAGGGGGGACTCGATCGAGGTCTTTAAAATGATGAAAGGGATAGACAGAGTTGACGTGGATACGTTTTTCCCATTGAGGGTAGGGAAGATTCAAACAAGAGGGCATGACATGAGAATTAAGGGACAGAAGTTTCGGGGTAACGTGAGGGGGAACTTCTTTACTCAGAGGGTGGTGGCTGTGTGGAATGAGCTTCCAGCAGAAGTGGTGGAGGCAGGATCGATTTTAACATTTAAGAGTAAAGTGGATAGGTATATGGACGTGAAGGGAATGGAGGGGTATGGTCTGAGTGCAGGTAGATGGGACTAGGGGAAAACAAATGGTCGGCACGGACTGGAAGGGCCGATAGGGCCTGTTTCCGTGCTGTATTTGTTATATGGTTATATGGTTTATGGTTTTATAGTGGTGGGGAAATGGGAAATATGGCGGGAGGATTGAACAGAAAATTTGGCCAAGAGAGAGGAGTGGATCAGGAAGGAATTCACAGGATATTCAAGAAGTTGGAAGGTGTTGGGGAAAATCCAGCAGAAATGAAAGAACATTTGGACTTGCCTGTAAGTCTGTGGGGGATTAGGCTTCTCAGCCAGCTATACTGTACATAGGCCTGGATGAGAAATGGGCTGGTAATTGTGAAGGGGTGGATGATCAAGCCCAGTGGAGGAGGGCTACTCCATGGTCAGTAATATATAAAAAAAATCAAGGTCAAAACTATTTTGTCAGTAATTGTGCAATTGGATATTTTCACAAATGAGTATGGAATTACTCACTGGGCTTTGACTTAGTGAGGAGGCTGAAGATGGCCAGAGAACCAGTAAAGTCAAGGATATGGAGGTTCAGTCCTAGATGATGCCAGTTGCATGAATATTTATTATCTCCACATTCCACCCATAGGCAGGCCAAACAGTGGCTGAGAGGCCATTCTACTGCAAGGAGCCACAACTGGATTCTCTGACACTGGGAGCCCATGCGGGCTGTGAGGGCTGTCGGCAATCAGAAGAGAGACAAGGTTGACAATAGGGCAGGCAGCATTCAGTTGAAAGATCTGGTTGGGGAGGATAGGGGCTTGTTGTAGTTTGATATTGGGTTGTATAAGCTAGATGTTGTAATTGCTGAGAGAACAAAGGTTTCCTTGAGGGGCTTAGTGTACCAGGCGTGCTGAAAGAGTTGCTTATCCTAATGTATGGCTATTTTTAATAGGGATTGGGGAGAAGATTGAAAAGGAATTGACGGAGTGGGGAATCATGAGGATGGGCAGAGCAGAAATAAGGAGTTTGGAGAATGATTGAGAGGTTGGAGGGGGTTGGGAGGAGGCAGCTGATATTTGTCACATCACTGATGTGCAGTTAACATAAATAACAGAAAATAAAGCAAAATCACGACGGACATTTTTGTTCCTAGGTAATGGATAACATCCCCTGCCCCCCCCCCCCCCCCCCCCCCCTCCAGTAACACAGGGATCAAGTAACTAGTCCCCACCTTCCTTATGGGTCAAAATCCTTGAACACCCTCTCCAACAAGAGTGTGGGTATACCCACATCTCCAGGATAGTTCAAGAAGGCAGCTCACCACCAACCACCTTCTCAAGGGAAATTAGAGATGGGCAATTAAATGCTGGTTCAACCTGCAAAGCTCACATCCTGTGAATGAACCATTGGAAAATTAATCACCTGCCATTGGCATTGTGCCATGTCTGATATTTAAAGCATTCCCCAATCCTACGTTATACATTTTGTGTCATGAGAGGCCATGGGTGGGTAATGAGGGAGTTACAATCAAGCCCCGATAAAGCATTGTGAAAATAACTGGGTTATATGCAAGGTCATTTTTATAACAATCCTGTGTTTTCTTTTAACATAATTAGGAAAAGCTTCCTGTACTATATTCACATACTGTATATCTCTCAGAAAAAGGAAAAACAAAGAACGAAAAAATATTTAAATTGAAAATCAGTTATTGTTAATCATTGACTAGAAGTAATTTGTCTTTTCTTAATTATTACTTCACTTCTAATCTAAATGGTACAAGTGCACTCTGCAAGGCAGCTAGTCGTATACTTCACTCTGCTAATTATTGCTGGTGGTAAAGAAACATCAATGTGATTGTTAGATTAACTATTGGGGGCTAACAAATTCAAGTTTATTGGGGGGGAATCTTAATCCACATTTTAAAATAGCACTTAATAATGCTTTCTGTTATTTACCTATTATGTGGGAATTCCTGATTAACTATTTAATTTTTAATAAAAATGCATTTTGGAAGTATGACTAAAGGACACTTTTCCTGAACTGTGACTTATTTATGCACACGGAAGGTACCCTGTACAGGAATAATTAACTGTGACTGTTGTATAGCAATGCACACTTCAGAACCAAGTCAGAGCATAGGAGTGGAATTTTACCTTCATGCATTATAAGCAGATGGAAAATTCCAGTGCAATTGGGTATATGTGCAGTATTTTGTATGTACTTACACATTCTAATAATTTTAATCAGGAGTACAAGTGTTTGACTTTTGCTTTCATTGAATCAAGTTAAAATCATTTTAATTACAACTCTCAAAAACAGTTGTTTCTAACAATAATACACAACATCTTACTTGCAAACTAATACTGAAGCTAATGACGCACACTGTCGTTTATGTGTGAATGATTCAGTGAGTTTAGGTGAAGCACAGCTAAGTTAAGTGATATTAACCATAAATTCCATCAAAACTATGATTAAAAAAAAATAAAACAACACATTTCTGTTTACAGAATGATCATTGAAGATATGGAGGGTGCCCTCTTTACAGTAACTCTCTTCAAAAAATATGTGGATGAATTCAAAATCAGAGCCAGAGAAAACAAGTAAGTTTTGAAAGTCATAGAGTATTTTTAAGTATTTTAAAATAGAACATAGAACAGTACAGCACAGGAATGAGCCCTTCAGCCCACAATGTGTGTACCGAACATGAAGTCAGAGATAGATACAAAATGTAGGAGTAACTCAGCGGGGCAGGCAGTATTTGTGGAGAGAAGGAATGGGTGACTTGATCAGTCTGAAGAAGGGTCCTGACCTGAAAAGTCACCCATTCCTTCTCTCCAGAAATGCTGCCTGCCCCACTGAGTTACTCCAGCATTTTGTGTCTATCTGCGATTGTGTCTTGTGTCTATCTTCGATTCTGCAGTTCCTTCCTACACATGATGTCAAGTTACATCTGCCTTACATGATACATATCCCTCTATTCCCTACGCTTCTTGTGTCTATCTAAAAGCCTATTAAACTCCACTATCATATCTGCCTCCACCACCATTGCTGGTAATGCGTTCCAGGCCCCCACTAATCTCTGTGTACAAAACCTGCTCCACACATCTCCATTACATTTTCCTCCTTTCACCTTATACCTTCTAGTGTTGGACATTTCCACCCTAGAAAAAAGGTTCTGATCGTCCATCCTATCTATGCCGCTCATAATTTAATCTATACATAACTAAAACTCTGATCTTGTTATCTTCCAGTTTGCGCGGTCTTTCTATTTGTGCAAAAACGGTTCGCAATAGCGCTACGATTTTTGCCAGTTCACTCACTGTTCTCCTGTGCTGCGAGTGCACAAAGTTTCATTCTGATCGGTTGAATGTCGTAAAAGTTAGCGAGGTTTAAAAATCTTAAACGCACATGCGCAGATCGATCCCTTCTCCTGCCAGTCAACATTGCGCGGATTAGTCTCTTCCCCTGTCACTCTCCGGGATGGTCCGCCCCTTCCTGCGCCATTGCATCTTTACTGGAGCTGAGGATGGCCGGCGGAGGTTTCCAACCGGAAACAATTTTCGGAGGGACCCGAAGCAGCCCAGCCCCAAGCAGCCCAACCCCAAGCAGCCCAGCCCCAAGCAGCGCAGCGTCGGAGGCCCAGCCCAGCCCAGTGTGGGAGATCCAGACCAGCCCAGAGTTGGAGACCCAGCCCAGCACGGAGTTGGAGATGTCACCAAATGGAGAGTGGAGAGTCTGACCCTGGCGGAGGAGAACGACCAATGACCAGCGCCCGTTGTGAGTCCCCATTGCATCGCCAATTCCAGCCACTACCCCTCTGAACCCCTTTGCTGGCTCCTCCCCCCTCCCCCGAGATGCCCCCTTTCCCACATGGCTCTGCTCCGGTCTTTTCTCCGAGCTCACTTCCCCCCCCCTCCCCCCGCACACACCCCCCCCATCTCCCCCCACAACTCCCCCACAAACTCCCCTCCCCTTCCCCCACAAGACACCCACCCCACAAACCTCCTGCCCCCTCCTGCCCCCTCAACAATCCACCCCCACAGCACCCCCCCCCCGACCCCACAACCCCACAGCCCCCACAACCCCCCCCCCACCATATTTTCCAAAAGACATTTTTTTTTAACTCCTTTTATGTATCTGTAGTTAATGCACGTATGAACATGGTTCTAGATATGAAAAACATGAGAAACAATTACTTTTGTCCAATCCATAAGAAGCATGTTCAGAAACCTCATAAATGACATTCTCACCAACTTTGCAAGTAACGTTTAATCTCTGAAGAAGGGTCTCGACCCGAAACGTCGCCTATCTCCTTCGCTCCTTAGATGCTGCTGCACCCGCTGAGTTTCTCCAGCTTTTTGTGTAACAACGTTTAATCTCTGCCAGCTTTCAGAAAATAGGAGTTGAGATTTTAAATTTAAATTAGCAAATTATTTGTTTGAGCAAAATGCATTAAAAAAGATCATTATTGGTGCTGAATTTTTAATTGAAACAGTAATTGCAATGAAAAATTCAGCACCAATAATAATGAAACTGCATTAGATATTGAGGCTGGGGAATGGGGATTTGAGTAGGGATGGATCAACCACAGAATGTAATTATAACTTTCAAAATTAAATTATTCTATTACGACAAGCGACAAAAAAGTCACATTTTCTGTAGTTTAATCTATCTTGCCAACAATTGTACAGTATCTATTACAATTCCATAATTAATAAGCTAAATTTCAAGTTTTGTGTTGGTGGTGAGAGCCACAGTGGGATGCATGTGTCTAGTATGCTGGTATAAATCCAAGCGTCGCTGGCTAGCAAATCTTACAAAAAAGGGAGCCAAGTGCGTAAGCTTCCCCCTTAGCTCTGTGTCATCAAGAGTCCCACAATGCCTTCTTGTGGCAACGCACGTAACTGGGACCAGTCCTTCCATGAGAATATGCAGGGTACAATGCAATTTTATGGAGCTGCAGTGCATTCAGAAAGTATTCAGACCCCTTCATTTTTTCCACATTTTGTTACGTTACAGCCTTATTCTAAAATGGATTAAATTCATTTTTTATCATCAATCTATACACAATACCCCATAATAAAAAAAAGTGAAAACGTGTTTAGAAATTTTTGCGAATAATTAAAAAGAAATAACTGAAATATCACAGTTACATAAGTATTCAGACCCTTTACTCAGTATTTTGTTGAGGCACCTTTGGCAGCGATTACAGCCTCCAGTCTTCTTGGGTATGACGCTACAAGATTGGCACACCTGTATTTGGGTAATTTCTCCCATTCTTCCCTGCAGATCCTCTCAGGCTCTGTCAGTTTGAATGGGGAACGTCGATGACCAGCTATTTTCATGTCACTCTAGAGATATTCGATCGGGCTCAAGTCCGGGCTCTAGCTGTGCCACTCACATACACAGACTTGTCACGAAGCCACTCCTGCGTTGTCTTGGTTGTGTGCTTAGGGACATTGTCCTGTTGGAAGGTGAACCTCTGCCCCAGTCTGAGGTCCTGAATGCTCTGGAGCAGGTTTTCATCAAGGATCTCTCTGTACTTTGCTCCGTTCACCTTTCCCTCGATCCTGACTAGTCTCCCAGTTCCTGCTGCTGAAAAACATCCCTACGGCATGATGCTGCCACCACCGTGCTTCACCGTAGGTATGGTATTTGCCAGGTGATGAGCGGTACCTGGTTTCCTCCAGACATGATACTTGGCATTCAGGCCAAAGAGTTCAATCATGGTTTCATCAGACCACAGAATCTTGTTAAGGTGCCTTTTGGCAAACTCCAAGCGGGCTGCATGCGCCTTTTACTGAGGAGTGGCTTCCGTCTGGCCACTCTAACATAAAGGCCTGATTGGTAGAGTGCTGCAGATACAGATGTCCTTCTGGAAGTTTCTCCCATCTCCACAGAAGAACTTTGGAGCTCTGTCAGAGTGACCATCGGGTTCTTGGTCACCTCCCTGAACAAGGCCCTTCTCCCCCGATTGCTCAGTTTGGCCAGGCGGTGGTTTCAAAGTCTTTCCATTTAAGAATACTTTCTGAATGCACTGTACATCATACATTCCCCATGAGACGTTGAATGAAGCAAGGCCATGTCCTATCTGCCCTTCTGTTCTTTGCCTTCCCGACAGACATGGATAGTGTACCTTCACACCAGAAGTGACAGGAAGCTCTTCAATCTAGCATGATTGAAAGCCAAGATGAAGATGAGAAGTGTGCATATAAGGGAACTCCTATACACTGATGATGCTGCACCCATCATCCAAATGGAAAAAGACTGATGGATAGACTTTCTGATGCTTGCAACTTTTATCAACTGACATTAAGAAGACTGTTGTCATGGGTCAGGGAACTCAACTCCCCCTGAAATCTCCCTAAACACCAATCCACTGGAAAATGCCAACAAATTCACCTACTTAGAATCCACGGTAACTGATAGCCTCTATACGGATGAGGAATTCAATTCACACATAGGAAAGTCTGCAACCACTTTTGGGATGCCAACCAAGCGGGTATGGAAGAACAGGAAACTAATAATCAAGATCAAGATAACTGTATCCAAATGGTGCGCCTTGAGCACGTTACTGTACAGTAATGAGGCTTGGGCAAATTGAATAATTTTCATTTCCACTGTCTTCATCGCATGCTGGGAGTTTCTTGAAAGGATCGAATCACTAAAGAATCTGTCCACTTCCTGATCAACACGCCTAGCATCCCTGCAATGCTCAAGCAGAAGTGTCTCTGCTGGCTTGGACATGTACAAACGATTGAAAATGGACGCATCCCAAAGATATGCCAAACGGGAGGTCACCAATGCCTGAAGGGCAAGAGAAAAACCAAAGCTTTGCTGCAAGGATACAATTTAAAAAAGATATGAAAATTTTAAACATTGGCGATGACAACCGGGAAGCAGCTGCTGAGGACTTTGGTGAAGAAAGGATCTCCATGTGGGTATGAAGCACCACAATAGGATGCAGTTCAAGACCTTAGAGGCTGAACGCCAACGTCAAAAAATGGTCAGCAGCAACAATTCAACGGCCAGGGACAACTTCACATTTCAAGGATAGGCCTAGTCAGCCACAGTCATTATTAAGTGTGTAGGAAGGAACTGCTGATGCTGGTCTAAACCAAAGATAGACACAGGCCAGATCACTAACAGTCTGACCTGGTCACAAAACATCGCATCACAAGTTAAGGGAGCGCAGCAGCATTTGCACATTCTGCGCCGGATGAGAAGAGCTCACCTCCCCCATCCCGTCCTCACCACTTTCTACAGGGGCACCATAGAGAGCATTTTGACCAGCTCCATCTCTGTCTGGTTTGGGGACTGCAAAGCCTTCGACTGGAAGTCCGTGCAGAGAGTGGTGAGGACGGCTGAAAAAATCATCGGGACTTCTTTTCCTTCAATCCGGGACATTGCATGCAAACGTTGCTTGTCCAAGGCCAACAGCATTATAAAAGACCCCACACATCTCCATCATGGACTGTTCATTCTGCTGCCCTCTGGCAAAAGGTATCGCAGTATAAGGAGCAGAACGGCCAGTTTTTGCAACAGCTTCTTCCCCCGAGCAATCAGACTCTTGAATTCCATATAATGTTCCGCCAATATTATCTATTTTATCTTTTGATCTATTTTATCTTTTTATCTATTTTATCCTTTTGTTATTTTATGTTGCACGGTGAGCCAGATGTGACGAAATTTTGTTCAGACTTGCATTTGTTGGTGTATTTTTTAATGACAATAAAGTCTTTGATTGATTTAATTGATTGAAAAGTTGGAGTCAGACAGCATCTCTGGAGAAAAGGAATAGGTGGCGTTTTGGGTAGAGACCCTTTTTCAGACTTCTTTAATCATTATTAATACCGTGTTATCCATGTAATTTTTTTTTGTGGCAGTAAATAATCCTCCATTTATCCTCCATCTTCAATTACTATGTGCTTTCATGAAACCATTGAAAACATTTCACTTAGACTCCCTGTCTGCGATTACTAATGATGGTCAGGTTTGTCTAGAGTAGACTTAAAACAATCGGAAAAACAATCATGAAAGGAACAGATTCACTCAAGGGATTTCCATTTCTAAAGTTGCCTCAGTCTATCTACTTTTCAAAGTGCTTGAGATGGCCTGGAAAGTCCAGAATCCCAGTAATAACTTCTGTGATTGTGGTGCTATTGCAGGATATAATTCTTCTTTAAAAGTATTTATTTTTAATAACGGTCATAATCTGATGAAAAATGAGCCACAAGAAACTAATTGTCAATTCATCCCCACCACCTGGGTAGCATTTTATCCATTAATACATAACACTATTGACTGGCATTCCACTGAAACAGCCAGAATGAAATCAGTTATGTCCTCTATATATTTTGCCTTGACGTTGGAATGAAAATCAGGCAAAATATATATTAAGGACACTAAGAGATTGAGGTTTGTCTAATAGGCTTCTCTTCAGACGGATTTGGTCACAGGGTCATAATAGCGGCGCGGGGAGAATGGAATTGCCAGTCAATAGTGTAATGTATTATATTTTATTACTTTTTGGATAAAAAATGTTAAAAACCCAGGTGGTGGGGATGGATTGACAATTAGATTCTTGTGAACTCAACTACAAATATCAGCAGAGTTTTAAAACAAAACTGTTCTATGCTAGGTTTCTGGTGCGAGAATTTAACTATAGCGAAGAGGAATTGCATGCTGAAAAGGAGGAAATGACACGCCTGAGTGCAGACAAGAAACAACAGTATGTGAGTATTTTATTCCTACAATTAAATCCTTTTAAATGTTATATATTGACACTTACCATAGAAATGTTGAAATGCTAAAGTTCGTAAAATACAATGCGTTAATTTAAAACCCAATATCATCAAATTTCATGCAAGAAAAATAAGCTCCAACGCTGTATAAACCACATGCAATAAATGCCATAGGTACAGATTAGCATAGAATAAATGGAAATGATACCAGCTCAAACAAACTAGAATGTGGATCGATTTGGATTGGGAACACACCTCGGAGTCAAGATATTCATAACTGGTTATGATATAGTTCCTTTGGTTCAGGGGCTTTCCCAAACTCACGAGAAAGACAGACCATACGAGACAGATTAAACAGAATTTTCAGACTATACAAAAGAGGCACGCACACAACATTATTAATCTTCATCCTTTAAAGAAGGAACTGCAGATGCTGGAGAAATCGAGGGTACACAAAAAGCTAGAAACTCTGCAGCAGCATCTAAGGAGCGAAGGATAAGGCGACGTTTCGAGACCCTCTTCATCCTCGGCCCGAAACGTTATCTCCTTCGCTCCTTAGCTGCTGCACCCGCTGAGTTTTCTCCAGCACCCCACATTATTAATCTTCATCCTTTATCTGAAATATTGTACCTGATGAACTGATCCACTGTATAAGGATATGATGATTACAGAGGCAAAGTATGAGTAAATGTTTTCTGTTGTATGAAGCAGCACAAAATCAAAATAACAATTGTGACCAAACTATTTTTAGTTTCAATAAAGCATGATTACCTGAATTAATTTATTTTACATCACCTTCATTTTCAGGGTCCCTTGCTGCGTTGGTTAAAGGTGAATTTTAGTGAAGCGTATATTGCCTGGATCCACATAAAGGCTTTAAGAGTTTTTGTTGAATCTGTTCTTCGGTAAGCAATAATTTTTCTCCTTAGAAATCACTGAAAAAACTTTTAGTTATATATGACCAGCAAAGCTTGGAAATTATTTGTTCTATTCACCAGTGATTGAACAATCGTTTATTTAATATTGTACAGGATGCAGAAGATGTTTACCAGAATACTGCCTGGATTAGAGTATTAACTATAAGGAGAGGTTGGACAGAATTGGATTGCTTTCTCTGGAGGTTGAGGGGAGATCTGATAGAAGTGTATAAAATCATCAGAGGCAGAGATAGGGTAGGCAGTCAGAACCTTTTTCCTCGGGTAGAAATGTCAAAGACTGGAATTTTTGTTTTACATAGAGTGGTGAGTGTCCGGAATGCGCTGTCAGAGATGGTAGTGGAAGCAGATATGAGTGGTGTTTAAGAGGCTTTTAAATAGGCACATGGATATGCAGGGAATTGAGCGACATGGATCATATGAGGGCAGATGAGATTAGTTTATTGAGCATCATGTTTGTCACAGACACTGTGGGTCAAAGGGCCTGTTACTGGGCTGTACTTTTTATGTTATATGTTAATGTCAACGAATGTTAATATCTAGAGTACTCAGGGTGTGGCTTCAATGTGATGCAGAGTTGCAGAGGGGTAACATTTGAGTGTGGGAGCATTTGCACTGAAGGCAGATCTACTGTTAAAAACTCAGCTCTTTGAGAATGCACATCATCAGTTTACGGTATCCTAAAACCCATGGTAAAGCTTGTCATCTGTTTTAGGAATGCTTCCATCACCCTACTGGTGGTTGCGAAACACTTTTATCTTTTGAGTTTTTACAAGGTTAGTACCAAGGAGATCAGGAATATTTATCAGTTTGAAATGCAAAAAATTGCAATTGCTGGAAATTTGAAATGAAAATTGAAAATATGAGATTGTAGACAAGGATGTTCGCTATCTCCATTATTATTCGCTTTAGCAATTGAACCACTTGCAGAAAATGTCAGATCTAATCCAGAAATACATGGGTACAATACTAAAGATACAATGAATAAAATTTCTCTATATGCATATGATGTACTAATATATATTACAAAGCCGGAAATTAGTATTCCAAATTTATTAAATCTAATAACTCAATTCGGTCATTTCTCAGGATATAGAATTATTTGGAATAAAAGCGAAATCATGTCAATAATGGATCATAATATACATATACTACAACAATCACCTTTTAAAATAGTTGACGAAAAATTTAAATATCTAGGTATTTATGTAACTAAGGGGTATAGTTCTTTATTTAAATCAAATTTTCCACCTTTAATGAATAAACTAAATAAGAATTTTCAATACTGGGAAACACTTCCTATCTCAATGTTCGGTAGAATTAATGCTATAAAAATGATTTTTCTACCGCAATTATTGTACCTATTTCAATCCATCCCGATATATATTCCAAAATCTTTTTTTAAAAAGTAGACTCTACTTGCAATTGTAACTCTACTGTTACAAGTTTCATCTGGGACTACAAGAATCATAGAATAAGTAAAAAACATTTATGTAAATCAAACATTAATGGAGGTTTACCTCTACCAAACTTTTTGTTTTATTTCTGGGCAGTTTATATTAAAAACATGAATTTTTGGCTGGAAGAAATGGATCAACAACCAGAATGGTTAAGGATGGAAAAGGAGAATTGTCTACCTTTTGAAATCGGTTTGATTATATTTGCACCGACAAAATTGCACAAAAAAACTTATGGGGAAACCCCTATAATATATAGTGGTATACGAATCTGGAAACAACTTTAAAAAGGCTCTAAAACTGGATAATATACCACTCTATCTCCCTATTGTAAACAATCCCTTATTCAAACCTTCCATACTAGATAAAGGCTTTATACAATGGAAAAACTATGGAATCAAAAGGGTGGAACACCTTTACAAAAAAGGCACTTATCTCTCATTTCAAGAACTGCAACAAATTTATGGGTTACACTCAAATAAATTTTTTCGATACCTACAACTCAGAGATTATGTTAGGTCAAATACACAAGATTATAGGAATAGGGAACCAGAAATCTTAGATGAATGTCTGAATAAGCATCCTAACACAGAAAAATTAATAACTTATATTTACAACACCCTTTTAGATAGTGAGATACCATCAACGGAATCATATAGACACACATGGGAAAATGAAATAAATCAATCCATAACGAAAGATTTATGGGATAAAAGTTTACAATACATACATCAATGCTCGCTAAATTCCAGACATGCTCTAATACAATTTAAAGTTTTACATAGATTACATTATTCCAAAAGTTAAATTAAATAGAATCTTCCCACAAATATCGTCTACCTGCGATAAATGTCAATATCTAGAGGCTAATTTAACACATACCTTTGCAAACTGTATAAAAATTAAGAATTTCTGGACTGAGATTTTTAGAATAACTTCTGAAGTTATTAATACTAAACTGGATCCGGACCCAAAATTAATAATACTTGGAACATCAGAACAAAGTTTAACTCTTACAACAAGTCAAAGAAATTTCCTAGATTACAGTATAATAATTGGGAAAAAATTAATATTAAAATTTTGGAAAGGCCCTATATCCCCCACAATTAAAATGTGGATTATGGAAATGTCGGAGACCCTACACCTGGAATGAATCAGATTTGCCTTAATGGACAAACAAGAAGTTTTTGTTAGAATATGGTCTTCTTTCATTGATTACTTAAAAGGGTAGAATGGTTCGGCAGGGAACCCTAACTGAAACTTGGATTTAGGAATAGATGAAAAGTTATATCTTATATTCCTTGATCTTATCTCCTACGATGTATTAATAGTAAATTATTCCTTTCTTTATGATTTTCTTCTTTGATGTAGATTTTTATTCTATTTTTCTTACTGTTCTCCTCTCTTTATAAAAAAAAACTATTAGAGTCAAAATGATACACTTGATAATATTAATAATGTATGCTTGTTGAACATGAAATATTGCTATCATAACATATGTTTGCTAATTCACTGTCTAAATACTCTAATAAAAAAATATATATTCAAAAAAATATAAAAATATGGGAAATACTCAGCTGGTTAGGCAGCGTCAAGAAACGAGAAACAAAATTAACCTTTCAGGTCAATTAGAACTTTATTATTACTGGTAAGTGAGAAAATCAGTGTGCATGCTTAAAGTTGTGGAAACGAGGAGGGTTGAGAGAACTAAGGAATGAGTTGGAGGGGATAAGGAATGAGTTTGCAAAAGGGTCCTGATCCAAAAGTTTGCCTGCCCATTTCTTCCACAGATGCTGCCTGACCTGCTGAGTTACTTTGTGATTTACTAGAGAATGTAATATGATGAGCAGCAGATTGTCCAGGTGACACAATTGTTTTTGGTGCCATCGAAAAGAGGGAAATTAATCTTTGTTACTCGCAGATGAACTACCTGGCTAATTGAAAATAGAGGGCAGCAGAATATTAACTCCACCACACTCCCTTGTGGCACGGTTGAATTCTGATCACAGCCTGATTTAACTGGTATCATAGCCTTAGCTATCTAGTTGTAGCTTTCTTTTCTTCTGTAGAAAAGAGAGAGGGGTTATTATTTGAAATGGAAGAGTTCAAATTCATAATGTTGGGCTGTTAAGCAACCCAAGTGGAATATGATGTGCATTTGTTCCAGTGTGTGTGTGGCCTCACTTAGCAATAGAGGAGGCCATGGACAGACAAGTAGGTATGGGAATGGGAAGGAGAATTAAAATGGTAAGCAACCAGAAGATCCAACATGCTCCTTGCGGACAGAGTGTGAGTATTCAGAGAAACGGTTGCCTAGTGCATGATTGGTGATGCAAAGGAGGCCACATCAGTAGAACCAAATTCAATCAACAGGTTTGGAGGAGGTGCAAGTGAATCTGTCAGTTGGGGACCATGGATAGTTGGGGTCCTTGGATAGTGGTGAGAGAGGAGGTGTAGTGGTAGGTGTTACATCTCTTGCAGTAGCTGGGGAAAGTGCCTGGGAACAGACAGGTTGGAAGGGAAGGGATGAGCTATCAAGGAGTTATGGCGAGAGTAATCCCTGTGGAAAGTGGAGGGTACAGGAAGATGTGACTGGTGGTGGGATCATGCTGAAGGCAGAGGAAATGTCAGAGAGTGATGTATTGGATATGGAGGCAAATGCTCAGCAAGCTAGATACCAACTGTGGAGAGAGAGAAGGCAGAAGTAGAGCTAATGCTCCAGAGTCTTTGATCAGCAATGCCATTTAGATGAAAAGATTTTTCCACTTATCTTGCAAAATTGTCCAAATGGGAATCTGTATGCAGTGCTCAAGTACTTACATTCATAAACCAGCCAATGCTTCTGGCTGATGACTTTTTGTCAGCACTTACAAAAATTAGAAGTGTGTCAAATTTTAAGGATATATGGATTCACGGAAAGGGAGGGAGTAAGGAAATGAATGAACGTTGTTGGTTAAAGATAAAAAATGGACTCAATTTTATAATTATCAAAAACAAATTGCTAGGTGTTAATTTGTAGCTTGTACCTCAGTTGAGAGGTGAATTTGATTTGATATTTTTCAGGTTTTCTTTCTGAAAATATGGAAAGATCTCGACACCTATTTACTGCTTCCAGTGATTAATATATTGCTCCATATACAATTGGATTTTTTTCAGATATGGACTTCCAGTTAACTTCCAGGCCATGCTTCTTCAGCCAAATAAGAAAACCATGAAACGATTACGCGATGTGCTCAATGCACTTTTTAAACACCTAGATGAAGTTGCTGCTGCAAGCACCATTGATGTAAGTATGTACAATGAAGAGCGCATATTAGATGATAATATATCTTGCTTTTGTATGCTCAATTGCATGAGGAAACTTGAGCCTTTGTCTGCAGGCAGATCTCTGCCAGTACTCCAGTTCTTTCATTTCCCTGCTCACCCCCCTTCTGCTCTGTTGTTCTGAGCGTCTTTGGAGGAAATTTGAGTGTTTGCAAATCTTGGTCATCAAGTTCTAGTTTTGTTCTTGATGTTCTGATTATACATCCCAGTATTCTATTAATATTTGTAATCACTTTACTGCATTATTTAGTCATTGAAAGTCTACAATATTATCTTTACAATCCTTAATGGTCAGAAATGAAGACAGAAAATATTATAAACATGCAACAGCTCAAGCTTTACTAAGAATTAGTTGTTCATCTTTAAATTCCTTGGATTTACTCGGATCTCTGATTTTCCAGTCGCGAAGGCAGTTTATGTGGAGATTAATTAGACCTGAGAATCGTCATGTCACCTGTAGTAATCTAAACTCTAAATATTTATGGCCAAACTTCAGAATAACTTTCCAGATATGAGTTCCAGACTGACAATATTTTTCATTATCCCAACTAAAGGCATTACTTACTCTGTTTGCAATATAAATCAGTTGCAGTTCAGATGTCTGAAGGAAGCACCAGCACGGGATCATTTTTTAAAGACAGAAATGTCCTTCAAACGGAAAACAGTAAATACTGATCCAAGTCTTTACAATTACATGATTCGGATGGTCTTTGTGCTCACTCGGGTTACAGTTCTAAGTGGTTGAATGTGGAAGCATGTACAGAATGTGTGCTAAGACTTGATTTGGGCAAAATGCTGAACACTAAAGCCACTGTCCCACTTGCGTGTCCTTGGCACGCTAATTACGCGACCTCGTGGTCGCGACAGTCCTGCGAAGGTCGCGTGCGACTTCATGCATCCGCACAGTCATCTGGAGCGTGTGACGTCATTTGAAGATGGACACAAAATGCAGGAGTAACTGAGCGGGACCGGCAGCATTTTTGGAGGGAAACATTGGCCGATGTTTCGGGTCGAGACCCTTCTTCAGTCTGAAAGAAGAATCTTGACCCAAAACGTCACCCATTCCTTCTCTCCAGAGATGCTGCCGGTCCCGGTGAGTTACTCCAGCATTTTGTGTCTATCTTCAATTTTCTTGGCCCCGCTCTGGGAGTAGAAGTGGGGGCAGATCCGGATCCGCAACGGCCGTGAGCCCCAGGCCGAGCTCGGCGATCGTTTGCCTGCTTCTGCTGCTGTTGGAGGTGAGACGTTGCGCCGCGCCAGGGTCTTGGGCCTTTCCCACTCTGGCCGTCAGTTGTGCGACAGGCTGGTGGCGTTCGAAGATTTTGTTCGCTACAAAATTTCGGAGCGCCGCGGGATACTGCGCACAACTCCATACCCCTCCGCGCTTCTCAGTGGGACCGGCCCCACACGGCCACACGATGCTCGTGTGCCTCAACGCGACGACGAGGTTGCATAATTTGCGTGTCAAGGACACATAAGTGGGACAGGGCCTTAACTGGTGACAATCAGGAATTTACTCCATCTCTCATTTTCTGTCCTCTGCTCAATATTGTTCCCAAGCTTTTGCCACAGTTTCTGTTCTATATTTGTGATCACTCTGTACTAGGTTCTGATGGGTCTATAGGAAAGTAGATAATGATAAAGCCTGAAGAGCACTGCAGAGAGACAAGGACATGTCTTTGTACCTTTGAAAAGAAAATGAGGGCAAGATGCAAAACAGATTTACAATTCATTTGAGCTGTCAACGGGCAATTTCACCCTCAACATTCAAAACATTAAGCTGTGGAGGCCAAGTCAATGGGTATTTTTAAAGCAGAGATAGATAGATTCTTGATTAATACAGGTGTTGGGGGCTATGGGGAGAAGGCAGGAGAATGGGGTTAGGAGGGAGAGATAGATTAGCCATGATTGAATGACGGAGAAGACTTGATGGGCTGAATGGCCCAATTCTGCTCCTATTACTTATGACTTTAATACAGGATTGGCAACCTACAGCCCACAGGCCAGATCCGGCCCACAGGCGTATTTTTTTTTTCAATCAGTTTCCGTGACCTGGAACTGCAGCGTCCCGGGGCAAGCGAGCCGATCTAAGCGTTACAGCCAGTCCCAGGGCAGGCGAGTTGATCTGGGAACTGCACCTAGTCCCGGGGCAGGCAGTCCAACCTGGGTGCTATAGCCAGTCCCGGGGACACGAGCCGATCTGGGCGCTACAGCCAGTCTCAGGGCAGGTGAGCTGACCTGGGAACTGCAGCTAGTCCCCGGGACGTGAGCTGATCTGGCGCTACAGCCAGTACCGGGGCACGGCAGGTGACCTGGGTGGTACAGCCAGTCCCGGAGCGGGCGAGCCAACCTGGGAACTGCAGCCAGTCCCGGGGACGCAAGCTGATCTGGGAACTACAGAAACCTAATTGAAAAACACGTGAAAACTAATGAGAAAAACAACACTAAGTGTCACACTGGCGATAGATGTGGCCCGCCATCCGCTCAGAGACATGGGTCCTGGCCCCTATGCAGAACAAGGTTGCCGACTCCTGCTTTAAGACATTCAAACTTTCTCAACATTCAAAAATGGAGGAAGGTCAGAAATAATAAATTGTATTCAGAGGCCAAAAAGTAATGATTTTAAATCATGATAAATCTAAAAGTAAAGAATGAATGACATTTTAAAATTACCTGGAGGCTTATGCACTCCAGAAATTTCAACATAAAAAGAGATCTTCATGCAGATGGCTCAGCAGTGACACCCAGTGGCAACATCTTACAATTATCTGCAGATCTTAGTTTCCTCTGATTACCAGCTGGTGGGAGACCCTATGACTTTCTGAATAAAAGTAAGGGGGCCTGGAAATGTATCTGTTTTTTCTCGAGAAAAGGAGACAACTCTGTCATCATGCTATCATTTCTTCCCCATACCCACTTTCCCTTTCCTCAATTCATGGTAGCCAATGTATTGCCTTTCTGTGTGCATGAGGCAGGGAAGTGTGTAATATGTCCAACGAGGCATTTTCTAGTACAAATGAAATGCTCTCCAATTTTGTCCTGCACTTGCAAAAATTGGGAACTTTGCAAATTACAGAAAGATTTGGTGAAAGGATGCAAAAACTAGTTATATCTTAGAAAAGTAAATAGACAGCAATAGTTAGAGGAAAGTTTAAGATTATGCCTTGGACTGCACATTCAGCCCCATTCCCCACAGTGCTTTGCCTACACACCTGGCATCTGTGCTATTGTGCCCCATGCACACACTTGCCGAATTCCTGGTTAAGTTCCATCTGCATATTTGCCCCAGGTCTGGGTCACGATTCAATCCCAGAATCATGTTTCCAGTCGTGCTCCTGCCCCAGGCTCCCAGTCAAACACCTTGCCCTGTTCCGGTCATTTTCTATCTGCAAAATTGTAGAGCCTTGCAATGGTGTACACAGATTTACACACATACAGTCCAGTTTCTCCAAAGCCTTCAATTTATCTATGTTTGAAAATTCTTCCAAGCTAAGAATTTACCTGTTGCAGATGTAATTTTGAAGTTTTTTCTATAATACAAAAAACACATTATCAATAATGATTGTTATGGAGTAACGTTTCCTGCTTATTGGCATGGTAATAGTGGGAACGGACAGTGCACTTGACCATTAATGAAGAGGACAAGGATTGTTCCGTGTATTCCCCAGAAAGGAAGGCATAACTTTGGCATACAAGTTGAGTCAGGCTAGGTCTCATGCATTTTCTACACCCTTGACCTACCTTTCACCCTTTTTGTTTGTTTCCCCCCTCCCTTCTTTCAAATGTCCTCATTAAGGTATCAGCTAGATATCTTCATCAACAGTTCACCAATTCAATCAATGCTCCATCCTCACAAAGATATTACTGTTGTCTTATCCACCCCTACATTCATTTCACTGCAATGGAAAACAAAATTCTGATGAAAGATCTTTGACTGAAATATTATCTCTATTTCTCTTTTTAAAAAAAAACCCAAATTGCTGGAAAATCACAGCCGCTCATACAGCACTTTTAAATTTGTTGGGCAACGGTTTGAAACTTTAACTTTGATTCTCTCTCTGGAATATCTGTCTGATCTATTGACTATTTGCAGCATGTACAGAGATAGAACTGCAGAATATACAGCCTTGGCAGGTGACGAATTAGATACTGATTGAGGAGTGGGCACAGTCAGAATTGATCAAGAGACCTGATTGGGGGAGTACGCTGATCCTGGAAGATTATAAATCTGGAAGAAATTAAATAAATATGGAAGTGATGAAGGGATTTGAAAACAAGGAAGAGAAATTTAAAACTGAATTATTGCTAAACTAGGTCAGCAATTATGAAAAAGTTATTGCTGAGTCCCAACATCAGGGAGTTAACTGTACTAGCAACTCCCAGTCTTTGTGGCTTGGAGTTTGGAACCTGTTATACATTAAACAATCTGCAGCCAAATGGTCCCAAGTTATTGCTTGTCCTCCTATTGGTTGACATTGCATACCAAAATAATCATGGAGATCTGTCCAAATAGTCCGATCAAATCATGGCAGCAAACAATAAACATAAGAATGCTGAATTCTTTGGCCAAAGTAGTAAAATACATATTAAAAAAAAAGATTTTCGATTGGATCGTCCTCTAATCACCGATTCACACAAAAACATTCATGCTCTGGAAACGGTCTACAAAAGAACATTGAATCACATTCTAATTTTAACCCAGATTATTTTGACCACTAGCCCAAATTTAATAACATGCCGTCACCTATCTGACTCTAGTATCAATAACATGCTATTGAGAGTATAAGCTTGAAATATTTTAAGTAATTTACTTTGCTAGATCTTTTCAGTGCATTTATCTGGAAATGTAGGCCACAGGCACTGACTTCATGATGGAAAGTCCAAACATCATCAAAGTTTGAATGACATAATCACAACTTTTAAATCTTAACAAGACTTTTATCTTCCTTGGGCAAAGGCTTCGTAATCCGACGAGTACACTTAGCGGCTTTGAAGATGAGCGTTAAAAAAAATTGAAACTTGTAAAATTACTTCACATTAATCTCCTGCGATAGCACTTTGATTCAGAAATGATGGAGGAATAGTCTTAAAAAGTTCTTCCATAAAGTATTATCAATATCTGGAAATAAGATTAAAGAAAGTAGAGGTATTGTCAGGAACATTTAATGGCTTCTATGAATTGGAGATGGGGTGGTTGTGGTGCCTTTCTGAAAGAATGAGCTAATTAGTTTTAAAATACAGTAACAACCTATCAAGTAACACTTAAAACAGATACATTTAGCTATTATTATAATACTGTTCCTAACCCTGTTGCATTTCATTTTTATTATAGGCCAACGTGGATATCCCTGGACTGAATGTCAACCAACAGGATTACTATGCCTATGTCTACTTCAAGATTGACATTGACTTATTTAACTTCAAGTAAAGCTTCGGCAAAATGTGAAAAATAGGAGTTGCTTGATGTTATGTATGGAATATTATATATATATTACATATACATGAACATAACATATGGAAATGGATCATGGTATTTTTTTTAAGAATGTGTATCTGAACAAATAATATTAAGATATAAAGCTGGTTAAGATTATATGGAAAATATTTAATGATAAAATTTGCACAACACTTGTTAGAACATTGTGTCTGATAATCAATAAAATCTAATTGCGTAGATTACATTAATTTCATAAAACATAAGGTTTTATTTCAATTCCATGAATTTATTCAAAATGTCAGTAATTTTGTAGCATTTGTTATAGTTTTGTGGATTTTATTTTGCTTAAAATATTTGCCTATGTCCATAACACTGAATTTGTCTTTTTTGATTAAGAAGTTTAAATCATGTCCTAATCTTACTTCATTTAAAATAAATTGAACTCCCTCTTATAGCTGATCAATGATCCCAAAAGCCATCCTTGGTGTTTTTCTTTAAATCTCTCAAATTTGCTTTGACTTTAGGTCAACATCATAATCATAAACCTATACAAAGTCTAGCTATTTTTTTAACGATTGATTTCCAGATCCAGATGACAGTAGTTATTTGTAAACTTTATTATATATACTTTCAAGACTTTCACTCTTAACTATCTCATCTGAAGAGCTTCCAGAACATCCTTGATTTTTTTCCTCAGTCCAAGTAATGGATCTAGAAGTATTGGTGTTGCTATATTATTGTCACATGTACCGAGATAGTGAAAAGCTTTCTTTCTATCCAGTCAAAACATGCTATACATGAGTACAATCAAGTCATGTACAAGTACAAAGGGTGATGCAAAGAGAAAAATACCTGTGCAGTGTATACTTGCAATGTTATAGCTGCAGAAAAGATGCAGATATAAATGTTGCAATGTTATAGCTACAGAAAAGGTGCAGATATGAAAATTGCAAGGTTCCCAGTGAGGTAGGTTGGGAGATCAAACTACACCTTTAGCTTATGAGAGGACCTTTTAGTTGTATGATAATGGCAGGGAAGAAACTGTTCCCTGCCATGATCATATTGAATGGCAGTGCAGGCTCAAAGGGCCGAATGGCCTACTCTTGCACCTATTTTCTATGTTTCTGAATCCAGTGGTATATGGTTTCAAACGTTTATACCTGCTGCCCATTACGAGGGGAGATGTGGGAATGACCATGGTGTAAATGGTCCTTAATTATTAATTTCCTGAGGCAACGCAAAGTGTAGATAGTGGTGGGGCAGAGGCTGGACTGGGTTTGTGGAAGAAAATATGAAAATCCTTTCTTACTTAATTTGATCAAAATTGAACAAGGTGTGGCGTCACCTAAAGGTCAGATCACTGTCGAAGCCTCGTCAGTGGTTATGATGACTGTCACATGATGTCATGGGTTAAGGGGAGTGTCCTTGTACATCAGCTTATCTTACCTTGAGGTCAACAGGTTGCCGAGCACGAGTCAACAGCAGCAATCACTCGCGCAGCAGCAGCAATCACTCAATATGATAAGGCCAACATGTATGTCAAACTTATCTCACCGAATAAAGTAATCGTTTGATCACAAAGTTTGGACTCGCTACATTGGTGGCCCGCGACGATCCAAATTGGGATTTTGGATTTTTCCCAAGGCACGCAGCCGACTGCCCACCTCTACCATGGTGACTTGATGTCTGCAACAACCCAGCCCTGCTGAACAGCGCTGCCGCCAACCCTACCGTAATGTATGCCGCCGACGGCCACCTCAACACGCTCCTGTGACTGGTCTCGGCTGCCCAGGTCGATGGGCGCGATCCGGGCCTTGTTTGACGGCCGCCAATTTCTCCCGCAAGACACGCCCAAGAGCCGTCCACCGGGGCTGAGAGGCCGTGGCTGCTGCCGCTCCCCCACCAGCTACTGCAGGAGCTGCAAGTATATCAGCCCCCTGCCCCCAGCATCAGAGGCACCGCCACCGTCGGCCCCGGGAGCGGGGAGAGAGTGGGCCCGCCCATCACCCTGCTGGCCGCTGTCAAGACCTAGCCTCCCGATCGAGCGGGACTACCTGGGGCAGCTGTCCAAAGACGTCCTTCTGCTTCTCGCCGGCGTGGATTTCAACAATGCCTGGCCACTGACTGGCCATCCGGTTGAGCAGTGGTCGGCCCAACCGCGGGGTGTAGCCTCGCCCAGTCGTGCATCGGCGGTTCTGCAACGGATTTCCTGGCAATTTCTCCACAGTCCACGTCCGAAAGGCCTACTCAATGCGCCGACTGCGCCCGTGGGCCTGTGGTCCAGACTCATGGCCAGAGGCACACGACCCGTTGCAGGAGGTGGAAGGTGAGCATGCTCTATCCCTTTTCGCCTGTGCGTTTACGAGTTTTGGCTGCCGCATTTCATTGGCCTGCTCGTTTTCCTTCCTCCGCTTCTGGGGGGGGGTCCTGTGGTGTCACCTGATGATCAGACCACTTACTGTCGAACCCTCGTCAGTGGTTACGAGGACTGTCACGTGAAGTAATGAGTTAAGGGGAGTGTCCTGCTAAATCAGCAGTCTCACCTTGAGATCACCAGTCAACAGGTAGCTGAGCACGAGTCAACACCCTCGTTCAGCAGCAGCAGTAATGACTCAATATGTAGAGAGTCCCAACGCACATGTATGTCAAACGTATCTCACCGAATAAAGTAACCATTTGATCACAAAGTTTGGACTCGCTACAAAGATAACGAAAGGGTATGTGAATGTGACAATTGGCATTTCACGTTGACCCGATGCAAAAGAGGTTTGTGCGAATCGGCAAAATTATATCAGATGCATTACCTCTTGGGTGGGAATGTGTTGGATAGTGAATGTAAACATTACAGAATTAGGACTGAGATAAGGAAGCTTGTTTTCCCAGAAGGAAGTTACAGAGTGCTGGATGCTGGATTACAATAGTAAATGGAATATCAAGTTGGGTAGACCACCCGCGCCCCCTACCGCTAGTAGCATAGAAATGTTGCAGTAAATGGGAGGCTTATGATTGGCTCGGAGAGGGGATGGTGGCTCGGTCCACCTAAAAGGTGAGATAGAATAATGTCAAGATGCCCTTGTATTATGTTTGACTTGTATTAACCACCTGTTATTGAATAAGATTAACATAGATAAAAAGTATGTTAGAACTAAAGAAATAATTGGTACCCACGTAGTAGATAGTATATTTTCGGATAGTTGTATCTAACAAAAAACAAAAGTTGTTTACTGCACAGTATAACTGTCGGCTAATTATGGTATGAAGTCCGAGAACTGGTGAGCAGTTAACTGCCGCCATCTATCCATGATATCATGCAATAAAGTCTCTTGAAGCAAACCTGCAATGTCTCCACTTTTCATTTTCCTTTAATTTCCCTCTAAATTTATTCCACAGGGTTGCATCCACAACTCTCTGCAATTTCTTGTGATCTTGGGAAGAGCTGTTGCTAACCATGTTGTGATGATTTTTGGAATCAGATGTCAGGCATGCAAACTATGTGGTCATCAGAACCAATTGAAGAAGTTGGCCTGAAAGATGATGCTGACAGTAGTTTGCTTATTTTGCCAGTGGTGTTGAAGGATATTGCAGAGGGAACATTGATAATCCTCCAATTCTTTGTGTAGCCTGTCATGTTGTCCATGTCTGACAATAATGGAGGGCATGAATTATTACTGTCAGGTAGACCATGAACTTTGTGCCTGGTTTTAGGTTTTGATCTTCAAACAATTTTCCTCAAACAACTAACGATTGTTCTGGAACATTAAAGAGGGCGTGTATTTCATTATTGTCATCTGCAATTATTAAGAGGTGCCTGCCGAGATATGGGAGATGGTCATATTTTCCAGAGTTTTCTTGTGGGTGGTGTTGTAGAATGGGGCTGGTTGGGAGAGGAGTTGATTTTGTAGATGTTAAATGAAAGGTCCACTCTGTTATACTAAAGCAAACAAATTGACAATGATTTGTAGGTTGGTTTCCATCATGTACATATGCCAGCATTGCCTGTGAACTGCAGCTTGATGAGTGAATCGTTGTGGTCTTGGTTTTGGAGTGGTTTAACAGTTTGCCTTTTGATCTGTAGATTATGGTCTAATTATGCAACCTCCTCTTCAGATGTATCTCCGTTTACATGTAATTTGGTTGTTCCTATGTTCAGGCACACCATTTACTGGTGAACGACACAAAGTGTATGTATCCATACATAATTAAATCAAAAATAATCATGACAGCCTGCAATTTCATTATCCACATAGCAGCAGAAATCTTTGTATTAGGGTAGAGGTAGAACATGAATGATTGCTTCGAAGGGATAGAGTCCTTGCTTGCAACCCAGGCTTTTACTTGCAGCATAACCATCAATAGTGCAATTGTCAATGAAGAGGTATGTGAAGGAAGGCCAGTTTGTTGGGAACTGTACTTAAGGGTGGGCTATCTGCTGCCCTCTTTGATATTTACTGTTGAATTATAAGTCTGAGCTAGACCAGATGTGGGCTGATATGCAGAAAGGTAGCCAGAGTTTTTGCCAGCAAATGCTTATGTACCTGCTCTTCCCTAGCGCATTGGATCTGAGCTATGAGAATTCTGATCAATATAGTCTTTGACTACATCCTAAGCAATAGAGCCTTTGGGCATTTAAATGAATTGTCAGGCACATTTCCAATGGTCCAGTATCTACACAATTTTCTGATGGTGGGGCAGAGGGTTGCAGGCCAGTGTCTCCTTAAAAAACAAAAACAAGCTGGAACAAGTGTTAATCACAGTCTCATAACTTTATTTGATTCCAGCGCTGCCATTGCAACTGGTCTGAATGTCTTTATCTTGATGCTCAAGCAAGGTATGTAGGTGACATACTGATTGATTTGGCTACTATAATCTGGCTTCAGGAGTAACCCTGGCATTTCAGGCCTATGTACAGACACCTGTTGCACTCTTGTTCTAGCAGATGGATGTATCCTGAGGCCTGGTCTGAGTGTGAAAAATTCCCATACATCATTACTCTCCTTGTCAGACAAGTGGGCCATCATCTGCCATAATTTCCACTCATCTTGCCTTTGATGCTTTGAGGGTATTGAAAAATTACTAGAAAGCAGACAATACTTGACATGATGGATATGGCGATTAGAAGTTTAAAAGTCTTACAATTATTTCAGGAGATTCAGTTGGGAAATAAGCAGCCATTTAAAAAACGGGCAAATATTTGACCTAGATGCATTGACCAGTGCTCTATTTTTAAGCCTTCCATCCACATCCCAAGCCCTCAGAGATATCCAATTTATCAGATTAAGTATGGATGCCCAACAGCATAATGGAATTTCTGGAACCGTGAAATTCCACCATTGATTACAAAAACATTTCACATGCTAGTCAGAAGTTGTATGCCACCAAGTATTTTGGATTCATTGGATCCATAATTCAATTTTTTCAATGAGTAGTTCAAAAATGTATGTTATCAAAAATATTTTTATTCTGTAACTGAAGTACAAGTATTTCAAAAGAATACAGAAAATGAAAAACAGTTTATTTTGTACAGTGGGTAGCAATTTTGGATCTGAACAAGCTGACAAAGAATTTCTACAGAGATGTGCTTAACACGCTACAAGTTTTGTAAAAAAATAAGCAGGTTGAAGAATTTGAACCGATAGATGATACTAAGCTGTATACAAATATGATTGTTGGAAAACCTGCTGGGTGATAAATATTGCTTAATTAAATAAAGGAAATATATTCCAGGCTCTAAAAGCACTTAAGGTTATGAAAGTACTTAAGCAATACAACATTAGTTTCCTCTGGAAATTGGAATCCTTGAAGGAGTTAAATGTTGACTCACAACTCATCATTTTCTAACTCTTGAATTGTTGGGCCACTTAGGATAATAGGATCTTTAGGAAACTTTAAAACAGAAATATGCATATATTAATTTCAAATATTTGAGTATAATCTATTAAAATTAAAAATTGTAATCTGGATACCAAGTTTTAACCACTATGGCTGTTTCATCCATCTCTAGCAGTAACATAGGAAAGTAAGTTCAAGAGTAATTTTACCAATCTCACCAAAATTATAGTGGAAGATGTTACTCTTGTGAGCTCTAAATAAATAACGTAATCCTAAGTTTATAATATGGAACAATTTGATTAAATTTGTAAGAGTTCATTTGGAAAAGTGAAAGGATAATGATAAAAAAAATGCAAGATCCTAATGTACTAGGTAGGATATTGGATATAAGTAGGTAGCATCCTTGATGTATGATATTTCCTCTCAAACTAGGGGTCACTGGGTCATAAGGGTCACCCATTTAAAACAGAGATGAGATAAACCTTTTCTCTCAGAATTGTAGATTTTGGAACTTTATTGGGTTGAGGAAGCAGTCTTTGAATATTTTTAAGATAGCGGTGGATAGATTCTTGATATGCAAGGACATTAACCTTTTATACTGGTAGGTGGGGTTGTGGAGTAGATGTTACCATCAGATTAGCTATGTTTAAGAAAGAACTGCAGATGCTGGAAAAAATCGAAGGTAGACAAAAATGCTGGAGAAACTCTGGAGGCAGCATCTGTAATGGCCATTTGGCTTGTTTTGTGCATCATTAATGATCATAGAATCGTAGAATTCTATGATTCCATCATTAATGATAGCATATGTCTTTAAATTCTAGACTGCCCGTTATATTGTGGGTGGCATTTATGTCATATTTTAAGGTGTGTTTGGAGCTAAGTTTCTTGCACAGAAGCTTGGATTTCAGTTTAGTTTTGGACGAGCATGGGGAAGGTTTACCCTTTGACCATGCGAAGTGTAACGGGGACACGAGGACTTTTCTAACGTTTAATGCAATAAGCTGGAGTTCAATGAAGATTATAGTGTACGAGTCGGAAGAAGTTTGGATGTACCTTATTGTTTTTCATCAACAATAAAGAAATGCAAAAGGGTTGCATTTCAATTTGTTATTCAGTGAGGTCTTATATATATTTTGCCGGGTGCCTGAGTGCTCCAATTCTTTTCTCTGGTGCCTACCTCTGCCCCAGCGATCCCCAAATCATTATTAGAGAAAGCAGCATGTCTGCTGTCATGTCCATCTCAGCAATCTTTCTAAACCATTGCACAATTTCCAAAAGCAATTGCAGTTGAACACGGGTGCTTCAAAAACTCCAGTCGAAACGGCATTAGTGCAAGATCAGGCGCACAATTACATGCAATTAATGTGCACAGCACATTGAACATCTAAACCATACTTCTTCCATGAACTAAGTCATATGTAATGCGTATTGGTGCAAATTGGTCGCTTGTGGCACCAGAGTAAACTGGCCCGCATCTTATAGGTAGCACCTTGTATAATTTCTTGCAAGTAAGAACTTTTATGGCATTAGTCATAAAGGATTTTAGGACAGTGTCAAATATAGAGCTAATGGTCAGAACAGTTAGTGAAGTGGTGTATGTAAGGGGAAAATGGTAAAATCACATCCGAGGCGAGCAGTGAAAGCAACCACATGGGAATTTGCCTTTCTGTAAGTGTGTGTAACTCCATAAAGAAGATGTGGATTGGTATGGAGCAAGATTCACAGGCAGCCATAATTTATAATTCAAGTACAATCAGTGCTTTGAACATTAATGTGTGACATCAAGTTGTAACACATGACCAATTTCTTCAGTTGTAATTAGTATCAAGTAAATAGTGTATTGATATCAATCTGTAAAATGCAAGTACCAGTTTCTAATGTTATTCGGCATAGTCAAGAACCTTGCAAGTATTTGTCCTCCGACTATATCAATTTATACAGTTTTCTTTATAAATGTAATAAATGCCTATTTTTGAATAGATTGCATTGATTGTATTAAAATGTAATAAATGAACTGCAGATACTAGTTTGTGACAACGATAGACCCAAAATGCTGGAGCAACTCAGCAGGTCAGGCATCTCTGGAGAAAATAAATAGGTGATGTTGTGGGTCAGGACCCTTGTATTTTTGGGAAAATAACTGAGTTATGCAATTTATAATTACTTTAAAAAATTAAATATTTGTCATTTTTAAGTACAGTAATTTATCTTCTCATCAAGGGTTAATTAAATGCAAGAAACTTACTTCTTCTTTGCTATCCCAACGTTTCACAGTTTGGACTTTAGGAAAATTAGCGCTCAGTGGTATTCTGGCTAGATGTCCCAAAGATAGTTTTCTATGATTAGCAATAATTAAAAAAACAAAAAGTTACTTAAGTAAATTACCGAGGAAACCTTCAACACAATGAGATTTACATCAGCAAACTCCATCATCAAGTTAGCTGACGACACTACTGTTGTGGGACGTATCACTGATGGGGATGAGTCGGAGTACAGAAGAGAGATCGAGCAACTGTCCATATGGTGCCAGCACAATAACCATGGCCCTCAACACCAGCAAAACCAAGGAGCTGATTGTGGACTTTGGAAGGAGTAGGATGGGGACCCACAGTCCCATTTATATCAACGGGTCGATGGTTGAAAGGGTCAAGAGCTTCAAATTCCTGGGTGTGCACATCTCTGAAGATCTTTCCTGGTCCGAGAACACTGATGCAATTATCAAGAAAGCTCATCAGCGCCTCTACTTCCTGAGAAGGTTACAGAGAGTCGATTTGTCAAGGAGGACTCTCTCTAACCTTTACAGGTGCACAGTAGAGAGCTTGCTGACCAGTTGCATCGTGGCTTGGTTCGGCAACTTGAGCACCCTGGAGTGGAAAAGACTACAAAAAATAGTAAGCACTGCCCAGTCCATCATCGGCTCTGACCTTCCTTCCATCGAGGGGAGTTACCGCAGTCGCTGCCTCAAAAAGGCTGGCAGCATCATCAAAGACCCACACCATCCTGGCCACACACTCATCTCCCTGCTATCTTCAGGTAGAAGGTACAGGAGCCTGAAGACTGCAACGACAAAGTTCAGGAATAGCTACTTCCCCACAGCCATTAGGCTAGTAAACCTGGCTCGGACAAAACTCTGAACATTAATAACCCATTATCTGTTATTTGCACTTTATCAGTTTATTTATTCATGTGTGTATATATTTATATAATGGTATATGAACACACTGATCTGTTTTTGTAGTCAATGCCTACTATGTTCTGTTGTGCTGAAGCAAAGCAAGAATTTCATTGTCCTATCAGGGACACATGACAATAAACTCACTTGAACTTGAACTTTATTTCATCATTGAAGTATGTGAATACCTCACAACAATTTTACTGTTAAATCTTTAGAAAATATTTAAGGTAAGGGACCTTGGCTGAACTCATTCTTGCATTTAACAAACGCTTTCAATTCCATTTATTTTCTCCAAGTCAGAGGCATACCTATAGGACCTCGTACGGGGCCCCTAGCTATGCCTGACTTTTCATTTAATTAATGGAATAGTTCTTGATCCAGCTCTATTCGGAATCTCTCATTACACAGATGAATGCATTAGTGTTACTTTTTACACATTTGTAGAACTCACAAATGGTGTTATCTTTAGCTACTAATTTCCACCCTGCTCTCACTTTCACATTGTCCATCGCTGACTGTTCCCATCTATGTTATGGTTTTTTCCATATCAGGGGATTGATTAGGTACCAATGCATTATAAACCCACGGACTCCCACAGCTATCTTGACTACACCTCATCCTACCCTAATTCCTAAAAAGATTCCATTCTAATTTTCCAGTTTATTAAAAAAAACGTGGGAACTCAGGAGAGACAGCGTCTGTGGAGGGAATAAACAGACAATGCTTTGGGTCGGGACCCTTCTTCAGACCTGCTGGAGTCTTAAGAAGGGTCCAAACCCCATACACCATCTGCCCATTCTCCACATAGTTGCCTTACCTACCGCGTTCCTCCAGCACTTTGATTTTTGCTCAAAATTCCAGCATTGCAGTTATGTATTTTCAGTTTATCTCTGTCCACTGACATGACACTCCACCTTTAAGATCCTATTATTTTCCTTAATCTGTGGCTTTGATTCCAATAGAATTGATGGGACCCTCAACCATATTTATTATATGTTATGACTGCAAGGTAACAAAATTTCGTTCAGACCGAAAGGTCTGAATGACAATAAAGGATAATCTAATCTAATCTAAACCACCTCTATTTCCCACACCTGTTTTCAACCCCCCTGTCCTTCCAGCCAGAACACCGATAGTTCCACGGCAGCAACCTCCATATATTATTACTTCCAACAGGATTCCATCACCAGACACGTCTTCCCCTCTCCTTTCAAAGCATTCCAGTGATTGTTTCTTCAGTGACTCCCTCGTCTGCTCTTCGTTCTATACCAATCACTCCCTTCCTCACAACACTTTTCCAAGCAATCAATGGAATTGCAACATTTGTCCTTCTACCTCTACCCTTTTCACAACCGAGTGACTGGCACTTGTTGCAATCTAATGCTGGGACTAAAGGTGTCAGGGTTAAACCAATCAACATACAATGGTAATATAATTTATTTGCATAAACTCAGTAAGTATTTCAAGCAAGGGTATTGGGTGGCTATGTCTTCCCTTCACAATTCTACTGGTAATATGCACACAACTGAAAATATAAGCAGACTTGCTGTCAGCCATTTTAAGGGCAGTAGATAGGTACCCAAATAAATACACTGGTGTAAATATCAACAACCCTCTGTTATAAAAAAAATATTTATTTTGATATTTATCTCTCTGATCACTGATTCACTTTCTCATTCCATAGTCATCTCAATAAACACATTCAAAGAAGGCACTCAAACTGTGATTAAAACAATTCAAAAACCTACTTGATATTATTACCTAAAGAATTCAGTTATTATGCGTTCACTAAATGACCCCTTCAAGAGCATATATTTTTTCCTTCTTGCATCAATAGAAATTATGTTAGGATATGCAAGGCCTCTAATCCCCAAAGTACATTCCAATTTAGGCTGAGCCCCAGTTTCTGTCCACAGCCAGCTAAAATGAGAACAATAACATTGTTGCATTAGAAACACATGGCAAAAATATATTGTTTTATCTTCATAAATAGTCACATAAACTTAGCTTCAAATTTAATTGAATTTTTTAAAAGTTTTAAAACAAAAAAACTTAAGAATGCAAACAAATACAAGATTAGACCATTTTGTCTTTCAAGTCTGCTCTGTAATTCAATTAAAATGGAGAAGTAGATGATTTGGCTTTTCATGCTTGTTTCGCCATTCAAGATCATGGCTGATCTTTTCCCTCACTGGTATTTTCCAGCACTCTCCCTGTATTTCTTGATTTCTTTAATATCAATTTCCCTGATCTACATAACCCTATTCTTATCCCTATCAATTTAATCCATGAATATACTCATTATCGGATCCTCTGGGTCACTATTAATAAAAGCTTGATCATAAATTAGATAATGATGGTGCAGAAGACATTTGCTAGATCAAAGAACTGCCAATCGTACGAAGCCCTGCCACATTATCATATTTACCTGTTTTTGCAATATTAGAAATGACCCTAAAATAGCTCATGTTTCACAAATAGTCAACAAAATAGATCATAACTTTGAAATAAGATTGATTGGTGATGGAGGAGTGTTGTTAGAATGGATCATATATATGATTACAGGAAATTATCTGCTGCACACAGATGACATGTATATTCTATTACTGAAACAATCTGCAAGAAAGTAATAGGGAGACTGATCTGTATATGGTAAATGTTGTTTAATTGATTTAACTGTAGTGCTATGTATGCTAGATTTTGAACTGAAGGTTTTGAGCAGAAAATAATACTGAAGCTAAAATATTAGCTAAAAATAATGTTTTCCGGGATTGTGATGCACAAATAATCTATACACTTTAGAACCAGAGCAGACTGCAAACATAGTTCATCCTACATTACTATGATTTCACCCATAATTGTGCACAAACTATGCTTGTGCTTTTTTACGTGTTTTATCCAGGGGTGAGTCTCTCAATAGATAAAGTTGGACTGCTGATTTAGCCCAACCTGCACCATATAAGAGACACGTTATGGCCGGAACTAGTGCAGATCTTTGAGGTTTGCGGGAAGCCGTTGCTAAACACAGGCAAGATATAAATCGCCAAGATATTTCAGCAGTATAAAAGCCCTACAAGCTGAATAGAAGATAAATCCTCTACTCTCGGAATTACAGGAAGTTCTCTTAACAATCAATAAAGTGGCATTGATAGTTGTCTGCAATTAAGGTCAATGCAAGAACATGGATGCAGTGAATCAAAAAAATAATCTATCTCACATGCATAGTCACAGTTGGTGATATTTTCAAATTCCACCTCCCACAAATTGAACTACTAGTTTCACAAAGTGCTCAATGCACAATATCCCCATCACTCAACTATCATTGATATCTAAGATTTAAATCACCATGAATTTTTGATAACCATCGCCGTTAAGGTCTATGATAGCACTGATTTCAGTGTCATCGACAATCTTACTAGTCATACCTTATACATCACATCCAAATCATTGATATAAACCGCAAGCACCAATGGGTCCAGATTTGATCGCTGAGGCACGCCACTAGTCACAGGCCTCCAGTCCAAAAAAAACCCTTCCACCACCACACTCTGCTTCCTTCCACGACATCAATTATGTATCCATTTAGCTAGCATTATGATCCAATGAGAATTGAATTGTTGATTCAACAAAAAGTGGAAATCACTTACCCCCATTTTTTCTTCTTGTACCTGTGTGCTATTTTCATCAGTAAGTTCAGATAATCACTTCTGCCACTGGTTCCTGGTAAAAGAGAGAGTTCATTTAAAAAAAAAGACAATTAAAAACAGATATAATAAATCTTCAAAACACAATTGTGTATCATTCAATAGAATAACATACCTGTGTCAGAAATGTGTGGCACCACAGCAATAATACATAATTCTCGGAGACCACAGACCGATTTTAAGATCTCTTCACTGACCATTTGCTGGAACAAATTAAAAATATAAAGCATTGTTGGGTTATGATGTTATGACATCATTTTCAGAAGTCTGACAACAAAGCATATTACACTGCAAGTAAAATATCAGGGAGTGATAATGGTTGCGCAGTTTTTCACTGTCTTTCATTACATGTGACAATAATAAACCAATTCCTATACAATCTACATCCAAATTAATGCTGATACGATTCATCAATCCTGCTTACCTCCTAATCAAATTATATTGTTTAAAACAAAAGTCAGGCAAATATCAATAGTTTGGAACTTTGCTTTTCTTGCTATTACAAATAAATAACTGCACTAAACTACATATAAATGGATTTACAAGAAAATGTAAAATTATATTTTTGTTAGACCCCAATAACCACCAAATTTCTATTTATTTGGCTTATATATAGTAAGAAATGCTGAAACTAGAAAATAGCTCAAGAGCATCCTAAATTCAAACATATGAATTAGGAGTATGATTGACACTGCTTTGCTATTTTATAAGGTCATGACTAATCTGATTGCAACATTAATGCTGCCTCCCCATCTAGCTACAGTAACCCTTCATCGCCTTACCTATCTGGTACCCATTTACCTACACCTTAAGAGTACTCAAGACGCTGCTTCCACCACCCTTTGAAGATAGTATTAAAGACACTATGTTCCTCAGAATATAATTTGTCTCTACACCCAAAATATTTTTAAACAGGCCCCAGAATTAATGGTGTCACAAAAAGAAGTAGCCTTTCCACTTCCACCCTTCTCACTCTTCTAAATCCCACACAAGACATCCCATCTATTTTAAGTATTATGGAACCTTTCCCAAAGTCCATTAACACCCCTGCTGAAATAACAATGTAGAACAAAATTGATTAATAATAATATCAACAGGCACAGAGAATAGCAACGGCAACAAAGAGAAGCAGGAGAAAACATTGATTGGCTCTAGCCTGAGTGGGAGGAGACTTAGAGGGGGGAAACAGTTTAAAAGAGGCAAAGCACAGGCAGACTTTACTCAGAGCTCCCGTGGATTTGGAAGCAACAGCAACAAAGAGAAGCAGGAGAAAACACTGATTGGCTCTAGCCTGAGTGGGAGGAGAGTTATAAGTGAGTCAGAGGGGGAAAACAGTTGAAACGGAGAGGCAAAGCACAGGCAGACTATACTCAGAGCTCCCGTGGATTTGGAAGCAACAGCAACAAAGAGAAGCAGGAGAAAACACTGATTGGCTCTAGCCTGAGTGGGAGGAGAGTTAGAAGTGAGTCAGAGGGGGAAAACAGTTGAAACGGAGAGACAAAGCACAGGCAGACTTTACTCAGAGCTCCCGTGGATTTGGAAGCAACAACAACAAATAGAAGCAGGAGAAAACACTGATTGGCTCTAGCCCGAGTGGGAGGAGAGTTAGAAGTGAGTCAGAGGGGGAAAACAGTTGAAAACTGAGGAATTTTGTTTGTAAATTGGTAAATTAGGCAATTTATCAGTCAATATAAGCAAGACGGCTCTTAGGGAGTGGCAGTGTGGGAAGTGCCCTGTGAGAAAAGTGCGAGCCTTTTGCTCGAGATTCTTTTGTGAGGAGGCTGCTGAGAGTCTATGCAAATCGCTGGAGAGGGAGAGACGAAAGAAGGAGGTCAGGGATGCTGATTCAGTGTGATTCTTGCAGTATGTGGGAGGTCAAGGACACTGCTGGTGCCTCTAGCTGCTACAAATGTGAGAAGTGCATCCAGGTACAGCTCCTAAACGACCGTGTAGGGGAACTGAAGAAGCAAGTGGATGACCTCAGGTTCGTCCGAGAAACAGGGAGATACGGGACCTGAATGTGTGGCTGAGTAACTGGTGCAGAGGGCAGGGATTTAGATTCTTAGATCACTGGGATTTGTTTTCGAGTAAGGGGGAACTGTACAAAAGGGACGGATTGCATCTTAACAGGTGGGGGACCAGCATTCTGGCAGGCAGTTTTGCCGCCGCTACACGGGTGGTTTTAAACTGAACAAGGGGGGGGGGGGGGGGGGGGGGGGTGGGGTGTCAAATGGGGTAGTCGAGGATGAAGTTAAAGGGAAAGAGAGTAAAGGGATAGTTAATGACCCCAGAATTAATGGGAAAGGAAGCTCACAAAGGGATAGGAGAGTATGTACAAGTGTAATAGGGATCGATGTGAAAGATGAGATGCGTAAGGAATTAAAGGTATTGTATATGAATGTGCGGAGTATAAGAAGTAAAGTAGATGAGCTTGAGGCTCAGTTAGAGGTTGGTAGATATGACATTGTGGGGATTACTGAGACATGGCTGCAGGAGGATCGGGCCTGGGAACTTAATAATCAGGGTTATACATCCTATAGAAAGGACAGGCAAATGGGCAGAGGAGGGGGGGTACCTCTGCTGGTGAGGGATGGAATTCAGTCCCTTGCGAGGGAAGACATAGGGACTGACAAGGTAGAGTCACTGTGGATTGAGTTGAGGAATTGTAAAGGCAAGAAGACACTAATTGGTGTTATTTACAGACCCCCAAATAGTAGCCCGGATGTAGGGTGTAATTTGCAGCAGGAGTTAAAACTGGTAATGCCACTGTGGTGATGGGGGATTTCAATATGCAGGTAGATTGGGAAAATCAGGTTGGTTCAGGGCCCAAGAAAGAGAGTTTGTAGAATGCCTCCGAGATGGATTCTTAGAGCAGCTTGTAATGGAGCAGACCAGAGAAAAGGTAATTCTGGATTTAGTGTTGTGCAATGAACCAGATATGATAAGAGAACTCGAGGTAAAGGAACCTCTTGGAGGTAGTGATCATAATATGATTAGTTTTAATCTGCAATTTGAGAAGGAGAACATTAAATCGGAAGTGGCAGTGATGCAGTTGAACAAAGGGGACTATGAAGGCATGAGAGGGCAGCTGGCCAAAGTAGACTGGAAAGGGATCCTAGCAGGAATGACGGTAAAACAGCAATGGCAGGAATTTCTGGGCATAATCTGGAAGACGCAGGATCATTTCATTCCAAAAAGGAAGAAAGATTCTAAGGGGAGTAGGAGGCAACCGTGGCTGACAGGAGAAGTTAGGGATAGAATAAAACTAAAAGAAAAGATGTATAACACAGCAAAGAGTAGCCGGAAGCCAGGGGATTGGGAAACTTTTATAGGACAACAGAAGGAAACAAAACGGGCAATATGGGCTGAAAAGATGAAGTACGAGGGGAAGCTGGCCAGGAATATAAAGAAGGACAGTACAAGTTTCTTTAGATATGTTAAGGGAAAAAGAGTAGCAAAGTCAAATGTGGGTCCCTTGAAGGCAGACACTGGTGAAATTATTATGGGCAACAAGGAAATAGCAGAAGAGTTGAATAGGTACTTCGGATCTGTCTTCACTAAGGAGGACACAAACAATCTCCCAGATGTACTGGAGGACAGAAGATCTAAGGGGGTAGAGGAACTGAAATAAATTTTCATTAGGCTAGAAATAGTATTGGGTAGGCTAATGGGACTGAAGGATGATAAATCCTCTGGGCCTGCTGGTCTGCATCCCAGGGTCCTCAGGATGTGGCTCTAGAAATAGTGGATGCATTGGTGATCATTTTCCAATGTTCAATAGATTCAGGATCAGTTCCTGTGGATTGGAGGATAGCTAATGTTATCCCACTTTTCAAGAAAGGAGCGAGTGAGAAAACGGGGAATTACAGACCAGTTAGCCTGACTTCAGTGGTGGGAAAGATGCTGGAGTCAATTATTAAAGAGGTAATAATGGGGCATTTGGATAGCAGTAAAAGGATTAGTCCAAGTCAACATGGATTTATGAAAGGGAAATCATGCTTGACTAATCTTCTGGAATTTATTGAGGATGTGACAAGTATAATGGATGAAGGGGTGCCAGTGGATGTAGTGTATCTCGACTTTCAGAAAGCCATTGATAAGGTCCCGCACGGGAGACTGGTGACTAAAATTAGAGCACATGGTATTGGGGGTAAGGTGTTGACATGGATAGAAAATTGGTTGGCAGACCGGAAGCAAAGAGTAGGAGTGAACGGGTCCTTTTCAGAATGGCAGGCAGTGGCGAGTGGAGTGCCGCAAGGCTCGGTGTTGGGGCTGCAACTGTTTACCATATATATTAATGATTTGGAAGAGGGAATTAGGAATTAAACTTTTTAAACTCTTTAATCTCTTCCCTATAAAGACCGTTTCCCTGTCGGGTCTGCGTTGTCATTGTGGCCTAACATCGTGGTGCCGGAGGCTTCCAACCGGAACCAATCTGAGGGCTCCAGTCGCGGAGCCTGCGGACTCACCATCGCGGAGCTGGCTGACTTCGGAGCGTCGAGAGCTGTGGTGGCGCACGGCTGCGACCTGACTTTGGACCTTCGGAGGCTCCAGCTGCAGGCCCGGTGGACTGTAACATCGGGAGCTCGCGGGTCCCTGATGGAAGGCCGCTGTTTGGAGCTCCCGCAAAGGCAACTTCTCCCACCCGAATCGCGGGGTTAAAATCGACCCGGAGCGTGGCCTTACATTGCCCGGCGTGGATTTAACGGCCACGGGACTAACCATCGCCCACCGGGGGCTTTAACCTTCGGAAGCAGAATACAGAACAGGGGAGAGACAAGACTTTGCCTTCCATCACAGTGAGGAGGTGTTTGGAGATTCGCTGTGATGGATGTTTGTGTAAATTGTGTTAATTGTGTGTCTTGGTTTTTTTTCTTGTTCGTATGACTGCAGAAACGAAATTTCGTTTGAACTTAGGTTCAAATGACAATAAACGGTATTGTATTGTACATTGATCATTATAGCATTATTTAGTCGACTGACTTCGTGACCAAAAGACTAATTTTAGTTATTTTTGTGTTGAATCACTTGTTGGACATTAAACAGATTTGAAATAGCTTGGTGCGCAACACAAAAATTTAGAACCATCATCATCAAATGTGCCTTGGAGTTATAAAAATCACTCTAATTGGAATTACATGTTTGTTGGCAAAAATACCATCTGGGAAAGAAAGTGGTATTTAAATTGATTCAAATTATAATGAACCTGACAAATATATTTATTAATTAAATTTATGGAATTGCAAAAGCCATATCTTGTGGCCTCTTGTTGTTTTATGAAGCATATATACTGCTATCAGTATATAATGAAAAACAGTTAAAAGGTTAAGAAAAAGTACAATAGAGAAAATAAAGTAGTTGACTATCTGATGTGGAAAGGTTGCTCTAATAATGCAAGGAATCCTGACATATCAGTATAGAAAACATTGTTTCACAGTACAACTTAAGCATTCCCGGTTATAAGTCACCTGTGCCTACATTGCTGCTGCCACAATTTGCATATTTACCCTAATCTTTTGTCATCCATATAACTGTTTCCAAGCCCAGTTCTTACCTCAAATGGATTAAATAGTGACATCTTAGAATACAGCTCAAGTCCCGTGGCAATAATGCTAGGTGCAGATATCTCACCAATATAGTCAATGACTTCTTTGTTTGTTTGAAATATCTTAATCATTGGAACGTGTTGAATCTAGGAAGTAACAACAATTCCTGCAGGCTTAAGATGACATGATTAAATAATATGTTCTTCGTCACTAAAATTACTAAGGATAAATACCAAAAACGTGGTAAAAACTAGGATTAAAACAGACATTTCACTGTTCATCAACTGAATGAGCCCAAAACTAGTACATTATTACAGCAAAATTCTTATAATGAGACTGAATGTTCCAAGTTAAGTGATTACAAAAGGTCAACAGAGCAAGGGAAGATGATAAAATAAATGGATCAAGCAGAATGAGTGGATACATCCGTCCCTTCATATCCATATTGACCCATATCTTATATAGTTAAAACTCTGATCTTGTATGTGTGTGTGTGTGTGTAATCACATCTTCTCGAAAAAACGACGCGCTAACGCTAAAATTTTCACACATTCCGATAGAGATTTATTCCCTGGAGTCCAAAATTGCCTTATCTGAAAATGTTGTGCTTTATTTCTCAAGTTATTTATGAAAATGTTTACAAATTTGAAATAACTTTGAAATAGCTCTTTCGCTGATGACGTCACAATGGATCTGCTCTCTGCCGTCTTGCTCTGCCCCCCCACCTCTGCCTCCTCCCCTCCCCCCGTTATTCAAAGGAAGCTCGGGCATCGTTGTCTCTCGGGGCTTTCCCTCGGCTCCTCGGTCGCCTCCTCTCTCTCCCACCCGGCTCTCTCCCCCCCCCGGCTCTCTTCCCCCGGGCACTCTTCCCCAGGGCTATCTTCCCCCCCGAACTCTCCCCCCCCGGCCTCTCTTCCACTCCCACGGGCTTCTCTTCCACCCCCCACTCTTCCCCCACCTCTCCCTCCTCCTTCCCCCTCCCCCACCTCTCTCCCCCAGCCTCTCTTCCTCCCCGGCTGGCATCTCTCTTCCTCCCCCTACTTTTCCCCTTTCCCCCGCCTCTTTCCCCTGCCCCTCTTCCCCTCCCTCCCCAATTTCCCCCCCCACCCCCTCTCTCTCCACCCCTCTCTCTCTGCCCCCTCTCTGTCTGCCCCCTCTCTGTCTCTGCCCCCTCTCTCTCTCTGCCCCCTCCGTCTGTCTCTGCCCCCTCTCTCTCTGCACTCGCTCTCTCTCTACCCCCTACCTCTCCCTCTCTAGATGCGACTGAGAGTTGGAGCTATGTGTGAGTGGATAGGGCGGGGATGGGGCAAAAGGAGCGAATGAATATTAATATCTCAAGGGGGGTGGTTAGTGTGTGTGTGTGTGCGGGGGTAGGTTTAGTATGTGTGTGACACCCGCAGGCTGCCCTCGCCCCCCCGCAAACGCACATTGAGGGGATGGGACCCAAGGGGTCTGACTTGGTCTAGTAACTATCAAAACTCTGATCTTGGATGTGTGTGTTTGTGTGCAATCACATCTTCGCGAAAAATCTACGTGGTAATGGTAAATTTTTTACATATTACGGTAGAGACGTTTCCTGTGGAGTCCAAAATGTACATCAGAAAAATACATGCTTTATTTCTCGTTATTAATGAAAATGTTCAAAGATCTGACAAAACATTGGATTTAAAATGGTTTTTCCAGTTAAAATCATTTCTCAGAGCTTCCAACACACTTCGATACAAAGTTGCAAGACAGGAACTCTGGCAGGAACTGTCTGAACTTTTCAGCTCAATGGCATCTCATAACAAGTGCACATTTGCAACAATGTTGCCATCATAGCTCCTGGCAGGACAGGAGGGGGGAGGGTCAATTAGTATTGCAATTGGGAAGATGCTATTAGGTTTTTTTTTTCAACTCCAGTGTTGGGGGAGGCTCACGAGCTATGATCTTTGCTGAGGAGTGCTCGAATCTTACCTTCGGCAATGGGTTTAGTTGGAGGACCACGCCTCCTGTGGGGGCTACGGGTAGGGGAAGAGTACGTTGCGGGAGCAGACCCAACGGGTTGCACTAAGCCTAGTATAACTATAAAACTCTAATCTTGGATGTGTGTATCTGTGTGTAATCACATCTTCTCAAAAAAACGATCCGCTAATGGTAAAATGTTTACATATTCTGATAGAGATTTATCCCGTGGAGTCCAAAATCGCCTTATCTCAAAATTTCATGCATTAGTTCTTGAGTTATTAATCGAAATGTTCAAAAATCTAAAAGAAAACGTGGAAAAAAATAACTGCTTATTCCCTGTGCTTACAGCTGTGATGTCACAATGGGATTGTAGCCCTGCTCGCAACGTCATTGCTATCCAAGTACACTGAGTCCTGCTAGCCCTAGCAAGTGCAAATGCATTTTTTTAAAGTCACAGTACACTGAGTTCTGCTAGCTAGCAAGTGCAATTGCATTTTTTTAAACATTTAAAAATGAGGGAGGATAAATAAGGCAAAATGAGCAGCCCCTGCGCAGTTGTCGGCTATAGGTGAGTGGTGGAATATTGCGTTGGGGAACGGGTTGCGTTGGGGGACCAGGCCTCGCGTGGGGGCTATGGGTGAGTGGTGGAATATTGCATTGGGGAACGGGTTGCGTTGGGGGACCAGTCCTCCCGTGTGACAGGGACCCAATGGGTCCCACTTGGTCTGGTACAACTATAAAACTCTGATCTTGGATGTGTGTATGTGTGTGTAATCACATCATCTCAAAAAAACGACGTGCTAACGGTAAAATCTTTACATATTCCGATAGAGATTTAGCCTGTGGAGTCCAAAATCGTCTTCTGAAAGATTCATGCATTATTTCTCGTGTTATTAATCAAGATGTTCAAAAATCTTTGAAAATAAAACCGGCTGGCTTTGGCTGATGACATCACAATGGGTCTGTGTGTTGTGTTTCACGCGCCGCGATGACGTCACCCGGCCGCTCGCTGTTCGCCCCTCTCGCTGCCCACCCCGCTTGCTGCCCACCCCGCTTGATGCCCGCCCCACTCCCCATCTCCTTTCTCCCCTCCTCCTCTCTCCCCCTCCCCCCTATCTCCCCTCTCCCTCCTCCTCTCTCTCCCTCCCTGTCTCCCCCCTGTCTCTTTCTCTCTGTCCCTGCCTCTCTCTTTTTCTCTGCCCCTCTCTCTCTGTCTCCACCCCTCTCTTTCTGTCTCTGCCCCACTCTCTCTGTCTCTGCCCCCTCGCTCTCTGTCTCTGCTCCCTCTCTCTCTCTGCCCTCTCTCTCTACCCCCCTCCCTCTCCCTCTCTAGATGTGCCTGCGAGTTGGGGGCTATGCATGAGTGGATAGGGCGGGGATGAGGTAAAAGGAGTGAATGAATAATATTAATATATTATCAAGGGGGGTGGTTAGTGTATGTGTGGATGTGTGGGGGAGGTGGTTAGTGTGTGTGTGATGCCGCAGGCCGCGCCCCCCCCCCTCCCCCCGCAACGGCACCTTGAGGGGATGGTACCCACTTGGCCTAGTATTAATTAAAAGTTTTCACACCAGCTATCTACAAGCATTTTCTCTTCAGTTTGCATAACTTGGCATTTACAAATATAACGTTCATGCTTGAATTGACTGTATGTTATATTGAGAGGATTTAAATACACTGATGAAAGGCACATCAAGCACACAAGATTATGGAATGCAAATTATAGAAACATAAAATTCTTAAAGGATTGGGCAGGCTAGATGCAGGAAAAATGTTCTTGATGTTGGAGCAGACCAGAACCAGGGGTCACAGTTTATGAATAAGGGGTAGGCCATTTAGGATTGAGATGAGGAAAAACTTCTTTACCCAGAGAGTTGCGAATCTGTGAAATTCTCTGCCATAGAAGGCAGTGAAGGCCAATTCACTCGATGTTTTCAAGAGTTAGCTTTAGCTCTTAGGGCTAAAGGAATCAACAGATATGGGGAGAAAGCAGAAACAGGGTACTGATTTTAGATGATCAGCCATGATCATATTGAATATATGCTTTCAAGAGAGAGCTGGATAGGGCTCTTAAAGATAACGGAGTCAGGGGATATGGAGAAAAGGCAGGAACAGGGTACTGATTGGGGATGATCAGCCATGATCACATTGAATGGCGGTGCTGGCTCGAAGGGCCGAATGGCCTACTCCTGCACCTATTGTTTATTGTCTATTGAACGGTGGTGCTGGAGACAAGGGCCGTATGGCCCACTCCTGCACCTATTTTACTATGTTTCTAAAGACAAATTAATAAATTGAGGTACAAGAAGTGTATCCAGATAGTTAGTAAAGCTGCCAGAGTTATAGAATGCTGCACTCACAGGAAAATTACCATAGGCATGCATTAGAGGAAGGGGATAGAGAAGTACAATGCTAAACCTGGATTATGTAGCAAACTTCTTGAGGATTGATGTGTTCTGAAAGGGATCCACAGATTGTCATGATACAATAAAGATGAGAGAGATTAAGAAAAATGAAATCTTAAAGAAATGTTGTCAAGGAATTTGAAGTGCAATAATATTTTGAGAGTGGCATGACTACTTCCTGGTTTGTTAGACTTCAATGAGTATGGTTGCAGTGATATTACCCATTTTGAGTTGTAAACAATAATGAATAAATAAATAAATAAACAAACAAACAGACTAATAATAAATACACACACTCACTTTAAATCGAGTGGCTAACATCACATTTATTGTAGAATCCACAGCTGCAAGATGGATCTTTCCCTTGGTCCGTCTTGCAAGTTCAACTACTGCATTAGTCCATTCAGGTTCTTGACTAAATAAACAATTGTGTTCTTAAAATATTAAATTATAAAATCATAGGAACAAAAATCATACATCAGTAGAATATTGATTCAAAAGTAATAACCAAAGACAAAAACAATTATTTTATTACATTGTAAACATGTCAACTTTTTGTTTTTGTCATTTTAACATGAATTTTCAATATCTACTTTCAGTATTTATCCTTTCATTATAGCACACAAAAACATTTAAAAGATTGAAAAGCCAAAAAATGCAGATGCTGGAAACCTGGAATAAAAACAGAAAATTATCGAAACATTCAGCGGATCAAACAGCATTTGTCAAGTAACCCTCATCAGTACTGGGAGAGAAAACAAGTTAGTTTAAAGTTGAAGGGAGGATGGAGGAGTGGTTGGAAGGACAAAGTGCATATTTCTGATAGGACTGGCTAGGATAATTGTGGTAGATAGATTAATGGAACCATGAGAGAGACAACAAACAAAAGGCAAAAGGCAGTTCAGAGCTGTTGCCACTCCCCGGCAGATCAGGTAGTATTGGGGGAGAAAAAATGAATAAACATTACAGGTAGATAACCAGCAGCAGATCTAGCCACAACTATTAGAGCAAGCAGGATACGTGAAATCACTGAATTCAAAGTCTGTGCATGTGCATTCACATCGCTGATATATAGGAGGCCACATCAGGAGCTCCAAATGTATGAAGAGGTTGGAAGAAGTGCATGTAAACCTGTGTCTCACGCGGAAGGGTAATACAGTCATAGTCACAGAGGCCGATGTCAGAGGATCCTTCAAGCACCTGGACCTGATGGTATACCCAGTCGAGTTCTCAAAACCTGTGCAGACCAATTGGCTGGTGTTTTTGCAGCCATTTTCAACCTCTCATTACGGACGTCTGAGGTTCCCACCTGCTTTAAGAGGGTATCAATAATACCGGTGCCCAAGAAAGGTAAGGTGACATGCCTCAATGACTATCAACCAGTGGCATTAATGACCATGATGATGCAGTGCTTTGAGAGGTTGGTTATGGCGCATATCAACTCCTACCTGAACAAGAACCTCGACCCCATTAAACTTTGCCTACCCCCATAACAGGTCAACGGAGGATGCGATCTCACTCACTTCACCACTCTGCACTAGACCACTTGGACAATAAAAACACATACCTGTACGTCAGGCTGTTCTTTATAGACTACAGCTTGGTGTTCAATACCATTATCCCCTCCAAGCTGGTTACCAATCCTCATCTTCGGACACCCTGTGCGTAGGAGAGGGTACGGCCGAGGATGTCTGGTTGGGTTGCTCCTGGGCCTGGCCAAGCTGGCCACCCGCGAGTCATAACACCAGGTGGAAGAGGGCTCTGCCCGAGCTAGCTGCCTGCCTCTTTTCCGGGGTTACTAATATTATTTTAATATTTGAATAAATATTTTTGATTAAAAGAAAAGTTGGTTATCAAGCTCATGGAACTAGGTCTCTGCACATCTCATAGAATCATAGAGTGATACAGTGTGGAAACAGGCCCTAGGGCCCAACTTACCTACACCGGCCAACAATGTCCCAGCTACATTAGTCCCTCTTGGCTGTGCTTGGTCCATATCCCTTCAAACCTGTCCAATCCATATACCTGTCCAACTGTTTCTTAAATGATGGGATAGTCCCAGCCTCAACTACCTCCTCCGGCAGCGCGTTCCTTACACCCACCATCCTTTGTGTAAATAAGTTATCCCTCGGATTCCCATTAAATCTTTGCCCCTTCATCTTTCACCTATGTCCTCTGGTCCTCGATTCCCCTACTCTGGGCAAGAACTCTGTGCATCCACCCGATCTATTCCTCTCATAATTTTGTACACCTCTATAAGATCACCCCTCATCCTCCTGCGTTCCAAGAAATAGAGACCCTGCAGACTCAACCTCTCCCTATAACTCACACACTCTAGTCCTGGCAACATTGGAGATTAGTTAAAACAAATGTAGGTCCCTTGCAGTCAGAAACAGGTGAATTGATCATGGGGAACAAGGACATGGCAGACCAATTGAATAACTACTTTGGTTCTGTCTTCACTAAGGAAAACATAAATAATCTGCCGGAAATAGCAGGGGACCGGGGGTCAAATGAGATGGAACTAAGTGAAATCCAGGTTAGCCATGAAGTGGTGTTAGGTAAATTGAATGGATTAAAGGCTGATAAATTCCCAGGGCCAGATAGGCTGCATCCCAGAGTACTTAAGGAAGTAGCCCCAGAAATAATGGATGCATTAGTGATAATTTTTCAAAACTCTTTAGATTCTGGAGTAGTTCCTGAGGATTGGAGGGTAGCTAATATAACCTCACTTTTTAAAAAGGGAGATAGAAAACAGGGAATTACAGACCAGTTAGTCTAACATCGGTAGTGGGGAAACTGCTAGAGTCAGTTATTAAAGATGGAATAGCAGCACATTTGGAAAGTGGTGAAATCATTGGACAAAGTCAGCATGGATTTATGAAAGGTAAATCATGTCTGATGAATCATAGAATTTTTCAAGGATGTAACTAGTAGAGTGGATAAGGGAAAACTAGTGGATGTGTTATATCTGGACTTTCAGAAGGCTTTCGACAAGGTCCCACATTAGAGATTAGTATGTAAACTTAAAGCACATGGTATTGGGGGTTCAGTATTGATGTGGATAGAGAACTGGCTCGCAGACAGGAAGCAAACGCTAGGAGTAAACGGGTCGTTTTTAGAATGGCAGGCAGTGACTAGTGGGGTACCGCAAGGCTCAACGCTGGGACCCCAGCTATTTACAATATATATTAATGATTTGGACGAGGGAACTGAATGCAACATCTCGAAGTTTGCGGATGACACGAAGCTGGGGGGCAGTGTTAGCTGTGAGGAGGATGCTAGGAGGCTGCAAGGTGACTGGGATAGGTTGGGTGAGTGGGCAAATGCATGGCCGATGCAGTATAATGTGGATATATGTGAGGTTATCCACTTTGGTGGCAAAAACAGGAAAGTAGACTATTATTTGAATGGTGGCTGATTAGGAAAAGGGGAAATGCAACGAGACCTGGGCATCATGGTACACCAGTCATTGAAAGTAGGCATGCAGGTGCAGCAGGCAGTGAAGAAAGCGAATGGTATGTTAGCATTCATAGCAAAAGGATTTGAGTATAGGAGCAGGGAGGTTCTACTGCAGTTGTACGGGATTTTGGTGAGACCACACCTGGAGTATTGCGTACAGTTTTTGTCTCCTAATCTGAGGAAAGACATTCTTGCCATAGAGGGAGTACAGAGAAGGTTCACCAGACTGATTCCTGGGATGTCAGGACTTTCATATGAAGAAAGACTGGATAGACTCGGCATGTACTCGCTAGAAATTAGAAGATTGAGGGGGGATCTTATAGAAACGTACAAAATTCTTAAGGGGTTGGACAGGCTAGAAGCAGGAAGATTGTTCCCGATATTGGGGAAGTGCAGAACAGGGGGTCACAGTTTAAGGATAAGGGGGAAGTCTTTTCGGACCAAGATGAGAAAAACATTTTTCACACAGAGAGTGGTGAATCTCTGGAATTCTCTGCCACAGAGGCCAGTTCATTGGCTATATTTAAGAGGGAGTTAGATGTGGCCCTTGTGGCTAAGGGGATCAGGGGGTATGGAGAGAACGCAGGTACGGCATACCGAGTTGGATGATTAGCCATGATCATATTGAATGGCGGTGCAGGCTCAAATGGCTGAATGGCCTACTCCTATATCTATTTTCTATGTTTCCATGTAACATACTCGTAAATCTTTTCTGAACTATTTCAAGCTTGACAATATCTTTCCTATAATATGGTGCCCAGAATTGTACACAATATTCTAAATGCAGTCTCACCAACGTCTTATACAACTGCAAGTTGATCTCCCAGCTTCTATACTCAATACTCTGACGGATGAAAGCCTTTTTGACCACCTTATCTACCTGCGACTCGACCTACAAGGAACCATGCACCTGCACTCACAATCACAATAATACTTTATTAGCCAAGTACGTTTACTCTTCTATTCTCTCCCGTGGTTGGGGGCCTCGAGCCCTCCGTTGACGGGACGATCTTGACTCCCATGGCCGGCGGCTTTTGGGCACTCCGCATCGGGGCGATCAGCTCCAGCCTCGGAGGGATGTCAGCTCTGCGTCGTTCGAGCTCCCGACTAGCCTCTCTAGAGACTGTGAGCCCTTGATGGCAAGTCTGCAGGCCGTGGTTGGAGCAATCCTAGGGATCGGCTCCGATGTTGTCCACACCCCGCGGTGGGGCTCAAAGTCAGTCCGAGGAGGCCTCCAGCTCCATTGATGGTAGGCTGCAGATCGGCCGGAGATGCGACCCGGAATACAATCGCATCTTCGGCAAGGTAGAAACTGAAAAAAAGTTTCCCCCTCCCCCCACATAAAACAAACCAGAGAACATTTACACAGACTTTTAACACACACTAAAAATAAAAAAAAAGACAAAAAAACAGATAGACTGTTGGCGGGGCTGCCAATCATGCTCTGCCCCCTCTAGATCCCTCTGCCCCAGAGGCCTATCATTTACTGTGCAGGTCCTACTCTTGTTAGATGTCCCAAAATGCACCACCTCACACTTATCTGTATCAAATTCTATCAACCATATCTCTGGTGCAATCTTTCACAACCATCTTCACTATCTGCAAAACCACTCACGTTTGTATTATCAGCAAACTTGCTAATCTTTCCCTGTATATTTTCATCCAAATCAATGATGTACATGACAAACAGTAACGGGCTCAGCACCTAACCCTGCGGCTCACCACTAGTCACAGGCCTCCAGTTCGAGAAGCAACCTTCCACCATCACCCTATGCTTCCTTCCATGGAGCCAATTTGCTATCCATTCAGCTATCTCTCCTTGGATCCTATGCGATCTAACCTTCCAAAGCAGCCTACCATGCGGAACCTTGTCATAGCTGGACTCTCTATAACTGGATCCTCAACTTCCTCATCAACAGATCACAGTCCGTTTGAATTGGCAAAAACATTTCTTCCCCAATGACAATCAGTACGGGTGCACCTAAAGGCTGTATGCTCAGCCCCCTGTTCTACTCACTCGATATTCATGACTGTAGATGGACAGTCCAAACTACATCCTCAAGTTCGCCGATGACACCACCGTGTTGGATGAATTACAGATGGTGATGAGTCAGAGTATAGAAGTGAGATCGATAGACTGACCAAATGGTGCCAGCACAACAACCTGGCTCTCAATGTCAAGGCCAAGGAACTGATTGTGGACTTTGGAAGAAGGATGAAGACCCATATACCTGTCTATATCAACAGGAAGAAGGTGGAGAAAGTTAAAAGCTTCAAATTCCTGCGCAGCATATTTCTGAAGATCTTTCCTGGATCCAGCACACTGAATCAATTATAAAGAATGCACATCAACGCCGCTACTTATTGAGAAGATGACAGAGATTCGTTACGTCAGAGAGGATTCTCTTGAACTTCTGGAAGTGCACAGTAGAGAGCAAATTGACTGGTTGCATCATGGCCTGGTCCGACAATTTGAATACCCAGGGGCAAAGAAGACTGCAAAAAGTTGTGAACACTGCCCAGTCTGTCACAGGTTCTGACCTCCCCACCATCGAAGGGATTTACCCAAGTTGCTGCCTCAAAAATGCATCATCAGAGATCCACACCACCCTGGCCACACACTCATTTCACCCCTGGGAAGAAGGCACAGGAGCCTAAAAACTGTAACGTCCAGGTTGAGGAACAGTTTCTTCCCTACAGCCATTAGGCTATTAAACACTGCAAACTCAAATAAGCTCTGAACTACATTGACTATTATTGTTATTATTGCACTATTATTGTTTGATTGTTTTTTACGTGTATGTATGCATGTGTGTATACACACACTGAACTTTTTTTTCTCATTTATTATATTGTTTACAGTGTACTGTTTACATATTCTGTTGTGCTGCTGCAAGTAAGAATTTCATTGTTCAATCTGGGACATGGCAATAAAACACTCTTAACCCTTGACTTTTGAAGGGTTGCTGGACTCCCTTGCTGGAAGAGAGAAGTACAGGGACAGATGATACATCACCTATAGTTGCAGGAAAAAGCCCGGGAGAGGGAACGTATTAAGTGGGAAAGGCTGAGTGAATCAAGGAGTTGTGGAGAAAGTGGTCTCTATGAAAAGTGGAAATGGGTGGGAATGGGAAGATGTGACTGGTGGTGGGATTGTGTTGAAGATGGCAAAATGTTGGAAAATGATGTGCTGGATTGGAGGATGGCGGAGTGAAAGGCGATGATCTGGGGAACTCTATCCTTGTTTGATCTGCAGAGAGGGGGAGTGAGAGCAGAACTGCGGGAGTGGGTGGAGAAATGGGTGAGGGTAAAACCATGTTTACTGAAGAAAGGGGAAATCTCTGATATCATAGAAACATAGAAAATAGGTGCAGGAGGAGGCCATTCGGCCCTTCGAGCCTGCACCGCCATTCATTGTGATCATGACTGATTGTGGATGTTGTGGATGGAGCCCTCATATCCTGGAGTAAAAAGCCTCATCTTGGGAGCAGATACAGCACAGACAGAGAAATTAAGGGATGGCGTCTTTGCACCAGGCAGGGTGGGAGGAAGGGATGTAGTCAAAGTAGCTGTGGGAATCGTTGGGCCTTCAGTAGATTCCAATCGATAATATGTTGTTTGTGGTGGATTCAGAGAGAATGAGATGGATGCTAGTATTAAAGGTGATAAAATCTACATATTGTGCATGGGTGCAGAAAGCAGTCACGTTGCAGTCATTAAAGCAGCAGAGAAAGCATTGCGGAATTATTCTGAGATACATTTGGAACAAGGAGTGGTCAATATAACAAACAAAAACACACGACTATATCCTTGTTTTAAGTAAAACACTGCATCATCAATGGAGTTTCTAACCTACCTCAAAGGCAAATCGGCATGAAAAATTGCAAGGAATTTTATAACCCACCTTAAACAGTGCTCACACCAAGGTGCATAAAACTCCACGATCCATATTTCATCATCTCCAGCCACTTGATTATCAAAATTGCTATCGGTAAGTTCAAAAGCATCTTTATTTGTTATTCGGTGACACTATATCAAAGGAAAATAAAATGCTGCTGATATATTTTTAGAAATAATTTCATAAATTAATGATTGGCTGACACTCAAAATTTGTTTCATTTATATTTAGCATTGAATTATTCAGAACATAGCATAAACATAAAACATATTTAAATTCTCTTGGGCTTTTTAAATGAATTACAGGCAGTCCTCATTATCTGCTAATTTGCTATCAGCGGATCTCCATACTGGCAGTCATTCCTAAGCCTTGTTTCAACTGTTTTCTAATGTATCTAAATGCTTGTACACACCTGTAATCCTTATCTGTATGAATGCAGTTTTTTGACTAATACTATTAAGTGGATCCCTGCTATGCACCATTTTAATAGAGTGGCTCTTGTTTATACAAATATACCTTGTGATTTCAAAACAAATCACTTCTTGCAAGTAGTAGTTTGTAGATTGCCAACCCTAAATTTAGTTCACAGTAACATTCAACCCATTTGTCAGTAACAAATGGGGGTAAATGCATTTCTCTCAGTAACATGTTGCGGCACCTGAAATATGTATGGCAACGACCCAAAATCTGCAACGCGCGTTGAATCCAACCTTCCTTTTTTCAACTAGTACTATATACAAACTCATTAAACACACATAAACATCCTTTAGTATACACATACACATAAACTCAATTGTCTAAATGACAATGCCGATGTTGGGGGAGTTCAGAACCAGGGGCCACAGTCTTAGAATAAGGAGTAAGCCATTTAGAACGGAGACGAGGAAACACTTTTTCTCACAGAGAGTGGCGAGTCTGTGGAATTCTCTGCCTCATAGGGCGGTGGAGGCCGGTTCTCTGGGTGCTTTCAACAGAGAACTAGATAGGGCTCTTAAAGATAGCGGAGTCAGGGGATATGGGGAGAAGGCAGGAACGGGGTACTGATTGGGGATGATCAGCCGTGATCACAGTGAATGGTGGTGCTGGCTCAAAGGGCCGAATGGCCTCCTCCTGCACCTATTGTCTATTGAAACATACAACACAGGCAATGGGCCCTTAGCCCCACAATGCTAATGTTACCTCTGTTCCTTGCACATGAATGTCTTAACAGCCTTTTGACCATCTCTGTCTGTAGCATCATCCTGTACCCACCATCGCTCGTTCCCGTTCTCGCTCGTTCCCGTTCCCGCCCTTCCCGCTGCACGTGTCCAACCGCCGCTCGTTCCCGCTCCCGCCCTTCCCGCTGCACGTGTCCGACCGCCGCTCGTTCCCGCTCCCGCCCTTCCCGCTGCACGTGTCCGACCGCCGCTCGTTCCCGCTCCCGCCCTTCCCGCTGCACGTGTCCGACCGCCGCTCGTTCCCGCCCTTCCCGCTGCACGTGTCCAACCGCCGCTCATTCCCGCTGCACGTGTCCCACCGCCGCTCGTTCCCGCTCCCGCCCTTCCCGCTGCACGTGTCCAACCGCCGCTCATTCCCGCTCCCGCCCCCGCCCTTCCCGTTTATTGTTTTGATTATTTTTCGTTCCCGCCCTTCTCCGTAACGACATGTTTGCCTGCCGGAACACCGTATTTAGGTTGTTTCGCCGGGACGAAATACGGCGAATCCGGGACAGTTGGTAACCCTGCAAGTAGTAGTTTGTTGATTGGTAACATTTCCATTTTGATATTTAACATTTGTAATGTGCCTATTAATGTACGTTAATGCTTTGAGAACATTATAGGGATACATGCAACATCATAGGCTCCCCCAATGCAGCAGTCCCCTACCTGGGGACAGGGGGGCAGAGAAGGAGCGGGGGGGGGGGGGGGGGGGGCAGAGAGGGAGCGGAGGGGAGGACAGAGAGGGAGGGGTGTAGGGTTTGAGGGGTGGGGGGGGGGCACGTCATCACAGGGGAGGGCTGGTTCCCGAACACAATACTCCCTCGCTCACGGCTTCCACCTCCCGGCTGAAGGCTCCCCCCAACGCACTACTCCCTACCCGCAGCCCCCAGGGGAGGCCGGCTCCAGGCTCCAGGGCTCGAGTACAGGGGGGGGGGGGGGGGGTGGTCGTGTGGGTGGGGGGGGGGGGGGGGGGAAACACACACACGTCAAAATCAAAGTCTTTTCAGATTCTTGAACATTTTCTTTAATAACTGGAGAAATAAAGCACACATTTTTAAGATAATGCAATTTCGGACTCCAGGGGGCAAATCTCTAGCGGAATATGTAAAAATTTTAACGTTAGCGCATCGTTTTTCGAGAAGGTGTGATTATACACACACACACACAAGATCAGAGTTTTAATAGTTACTGGACTAAGTGGGACCCGTTGTGTCCCAGGTTCACATTGGTGGGCTGGTCCCCCAACGCAATATTCCACCTCTCCACCAATTCCAATATTGTTGGCCATTGGGGGAGGGGGTTCCAGAGCACTAGCATGGGTGTTGTGGGTGAAGTCAAGTCAAGCACCGTGAGTGCAGGTTCAACAATCCATGTCAATCCATTTCATGTTAAGTCAATCCATTTCAAGTCAAGTCAAGCACAGGGCAGGCGGGGCCAGCCAACAATACAATCCATTTGCTTTAACTTCAGGTGAGGTCAAACAAAGCAAAGGCAAGCAAAAGCAAATGCTCAGGGCAGGCGGGGCCAGCCAACAATATAATCCATTTTCTTTCATTTCAGGTGAGGTCAAGCAAAGCAAAGGCAAAGGCAAAGCAAAAGTAAAAGCACAAGGCAGGTGGGGCCAGCCGACAATACAATCCATTTGCTTTCATTTCAGGTGAGCTCAAGCAAAGCAAAGGCAAAGCAAAAGCACAGGGCAGACAGGGCCAGCCAACAATACAATACATTTGCTTTTATTTCAGATCAGGTCAAGCAAAGCAAAGGCAAAATATAAGCAAAAGCACAGGCGGGACCAGCCAACAATACAATACATTTGCTTTCATTTCAGGTGAGCTCAAGCAAAGCAAAGGCAAAGCAAAAGCAAAAGCACAGGGCAGGCGAGGCCAGCCAACAATACAATCCATTTGCTTTCATTTCAGGTGAGGTCAAGCAAAGCAAAGGTAAAACAAAAGCAAAAGCACAGGGCAGGCCAAACAACTCATTTCATTTCATTTCCAATCCATTTCAATTTCAAGCATAGGGCAGGCCAAACAACTCATTTAATTTCATTAAGGGCTAACACATCATTTATTGCAAGCACATTAAGGGTTAACAAATCATCATTCATAGCAAGCACATTGCTGGCTAACAAATCATTTATTGCAAGCACATTAAGGGTTAACAGAATCATCATTCATTGCAAGCACATTGCTGGCTAACAAATCATTTATTGCAAGCACATGAAGGGTTAACCACATAAAGCACATAAACCATATAAAGCGCATAAAGGGCAGACTCACAGTTCAGTAGACTCACAGCAGAATCACAGTTGTGGCCTCTCCCTCGCGATCTTCCCGAGTGACTGACTCACATCCAGGGTTTTATAGTCCTGCCCCCCCCTCCCGGAAGAGGCGTTACCTTCATCATGGTCATGGACAGGCGAGAGGACCAATCAGCTGATCTCAAGATTTTTTAAACACTCATAACTTTTTTTTTCATCGATCGGAAAAATCCTCGGGGCTGCCTCAGCGGAGTAAGATGGCCAAAAACCATATATATGGTAGCGTGTTTTCTAAAATCAATATACAGTGCAGACAGGAAGTGGTCAAGATGAGACTTTTAGCTATATAGAAATGGATTTTGTAGAGGCACCAAACGTCGTGAATAAACGGTTTCTTTATTCAGGCATTATAGGTTAGATATACATGCACGTTTAGTCCTCTAACACAAAAGTAAATATTGCTGCTGCGAGGCTGCTGCCCCATGGTCTCGAGCTGAGCTCTTGCTGAGCTGGCAGGACACTCACGCGAAGAGAGAAGAAGAGGAAGAGAGAGAGGTTTGACCCGGAGTTTGTTATATACTAGGACACACCCCTATACCCCGTGACAACTTCCCGCCATTTCCCTGTCACGTGGCCCAACCCCTGACTGCTCTCATAACATGTGGCCTAACCACCGGGTGCCACCACAGGACCCCCCCCAGAGGCAGGAAAATGAGCAGGCCGACGAAACGTGGCAGCCTGAACTAGTAAACACACAGGCAGACCGTGAGGGCAGATGTCGAAAAGGGATAGAGCGCGCTCATCTTCTACTGGAAGGTGCACAAGCATGGTCGAGGGTGGCTCCTGCTGTGGGTCGGGGGCACCCTGGCTGTCGGTCGGGACGGTGGGGCCCCATAGGCGCAGTCGACGCTCCGGGTGTGGGCCATCCCGGCCGTATGCCGAGGGGTGCAAGGAGACCAATGCAATAGCCGCAGGATGGACGAGGTACAGGCCCTTCGTCAACCAGCAGGGGATCATGTCCTGGGAAATACGGCGCCCAGCGACGGCTGGGAGACATCGGCAACATTGCAAGTACAACAACAAAGAAATAACAAGAAACGAATAGCAATATTAAGCTAGGTAATTACAGTGTAAAATTAAAATAAAAACTAGTGAGCAAACATATAGCAAAGACCAAAGTGGTCGGGTGCCGAGAGTTCTATGGTTAGAATCAAACAGGGTAGGACAGGAAACCAAAGTTTGAATTGACCAATGTACGAAGAGAAGCTGTGCTTGAAACTGGAGGCTGTAGTGACACTATTCGACCTGAGGTGGCGCTGTTGATGGTGGTCAGGCTACAGAGACACCATCCGACCTGAGGTGGCGCTGTTGACAGTGGTCAGACTGCAGAGACGGTATCCGGCTGGAAAGTGGCGCTGTTGACGGCGGTCAGAGCAGGTCAAGCTTCGCTTCCGGCCGATTGCGGCAGCCATTTTGGAAGTGGACTATGGTGGCCACGTGGTAGTAGACAGTGGTGGCCATTTTGGTAGCCGACCGAGGCGGCCTTTACTGGCTGCCAACCGAGGTGATTCCCGGATGCGTGCGGGGCGGCCGGCATCGACGGGCCTCGCCCCACCGCTGCAGGTAGGAACTCCACCCACCATCACCAGTGTAGTCGGAGTGTGCCATGCCCTCAGCGGAGACTGGAAGCAGCTGAGGGATCTGTCGCGGGACCGCCGACTCACGACCAACCGAGGCTCCACCCGGCTACTGGGCCGACCACAGCTTGACCAGACGGGCTGCCAGCGGCCAGGGATCTTCGGAAACCGCGAAGAGCAGGTGGACATCAGTGGGCAGGTAAGCCTGCTCGATCGGGAAGGATGGCTGGCAGCCATCAATCAAGGCCAGGATCGCGCCCATTGACCAGGACGGCCTGCGATCGGCGAGACCAGGAACAAGCGGGAAGAGAGCAGCTGACCGCGGTGGTGGGGCCAAAAGGAACATTACTGGCTGGAGTCGAGCGGCCCGATCGTGGCGGTTGGGCCCAAGGCGGCGTCCGGCTGCCACGCAGAGTTGATGGCTGCATCCATAGCTTTAATCATTGTCGAGCTGGGCTGCCAGCTGCAGACATCAGGTCACCATGGTAGAGGTGGGATGTCGGCTGCGTGCGTTGGGAAATCCAAAATATCAGTTTTGGAGCGTCGGGGTCACCAATGTAGAGGCACCAATAGTCATGAATAAACAGTTTCTTTATTCACGCATTATTGGTTAGATATGCATGCACGTTTAGTCCTTTAACACAAAAGTCATTGTTGCTGCTGCAAGGCTGCAGCCTCATGGGCATGAGCTGCGCTCTTGCTGAGGTGGCAGGACACTCGCGCAAAGAGAGAAGAAGGAAAAGAGAGAGATTGACCCTGGGCTCGTTATATACTAGGACACACCCCTATACCCCGTGACAACTCCTTCCCGCCATTGCCCAGTCACGAGATGCCAACCCTAAATTTAGTTCACAGTAACATTCAACCCATTTGTCCGTAACAAATGGGGTTAAATGCATTTCTCTCCGTACTCACTTGGGGTTGTTGCCGGCGGGTCTGCGCCTGCGCACTGGTGCAGATCAGCGGGCTGCCGGCGGGCGAGTGCGGCACATGCGCACTTGGCAACGTTGCCGGCGGGTCTGCGCCTGCGCACTGGGTGGGGGTGGGGGGGAGGCCCGGTGATGGGGCTGCCGCGAGCGGCCGGCTGGCGGCAAGAAAGTGCCGCTGATCGCGCGGGCCGGCGCCGCCCGGGCTCTGGGCCGGGCGTGGCGTGGCTCGAAATAGCGCCAGGCCCGGCAACCCTCCCCCACTGCGCACGCGCGGCCACTGGGGCCCGGCAACCCTCCCCCACTGCGCACGCGCGGCCACTGGGGCCCGGCAACCCTCCCCAACTGCGCAGGCGCGGACACTAGGGCCCGGCAAAGTGCCGCTGATTGCGCGGGCCGGCAAACCGGGGACACATGGCGCCGGCGTTCACCACGGGAGGAACACCGGCGCGGCGGTGTTCCGTAACAGCATGTTTGGCTGCCGGAACACCGTAAAAAGGTTATTTCGCCGGGACAAAATACGGCGAATCCGGGACACTTGGCATCTCTGCAGTCACGTGGCCCAACCCCCGACAGCCGAAGGCTCGCATAGCATGTGGCCTAACCACCGGGTGCTGCCACAATTTATATTTAATGGAAGGTATAATGGACACAAACCAAAGGAGCATTGATGATATGTAGTTTTTGTTTTATGCAGGTAGTTTGTGCCTTTATCCCTTGCCGTGTAGAAACTGATTCTACTGATGGTGTGTAAATTCAAAATATATTATTTACCTGTTCTTCAGATCCACATATGTTGCTTTTTTCAACCAGTCTCTCCCTTACAATGAACCGAATAGAACTGAGGACTCCATTAGTTATTGCCACACTTGACCTTCCACCTGAAACATTTTTTTTAAGGTATTTTAAACCAAATGTCTTTATTTAAAAGTCAATGTGAACATTATGAAGCGGTTAACTGCATACCATAATACTTCTCAGGCTTGTTCTTATTAACTCCAAAGAACTTGATGGTGGGAAATTCTTCAATTTCATATTGATGTCCTATAGACGCATATTTAGTCACATCTATTGCACCAACTTTAACAATACCCTGTCACAAAAATAAAGGTAGCCTCCATCATAAAATCAAAGACGTATGGAAGTGAAATGACATATTCAAATTACTTTAAATGGCATTCAAATTACCTTCAGAGCACTAGCCACCTGAATCCATTCTGGAACAAACTCTTCACAATGTTCACACCTGAAATATACATTAAACATGTCACCAAGTCTACATCACAAATAAAGTGTACAATTAACTAAAAAAGCATTTAACTTACCAAAGGACATAAAATTCTACTAGCCACAGCTTGTCACACTGAATAACTTGAGAGTTGAAGTTAATTGAGGTTAACTTTATCACATCAGTTGATGAGTAGAATGCATTCACAGTCACAATGCATGTGAATGCTAAAATACCTGAAATGGAAAAAAACATTTTTCCAATAATTACAATCTGTACTTATATTGTCGTAGTCATCTTGTCGCTGAAAACTGTAGTTTTGATACTGAGCCAGGTATAGATATGAAGAGTCTATTCAACGCCGGAGACCCAGGTTCGATCTCGACTACGAGCGCTGTCTGTACTGAGTTTGTACGTTTCCCCGTGACCGCATGGGTTTTCTCCGAGATCTTCGGTTTCCTCCCAATCTCCAAAGACTTACAGGTTTGTAGGTTAATTGGCTTGGTAGAAGTGTAATTTGTCCCTAGTGTGTGTAGGAAAGTGTCAATGTGCGGGATCGCTGGTCGGTGCGGACTTGGTGGGCCTCTGTATCTCTAAACTAAACTAGAGAATTATTTGCTAAACCTGTAGCTAACAATTAAATAATGACTGACTGCAGGCTAGATGCATGAAGATTGTTTCCGATGTTGGGGAAGTCCAGAACAGGGGTCACAGTTTAAGTATAAAGAGGAAGTCTTTTAGGACCGAGATGAAAAAAACATTTTTCACACAGAGAGTGGTGAATCTGTGGAATTCTCTGCCACAGAAGGTAGTTGAGGCCAGTTCATTGGCTATATTTAAGAGGGAGTTAGATGTGGCCCTTGTGGCTAAAGGGATCAGGGAGTATGGAGGGAAGGCAGGTACAGGATACCGAGTTGGATGATCAGCCATGATCATATTGAATGGCGGTGCAGGCTCGAAGGGCCGAATGGCCTACTCCTGCACCTATTTTATATGTTTCTATGACTGCAGAGCAATGACCACCCATATGAAGTGGCTATGATACCAAGAATAAACTTTATATATTTTTATCCTTATTTATTCAATCGTCCACAGGAGCCGTTGGAAGAGAAGGAGGGGGAGGAGCGACACCCGACCGGTAAGGTTAAAAATCAAGCGCGGGGCTTGTTTTTTTTCAGAGGCCCACAGGAGCCGTTGGAAGAGAAGGAGGTGGAGGAGCAAAAGAGAGATATCTACAATAATTATAGGAGGCATGGAGTAAATGAGGTGCTAGAGGAGTATAAAGAATGTAAAAAGAATCTTAAGAACGAAATTAGGAAGGCTAAAAGAAGATATGAGGTTGCTTTGGCAAGAAAGGTGAAAGTAAATCCAAAGGGTTTCTACAGCTATATTAATAGCAAAAGGATGAGGGATAAAATTGGACCATTAGAGAACAAGAATGGACAGCTATCTGCAGAGCCAAAAGAGATGGGGGAGATATTGAACAATTTCTTTTTTTCGGTATTCACCAAGGAGAAGGATATTGAACTCTGTGAGTTAAGGAGAAAAAGTAGAGTAGCTATGGAAACTATGAGATTCAAAGAGGAGGAAGTACTGACACTTTTGAAAAATATAAAAGTGGATAAGTCTCCAGGTCCTGACAGGATATTCCCATGGACATTGAGGGAACTTAGTGTAGAAATAGCAGGAGCTATGACAGAAATATTTCAAATGTCATTAGAAACGGGAATAGTGCCAGAGGATTGGCGTACTGCGCATGTTGTTCCATTGTTTAAAAAGGGTTCAAAGAATAAACCTAGCAATTATAGACCTATTAGTTTGACGTCAGTGGTGGGGCAAATTAATGGAAAGGATACTTAGAGATAATATAAATAAGCATCTGGATAAACAGGGTCTGATCAGGAACAGTCAACATGGATTTGTGACTGGAAGGTCATGTTTGACAAACCTTCTTGAATTTTTTGAAGCGGTAACTAGGGAAATTGATGAGGGTAAAGCAGTGGATGTTGTCTCTATGGATTTCAGTAAGGCCTTTGACAAGGTTCCTCATGGAAGGTTGGTTAAGAAGGTTCAATCTTTGGGTGTTAATGGCGGAGTAGCAAGATGGATTCAACAGTGGCTGAATGGGAGATGTCAGAGAGTAATGGTGGATGGCTGTTTGTCAATTTGGAAGCCGATGACCAGTGGGGTGCCTCAGGGATCTGTGTTGGGTCCACTGTTGTTTGTCATGTACATCAATGATCTGGATGATGGGGTGGAAAATTGGATAAGTAAGTATGCAGATGATACTAAGATAGGTGGTGTTGTGGATAATTAAGTAGATTTTCAAAGTCTACAGAGAGATTTGGGCCATTTGGAAAAGTGGGCTGAAAGATGGCAGATGGAGTTTAATGCTGTTAAGTGTGAAGTGCTACGTCTTGGCAGGGCAAATCAAAATAGGACGTACATGGTAAATGGTAGGGAATTGAGGAATGATGTGGAACAGAGGGATCTAGGAATAACTGTGCATAGTTCCCTGAAGGTGGAATCGCACGTAGATAGGGTGGTAAAGAAAGCCTTTGGTGTGCTGGCCTTTATAAATCAGAGCATTGAATATAGGAGTAGGGAAGTAATGTTAAAATTGTACAAGGCATTGGTAAGGCCAATTCTGGAGTATGGTGTACAATTTTGGTCGCCTAATTATAGGAAGGATGTCAACAAAATAGAGAGAGTACAGAGATTTACTAGAATGTTGCCAGGGTTCCAGCAACTATGTTACAGAGAAAGGTTGAACAAGTTAGGTCTTTATTCTTTGGGGCGCAGAAGGTTAAGGGGGGACTTGATTGAGGTCTTTAAAATGATGAAAGGGATAGACAGAGTTGACGTGGATACGTTTTTCCCATTGAGGGTAGGGAAGATTCAAACAAGAGGGCACGACATGAGAATTAAGGGACAGAAGTTTAGGGTAACGTGAGGGGGAACTTCTTTACTCAGAGGGTGGTGGCTGTGTGGAATGAGCTTCCAGCAGAAGTGGTGGAGGCAGGATCGATTTTAACATTTAAAAGTAAAGTGGATAGGTATATGGACGTGAAGGGAATGGAGGGGTATTGGTCTGAGTGCAGGTAGATGGGACTAGGGGAAAACAAATGGTCGGCACGGACTGGAAGGGCCGAGAGGGCCTGTTTCCGTGCTGTAATTGTTATATGGTTATATGGTCAATACATCTGCTGTTTGTCTTTTGTTATTTCTGACGAGTGGCACAAGGAACCAATCTAACTATTTTTGAAGTTCTCCTAAACCATTCAGAATGTGGCCATTACATTGAACTGCCTGAATTTTAATCTGATTTCCACGTTCTGCCACTGGAGGGCTCTCTTTGCTCATTTGATCTTGAGTTTATGATTGTTTTTATTGCTATTGGTTTATTATTGTCACGCGATTTTGGAAACTAAGCACCAGCTCTCTTTCTAAATTAGTGAATCATGTCGAGGGAAATAGAAGAATTATATTGCAAAATTTCAAGGACTCCAGAAGCATTTCACAGTTATTTTATTCTTAGATTTTTCATTGTAATTTGAAAATTTGAAATCAATCATGGCAAGCTTTAAAAAGTGCACCCTGGATTACTATGCAATATATAAAGACAATATTTCTAGCTCGTCTTCTTAGGCATTCCTTTGGGGGGTGAGGATGACTTACTTTCATTACAGTTCAGAGGACTTGCAGGCTTTACCATGGGGATGGCAGGGAGGGCAGAGGGGTTGGACTTCTTCCACTGTTTTTGCTGGGTTCCACATGCTCAAAGAATGATTGAGATGCTCCTTCTCCATTTTGAGTGATCTCGGAGCAGAGATTCTCAGGAGTCAATGGGGATATTACATTTTGCAAGGAAACTTTAAGGACATCCTTAATATCTTCTTCTGTCTACCTGGTAATTTTTTTGCTGTGGCACAACTTGGGATAGTGTTTTAGGAATCTGGCTGTAAATGATATGGCCTGTCATAGAATCAAACAGCACAGAAATAAGGCATTTTAGCCTACTTTATCCAGGATGCCTAGCAACACTAATCCCATTTGCCTGCATTAGGCCTGAATCCTTCTATACCTTTCCTAACAAATTACCTGCCCGAATGCCTTTTAAACATTGTGATTGCATGTGCCTTTACCATTTCCTCTCGCAGATCAGTACAGACAACCATTACCCTCTTTGTGAAAAACTTACACCTCAAATCTCTTAAATTAACTCCACGCCATTTTAAACCCATGCCCTCTAATTTGCTAGTTCAACAGAGCCAGTTCTGTGTATTTGATGCTGGGAATATTAACCTGGGAAAGGATGCCTACATTTGACACTTGATCACTTGATATTCATCCACATGTCCTTCCGGTGAATCAAAATAATTTTAGTCATAGAGTCATATAGCATGGAAACCTAAGCTTGTCCCATTTTCCCATATTAGGGATATATCTCTCTAGACCTTTCCTATCCATGTAGGAAGTCACAGGCAGAGAACAAATGAGATGCACAATTAAAGTGAGAATGAACCGGAAAACTGATGATTTCCTCTGTGGACTAAGCAAAGGTGCTCCACAAAAGTCACCCAATCTGCATTTGGTTTGTTAAACGTAGAGAAGACCACATTGTGGACACAGAATGCAGCTCATTAAATTTCCAAAAGTGCAAGTGAATGCTGCCTTATCCGCAAAGACTTGTGTGTTCTTGCATGTTAGAGGTGAAAAACAGGTATTGCTCCTGATGTCCTTACACGGCCATGAAAGTGCTGAGTAGAGATTGGGAATTAGACCAGAGAGTTATCGAGTCAACTCGCCCTTGACAATCTAGATGTCCGTCTACAATGGTCAGATTTGCCCGCATCTGACCTCTGTCTCTCCAAATCTTTGCAGAGGGAACAGGAGGAGAAGATGAGTTTGGAATTGGCATCTTATTGAAGGTAGAGGAAGTTGCTCCTCCAGTTATACAGTTTCAGTTTTGCTTGTCATATGTAGGTTAACACAGGGTCAATGGTACAATGAAATGTATTTGACAAGACAACGGGTCACTTCAGCAATAATATAACAAGGATAAAATAAGATAAAAATGACATAAGATAAAAAGACAATAATAAGATAATCAACACATATGATGTGAAATGTGTTTATGAGTTCAGAAGCTTGATGGTAAAAACTGTTCTTAAGTCTGGTGGTACATGCAGCCATGCTCCTGTATCGTCTGCCTGATGGTAACAAGGAGAACAGTATGCGTGCTGGGTGGTTGTGGTACTTGATGATGCTGTGTGCCTTCCGCAGGCACCACCGGTGGAAAATGTTCTGAATGGCCGGGAGACAGTTGCCAGTGATGTGCTGTGCCGCCTTCACCACTCTCTGTAGTGATTTGCAGCTGTGGGCAGAACAGTTCCCATATCGGACAGTGATGCAGCCCGTGAGCAGGCTCTCGATGGTGCATCTGTAGAAGTTTGTGAGGATGCTGGCGTTCATGCCAAACTTCCTCAGTCTTCTCAGGAAATAGAGCCGCTGACGGGCTTTCTTTGTTATTGTGTCCGTGTGCAGTGTCCAGGAGAGTCCTCAGTGATGTGCACACCGAGGAACTTGAAGCTGCTGACTTTCAACCTCAGCATCATCGATGTGGATGGGGAGGTATCCACTCCCCTGCTGTTTCCTGTAGTCCACGATCATCTCTTTAGTTTTGCTGACATTGAGAGAGGTTATTTTCCTGGCACCAGCTGTTTAGTGACCTTACCTCCGCTCTGTGGGCCATCTCATTGTGATGAGGCCCAGGATGGTTGAGTTGGATGATCATATTGAATGGCGGTGCAGGCTCGAAGGGCTGAATGGCCTACTCCTGCACCTAATTTCTATGTTTCTATGTTTCTAGGATGGTTGTGTCGTCAGCAAACTTTAGGATGATGTTTGAGCTGTGCTTGGCAGTACAGTCGTGCGTGAACAGGGAGTACAGGAGAGGACTGAGCGCACAGCCCTGTGGTGCGCCTGTGTTGAGGATCAGTGAGGAAGAGGTGTGGCTGCCAATTCTCACCATCTGGGGCCTGCCTGTCAGGAAGTCGAATATCGAGCTGCAGATAGAGGTCTCCAGTCTAAGATCATGGAGCTTGGGGACAAGTTTTGAGGAAATGATGGTGTTGAATGCCGAGCTGTAGTTAATAAAGAGCATTCTCACATATGTATTTCCTTTGTCCATGTCCTGGAGCTTTGCAGTTGTTGACCTTTTTGAAGGACCGCCTCACGTCTGCCATTTGTAGGGTCAGTATGGTAGTTCCCCTGCACAGCTGTGGACCCATGGTGGGCGCTGCGTTGTCTGCATCGAACCGGGCGTAAAAGGTGTTAAGTTCGTCCGAGAACGATGCGGTAGGCTGAACAGTGCTCCTGTTTTTCCCTTTGTAGTCTGTGATGCAGCGTAATCCACTCCACATGCGTCTCGTGTCAGAGCTGTAGTAGTTAGATTCCACTTTGTTTCTGTAGTCTCTCTTGGCTTTCCTGATGGACTTCCGGAGGTCATATCTGGCTGCTTTGAGGGCGTCGGGGTCCCCCGAGTTGAAGGCAGTGGTCCGTGCTTTGAGTTTAGCACGAATTTCCCATTGGATCCAGGGTTTCTGATTTGGGTAAGTGCAGATGGTGGCTTTTGGAACAACATCATCGATGCACTTACTTATGTAGCCTAAGACAGAGTCTGTGTATTCATTGATGTTGTCTTCTGCTGGGTCCTCAAACATCTGCCAGTCAGTTGTGTCAAGACCTCATCAGCCTCATTTTCCATTTGTAAATGTCCCCTGAAACTTTTTTTCTGTTTTAGTTTCTGCCTGTATGCAGGCAGCAGTGGAATGGAACAGTGATTACTAAAAGCCAACAGTCTCTGAATGGGATGTAACAATGATCCAGGGTCTGCTCTCCCCTAGTGGGAAAAGTGATGTGTTGGAAGTATTTTGGGAGAACCTTCTTGATGTTGGCTCTGTTGAAGTCTCCCAGAACAATGATCGCAACCTCAGGGTGGTTCTTCAGCTCATTTACAGTCCTATACAGTTCATCCAGGGCTAGAGATTTATCAGCTTGTGGGGGGGATGTAAACAGCTGTAAGGATGACCTCTCTTGTGCTGAACTCTCTTGGGAGGTAGAAAGGTCTAGCTTTAATGGTCAGCAGCTCCAGAACCAGGAAGCAGTGTGTAGTTAAAACGCAGACATCCATGGCCCATGAAGAGTTAACCATAAAGCACACTCCCCCTCCTCTCGACTTGCCTGAGTCTTTCGTGCTGTCTTGTCGGTAGACGGAAAAACTCTCCAGAGTGCCGGCATAGTCGGGTACGCTGGTCTCCAGCCACATCTCCGTGAATGCCAGAACACAGCAGTTCTTAATGTCCCAATGGTGTTCAATCCGTGTGCCCAACTCATCTAAATTATTGTCCAGGGATTGAACATTAGCTAGCAGGATGCTGAGCAGAGGAGGTTTGTTGTTTCTTCGGCAGCTTCTGCACAGAGCGCCGGCACGCTTCCCTCTCTTTGCTTTCCTCCTCCGCCGCGCAGATAAACAAAACACCCAGGGGAGGCCGTCGTCCGTGATATCAATAGCCGGCTTAAAGTCTGAGTTGGCTGACGTTCGTACCTCCAAAAATGTTTGTCGATCACACTGAATGTGTGATAGTACAGTATGTGCAAAAAGAGCAAGTAGTAAAAAGTAAATCCACACAAGTTTGCTGAGTTGACTCGGAGCTTTCGTCAGTACAGCCATCTACACGGTTGCCACCTACACACTTGGGACAATTCACACATATACCAACCCAATTAACATACAAACCTGTGTAAGAAAGGACTGCAGGTGCTGGTTTAAATTGAAGGTAGACACAAAATGCTGGAGTAACTCAGCGGGACAGGCAGCATCTCAGGAGAGAAGGAATGGGTGACGTTTTGGGTCGAGAAGAAAAAGGTCATCAAATTTTGTCTACCTTTAACCTGCAAGTCTTTGGAGTGTGGGAGGAAACTGGGGAAAACCCATGCAAGTCATGAAGAGAACGTGCAAACTCCGTACAGACAGCACCCGTAGTCATGATTGAGCCCGGGTCTCTGGTGCTGTGAGGCATCAACTTTACCGCTACGCCACCGTGCCGCACCGGAGGTCAGCTGTTGACTCCTCGCACAGCGCCGTTAACACAGCAAGGGCAGAATCGAGGCCATTCTCCGAGGGCCACTCACACAAGCTGGACCACTCTCATCTGCGGCGCTTACGCCTGACCGGCGACACTCATGTCCGACCAGTGGAGCTTATGCACGGCTGGCGTCACTCCTCCGCAGCTAGGGTTGCCAACTTTCTCACTCCGAAATAAGGGACAAAAGGTCAAAATAAGGGACAAATTCGTTGACCGACTCGGCCGTGGCTGGGTAAATGATGAGTTGGCCCGGGTGCTGGACTGCACATAAAGCCCAGCTGGTGCGCCAGCTGAGGAGCTTTGGCCCGAACTTTGCGCCTCTTTAAAACTCCTCAGATGGCCCTCCAGCTGGGCTTTGCGTTCCGCTTCACGCAAAGTCCAGCACCCCATCCAACTCATGAACCGATGATCGGCCATGAGAAGGAAGGGTGGAGTTGTTGGCGGTAAGGGAAGGTCCGAAGGTCGGACAGCTGGCCGGGCTGCCGACGGACGGGGCCACGGGCGAGGCGCTGCTGCTGCACTCCATGGGCTGCACTACGTCGGGACGGGTGAGGCGGGGCCTCACGCGGCGCTTCGACCCGACAGTCCCCTCGACCTGAGTAGTAGCAGTCAAATACGGGACAAGGGCGGTCCCGTATGGATCAAACCATTTTAACCCAATATACGGGATGTCCCAGCTAATACGGGACAGTTGGCAACCCTACCCGCAGCTCCGGCTCTGGCTCCGCCGGTGACACTCCCCCGGCCCTCATGTTCGGCCGCTGACACCCACCCGCAGCCCGGGACCTCATTCCCGGCCGGCGACACTTACCCGCAACCCCGGCCCACATGCCCGCCGGTGAGAAACGCCTCCGCCCCCGCCCCCGCCCCCGCCCCCGCCCCCGCGGTCTCCCCGGCCCGGCCCGGCCGCGACCCGCTCGAGGAGGTGATCCGCACCAACGGATCTCATTAGCATAAACGGTTGTTGGCGACCGGTAAAAAGGCGGGAAGGGTGAGGCGCGCGTGCCGGGCGGGCGGCGGACTGACGCATGCGCCTTCCGCAAACGACGTCTTAATCATCCAGCTGAAGTTCGTGGATTGCCATATGTGGGAGTCTGGTTACAACATACTCCTTGAAATTCATCATTGTTTACAAGGTAGCTGAAGTTCTGCAACTGTGGGGAGAAATGCCAAAGTCACAGAGAGGAGGCAAAGGGAAGAGGGAGGGGGTGTGAGTTTGAAAGGAGCAAGGAGTGTGGGAAAGAAGGAGAAGGTCAGGTGGGAAAGTGGATTGAGGAGAATTGAGTGATCAAGAGCCTGATTTCAATCAGAGGAGCTCTGACTCACCCTCTGGGAGAACGAGAGCTGTGCAATTATGCTCCACTATCCACTCCCACCGACTCTCTGTCTTCACTTTCCCTCTCCTTGCCTTGTCTTCAGTATATTCCTCCTCCATTTCCCATCTCTCTCTTCCTTTATCCTCCATTCTTCGCCTCACCTGCCCAGAACATAAGAAATGAAAACAGAAGTTGGTAATTTGTCGATTTTTTGCTTACTCAATCATTCACTAATATCATGGCTGATCTTTTACCTCAATGTTACTTCCTACATTAAACCTTGATATCCTTTTCTGACTTAAATTCAAAAAAATCTACCAATAGACTCACTACCTGAGCATTTGCAACTCTCTTGGTCTATGAATTCAGTTTTTTCGCCCGCCTTGTGGCAGCGGCTCGACTGCAGTCCATCCGTCTTTTCTTTCTTTTCGTCCCGTTAGTTGTATGTTTTTGGTTTTATTTTTTAGATGTGTATGTGTGGGAGGGTGGGGGGAAACTTTTTAATCTCTTCCCTGTACGTGGACCCGACATTTTCCCTGTCGGGTCTCCGTAGGCGTTGGGCCTAACATCGTGGAGCCGGCGGCCTCCAACCGGAATCGACCTGAGGGCTCCAGTCGTGGAGCCTGCGGAATCACCATCGCATAGCTGGCCAACTTCGAAGCGTGGAGAGCTGTGGTGGCGCGCGGCTGCAACCCGACTTCGGAGCTTAGGAGGCTCCGGCTGCAGGCCTGGTGGACGGTAACATCAGGAGCTCGCAGATCCCTGGTGGGAGACCGCTTTTCGGAGCTCCCGCAATGGCAACTTCTCCCGCCCGAATCAAAACGACCCGGAGCAGGGCCTTACATCGCCCGGCACGGCTTTAACGGCCACGGGACTTACCATCACCAGCCGGGGGCTCTAACATCAAGACCTGGAGTAGGGCCTTACATCGCCCGACGCGGCCGGGACTTACGATCGCCCGCCGGGGGCTTTAACGACAGGAGCCCCAGTCGCCTCAGGAGAAGAATAAAGAACAGGGAAGAGACTAGAGAGACAAGACTTTTGCCTTCCATCACAATGAGGAGGTGTTTGGAGACTCACTGCGATGGATGTTTATGTAAATTGTGTTAATTGTGTGTCTTGGTTTTTTTTAATGTTGTGACTGCAGGAACAAAATTTCGTATGAACCATGTCTGTTTGCATGACAATAAATGGTATTCTATTCTATTTCTGGACTGTTCGTTGTAAAAATGCACACAGAAAATTAGAAGAAATATTAGCAACCAAATCACAATTAGCAAGCTTCCAAACTCAAAATTAAGAGTGCCACAACCAAAATCTGGACCTCTGCTTGTCTAATACCATTCCAATGTCTAATAGGCTTGTTCAGTCTGGGAATGCCCTCGCCATATCGCACAAATAGCCAGTGGGCAATCAGACAATAAAGAGGGGAACAAGTTAGCTAGATATTAAATCTTCTTAATTTCAAACAATTTAATCAATAACTCATCTGTGACATAAAAATCTTAGTGCTCGGATCCACATGGGCATCAGGGTGATTGAACAGCGTATAGAGATAGACTATCTGAACGTCACTAAATTGCCTTCACTTCTAAGTCAGCCAACATAGGAAAATGGGAACACTCAATGGGCGTAAGAAGAGGAAATATAGCCAAAGACAGATCCCATAAGTACTTTCTGGTTTGCTTACTGATTAAGAACGGTACCTGCACAATGAAAGATCTTGCCATTGCCAATTTTTGAGTATTGAACTTGCTCACGATAGGAAAGAAATATGACTTTAGCATATGGGCAAGAGAAAAAGACCATCTCCCTATCTCTCTCTCTCTCTCACTCTCCTTTAAGATGATTATTTACACTTACCCCTGACCAACTCTATGCTAGTCTGTTCTGATCTCTGTTCTCTCAGTATTCTCCATCTATGGCTAAGTGTTGTATTTAGTCTTTTTTTTTTGATAGTTAAGTGCTTTGGGACATTTCATTATATTCAAGAAAATAGACAAATTAAATTTGGTATTGAATATTCCCGCACATAGATTAAACAATAATTATGGACTGTAACTATGTTGTAACCAGATTTCCACATATGACAATCCATTAACTTTAATTGGATTGACACCATGGTGGCATAAACATTGTGTGTTATTCTGTATTTTATAAAAAGGTAGAATAAGGCAGATTAGTATATCAAGCCCATGTTATAACCCAGCCTATGCCTATGTGATCTCACCAATCACATTCCTCCATTGATTTTACAGTCACCTCACACATGGCCATTAATTCTCCTCTGATTCTCCAACCAACTGCCTACACTAAGGACAATTTACAATAGCCAATCAACCTACCAATAACACATCTCTGGCTGCACGAGAGAGAAATCCACACAGCCTCAGCGAGAATGTGCAATCTCCACAAAACAGGACCAAAGTCATGGTTGAACCTAAATTGTTGGAGCTGTCAGACAGCAGCATCAATTGCCGTTCCACTGTGCTGACATGAACATGGGCAACGGTAGTTTTGTAATCACAGTTCAAGTTATATGATTTACTTATATCGTTTTTTTTTAGGATACTTTAAACTTTTAGTTCCATTAGAAAGTCAGGATTACACATCAGAAACAAGAAGAAAAATAATGGAGCAGCTTCAGTTTTAATTCATTTTTGGCCAAGTATTCAAGCAGTGCTGTTAAAGGAGCCATTTACAATAATATGAAGTTGTTTTCGCCAGTAATATTTCACATACAGTATTTACTACCAATCTGGGTTGGAAGTGGAACGGTTCTAATTACAGCTCTTGCTTGAAGCAATACTATGGTATTATTTTGTAATTATAGTCCAAATGATATGATGTAATGATATCTTTATTTGATTAGGTCATATTAAACTTTCATTTCTATTGGAAAGTCAGGATTACACATTAGAAACAAGAAGAAAAATAATATCTCTATTCATCATTCAAAGTTTAGTCAGCCAACCTAAGATGTGTAAGCAATTCAATAAATTGTTTCCTACTCATTGAGGAATATCTTTTGCATAGATATGTCCAGCATCATGAGATTATGGCACAGAAACCTCATGCCTATCACGTTCACGCTAACCTTGTTTTGCCCACTACACTAATCTCTATTGCTAGTATTAGTACTATATCCTTCTATGTCTACCTTATTTAAACATATGTCTAAACGGCACTTAAACACTGTAATTTCACCAACTTTCCTAGTTGGGATTTCCAGATATCAACCACTCTCTGTTTAAGAAACTTACCCCTCTGTTCCCTTTTAAAACTCTTTCCACTCATCTTCAACCTTGTTTTTGATGCTCATTCCATGGGAAAATGATACTTACTATCTCCGCTTTCTTTGCCTCTCATAACCTCATGTATTTCTATCAGGTTACCCCTTAGTCTTCTATGCTTCAGAGAAAACAAGCCCAGCCTACCAAGTCTGATCCCATGCTTAAGACCTCCAATCCACGCAACATCATGGTGAATCTCTTCATTCTCTCCAATGCAATTTCCCATCTGATCTGCTGTGTCCTGCTGTAAATTCAACAACCTTCCACACTGTCCATAACACCATAAATGTTTCTGTCATCCGCAAACATACTAATCATGCCCCTTACTGTCATATTCAATTCATTAATATATATCACAATAACAAAGATCAGAGCACCAAACCCGGATCTTTGGCATTGTAAGGCAGCAACTCTACCACTGCAGCATTTATTTCATTTCTTAAATAATTAAGATAAATAAATAAAGGACTCTTCCTTTAAGTTAAATATTGACCTAACATTGTAGTGAACTGATATCTGATTAAAAAAAAGTTGTATTTAATGTTCAAAAGTGAGAAATGTATTGTTGTCTTTAATGTCACAATATTCATTCAGCAATATTTACCATGTAATCTAGATAACAGGAATGTTATTATCAAATACAATGTGCAGAAAAGTAAGCTGAATAGCCAAGTCTGTTCAGAACATTGAAATATTTTTCAAAGTGCTCTCCCATGCATTTGAAATCGGTTTGAGATCAGTATCTGCAGTTTATTTGAACTAGCAGTTTTAACACTCACAGCTCATGGTTCAGGTCAGCAAGAAATTCAGTGCATGTGCATAAATCTGCTCTTTTGGTTCCCCTTTGTTGCTTCCTGGAGGGAGAAGTTAGCAGTGCTTGTTCTCTTTATTTGTTTTAATAATATAAAGTACTTGGCTAAAGCAAATCCTAAAAAGTGAAAGTGTTTGAAGAAGGATTCCGAACCAAGCTGCCTGACCCACGAAGTTACCCTAGCATTTTGCGTCCTTTTTTGTAAATCAGCATCTGCAGTTCCTTGTTTCTACCTAAGAAGTGGTGTTAGGTTGGCTACTACAGCAGAACATACAATGAAGGTAAAATCATTAATGAAGCAGTTATTCAATTCAATGTGTGGATTGGAGGTCTGAAGCAGAAATCACTGCCCTGAAAAACAGCAGCAACAATTGCCGAATGGTCCAATATCTCTGACAATCAAGGCAATTAATCTGTGCAGTAGGAGACGTGGAGAAACTAAGAGAAACATGAGAAATCAGACAGAAGAATGGAACTCCAAATAAATTATGAAAACATTAAAAGCAATAATGGGGAGAGGTGGCATGCTATGGAGAGTGTATTGAGCATACTGTAAAATTGGAAGACATAGGGGACAGGATAAAGAAAAAAATGTTGGATAAATAATTCCAGGAATGGTTACCATAACGTTCTTTTCCTTCCTACCAACATTATTCATTTGCCCACCCAAAGGCTTTACATATTTTAAAATTAGGATATTCACAATTGACAATTATGATATTATTAAACTGATGCCAGGAGGCCAATTTGTTTCTGATTGTCGATTAGAAAATATTGATGTACAGAGCGATCTGGGTGTTGTACACAAGTTAGTGAAAACAAACACACAGATGAGTGTTAAGAAATATGAAGTAGTTAGGAAGGCAAATGATAGTTAACATAAATGTTTCTTAAAAATTGCAGAGTAAAAAGTAAACTACTGGAGAAACTCAGAAGGTCAGGCTAGATTTGTCGTGGAACCGATGAGCATTTAGTCTTCATGTCTAGAGTACAGGAGCAAGGATATTTTACTACAACTGTAGGGGGGGGGGACTTTGGTGAAACATTACCTCGAGTATCGTATGCAGTTTGTAAATGGCAAAATAAGTCTGAAGGACCAAATGGCCTTCTCGTGCTCTTATTTTTTGTTTCTGAGTGTACTGTGGTTATTTTACTTCTTTAGGTAGCTTCTGCTGTTCGTGTCTCTTTATCGATGCTAATTTAAATCTGACCAACACGGTCAATTATCGTGCGATTTACTGCTACTTTGAGGAAGACAACAACAGGTTCCGGTCTCGATACCAAAAGGAAAATGCTTTACAGTTGCATATGGTCATGCACCAAATTCACATAAGCAGGATTTTGCGTTACAAACGAAAGATTGAAATAAACAGAACTAAAGGCGATTAACTAGCTTGTATATTACACCTTCAAACGAAGAAAAATAATCAATAAATGTTATTGCATTGGTTCAGCAAAGCGTAAGTGCGTTTTCCGTGGCTTGCAGCTATGCATGTTATCGCCGTGTTATAAAGTTTAGTACATCGCTATGGTTCCCATGTGTTTGTTTTATGAAACATCTAAAAGCGTGATAGAGGTTGCTATATTTTCCTTGACTATTTTCAGACGCGATGTAGCTGTTTCACCAACAGGGTGCGAGGCTGGCTGCGAGCTGCCTGCGACGTACTGGATGTGAAGAATTTAAGTACGCGTCCAAGAGACAGATTATGTTACCTTTTGTGATTCGAACTGTTGACATTCTCAGGGGCTATGGGTTGCAGTGATAAAATGTACCTTACTCACTGTGTAACAGTGCACAGACCCAGCCGATAAATTATCATCCTGTCTGCTTATCAAACTGCCTGCAGGAGAAACAGTCTTTGTCAAACTCTACGTTTGTGTGGTACAATTTTGTTCTGGTTTCATGAGATTAGCGACCTGTCAGAAAGCTTCGCGTTTGGTTAATTTAAATATATCCCATTAATCGACTGTCAGACGCTGACGTGCGACTGTATTTGGATGGTTCTCCAGGGGGTGGTTTAGAAGTAGGCGATTCCAACTTTCAGCGCGACACATTAGCGCTGTTCTCGCTGTATCCCACGAAGAAGCATTTCCCTCCAACTGCAATTCCGAGGGTTATTGCAATGATTTGGTTTACATGTTCCGTTATTTTACGATATAGCGAGGTAGTCGATGCAAGTTGTTGAATCCGGACATTAACAAAAAGAGCGAGGAGTGTTGAACTTGTGTGGAATAAGGTAGTGAAACCATGGGGACGGAGCCCAGAAGCCCAGATTCGAGTGAAACAGATGCTTCGGACGATCAGGAGCTGGTTGTGAACATCGGCGGGGTCCGCCACGTACTGTATGGGTATGCGGTGAACCGTTACCCGGAGAGTCGGTTGGCAGAACTGATGGACTGCACTGACAACGAAGCCATCTCCTCTCTCTGCGATGACTACGACAAAAGTAAGAGAGAGTTCTACTTCGACCGAGACCCAGACTCCTTCAAGTGTGTGATGGAACTGTACTATTTCGGAGAAATCCACATAAAAAAAGGGATTTGCCCCATTTGTTTCAAAAATGAACTAGATTTCTGGAAGATCGACGTGGACTTCCTGGATGAGTGTTGCAAATGTCTCCTGAGCGAGAAGAACGACGAGCTGGAGGAAATTGCACAACAAGTGAAGCTGATTCTGGCGGACAGGGGGGAATCGGCTGATACCTGTTGGGGCAAAACTGAGAAATTCCTCTGGAAACTGATGGAAAAGCCGGATTCGTCTTGTCCGGCCAGAGTAATTGCCGTCTTATCCTTCCTGTTTATCCTGATCTCCTCCGTGGTGATGTGCATGAGCACCATACCCGAGCTCCAGGTGATGGACGCGGAAGGGGACCTGGTGGAGCACCCAGCCATGGACTCAATCGAGACGGCGTGCATCGGTTGGTTCACGGCCGAGTACATCCTCCGGCTGCTCTCGGCGCCCCACAAGCTGAAATTTGCGCTCGCTTTCATGAACATAATCGACGTGCTGGCCATTCTGCCTTTCTACGTCAGCCTGATCCTCACCACGATCGGGGCGACCCTGATGGAGTTGACGAATGTGCAGCAAGCCATCCAGGCTCTCCGAATCATGCGGATAGCACGAATCTTTAAACTGGCGAGACACTCCAGCGGTCTCCAGACCCTCACCTACGCGCTGAAAAGGAGCTTTAAGGAACTGGGCTTGTTGCTCATGTACTTGGCAATTGGCATTTTCGTGTTTGCGGCTTTAGGTTACACGATGGAACAAAGCCACCCCGAAACGCTCTTTAAAAGTATACCGCAGTCATTCTGGTGGGCTATCATCACCATGACCACCGTTGGATATGGGGATATCTACCCAAAGACAACTCTGGGGAAGATCAATGCGGCCATCAGCTTTCTCTGTGGCATCATAGCCATCGCCTTGCCTATCCACCCTATTATTAATAACTTTGTCAGGTATTATAACAAACAGAAAGTATTGGAAACAGCTGCAAAACACGAACTTGAATTAATGGAATTGAATGCCAAAGCCAGAGAGGCCGAAGATTCCAGACGTCAACATATAGATATTGTGATCACCAAAACAAGTAACCTCTCGCTCAATAAGAGTATTAACACTTACAGCGACGCTTTTACTCCACTTTTAGCAGAGGAAAAATTGCATCGAAATAGGCTTCAGAGCTGCAAATGAACTGATAGTTTACTATCGGTACAGACTGGGAAATGTGCAATTTTATTAGGTGTACGGAATGCCAACCTTATCGTCCTATCTCTCGTCAAAACACTAAAAAAAAACAGACGTTTATGACTGCATGCATGATACAAAAATATAAGATACTGTCATTGTTATTTTCAGTTACAATAAACCACACTTACCACAATGTTCATTTGGCATAGATAATTACATTTTCATTTTTTACATTTTAGAAAAGAGTTGGTCAGTACAAAAGAGAGTTGGGTATATTTTATGGGGTATTTGTAACTTGAATTGTTACATAGAGCCAGGTAAAATAATATTCCCTAGTTGAAGCTTAAGGACAAAACTATTAGAAGTGGTTTAACACTGTGACTTACATTGACAGGTTTTCATAACAAATGATACACATACTGTGCCATAACCTCTTGTATAAATGCCCCATGTATTATTTCTCATAATTGCAACATGAGTGAATTGTGGCATTAGTTGATCCTAAACATTTTCATGAGTAATTTGTAATTCCATAATAACATGTCATTAACACTGTACCAAACAGGACACAAGCTGCTACAAGAATGAAGAAAGAATCAAAATAATGGAAACTAAATTAGACCAGAAAAAAACCCAGAACATATGAATGAATGAATAAGTTTATTGGCCAAGTATTCACATACACGGAATTTGCCTTGTATACAATGTTAATCAAGATTTGAGAAGAGAAAATAAGTGTTATTGATATTTTCTGTCTGTGGCAATGGATCAAGAGTCAAGAGTGTATTATTGTCATATATCAATGAAATTCTTACTTCCTACAGCACAACAGAATATATAATAATAATAAAGAATATAACAAAAGCTAAGAAAAAACAACAAACAATAACAGTGCAATAATAATAATAATAATAATAATAATAGTCTTTTGTAGTTCATAGCTTATGAGGTTGTAATGTTTAATAACCTGATGACTGTTAAACACTACAAAGGTTACCTCATTTTAGAAGAAGGCCAACATAAGCATACGCATTTTAGTTTAGACATTTTTAATATTATTTAAATACCCAGAATTACAAAACAAATGCAAAATAATCATTTTTTATTTGAGTCCATTTTAATACTAGTCAGTAAATAACTATCAAATGGGATGACTCAATTTAGCTAGGATAGGAAGCACAATACTGAGAGGCAACAAGAGAGCACTCATTTCAGTATTACTATATTAATCATACCGTAAAAATGTGTCCATCAATCTCAATGGTACAGTTATAGTTTTATATGAATGCAATGTTACCATTTTTAGTAATTTTATGAGCAGTTTAAAATTTATTACTCACTTGTAACGGAAATAATGTCCCAAAGCCCGACATTATTATTTTCCGAACTGCTATTTCCCATATTAACTATCTTTGATTGATTAGATCTGCTGTACAGTGATTATATTATTTGTATTTGAACTACTTTTGTCACAGTGCAGTTATTATTGACTATATCTGTGTTAATACTTCCTGTTTGATTTTGTTAATTGTACAATTTTTGTATTTTCAATTATTGAAAAGTATCAAAAATATAATTGCTTCGAAATCATGCTTTATATTTATAATGCTGGTATTAAGTGGAGAATATAACAGATGTATCCAACATGCTGGTTGCATTTATCTATATTGCAATAAATCTTTAAGCTATGCATATCACACTTATGAAATAAATGTCTTATGTGATCTGTAACACTGCACTGCCATCACAGGGATAGGAATGTGAAATTAAAATATGGAACATTTACCTAGACAGTGTCCTATTTAAATATAAACATACTAATATATAATGACAACATGTGAATATAGACAGAAAGTTTAATTATAAAGGAGGACTGATTTACATTTGTGTGCCCTTGTCCAGTTATATGCTATCCTTCAATCCAGTTTTACCTGTATCCCATAATGTGTCGTAACTGTGTGCCATGAGAAACCATGAGAAATCAACTGGTTGATGTTACAAAAAAAAAGTAATTGTGAAATTAATATGAAAAGCTAGCAAATTTGAAAAAACATTGCACTATTGCATTATTGGCCAAATTTAACCTTCCAGTTCATTGCAGTAATGTGCAATTTAATAAATAGTGGCATATATATATTTGTTGGAACGCATTATTCATTATTCAAGGTGGTGCTTATTTGTGTGATTTTACCACAATTTGGTACATAATTTTGCTATCAATAAACGTTACAACGCTAACATATTTTGTCAATGGAATGAATATCAGAGGCATAGTAGAATGCGCTAATGCAACTAAATACCATGTTTCATGTTACTGACTAGAAATACTTTTGGGGGCAATATTGAAACAGCTTATGGCAAAGTTTATATTTCCTTTAATTAAATTGCATAAATCAATGCAAAATAGAACTAAGCGTGATGCATGCCTGATAGAAGTTTGTATTATTGTGTCCTATTTTTGGTGATTCAGATAATCAAGTTGGATTTGAGGTCTGTTTTCATATGTATATATCATGGGCTCATCTGATTCCTTGTTCACTGGAGTCTTACTTCAGACATCTACATAAGAAAACCATTTTCACTGCAGTTATGATAAGACAAACAATAAATGCTATTCCTACTGTGCTTATTTTTAGATTTTGATCTTCAAACTCTTTTCCTGAAATGGTTCATGTTTGTGCTAGGCACTTAAGGCAATGAGGAGTTTCATCTTTGATTGCCTTCATTGTGTGGTGGCACCCATGACTTGAGGGCAGCACAGTGACGCAGCTGGTAGTGCTAGTGCCTCACAGTGCCAGAGACCCGGGACTGATCCTTATCCTGACATTGGGTGTTGTCTGTGTGGAGTTTGCATGCTCTCCCAGTGACCGGGTAGGTTTCTACCAGGTGCTCCTGTTTTCTCCCACATCCCAAAGACATGCAGGTTTGTAGGTTAATTGGCCTCTTAAAATTGCCTCTGGAATGTTGGGAGTGGATGAGAAAGCGGGATAACAGAGAACTAATGTGAAAGGGTGATCAATGGTCAGTGTTGACTAGGTGGGCCAAAGGGCCTGTTTCCATCCTGTATCTTTCATTACTCAAACATGGGAAACAATCCCACATTTTCTAGGGTCTCCGTTGCATCCTATGGTTAACAGTATGTTAACTGGAGATAGATAAGCAGATAACTTTGTTTTGTGGATGTGGAGTGTGAGGTTCATTAGCTCTTGATTTAGTGAAGGAGTTGATGATGACTTGCCTGTGGGAGGCCGTCTATGGTATTGCAACAGGAAATAAGGCATAGCCCTGCTCAATAGCAATCAGCATAGAGATTGAGTTTGCTGAGTGTTCATATAATGAAACAGTTGTAAGATGGAGACATGTTCCTGCGGGCATATGGAATATGGAATCAGAGGCTTTTTCGAGTCTAAAAATTGCCACATGCAACAAGATATAGTGAAGGTCATGTTCAAAGAAATATTGCGTAGGCAATTACCACCCCATATGATGTTTGGGATCTGGAACCACAGGGCCTTCATGGACTGTTCTAACAGAGAAAGACCCCTGAACCATCCGCTGTCCCAACTTGGGAATCAAAAGCTTTAAGCTGAAATAGAAACATAGAAATTAGGTGCAGGAGTAGGCCATTCAGCCCTTCGAGCCTGCACCGCCATTCAATATGATCATGGCTGATCATCCAACTCAGTATCCCGTACCTGCCTTCTCTCCATACCTTGATCCCCTTAGCCACAAGTCCAACTCACTCTTAAAATAGCCAATGAACTGGCCTCAACTACCCTCTGTGGCAGAGAGTTCCAGAGACTCACCACTCTGTGTGTGAAAAAAGTCTTACTCATCTCGGTCTTAACTTGGGAATCAAAAGCTTTAACAGCAACATCTCCACCCTGAAGGAGGTACGCAGGGCAGAAGATGTCCATCTTAATGATGACAATGCAGTGGTATACATCCTCTAGAATGGCAAACCAGAAGAGGTGAGCTTTCCCACCAAGAATGAGTTAATCTGGTGACCCAACGACCCTTTCTGTGGGATAAACAACCATTTTGTAGCCAAGGATTTAGAAGGAAGTAGCTATAGAGACAGTTGAGTAATTAGTTTCAAAACTCATTGAATCCTAGGAAGGTACCAGCCAATTGGAAAACCATGACTGTGATTCTATTGTTCAAGAAGGAAGAAAAAAAAATCAGTAACTTTCAGCCTGAGTTTAACATCTGTTATTGGCAAGATTGCTGGAGTCTACAATCAAGGAAGAAATAGCCAGCCATTGAGATACTGTAAGCTTAATGTAACCAAGCAATTCAATAGTTTTTTGAAAGATTAATCATGTTTTACAAATTTGCTAAAGTTCTTTGAGGATGTAATAAGCAGAATTGATAGAGTGAAGCATGTACTGTAGATATAGTGTATTTGGATTGTCAGAAGATAGTTAACAAGATGCTAGACAAAAGGCTGATGCACAAAATAAGAAATGGGGAGAAGCATGTTAACATTGACGGATGATTTGTTATTCTGTAGAAGACTGCTCAGAAGGAATGGATCTTTTTCAAGCAAGAAGGATTAACTAGTGGAGTACCACAATGATCAGTCAGTGACTTTCAATGAGTTACTATTTATATTGATAACAAGCAGAGGGTAAGGTATCCACATTTTAACTGATTACATGAACATAGATGGGGGGGGGGCATAAGGATATTAAATCTATGCATAGGGATGTAGATAGGTTGAATGGCGAAAACTTAGGCAAACTTAGGCAAATGGCGTTTAATGTGGGAAAAAATGCAGTCTTGTATTTCGTTAAGGAGAATACAAATGCAGATTATGATTTAAATGGAGAAATATTTTAGCTGAAGGAAATGCAGTGAGACCCAGTTGTTCTTGTGCCTTGTGCTGGCTTTGAGTTCTTGATCTTCAAATGCACTTTCTTTGGACTGCCAACGGTTGTGTTAGTTCATTTAAGATATTGGTGAATTATGTGGTCAATGTTTGCCTTCATTTAGTGCTGCGTTTAAGAATTGTGAAGCCTTGAAGCTATAGATGTGGCCAAAGAAGAGTTCTATGACCTTGAAAGAAATCCTGGCCCTCATCCAAGAGAGAGAAAACAATTCCATTGGACAGCTCAATGCCAGTCAGAAGAGACAGAATCCTCTGATAGGGTACAATTGGCAAGGAGAGAACAGGGTAGGCTAACTCCAACAGAGCTCTCCTGACAAAATGTGCAGGAAGGAAATGCAGATGCTGGTATATGAAGATAAACACACAAAGTTGGAGTAGCTCAGTGGGACAGGCAGCATCTCTGGAGAGAAGGAATGGGTGACGTTTCGGGACGTTTCGGGAAGAAGGGTCTCGTCCCAAAACGTCACCTATTCCTTCTCTCCAGAGATGCTGCCTGTCCCACTGAGTTACTCCAGCTTTTTGTGTCAACCTCCTGTCAAAATACTTGGATAAGTCTTGTCACATCCTGTTTACTCAGAGAGACCACCACAAGACCTCATGACAACATGCCCAATTCATGCACTGGCATCGCTTAGGCTATGAGACAGAGATTGGATGGATAACTGTTTTGCCTTAACAATCATTAATGCTTGTTGGACCAATCACCACTTAATCGGCTCCATCAGCCTGGACCACAAAATAATACAGGAATAGAAAATATTGCAAAACCAATCATTGGTAACCCCAGAAACTCCCAGACCATACTTGATCAACAAACTGTCAACAGAAACATTAAAGGGCCCGTCCCACTTGGGCGTCATTTGCGCGTCATTTACATGACATCATGTACGCGTCACGACGCACGATGCGCTCATGGCGTGCATTACGCGCGCATGGCATGTGGTGACATAGGCAGTGACGCGTGGTAGTGCACGGCGCCCCAGGATTCTGGGATTCTCAAAATCCTCACGCGCCACCTGCGTGACACGCAAATGACGCCCAAGTGGAACAGGCCCTTGACATATTTTTCTGCTGGGGATAACCTTCCCACAGGAAATTAGTTCAAGATCTCACTGATTCAAAAACATGTGCCATTAGTTTGCACAATTAATCAATCCCCAATGGTAAAATGATTAGCAGGTAGCAGTTTGACAAACTTGTTTCTATTGCGAAGAACTGCAGATAGTGGTTTACAAACTCCCACTTCCCATTCCATCCTTTCTGTCCTGAGCCTCCTCCGTTGCTAGAAAGAGGCCTGATGCAAATAGGAGAAACAACACCTCATATTTCACTTGGGTAGCTTACAACCCAATGGTATGAACACCAAATTCTCCAATTTTAGGTAAACCTCCCCACTTTCCCCTATATCATTGTGTGCACCCATTTCTTTCCCATTCCCCCTTTCCCCACCATCTCCTACCACCTATATCCCTCCCTATGGTTTTACATTTCACTCCACTTCTCTCCTTATCTAACACCTCTTTGTCTCATTTTAATCCATAGCCTTTGTCCACACATCTGCCAATCAAACCTACCTCACCTGTATCCACCTATCACTTATAAGGCTTTGCCAGCCTCGATTTCTTTTGCAGTCCCCCCCTACAATCAATCTAAAGTCAGGTTCCAACCTGAATCATTATCCAACCTGAATCATTATCCATCCATGTTCTCCAGAGATGCTGCTTAATCTGCAGAGTTAAACCAGTATTTTTTGTGTGTTCCTGGTGAGCCTGCCCATCCTCATCTTGCAACCAAACTAAAGTGCCAGAAATGCCACATCCATAGTTAACTCTGTGCTTACTTTGTATTTGAAAGGAGAATTAGGAAGTAGACTGTAGGATGCAAAATCTTCCAAGCATATTCAAACCTTATTGCAAATGAATATCAATGATCAGAATGGTTTTCAAACATCTGACAGTTATTGTTTCTGTCTTAAAATAAATCCCAGTACATTTTATTCAGTGGATTCAGCCAGAAAAAGCAACCTACCAGAGGACTGGGAGAAATTCAGTCCAGCAGAGGAGGACAAAGGGCTTAATTAGGAAAGGGAAAATAGATTATGAAAGAAAACTGGCAGGGAACATAAAAACTGACTGCAAAAGTTTTTATAGATATGTGAAGAGAAAAAGATTAGTTAAAACAAATGTAGGTCCTTTGCAGTCAGAAACAGGTGAATTGATCATGGGGATCAAGGACATGGCAGACCAATTGAATAACTGCTTAGGTTCTGTCTTCACTAAGGAAGACATAAATAATCTGCTGGAAATAGCAGGGGACCGGGGGTCAAATGAGATGGAACTAAGTGAAATCCAGGTTAGGCATGAAGTGGTGTTAGGTAAATTAAATGGATTAAAGGCTGATAAATTCCCAGGGCCAGATAGGCTGCATCCCAGAGTACTTAAGGAAGTAGCCCCAGAAATAATGGATGCATTAGTGATAATTTTTCTAAACTCTTTAGATTCTGGAGTAGTTCCTGAGGATTGGAGGGTAGCTAATACAACCTCACTTTTTAAAAAGGGAGAGAGAAAACGGGGAATTACAGACCAGTTAGTCTAACATCTGCTAGAGTCAGTTGTTAAAGATGGGATAGCAGCACATTTGGAAAGTGGTGAAATCATTGGACAAAGTCAGTATGGATTTACGAAAGGTAAATCATGTCTGACGAATCTTATAGAATTTTTCGAGGATGTAACTAGTAGAGTGGATAAGGGAGAACCAGTGGATGTGTTATATTTGGACTTTCAGAAGGCTTTCGACAAGGTCCCACATAAGAGATTAGTATACAAACTTTAAGCACACGGTATTGGGGGTTCAGTATTGATGTGGATAGAAAACTGGCTGGCAGACAGGAAGCAAAGGGTAGGAGTAAACGGGTCCTTTTCAGAATGGCAGGCAGTGACTAGTGGGGTACCGCAAGGCTCAGTGCTGGAACCCCAGCTATTTACAATATATATTAATGATTTGGACGAGGGAATTGAATGCAACATCTCCAAGTTTGCGGATGACACAAAGCTGGGGTGCAGTGTTAGGTGTGAGGAGGATGATAGGAGGCTGCAAGGTGACTTGGATAGGTTGGGTGAGTGGGCAAATGCATGGCAGATGCCGAATAATGTGGATAAATGTGAGATCCATTTTGGTGGCAAACACAGGAGAGTAGACTATTACCTGAATGGTGGCCGATTAGGAAAAGGGGAGATGCAATGAGACCTGGGTGTCATGGTACACCAGTCATTGAAAGTAGGCATGCAGGTGCAGCAGGCAGTGAAGAAAGCGAATGGTATGTTAGCATTCACAGCAAAAGGATTTGAGTATAGGAGCAGGGAGGTTCTACTGAAGTTGTACAGGGTTTTGGTGAGACCACACCTGGAGTATTGCATACAGTTTTGGTCTCCAAATCTGAGGAAAGACATTCTTGCCATAGAAGGGGTACAGAGAAGGTTCACCAGACTGATTCCTGGGATGTCAGGACTTTCATATGAGGAAAGACAGGATAGACTCAGCTTGTACTCGCTAGAATTTAGAAGATTGAGGGGGGATCTTATAGAAACGTACAAAATTCTTTAGTGATTGGACAGGCTAGATGCAGGAAGATTGCTCCCGATGTTGTGGAGGTCCAGAACAAGTGGTCACAGTTTAAGGATAAGTGGGAATTCCTTTAGGACTGAGATGAGGAAAACATTTTTCACACAGAGAGTGGTGATTCTCTGGAATTCTCTGCCACAGAAGATAGTTGAGGCCAGTTCATTGGCTATATTTAAGAGGGAGTTAGATGTGCCCCTTGTGGCTAAAGGGATCACGGGGTATAGAGAGAAGGCAGGTACAGGATACTGAGTTGAATGATCAGCCATGATCATATTGAATGGCGGTGCAGGCTCGAAGGGCCGAATAGCCTACTCCTGCAGCTATTTTCTATGTTTTTATGTTTCTATGTTTCAATCTTATGTTAGACCTGACCTGATTCCCCACCTACTCCACTGGGTCTTGATGAAACGGATGTCTCAGTTGCCTAAGTAAATTCCAGAGTTAAGTGGCTGAGTGGATGCTGGAAGAAAACAAGTGCAAAAAGGGAAAGTAAATCCTCAGGCACATAGAAACATAAAAAATAGGTGCAAGAGTAGGCCATTCAATATGATCATGGCTGATCATCCAAAATCAACCGCTCGTTCCCGCTTTCACCCCGTATCCCTTGATACCATTAGCCCTAAGAGCTATATCTAACTATCTCTTGAATACATACAGTGAATTGGCCTCCACTGCCTTCTGTGGCAGAGAATTCCACAGAATCACAACTCTCTGGGTGAAAAAGATTTTCCTCATCGCAGCCCTAAACGGCCTACCCCTTATTCTTAAACTGTGACCCCTGGTTACGGACTCTCCTAACATTGGGAACATTTTTCCTGCATCTCGCCTGCCCAATCCCTTAAGATTTTATATGTTTCTCTCAGATCCCCTCTCATCCTAAATTCCAGTGAATATAAGCCCTGTCGATCAATTGTTTCATCATATGTCAGTCCCGCCATCCCAGGAATTAACCTGATGAACCTGCGATGCACTCCCTCAATAGCAAGAAAGACCAAAACTGTGCACAATACTCCAGGTGTGTTCTCACTGGGGCCCTATACAACTGCAGTAGAACACCCATGCTCCTATACTCAAATCCTCTCGCTATGAAGGCCAAATGCCATTTGCTTTCTTCATTGCCTGCTTGCTTTGAGTGACTGATGTGCAAGGAGACCCAGGTCTCGTTGCACCTCCCCTTTTAGATAATAATCTGCCTTCTTGTTCTTGCCACCAAAGTGGATAACCTCATATAATGTGGACAATATAATGTATCCACATTATACTGCATCTGGCAAGCATCTGCCCAACTCACCCAACCTATCCAAGTCACCCTGCAGCCTCATAGCATTCTCCTTGCAGCTCACACCGCCACCCAGCTTTCTGTCATCCGCAAACGTGGAGATTTTACATTTAATTCCTTTGTCTAAATTGTTAATGTATATTGTAAATAGCTGGGGTCCCAGCACTGAGCCTTGCGGCACCCCACTATCCAATGCCTGCCATTCTGCAAAGGACCAGTTAATTCCTACTCTTTGCTTCCTGTCTGGCAACCAGTTCTCTATCCAAATCAATACCGTTGCTCTAATTTTGCATACTAATCTCATGTATGGGACCTTGTCAATGGCTTTTTGAAAGTCCAGATACATAACATTCACTGGCTCTCCCTTATCCGTTCTACTTGTTACATCCTCAAAATATTCCAGAAGATTAGTAGAGCATTATATCCCCTTCATAAATCCATGCTGACTTTGACTGATCCTGTCGCTGCTTTCCAAATGCGCTGCTATTACATCTTTTGTCTTTGGAGACACAATCTTAACTCCATTAAATCTAATTTTTTTAAGTAGTTGAATGGAATTTAAATTACCTCTTGGGACTACCTTGCAAAAACAAAGAAATTAAGATGTCATGCATGGATGGAATAATTTAAAAGATTTTTGCTGGTAAAATGGAAATGTTAATAGTTTCTTAAAATAGATAGACAAATGAAATGTTTTTACATAGCATTGATGAAACATGGAATGTCTAACAGGAAAAGCAGTGAGAACAGAAACCAAAAAATGAAAAGGTGTTGAATGGAGAAAATTACATTTATTTTTGAAGCTTTGGCATAAACATCCAAAAGCGGCTGCAAAATTTTATTATACAGGGAGAATCAGGAAGTGGCAGTTGATTTAAATCTTAACATCAGTTTTTAACAGATAAGGTTTCTTCTACTAATTTGGCTCAGAAGTAGCCAGAAGCAGCTAATCTGGCATCTGACTAATGATCTCAAAATACATCTGTTTAAGGATCTTGTTAATTATTGTGCATCTGATAAAAAAAAACATCTGATGGTCTGCCAATGCACCACTTTTATTTTCAATTCTACAGTGTCATAATTTTCTGGTACCATAGAAGTTTGTTTATGCTACATTTTCCCCTTCTGATGGTACTCATTTAATTTTGGAACACCAACATTTTTTTTTTGGAAATATGTAGATTTTCAATACTATCCCATCGTGCATATGTGACCCAGACTTTTGGCAAGACAATCACCACCCCATCATCATAACCAAACTTGTTTCTGGCCCCACCTGTACACACTGTTCAGATTAGCAGAAATACAGGTGGTTTTGTTTACCCTTCCAATGCCAGATGCCAAAGTTCAATTTAATGTTTCATAATTATTACCCTTTTTAACATGAACAGATCTACATGACCCAAGAGTTCAATTTTGAATATTTTGAGATTATGTGTTAGCATCGCAACAGATGTTCATACGTAGTTGTTAAAGGCACCAGAGGGAGAGGTTCTCAGTGTTTGTAATTTAGCTAAGAAAACCTGACTGGAATGATTTCCTTCCAGAAGTAGATATTTTACAATGCAAATTGAAACATGTCTCAATTTGTAGGAAAAGCAGAAAGTGGAAGAACCATAATCTTATTTGTCCAAACTAGCAGATTTAATAGTAACCTGAGGAACCTTTTTCACACAGAGGGTGCTGGGCAGGTGGAACAACTGCCAGAAAAATAGTTGAGACAGGTTCAATAACAACATTTATCAGACATTTGGACAGGTACATGGATAGGAAAGGTTTAGAGGTACATGAGGATAAATGAGGCATCTTGGTGATCATGGCTGAGTTGGGCAAAATGGCCTGTGCCTGTGCTGTATAACTGATTCTATAACAGTACTTCATTTGAGAGCAGTCATAAAAAATGACATATAATTCAGTTCTATTCAAATTGGAGCAACCAACTAAATATCAATGTTATGTGTGTTATCATGCCTGCTAAGAATCTGAAGCATCTGAAATTAAGGCATCAGAAAAGAAAACATATGGTAATCCAATAGTTGTGTTAAAAAGGTCATTGTATTTAATTCCCTGGTTTTTAGTTTAGTTTTAGTTTAGAGATACAGTGTGAAAACAGACCCTTCAGCCCACTGAGTCCGCACCGCCCAGTGATCCCCGCATATTAACACTATCCAACACACACTAGGGACAATTTATACTTATACCAAGCCAATTAACATACAAACCTGTACATCTTTGAAATGTGGGAGGAAACTGAAGTTCTCAGAGAAACGCCACGCAGTCAGGGGGAGAACGTACAAACTCTGTACAGACAGCACCCAGGATCGAGCCCGGAGTGCTGCAAGTGCTGTAAGGCAGTAACTCTACTGCTGCGCCACCATTCTGCGCTTTCTGCCATAATCATTTAAATATAACAACATTTTTGCAAATAGTGGGTAGATGAGAACATCTCACTAAGAAACTAAATATCAATAATTAAAGGTTTATAGTATATGCAGATCTTTTGCTTTGAATTATTTGCAAGCCACAATGACTGTACATATTAAGCAACTGTGAATAAAAAATCGTTATATTATAGATCAATTATATATATATATATATATTATTGGCACAAGCCTGTTTAGCTAATACTAGTAATATACTTCTCATAAAATGAAGCAGTGATATAACAATGAAATAGTAATTGCATTTAAATTAGATCCTCGACTTCTTACAGTAACTCATAAAGAAGCTGATAGAAGCGCTGATTTGAAATGCAGTATTAAGGAGGCATTGCACATTGAACCTAACCATTCAACTAATAGAAACAAAAGCCAGTGAAAATTGCACTTTTTGATTTAAATAATTCATTAATTAATCTTCATATTTTCAAATGTGATGCATTTTATTCAGAATCTGCTCTACGAAATGTGATAACATAATATCCTGCAACTCACTGCAGCACCATCAGGTAAGTTAGATCATTAGTTTATTGCTGTTTGCTGAGGAGTTGAGACATTTGGTCTAAATGAACTGGATTAATCTCACATAATGCAAATATTTCAAAAAACAAATCTTTAATTAATCAGAACGTAATATTATTTTGATGTGATGGATAAATTACTAATTTCACCAGAAGATAGAGATCTTATAATTTTGCGATATGGTAATAAGGTAGGGAATAATTAGCATGGGGTGATGCAGTACATTCATATTTCTAATATTCTGGGCAATATGAAAATATGAAGAACATCATTTAACTCCAGTGTTTAAATGGTGGCTGGAGTGCAGGTAAGGATCGGCAGTTGTGGTGGAAGCGCAGCCTGGAAGGGGCCAAAGAAGCAGTGTGGGCCGTGGGTTGCGGCAGCAAGTTTGGCCTTTAAGCAGCCGGGGTGTCGGTGCGGGCCGGCATTGGCAACCCGGCCTGGAAGCGGCCAGAGACTCGGTGTGGGCCAGGCATGGCGTAGGTAGCCTGGCCTGGCGGTGAAGTTTGGTGGGTCCATCTGCAATCACCAAAATCCGTTATAAAGAGGTCTGTAAAAACGAGGATTTACTGTATTGTATTGGCCCTGTCTCACTGTGCGAGTTGACCCACGAGGTACCCCGAGTGACAGACTTGTGGCTGTGCACGAGACTGCAAGTTTATGATCAAGTGTGTAACCGAGTTCCCACGGGTATGTCATTGCTGCGATGTTCCTAGTTCCTCTCCCGAGTTAGCAAGTTCCTCTCCCGTTACTCTTGAGCCAACCGTGAATGAAGGTATGTTTTAATAAAGCAACAATGTTAAAATACATCTCCATCCTGTGGTTTTGAGTTATTTCAGCGCGGCGGCATCTATTGTATGGCCTACAATGGGAAAATGGCATCCTCCAGTAACCAAGCATTTCTTGTTGTTTTATGTTTTTAAATACTTTTTTTGCAATGGATCTCTATTTTAAATAATTTTTAAAAAAGGAAGCAGCCCGGGTGACTGACATTGAGCGGCCGCCGGGACCCGACAGCAGACACACACACACACACACACACACACACACACACACATACACACACACACACACACACACACACACACACACACACACACACACACACACACACACACACACACAGAGATACACACAGACAGCAGCTGGCCACCACTTCAGAGGAATGAAGCAGCTCGGGTGACTTTGAGCGGCCACCGGGACCCGACAGCAGACACACACACAGATACACACAGATAGACAGAGAGGGAGAGAGAGAGCACACACACACACATACACACACACACACACACATAGAGAGAGAGATACACACAGACAGCAAGCTGGCCACCACTTCAGAGGGAATGAAGCAGCTCGGTGACTTTGAGCGGCACCGGGACCCGACAGCAGACACACACCCAGATACACACAGTTAGACAGAGAGGGAGAGAGAGAAACACACACACACATACACACACACACACAATAGAGAGAGAGATACACACAGACAGCAGCTGGCCACCACTTCAGAGGAATGAAGCAGCTCGGGTGACTTTGAGCGGCCACCGGGACCGACAGCAGACACACACACAGATACAAACAGATAGACAGAGAGGGAGAGAGACACACACACACACAACTCAGCGGACCAGGCAGCATCTCTGGAGAGAAGGAATAGAGTCGAGACCCTTCTTCAGACTTACCCAAAATGCCACCCATTCCTTCGCTCCAGAGATGCAGCCTGTCCCGCCGAGTTACTCCAGCATTGTGTGTGTCTATCTCCGGTGTGAACCAGCATCTGCAGTTCCTTCCCAATCCCACACTCTCGGCCCCGCGGGGGTGGATGGAGCATCACACGTGGACACATCCCACCCACCACCCCAGACTTGCCCCTTCGGCAGGTCTTTAAGCCGTTCATTGAGACAGAGTGAAGCCACGGGGCAGGCGCCTCAGTAATAAAGGACAAGTGGCAGAAAGGCCGAAGATAGACACAAAATGCTGGAGTAACTCGGCGGGACAGGCTGCATCTCTGGAGCGAAGGAATGGGTGGCGTTTCGGTAAGTCTGAAGAAGGGTCTCGACTCTATTCCTTCTCTCCAGAGATGCTGCCTGGTCCGCTGAGTTTACTCCAGCATTTTGTGTCTATCTTTGGTTCAGTCTTTACTCGAGCAAAAGAACAGATTATTAAAGTTCCACGGTAGACTCACGAGACACTAAGATAAACGCACGGGGCCACTACGTTATTACAACGAGTTTAAATGTTTCCATTTTTAACTTGAACAGTTAATTTGACTCGTGGAAAAAATCAAACATGTTTGATTTTTTTCACGAGTTAACAAGTTTCCCGAGTACCTGCCGTTAGCGCCACGAGTCGATAAGTTGCTCGTGCGAGTTCCGACGTTCCCGCTACGTGATCACCACGAGTGAAAACTCGGGGTCACTCGTGGGCCAACTCGCACAGTGAGACAGGGGTTTATGTCTTGATTTTCTCATTAGAAACAATATAATCTACTGGCATCAGTTTTCAGTTTGCTATTAACAATAGCCATTTCACCGAGGTATATGAGGCGAATGGGCTCTCGTTGAACCATACCCACCGAAGTCTTAGATTACACTGTTATCGTAAATACCCAATCACCTGATGCACTTATTACCGGAGAGATGACAACCCCTTTACATTGCAGACTAAGAGACTCGTCATCTTGTACACTGCGGCCTCAGGAAAAATTCCATTGAAAAAGAAAAATAATTCATGAAAGTAAATCTTTAGTTGCATAGGATTATGGCTGAATATGGTTTGAGAGGTAGGAAGTACAGCGTGGTGGTAGAGAATTGTCAAGCAATGTCGACTCCTTGATAAGCGCCTACTGAATTGGCGCTATCATTCTCATCCTTCTATAGCCCAATCAGCTCATAACATAGCAGGTAACCTTAAGGGCCTGTCCCACTTTCACGAGGCAATTCACAAATCCTCCCGAGTTTTCCCCCGATTCAAACTCGCAGAATATTCGAGTCCGTAGGAGGCCGTAGGAGTTCGTAGATATATCGTAGTGGCTCCTTATGCTAGCCATAAGTACTTGGGGCATCAGGTAAGTCGGGACGTTTTTCCAGCCCGATGAAAAATGTCCACAAGTAAAAAAATAGTCGGGATGAAAAAAATTGCCACCTTTTAATCGTAGTTAAGTTCGCGGCCAGACCGTAGTAGGCTGTGAGGGTAGTCGTGGGTACTCGTAGATATTCGTGGGTACTCAGAGCTCGGCAGCTGGACAGAGAAAAAAAGGTGAATGAAATAATAGCTTAAGTCAACATCAGCACGTGACCTCTGTCACTCCAGTTCGTGAGCATATTCGTGGAAGGTCATAGGAGTTCATAGATTACCAAAATCTTGATTTTTTCTTTAAACTCGGCAGAAGTTTTGGATTAAGTCGTGGAAGTGGGATGTGTGAGAGATCCTGACTTTGTGGGCATGAGGAATGCTGCATGAAGAGTTTGTGGTCCAGAGGGTATTTGGACACTGGTATCGGAATGTTTGATTGAAAATTAGAAGGAAGTAACAAAGCATTTCAAATCTGACAGGAATACCCGCATAGCACTCAGATTTCCAACGTTTCAATACTTTGCTTTTGAACGAATTGGAAAAAGATTTTAAGTCACCTTCAGAATTTCTTCAATGGACCCAAAGAAAATGATACTTTCTTCAAGACAATTAAACTACATATGAGACTATATGTGACTCAATTTAATGTATACTGTAACAATAAAAACAACAGCATGTCAGGCTTTTAAAACATCTCTAGTATGCTGCACAGGAGGTTACCAGAGAGCTAGATGTTACAGACTGTTTTAAAGGAGAAGGAGGCATGGACATGCCGATACATGTAAGTTGATATCTTATATTTATAACACTCTTCTAAATATTGACACCCCACCCTCTGAGATTTATAGGCGAGCATGGGAGGACGAGCTGGGTTTACCTATTTCGAAAGATATATGGGAGGAAAGCCCATATACATACACTACTGTTCTTTAAATGCCAGGCATTGCCTGATACAATTAAAAGTATTGCATAGGTTATACTACTCGAAGACCAAATTGAACAAGATCTTCCCAACTGTCTCTCCTCTCTGTGCTAAATGTCACTTCCAAGAAGTCACCCTCTCATTCTTTTGTATCCTGTATAAAAATACAAAACTTCTGGATGGGAATATTCAATATCATTTCTAAAAGACTTAAAATTCAATTGGAGTCAGATATAACCCACTTCCCTTCCCTACGCCCGCTCACCCGACACTAGGTCGGGTGAGCGGACGTAGGGAAGGGTAGTGGGATACATCTCCGCTTCTTTCACTTCTTCATTAGTTCTGTGGTTAAGTTTTTTTTATTTTTTAAAAGAAAGGTGGGGTGATGAAAAGAGTTATGGCCCTGTCCCACGGTACAAGTTCATTCCAAGAGCTCTCCTGAGTTTAAAAAAAAATCAAACTCGTGGTAAGCACGGAGAAGGAACATAGCGGGTATGTTGGAGCTCGGGGACATCTCTTAGCAGCTCGTAACGCTAACGGCAGGTACTCAGGAAGGCTCGCTAATGGCAGGTAAGCTCAGGAAGACTCGTGAAGATTTTTCAACTGGTTGAAAAATGTTGAAAAAATGTCAACGTTGAAAAATGTCCACGAGAGCCCCGAGTACTGACGAGCGGCCATTACCGTAAATCTCCGAGTTCGAATCAGGGCAAACTCGGGAGAGCTCTTGGAATGAACTCGTACCGTGGGACAGGGCCATTTGGGATGAAATTCCAGAACTAAGAGCCAGGGAGCTAAAGGTATTGCCGTGGATCGATTAAAGTCAGTGGCCAGTTTGAAGAAGGGCAAAGATTTTGGAGGCTTGCAAACAATACAAGAGATATGAAAGGTGAAGGCATGTCAGGATTGAAAATCTTTATCTATCCACAGTTAGATTTTTGCTCTGAACCCATCTTTACAATGTACTTTCCTTCTCTTGCCAACTAAACATTCAGAATGAACGTCCTGTAATAATTTCTACTGTTGCTCAGACAACAACCTATCTTTTATCTATTTCTACCACTGTGTATACTTCTCCATGCTTCTTTCCCAGCAGGATACTCTGACACATCGATACTGTGAACAAACAAAAACAATAACATTGTGGTGAAGTTACTGGATTAGAGTCCAGAGGCCTGAACTATTGATATGGAAAAATAAGTATGAACATGGAGTTGGGTAATTTAACTTCAACTAGACTAAGCGGGACCCATTGGGTCCCTGTCACGCGGGAGGCCTAGTCCCCCAACGCAACCCGTTCCCCAACGCAATATTCCACCACTCATGCTTAGCTCCCAACTGCAGAGGCACGGCTCATTTCCCCTCATCCCCTTGCACTCCCTCCCCCTCTTCAAACACCCTCTTCTTTCCCCTCCTTCTCCCCTCCCCAAATCCCTCCTCACCTCTCCCTCCCTCTCCCTTCCCCTACCCCCAGTCACTTCCTCCCTCCATAACTCCTCTCCCTCCCTACTCCTTCCTATCCCCCACATTATCCTTCCTGACCTCCCCACTGCCCTCTTCCTCTATTCCCAATTCCCTACCTACCCCACTCCCTCCATCCTCTCCCTCTATTCCCCCTCCTCCCCCACTCTCCTCACTGCCCCCACTTTCCCCCTCTCCCTCCCTCAATCCCCCCACTCTCCCACCTCACCTCTCCAGGATCTTTCTCCTCTCCTCCTCCCCTCCCCCAATCCCTCCCTCACCTCTCCCTCCCTTTCCTTTCCCCTACCCTCAGTCACTCCCTCCATCCATAAAAGGCTGTGGTTTAGATCCAGTTGACTTGACGATTGGACCAGTTTGCATCATGTGTGTGAGTTACTCAAACTCCACGCAAACTGCTCAGCCACCCCGCAACCCGAATCTCCCTCCCTCACTCTGCCCACTTGGGCTCAGCCGCCACCCGGCCCGTCCCCGTCCCCACCCTGCCCACCCGCCCCCAGACAAACAGACAGACAGAAGAAAGATAGATTAATCAAAATGGATCCACTTCAATGTGCCGATCAACGCAACAGGTCAACAGCAGATCAACGCAGTGGCTCTCCACCCTGTTCTGGACCATTTGGACATCAGACACACACATGTTAGGCTGCTGTTCATTGAATATAGCTTGCCGTTCAACACCATCATCCCCACCAAACTAATCCCATGTCCAAGACCTGGGCCTCTGTACCTCTCTTTACAACTGGATCCTTGACTTTCTCATCAGCAGACCTCAATCATTGCTGATCAATAACATATCCTTCTTATTTATCTTCAACACCGGTGCATCTCAAGTCTGCATGCTAAGGCCCCTGCACACTCATGACTGTGTGGCTAAACATAGCTCCAATAGTATTTATATATTTGCTGCTGACAAAACTGTGGGTGACTGAATCAACGATAATGATGAGTGACCATACAGGAGATGGATAAAACACATGGCTCAGTGGTGCTGCAACAACCTCTCACTCAATGTCAACTTGACAACTCGCCTCAGTTAAGATGGTGGCGCCTGTCAGCAGCGGCCTCTGCAGTCCGTCTGTCTTTTTTTTCTTTTTGTCTTGTTAACTGTATGTTCTGGTTGTGGTTTATATATTATTCTTAGCTGTGTATATGCGGGGGGGGGGGGGGGGGGGGGGGGGCGGGGGGAAACTTTTCAATCTCTTCCCTGTACGGGGACTCAACCTTTTCCCTGTCGGGTCTCCATTGTCGTTGGGGCCTAGCACCATGGAGCGGCCTCCAACCGGAATCGACCCGGGGCTCCAGTCGCAGAGCCTGCGGACTCACCTTCGCGGAGCTGGCCGGCTTTGGAGCGTGGAGAGCTGTGGTGGCGTGCGGCTGTGACCCGACTTCAGAGCTCGGAAGCTCCAGCCGCAGGCCCGGTGGATGGTAACATCGGGAGCTCTCACGTCCCTGGTGGGAGACCGCTTTTCGGAGCTCCTACAATGGCAACTTCTCCCGCCCGAATCGCGGGTTAAAAACAACCCGGAGCGGGGCCTTACATCGCCCGGCGCGGCTTTAACAGCCGCGGGACTTACCATCGCCCGCCGGGGGCTCCAACATCTAGACCCGGAGCAGGGCCGTACATTGCCCGGCGCGGACTTAACGGGGACTTACCATCGCCTGCCGGGGGCTTTCACATCGGGAGAAGAATAAGGAACAGGAGAGACAAGACTTTGCCTTCCATCACAGTGAGGAGGTGTTTGGAGATTCACTGTGATAGATGTTTGTGTTAATTGTGTGCCATGGTTTTTTTCTTGTTCATATGACTGTGGAAACGAAATTTCATTTGAACTTAGGTTCAAATGACAATAAAAGTTATCTTATCTTATCCTATCTCATCAAGGAAGTGATCGTTGACATCAGAAAGGAGTAGTTGGGAGACCACACACCTATTTTTATTTGTGGGTCAATGCTGGAGAGAATTAGCAGCTTCACATTCCTGAGTGCTAACATCTGGCATGACCTGCTCTGGGCATACCCATGTGAAGCACTCGCTGACAGAGAGACTACACAAATCGAATTTTACCATCAACTATCCCACTTCACTCCACTGAGTCTCCTGCTATCTCTTACACTTGGGGCAATTCACAGTAGCTAATTAACTTATCAACTCATATGTCTTTGACATATGGGGGAAACCAGAGCACGTTGGAGAAAACCATACAGAGAAAATGCAAGCTCCATATAGACAGCACCAGAGGTCAGGATGCTAATCATTGAAACACTAGTTTGGTTAGATAGCTTTCAAATTTTGGGCATGTTGGCCGTAAATGTGGTGATTGGAGGTCTCCCCTAAACTGATGGTTCCTATCATTTCATAGTCCATTCTAGTCTCAATACACACAAGCATGCTGTATATACTCACTCGATTTCACTAATTGATTTACTCAACCAGAAGGTGCTACTGATTTTACAAATTCTAATGGCACACGATTGAGCAATTGTCATCTATATTTTGTTTCTATATGCACAGCTGGAATAGCTACAGCATATAGCAAATACTTCAACATTTCACAGTATAGCAACCAGCTGAGACATATCCAACGGGTTCTGGAGGAGTGATACGAACAACAGTTCCCAAGGGAACTTACCAGTGAGTAGGAGCATATGGTGAAGATAATAAAGAGGGAAAAGAATGTCCCATTAGTAAATACTGGCTTGTATGTAGCTGGGACTGAATACTGAATCACCACTCGAGACATGATCATCCTAATATTCGCAGCCGCAATACCAGATTCATGAAACAGACATTCTCTTTGGAGTTGCTTCACAGCCAAAGATTACCTGTTGGTCAGACTAAATAAATAAGTAGTCATGGGGTTGTGAAACTCCTGGCCAATAACCAATGTAAATGGAGAAGGGGCATTTGGGATTCCATTTCAAAACTAAAGACAGAAGCATATGGAAGTCTTGAATAAATGAAATAAGGCTTATACCAAGTTTCCTGCCTACATGCCCTCTCAGGTACCTGCTACTTCACCATTGGCAGTGCCCTATGGGCCCAACTTGACCTCATCAGTCACCTCAGAATATTTTCGGCATCCACGACGACCTTGCCGTCTGGAAATTAAAAGCAACTTCAGTTTTAACATTTACTAACAGTGCTGGATGTCTGATCAAGTTCTGTGTGTTTGTGAGCCTTGGAAAGTCAGTGATTCTGCTTCCACCACATGCTCTGGTGGTGCAGTCCAGTTACTCAGCACCCTCCGGGTAATAAAGATACCCCTCATGTCCCCTCTACATCATTTGCCCATTACATTAAACTACGTCCTCCACTTTTATTCAACTCTGATAAGAGGAAAGTTTCTGACAGTCAACCCTATCTAGCCTTTTCAAGCTCCCCTCACAACTAAAACCTTAATCTCTTGATTGCAGGCAATATCCTCGCCAGAATCTTCTCTGCACGTTCGACAGCATTATCACATTTTTCCAATCATGTGGTGACCAGAAATGCATGCAACACTCCAGCTGAGGTCCAATCAATTTTTTGTTAAGTTGAAGCATAACCTCCATGCCCTTATATTCATTGCCCCAACTGACAAGGACTAGTATCCTATATGCCTACTTAACCTTGTTATCAGCCTGCGCTGCCACCTTCAAGGATCTTTGGATTTGCACACTAAGGTTCCTCTGTACTTCAGTACTCCATCAGACTTTATATGAGTATCTCTCTAATGTATGTGGAGAAGTTGGGTTTGAATGCTTCCCCAAGATTGATGGTTCTTTTTCACTTTCCTTGACTTAAGGTACTTGTAGAAACATAGAATTGTTGCTGCACAGTAGGAGGCCATTGAGCCCATCAAACCTGCACAATTTTTACAGAAGCAATCTAGTTAGTCCTAACTTATTATTGTCCGGTTTTGGTCAAAGCACGGTTTCTGGACCCATAGAAAGTCTCTGCTTTATAAACTGGGTGGAGAATGACTAATTTCAGTAATTCACTCCACAATATTCTTATCCAAACCATGGAAAATATGGGTTATTATATTTGCAAATCATATTCAATATAATATGCAAGGAGTCAATTTATTCTCACAGAGTAATACTGTGCAATGTGTATCCCTGTTATTTCCTGATAGTAGATTTAGAGATAGAGTAATAGAACATTTCATTCGTCTGCTCCTTGTCCACCCACGTGCATAAATTTAACCTCCATATGTAGGATTATAATAACATCCTTAATAATTGCTGTCACTAGACAACAGTTAAGTAATGTACAATGTATTATACTTGACAGGTCTAATGCTTGCACTAAAGACAAAGAATTTCATGGAAATACTAGGTAGTGATAAATGTATATTATGACAAAGGTAGCCCATATTTTCATTTTATCTGCACCCAAAGCTTAAAGAACTATGGAATAAATTGTTTTGAACTTTTAAACTTCACCCACACAACTAGTTTTGAACTTAATCGTGCTGATTCAAGTAATAGTGAGAACATGCAACTAGTGGTTTCTCATTGTTTACCTGTGGGTTTACTCAGTGATGTTATTAAATTGCATAGCTCTCTACGCCTTACGCAACTTACAATTAGGAGATGTTTAACAAGGTATCATTATTTTCTGATTGGAAAGTTGATTATTTTTACTTCTTTATTTTGTTCATTTAGAGGTTTAGGATATTGTTTCCCTGTCCAATATTTATTGAACATCACTCGTAGCCTTTGAGAAGACTGTGATTAACCAACTTCTTGAGATACTGGTCCTCCCAGTGAAGATACTCCTGCATTGCCGTTGGTTGGCTGCATGCTGCAGTCTAAAACTCAATGTTTAAACAGGCTAATGCAGAAATGCAAGTAGTTATGCAGTGTTTTATTGGGTTCACAAAGTACAAAGTCAGAATCTGGATACAATGCTCTTCCCCTTTAGTTACTGCTGGGACATCAGGAGTATATAGATGCAATCCCCTCCCCCACTCCCCCCAATAAGCCTTGGTCTTGCATGGTTTGCATAGAACTCTTTAATGATTGAGTAGTCAAGAACAATTAGTCCATTTGAATCCCATAGGGTACAAATTGAACCTCATTTTTATCAAATATACAGATTGACATTATATTTCACATATAAAATTGCACGCCATGATTTTTACGTACTTGAAGTACGTAAAAAAATAGAGATTAGCAAAATTCAGCATGGGTCCGTTAGACAGAGAGATAGAAATTGTGATGGGGAAAAAGGAAATGGCTGAGGTACTGAACATTTTTTAATAATCAGAAGACCAAAGAACAGTTCAGGATCAGTGGATCCAAGGGTCGAATAAGATGAAGGAATTTCTGAAGCCAGAAGGTGGTGAAACTGTGGGATTCAATGCCACAGACAACAGTGGAGGCCTAGACATTGGGCATTCTTAAGGCGGAGATTGATAGATTATTGATTAGGAAGGGCATCAAAGGTTGAAATAAGAAGGCAGGGGAATAGGGTTGAGAAGGAGAAATAGATCAGCCATAATTGTATGTAATTGTACTAAATGCCCAATTCTCACCTATGTCATGATCTTATGGTTTAACAACAATGAAAATCACGGTTAATTGTGAGGCAATTGCCCGTGGAGGGTAAGCATCTCAGCAGAACTTCAAACCTTGCACTCAAATGTGTCAATGATGATCATGTCTACACTCATGATGAATTCTCTCTCAAATATGATGACAAAAAGGTATGATTGGCCATCCAAAGCATTGTTGATATTCGCCGTTTCTTATTAGTAGAGTGCATAGAGTGACATGGTACTGGCTGCAGAAGAGAGATCCCGGCCAAAGGATATTCAGAGGAAGATGTTACTCCTTTTTCCTTTATGCCACCATGACACTCATCAACTCCATCATCCAGGGTGGCACAGTGGTGGAGTGGTAGAGTTGCTGCCTAACAGAGCCGGAGACGGGGTTCGAACCTGATTACGGATGCTGTCTGTACGGAGTTTGTACGTTCTACCTGTGACAGCGTAGGGTTTCTCCGGGTGCTCTAGTTTCCTCCTACACTCCAAAGACGTACAGGGTTGGCATTTGTAGAATTCTATATTGTCCCTAGAGTAGGAAAGAACTAATGGACGCGGTAATCGTTGGTCGCTGTGTACTTGGCGGGCTGAAGGGCTTGTTTGCACATTGTACAATCTAAACTCTAAAGTCAAGCCAAAATCTGATATTCTTTCTTGTCTCCAAACAGCAGTAAGTACATTCACATTGGATAGCAGCCTTTGATTGGGAACTTAAAAAATAGATCATAGAAAATTTCAGCACAGGAATAGGCCATTCAAAATGTCTGTGCCGAACTTAATTCCAAACTAAACTAATCTCATCTACCTGCACATGATCCAGACACCTCCGTACCCTGCATATCACTGCACAGACATCCTCAGGCTTGTCCTGGCCGCTCAGTCTTGGCCTCAAAGGAAGTGCTGGATGTCTTGGGCCTGTCCTGGCGGCTCAGGTTTTGCTTTCCATGTGGGGCACAGTCCCTCATTGTCTCTGGGCACGTGAGGAGGTTATAGCGGTCCCAGGTTTGTTCTAGTGGCTGTCTTCCTCCAAGCTTGCAAAAGGGAAGAACAGCTAATAGGGAGGCACCTCCCCTCTCTCCCTTTCTATTTCTTATTCCTTCCTTCCTCCCACCCCTTTTATTTCCTCTCCTAGCTCTGACTGGAATTGCCTTGGTTTGTAATGCCCCTGTCCCACTTAGGAAATCTGAACGGAAACCTCTGGAGACTTTGCGCCCCACCCAAGGTTTCCGTGCGGTTCCCGAAGGTTCCCGGAGGTTTTTGTCAGTCTCCCTAGTGGTCGAAAGTGGTTTCCGTTTTAAAAATCGGTAATTTTTTAGTCGAAGCCAGTTGCGATGCTAGTTGAAGGTGGTTGCCGGAGTACAAAAAACTCCGGGAACCTCTGGGAACCGCACAGAAACCTTGGGTGGGGCGCAAAGTCTCCAGAGGTTTCCGTTCAGGTTTCCTAAGTGGGACAGGGGCATTACAAACCAAGGCAATTCCAGTCAGAGCTAGGAGAGGAAATAAAAGGGGTGGGAGGAAGGAAGGAATAAGAAATAGAAAGGGAGAGAGGGGAGGTGCCTCCCTATTAGCTGTTCTTCCCTTTTGCAAGCTTGTGGGCTCAGCTCAGTCTAGAGCTCTGTCCAGGCTGTCAGTGTTTTCCAGCAGCCAAGCATTGTTTGTAATGCTGATTGTTGGCTTTTCCTGGCTTGTCTGCATGTGATCAGAGCGGCACACACAAGGTAGGATGCACTATCACACACTCTATTTACTTATGTTGTCAATTTCAGGGAGGCACGGAGTTGCACCTCAAGATCCCACTATACATTATTTCTGTTCAGGATCTTACCATTGACTGTATACTTTGCCCTTACATTCAACCTCCCAAAGTGCAACAACTCACACTTGCTCGGTTTAAACTCAGATTAAACTCCATTTGCCATTTCTCTGCTAATTTCTACAGCTGATTTATATCCCGCTGTATATTTTGATCGCCTTCCTCGCAGTACGCAATCTTGTCATCCGCCCATTAACCAGCCCATCTACATTTACAATCTGCAATATAATCTACAATTACAATCTACATTTCCTGATTGTTATTATTGATTGTGGCTGATAAATGACTGTGGCTGATAAATGTCAGCGAATATTTGAACCATAAACCTGATAGGCAATGGTCATCTCTAACAAGTGAGACCCTATGCACTTTCTTCCTCCTGTTCCTCTTATTTCAGTTGCAATTCGTGGCTAAATCTTTTTGGGCCTGTGAGGGATAAAGTGATTAAACCCCATTAAAGTAAGGAGTTTTAAAGAGAATTCGAACTGAGAGGGGCCGGAGAGAGGGTTCTGACACAGCTGTGTCTAAAGGTTACCAGACCCACCCTTGAGTCCTTGAGTAAGAAGTAATAGTAAGATTAAACGAGAACTCACCTGTTCGAAGTTTGATCGTTATTTTATGAGGAGTTACGATGAGGGATTACGTGAAGAGCCCGCCTCGCGCTGGCAAACGGCATACTTCAAAGCAACGGCATGAAAAACACAGAACACCAAAGCCGGAGTAACATAGTAAGGCTCATAAAAAGACTTAGAACCACCATTTGATCATTTATTTTACGAGGGTGGGAGTGGAGGGCACGTAATCCCTCATCGTAACTCCTCATAAAATAACGATCAAACTTCGAACTGGTAAGTTCTCGTTTAATCTTACTATTTTACTTCGGAGTCACGGGAGTGACTACGTGAAGATTTTAAAGCTTTCTGTGTTTTTTATGTCGTAGAATTAATCAAGTACGACAGTCCGGCTAAGTAAATACATACATGAGAAACCAGACTAATATTAGTTCTTTCCATAATTAACTTTTTAATGGTTTAAAGAACATATAATAACCCTCCTTATATCCGAGGGAATGATTACAAGTGATAAAAGATATAAGTGACTACATAACTGATTATAGTAATCAATAGTAAACAAAGCAGGTGACTATTAGTGATCCCAACACCGCGTGGCCAAAGCTTGTCATAGTGTGAACAGGTTTATTGTAGAACTTTGAAAAAAAAGTTTCTTCTTTACTCCACCCTGCGATTTTTAAAATATGCTCGAAGTGGTACGTCCCGCCCCTTCGCCGCGGACGTAGCTGCAGCCCTGGTGGAGTGAGATTTGAACACATCAGTGTCTACTCCTGCTAAAAAGCAACACCTGTTTCAACCATTTTGAGATAGTTTGAACTGAAGCTTTTGTGTGTGGTTTTTTTATGCGTAATCATTACCGTTTTTTCATTTCCCTCGAAGAGTTTCAGTAACTTTAACATATTGATTCAAATGTTTAACCACACACAAAGTAGGATCAATAGGATAAGCTTGAAAGGTTACCTTAGCTCCAGATCTCCCTGGTCTGCTTTGTTTGATCAGATCGTAAACATAGAACACAATGTTATCTGTAGTCACATGCATACAGTCTAAAACGCAACATTTGTAAAGTATGCACTCTTTGAGCTAGAGACCAATGACATTAACATTATTAATTTCAATGTTAATCTTTCCAATGACAATCCTTCAATTGGAGTCCATTGCCTAAGTAAGGTAAAGTACAATGCTCACATCCCAAATCTCTGTGTATCTTGGTTTGGGTGGATTGATGTTAAAGATTCCTTTCATGAATCTAGATATTAATGGATGTGATCCAATTGATTTCTGTCAGACATTAGTTCCTAAATAAGATGATAAGGCACTGCGTGCAGTGTTACATGGCACTGTAACTTAAATGTCGCTCAAAATGCAATTTGGCAAGGAACTCCAAAACATTTGCAATATTCACAGTATCATAAGAAATATTTGACTGTGTGCAAAATTCTTCCCATTTCTTTATATGTGTCATATATTGTTTTTTGTGTGCTATCTCGCCATGATGCGACTATAACTTCCATAGTTTTGTCCGACAATCCAAGCTCCTGTAGTGGTCTGGTCAAAACCTGCAGATTAATAAATTCATATATGCAATAATGGATAAATTTCTTTAGTTACTGGATTAATCAAAATATCACTACAGTTAGTAATTGACATATTGGTTCTTTAATCATATTCAGCATTAATGGGAACCAAGGTTGTGTTGGCCAATTTGGAACTACCAACAATCCAGTGGCAGAATCGTGTTTTCTATTTTCTTCAGACATTTCTGAATCAAAGCAAATGGTGGAAAAGCATAAAAGAACATATTCCCCCCAGTTCAATGAAAAAGCATCTACTGCTACTGCATCTGGATCGTGTTCCCAAGACACATATTTAGGCAATTGATGATTAAGCCTTGATGCAAACAGATCAATTTCTGGTAAACCAAATTGGGTTACAATATTCTTAAATATTGCTGGATTAAGCATCCATTCTGTGTTATCTTTAAATATCCTTGATCTTTTATCTGCCACCCACATTGTCTTTACCTGGAATGTAGTTTGCTGAAATCCAAATTTGGCGGTCAATACACCATTGCCATATTTCATTGACCAGACAATCACATGATACTGATCTAACTCCCCCCATGTGATTAATATATGCAACAGCCGTTTTATTGTCTAACTGTATTAATACATGTAGACCCTTTTTTGAACAACAATATGCTTTTAGTCCATAGAAAGCACCCAATACTCTAAATAGTTAATACCATAAGTTTGAAGAAAACGTTTCTTCTTGAACTTTCCATCTACCTCCACAAACTGGAGGATGAATCTGTTGCCCCCCATCCGAGAGCACTAGCATCTGTTTGTAAAAAACCATTTCAGGCTGTTTGATCAGAATGTTTTTAGCAGCTTGTGGGACATTTTTTAACCCACCATTGTAATTCCAACACAAAAAAACACACAGCTTCTTTTGTTAATTGCATAGGCCTATCAAAGTGGCCTGCCTTCTCTTTGAGAGCTCTTATTTTGTCCCTTTGAAGATTTTGATAATGTAATGGACCAAATTCTACTGCAGGAAATGCTGCTACTAGTTTACAATGGTTTTTTCGCTACTTCTCGGATGGAAGGATAAGGTTTGTGAATGAGATTATTACAAGTTACCAAAATATCATCGACTTTATCTGTTGGTAAAGTTATTAACATAGTCCACTGAGTTAATTACAAACCCTAAAAAGTTAATTGTTTGTGCTGGCTGCAGCTGGGATTTAATTGGATGAATCAAGAACCCTAGCTTTTCAAACAAAGCTTTAGTAACTGAAACTGAGTTCTCAGCTGACTCTTGATTATCATTAATGATCAGAATGTCATCGAGATAAGCCATAACGATGTGTTTTTGTGCTCTTAATTGGGCTAAAACTGGTTTCAACAGTTTCGTAAAGAGCCTAGGAGCTGAACTCAGTCCATTTGGCAAAGCTTTAAACTGCCATAATTGTCCCAGCCAATTAAATTTTTAAGTACCTCCGGAAGAACTGATGTATAGGTACAGAATAATAGGCGTCTTTTTAAATCAATCTTAGCCATATAACAACCTGCTGAAATTAAATATCTTGCAGTATTAAATGTTTCCATTTTAAAATGTTTGTATTCTACAAACTTATTTAGATCTGTAAGGTCCAGAATAATTCTGCAACCACCATCTTTTTTATTTCTTCAAAAAATATTAGAGACAAACTGATGCTCGTGTTCATAAGTTTTTTCAATTACCCCTTTTTCAGATAATTTGTCAATTTCCACATTAATCTCTGCTTTTTCAATAGCAGTAAACACGAAAGCATAAGCAGGTTTATTCTGTACAGGAGGATTAACCCCTTCTTTAAATGTAATAGTGGCTCCTGAAACTGCTTGTAATATAAATCGATCAGAAGTAATAGTAAGCCAGTCTTTATAAAACTTTTGTAATCTCCCTCCAACTGGAGATTTATCCGCAGTTTCTTTAAGGATAGAACAAGTCTTTAATACCTCTCCATATAAGCGTGGTGGTCTCCTTCTCCCCGAATACGGGTAAGCATTGGGCTGTGCAGGACGATAATACTTCCTTGACAAATTTCTGCCTCTATTTCCAAAATCAAAACCCCTTCGGGGCGAAAAATACCTTTTTTGTCCAAAGACGAAAGGTTTCATACCGCTAAAATATTTAGCTTCTTCATCCACACTCTTTCAGTTGTTTAGGCAGATTTTCTCCAAACAGATACCAGGAGCTTGAACACACTTGCTCGACACAGGCTTGCAAACCTAGGGTGAAATATGGGCCGAATCGCCATTTTCCTCATACAATTAATTTCATAGAAAGAATTGCACAATAAGCCCAAAGTATCTTTTTGAATCTTATTCATCTCCAGTCTCTCATTTGTCTCCCATAGGCCGTAATGGCAGCAGAAATTAGTTTGAGGATTTTTTGAAATCTCACTTCTTGAGCTCTCATACTTGGAGTCATGGATGTCCATATCAACGGATTAACCGTAGGCACTTCCAATGAGGCACAATTTCCTGGCGTTTTATATAATTCTGATGTTTCAATCATCACAGAATCATGAAGTTGGTGAGATACCATATAATTTATGTTGACAGCTAGGTTTTTCTTCCATAGCCTCACCACTTCCTTCAGATATAGCAAATTCTTTTGCTATCCCAGGCACATTTGGCCTTTCTTTTTTACTTTGTGTGTGTGCATTCAAAATCCAAATCACCACCAGCAGGGTCTGCCTTCTGCAGCCCTAAATCAATTGGGATTTCACCCCATGAGACTTCTTCGGCCCAAATCTGGGTCCGGAGTTTCAAACTCCCAACTTGGCCCACAGCCATATTCAGAATAATCAAACACCCTCAGGGCTTTTTTGGGGATCCTTCTGGGTACTGTGACCCTTGTCTCATGATTTTTTGGAGAACTTTCTCCATATGCTCCATTTTTAACCACATAGTTTTATTATCTGGAGGACTTTCAGTATCAGAGTCATCAGAAACCACGGGCCTCTCAGATTTTTTTTACATTTTTTAGGAGCATTTCCCTCCGTGGTTATTATTTTCTGGAGAATCTAGAAACTCGCTATCGGGTATATCAGCGGCCACCGGTATCGGAACCGGATCCGCACCAGCTTCTTGTCCCGTATTTTTATTTTCACCCCGGGAAGATCTTTTTACCCGCGAATTTTTCTTTGCCGATTTCTCCATTTTCTTTATTATCAGTGCTAAATCAGCACGTTACGTGACTCTGAATTTTTACTTTTACTTTCGCTTGCTGGACCCACCAGCGTACGCTAAAGAACGTCCCGATTTTGCTGCACTTACCTGCGGGGCCGTTCCGACCGCTGCGAGGAGCTGCTCCTTACTGCAGCTCCTCCTTCTGCCGTCAGCGTCGACGTCATGCCGTTACCAGCGTGAGGCGGGCTCTTCACGTAGTCACTCACGTGACTCCGAAGTAAAATAGCATTGTATAGCGGTAGAAGGGAGTGATGTAGAGAGATCCCTATCAGTGGAATGGAGTGATAGATGGGACCCTTGTCACTATAGCTTAGCTTTAGTACTGATATAGGGGAACTGAGAGGATTCACTAGGAGGTGAGTAAAACTAGGGTAGGTCATGAGCAACTGAGCATGCTTAATAGAATAAATGAATAATACAACACACCCTGGTCAAGAAACTGCTCATTACCCATGAACATGTTTGAACATGCGATGTATGATATGGGAGGTACAGGAGGATGTACGGGGGGATGTACCTACAGATTGTGCACCTCAGACCCTGATTGGAGAAGGGTCCGGAGGGGAGGTTGAATGTAAAATTCTGTGTATAAAGGGGGATGACTTCTTTGGCTTCGGTGTGTCTCGACTTGGAGAGGCACCCGGGTCTGCAGATTCGTGAGGAATAAAGAAACTCTTGCTTCCAAGATTTAGTCTTTGAGCAGTGATTGTGAGCACAAAGCGTATCTCACAAACTGGGGGATTCGTCCGGGATAGCCACTCCGGCTGCTTGGTGGAGGCAAAGAAGGAGGGGAAGGTGCACCCTGCTGATTTCAGCAGTCTCTGATCTCCTTGCTTGCCATCAGCAGTTTGAGCGAGTGATATTCGGGTATAAAGACTCGGGAAGCAAGAGGGGGTGTAAGGTGAATACGTACGGAACGGTCGAGCGATTCTTGTGCACAGGACCCAGGTAAGAAAAGCGACTATTAAGTATTGCCTGGGCGACCGGGGTCTGTCGGACGGGTATAGTACGACGAGACAATGGAAACCGGAACGGGAAAAGGGTCCGGGGAAACAGGATAAGGCTCATACTGATATGGAGCCGCACATTCCGCCCGATAGTCCGTTGGGGCGAATGTTGCACGGATGGGGTGAAGGGAACACCCGGGGTAAGAGTAAGGAAACTATGATAAAGTTTTGTTACTTTGAATGGCCAGAAGGAGCCTATTTGAGGGAGCGCAGTGTGGTGGCCGCGGTTGGGTTCAAATGAGGACTGGGTGAGACAGGCGTTGAATGTTTTTATGAATGAAAGAGAACGCCGAATCAAATAGAAAAGGAATATGCCCAGTGCTTGAAACCCAATAATGGGATGTTTTCGTTAAAGACGGAGAGAGAGCAGGATGAACCTGACTGGCCCCCAATTGGTGATGATCACCTACGACGACTGCCCCCGCCATATGAATCCCAGCCCCCAAATATAACCATATAACCATATAACCATATAACAATTACAGCACGGAAACAGGCCCTCTCGGCCCTTCCAGTCCGTGCCGACCATTTGTTTTCCCCTAGTCCCATCTACCTGCACTCAGACCATACCCCTCCATTCCCTTCACGTCCATATACCTATCCACTTTACTCTTAAATGTTAAAATCGATCTGCCTCCACCACCTCTGCTGGAAGCTGATTCCACACAGCCACCACCCTCTGAGTAAAGAAGTTCCCCCTCACGTTACCCGAAGCCTCTGTCCCTTAATTCTCATGTCATGCCCTCTTGTTTGAAAATTTCCCTACCCTCAATGGGAAAAACGTATCCACGTCAACTCTGTCTATCCCTTTCATCATTTTAAAGACCTCAATCAAGTCCCCCCTTAACCTTCTGCGCTCCAAAGAATAAAGACCTAACTTGTTCAACCTTTCTCTGTAACATAGTTGCTGGAACCCTGGCAACATTCTAGTAAATCTCCTCTGTACTCTCTCTATTTTGTTGACATCCTTCCTATAACTAGGCGACCAAAATTGTACACCATACTCCAGAATTGGTCTTACCAATGCCTTGTACAATTTTAACATTACTTCCCTACTCCTATATTCAATGCTCTGATTTATAAAGGCCAGCACACCAAAGGCTTTCTTTACCACCCTATCTACATGCGATTCCACCTTCAGGGAACTATGCACAGTTATTCCTAGATCCTCTGTTCCACAGCATTCCTCAATTCCCTACCATTTACCATGTAGATGGTAATAAAATATACCCCCATCAGCGCCGGCTGCATCTGCCCAGGAGGGTCCCATTAAGCCAGAGCGGATCGGCAGTAAACCTGTCCGCTCCTGTCTCAGAAGAGACAGATAGTAGAGAATCACAGAGAGTAGAGAAGAAACAGGGTGAAAGAAAACTGTGATTCAAACATAGAACGTGAAGGAGAGAGCCAGTCAGATAAGGAAGAGGAAATAAAAAGTGAGGACGAGAATGGGACAGGTGTCCCAGGCAGTAGTCGGATGACGCGATCTCAAACGAGGGCAGCCGAACAAAGATCAGACCGATCTGTTCAAATGAAGCCCTCAGGGAGGTCCGTTAGGGGGAAATGAAGGGGGGATGGGATTGTAAATGTGCCTCTCACCAGTATGGAGGTGAGAAAACCTCACCAGTATGGAGGTGAGGAACTTTAAAAAGGAGATGAAAAGTTTATTGGAAGACCCCATTGGGACTGGCTGAACAAATAGATCAGTTCCTAGGGCCAAATATATGTACATGGGAAGAAATGACGTGGAATTCTCTGTCACAGAAAGTAGTTGAGGCAAGTTCGTTGGTCATATTTAAGAGGGAGTTCGATGTGGCCCTTGTGGCTGAAGGGATCGGGGGGTATGGAGAGAAGGCAGGTACAAGATACTGAATTGGATGATCAGCCATGATCATATTGAATGGAGGTGCAGGTTTTGAAGGGCCGAATGGCCTGCTCTTGCACCTAATTTCTATGTTTCTATGTTTCTATGAAAAATATTGAGTTGTTTCAAACAATCTCATTGAAGTAAGAATGGAACTAATGTGATGTGTGAGTGTAAAAACCGGTTTTGTATGAATGAGGAAGCTTGTATATGTGATAGGTTTGTTTGCTGTGGGCCACATGCTGTAAGGGTATGTGTGTGTGTTCCTTTAAGAAATTGTAAGCAATGGGGGAGGTTATTGTAAGGTAACGGACAACGCTTTGTGTCATCGCAGCTTAAAAAGAGGAAGTTGGAAAAATGTAGGTTGCTTGGCTTCTATAGATTTCTTTTCAGAAAAGTTAATTTGGAAAATTGTTAGTCGTATGTATTTAAACTAGGAATTTGAATTTGGGAATTGTAGGGAGATCCCTATCAGTGGAATGGAGTGATAGATGGGACCCTTGTCACTATAGCTTAGCTTTAGTACTGATATAGGGGAACTGAGAGGATTCACTAGGAGGTGAGTAAAACTAGGGTAGGTCATGAGCAACTGAGCATGCTTAATAGAATAAATGAATATTACAATACACCTGGTCAAGAAACTGCTCATTACCATGAACATGTTTGAACATGCGATGTATGATATGGGAGGTACAGGAGGATGTACGGGGGGATGTACCTACAGATTGTGCACCTCAGACCCTGATTGGAGAAGGGTCCGGAGGGGAGGTTGAATGTAAAATTCTGTGTATAAAGGGGGATGACTTCTTTGGCTTCGGTGTGTCTCGACTTGGAGAGGCACCCGGGTCTGCAGATTTGTGAGGAATAAAGAAACTCTTGCTTCCAAGATTTAGTCTTTGAGCAGTGATTGTGAGCACAAAGCATATCTCACAGGCCCGTCTCCAGATAATAGGAAGGCACCGCACTTTCTCTCCTTTTCTCTCTCTTCTTTCTTCCTTTCTCTCATTCTACCTTTCTCTCCTGCTTCCACTTTTTCTTCTGCTTAGAGTTTGCGAGGTTATGCATGATGCAGCAGAGGATAGACTCTCCACATCATTTGGCCTATACATCAAAGCAACCAGACTGATATAACAAATCTCTGGTTGTTTCCACATCTATTAATATTTGGTGGTTCTCATAGTATCAGAACTCAGCTGGTATAGTTGGAGAGCTCATTCTCAATTATACATTTCAGAGATATTCTGAATGCACGAGTGCTTTTGTGTGTTAGAATGCGTTTGTAAATATTATCAATACTGTGATCGACAAGGAGCGTATAGGGAAATTGTTGTCCTCCGTGATCCACCTCTCTTGCTAATGGTGACCACTGAATATGTCTGGCAGTGCAGACACCTGCTGCAACTGTTTGTGATGATCATGTGGTGAGTACGTTTAGATTTGAAATGAGCTTGAGCTCCATGGAGAGCGCTGACCAGAGCTGAGAGAGTGGCAGGAGGACATTGCACCATTCCATGGAAACCTAAGCATGTGAATGCATTGCTCGTGAGCGAGGTTCAGGCATGGTGTGGTGCCTTTGATGACAGGAAACGGTTGTTCACCTGTAATTGTTTGTTCACTGCTTGCCCCCCTGTAAATCCTGCCATAACATCGCTAACCCATCCTGACTGGCCAACCACAGGATGCGATACATGCAGCAATACTGCCGCAAGCCCACTACTGAGGCACAATTGGGTGAGTATATCTGCAGCTAAGTGCTGGAGAAAATATTCATCATTCCTGAAGTACATTCCATTTGACTTTGAAAGGTATTTGTGTTGCCTGCGCTCAGTTCTGATGGTGCCTGGTCAGGTGGTCTGTTAGTGTATCTCAACAGATGCTGAGAAAAGCAACCAGTACTGATTGTAAGTTGTATCTTTGACCTCCATTTTTAATTAGGAAGGACAGTAATGACAAACTCATTCAGTATGCGACATGAACAGGAAAAACCTAAGACCAGCTAAGTTGTTTTGGAGATACTTAATCCCATATACCACCATGTGGCGCTTCGATGGCAGCCTCACCTACAGTCTGTCTGTCCTTTTCGTCTTTTTTCGCGGGTGCGGACTTACCATAGGAGCTGATTCCTTGTCTGCAGACTTTAATATCAAGGAGCTCGCAGACTCGGGAGAGACCGAGTCGGGATGCTCCAAAACTGCACAACGTTCAACTAGCCCCCACCCGGGGTAGATCGCCAGGCGTGGGGGAGCTAAAGTTCCCCCACGATGCAGGAGCTTGATCCCCTCGACGAGGTGGCCCGCCGCCGGCTACGGGAGTAAGATCCTCCCGACAACGGAGGGTTAGAGGCCCCTAACCGCTGGAGGACAAAGAAGGGAAGAGATTATGATTATGATTTACTAATGACCACCATTTCACCTGCAGTTCCAGATGAAACTTTTTTTCTTGTCTAGTGCCTCACAAAGAGCACAAATTGAACCATTATTTCCGTTGTAGTTTTGTTTTGCTTTTGCACTCTTCCAGCAGACATCTGATGCTTATTCATCACAATACCTTTGCTCCAAATGCAATAACATCATCAAATTTTGTAAGTGTGGGGAGGAACAAAAATTCTGTATGTTTAGCTAAATGTTTCTCATGAATATCCTGTAAAATGCAGCACTCTCCAAAATGATATCTGAAGCATTTGATGGGATGTTATGCCCTATGCCTGTAGATTCCAGTAATTAATAGAATTACCATACCATGTGATCATCACCGACTCCTTTTCACTGGAAGACGCTGAACACGATATTGTCAAGTAGCTAGAATTAACTGGTTTAAAATAGAAAAGAAAATCAATCTAAATAGCAGAGTCAGGGGATATGGGGAGAAGGCAGGAACGGGGTACTGATTGGGTATGATCAGCCATGATCACATTGAATGGCGGTGCTGGCTCGAAGGGCCGAATTGCCTACTCCTGCACCTATTGTCTATTGTCTATAAATAAAAACATTCGTAATTATTCCTTCAGTTACATTCAATAGCATTTTCAAAAGATACTGTATGAATAGTACAAGAGTGCTTTGGTATATTAGAGTGCCTTTGTGAGTACCCAGCAACATTGTGGCTCATTTACTTGATGTTAATTTAAGTATTTGCAATAACAATACCCAGAATGTTCATGTAGATGGTTTATATGCAACCAATAATATAGTTACGGTACGCTCAGATCGAGAAGGAGCTGCTCGCGGTGGTGTTCGCCTGCTCCAAGTTCAGAGACTTCCTGTTCGGCAACAGATTTACGGTCGAAACCGACCACCAGCCACTGGTGACAATCCTTAACAAGCCGATTCATGCTGCCCCCGCCAGGCTGCAGCGTATGATGCTGCAGCTCCAGCGTTTCGACGTCGATATAATCTACAAGAAGGGCACCGAGATGCACATTGCGGACACCCTATCGCGCACCCCGTGGACCTCCTGCGCTCACCACCCCTACGAAACAGAGGATTTGCTCGTACGGGCTTAACTTAATTCCCACCAAGCAGCTACAGGTTTTGGCCGAGCCACCGTGCGATCTAGTTTTGCAGCAGCTTGCATCTGTGATTAAAGCAGGGTGGCCAACAAAGCGCTCGCTGCGCCGTCTGAACACAGCCTTTCTTCCTGGTCCACGACGAACTGGTGCTCAGGATGGGTTATCGTCAGGGACATAAAGTTGTGGTCCCGTCCTCCCTGTTTGACTTTTACTTTTGTGCAGCCCATAGCGGACACCTGGGGTCGATGCAACACTCGCCACGCTCAGTGCCAATTTACTGGTCTGGAATGGCCAAATTATCCAAGACCGAGGTTTCTGCCTGCTCCACGTGCACAGTCTTGCACCACACAGCAGCGACAGCCCTACGCTGCAACAACCAGCTCCTGCCTTGGCTTGGTCCTCGCTGGCTGCCGAAGTGGCGTTGTTTTAAACCACTACTTTTCCTGTCGATCGTACTCAAACTGGTCAAAAGTGGATTTGCTGACATCCTCACGTCGGAGATTGGTGATCCAGCTGCGGAAACCTTCTCCACTTTTGGGACCCTGTCAGGCTGCAGACTGACAACGGCACGGCAGTTTACCAGCCGAGAATTCAAAAGTTTTGCCGATGTGGATTTCGTGATTTCACCAGCAGCCCAGAGTACCCAAGAAGCAACGGCTGGCAGAACGGGCCGTCCGCAGCGCCAAGCTTCTGATGGAAACAGGCTGCGGACTATCCAACTCTGATTTGTATTTGGATCTCCTGAACCTCAGGAATGTTTCCAGGGATCCGGGGCGGCCATTGGGATCACCTGCTCAGCGTTCTGATGATGTCCAGAACAACAAGATCTACCTCCCGATTGCCCAGCGCCAGCTGAAAACCTCGGGTGCTGAGCCTGCCTCCGTGCAGAGGCGAATTCAGGAGAAACATGACAGCCAGCGGCGTTCCCACGATTGGTCGTGCAGACCACTCGATCCTCTGTTGCCTGGACAGGTTGTTCGGTTGCAGACCGCCAGTGGTCACTACCGTTGGCCACCGTGGTTGGGGTGGCCGACTCACCTCGTTTCGTATTGGTCGACTATGAGGGTACCATCTACCGAAGAAGCCGACAACACCTGCTTGCGGTTAATGAGCCGAAGCCGCAGCCTCCAGGGCCCTATGCCCCGCCACTCTCATACCAGCAGCCGGCTGCCGTCCAGCCAGTGTTCCTGCATGCCTCGGTCCCCCATCTCGAGCGCCTGGTTCCCCTCTGCGCGGGTCCCCTGTTGCCGGTCGCGGTTCTCCTCTCGTTTCTCCCACCCAACTGCCCTTCCCTGGTTCCCCAGCTGCTCGCGTCTCCTGTTTTTCTGCTCTTTCGGGGGGAAGGGGGGAGGAGGACATCCGTACGCGCACGGGCCGGGGTCAGCAAGCCACTGTTGTTATGGCGATTTTGTTTAATTCTGCAGTTTAATTCTGTTGTCGTGACAACAATCTGTTTTTGATTTTCTAAGGGGAAGGATGTAGATGGTTTATATGCAACCAATAATATAGTTACCTCAGTCCCATTAACCCCGCCTAGTTAACATTAATCATAACGCCTTCCCCTTCCTGGGTACAGCTCAGTAGAAGAATGTAGCCAGTGCTTGAAGATATATGTAATATCCTGTGCTATCATTAAAATATGTTGCACACTTTAAGAGTTTGTGAATTGCTTATTTACAGTTCATTTAAAAGGTGACAATAAAAGGTAAATGGTTTTAAAATATCATATGTAATTTCTCACATGATATTATCAGGTTATAACCATCCTATCCAATAATTACAGGTTGTTTTGCTCAAATAATCAGTAGTTGTATGTTTGTTCCCCATGAAATGGCAGACCAAGAAACATTAATACGCAAATTCTATTCTAAGTGTGACATTAAAAATATTTCTCAGGCACGGCTCATGCTAGTTTCACTAAACAAATGATGTGTCAATAGAGGAGGGAAGATATAGCATGTAGTTGAAAGAATGATTTGTTATTTGAGGATAAACCAATAAAAAGCAGGAATCATCAAATTTCCTGATGTGGATTCCAGCTTAATTTTTTGTACTTTTGAATGAGCTAAATGAAATTGAAGCTTCAGTAGTAACGCAACAGAAGCGTAGGAAATGCAAATTAAAGGAATTTCTAATTTAGATTTAGTGGTGTAGGAGCTTGTGATGGTTTATCACAATGGATTTGGAGCCACGATGGTCCACGACAGATTGTACTTCAACAAATGTTGTACCATCGAAGATGTTGTTGACGTTTCTACACTCCAACTTGCTCTATGATGACACTAAATGTTGGCTAATGTAGCTAATTAATATGGTGGCTGGGAAACGAGTGTTAGCTTAAATGTACAGTATACACTCAACACAAAGCTGTAGAATTACCTTCTTTGTTTGTGCATATTCAGAGATAGAAATGCACCACAGTTTCCTGAACATACATTCTCAAGAAGTGTGCTTCACTGACAAGGCCAGAAGTTATCTCCATCTGCAGCAACTCTTCGAGGTTTTGTATATTTTCATAATTGTTCTCAACACAAATCATCTCAAGACAAGTATATCATAGCTTTCTATGATAGGTATCTCACAAAAATGGATTTTAAATCCATGAAAAAGCCACTTTTGTGAAAACAGATAGTTGACCTATTCACAGCTGTGCTAACTTTGGTTAGAGCTTCCCAAATCAGGTTCTCTGTGGAATGCTAGAGCTGAACTGCTTCAAGAACATTTAAATATTAATCAATATGTCAGGCAAAAAAGCTGCAATAAATTGGTGCTGAGTTGTACCCAACCTTGAGTTAAATGAAAAAAAAATCCTTGGTTACCTCTCAATGGATTATGGCTTTGGGCGAAAGGAGAGTTTTAGATTAATATATATTTTTAAAGACTGAAGTGAGTTATTCAATCAGAAACACTCAGAACGTTTGAAGACTTGTGTAAGAGAATACAGATATTATTTTTGAATCCAAGGACTGGGGAAACAATTGTGAGATTAACTTTCGTGTTTTGCAGAGAATGTGGCAGATGGGGAATTACGGACAAAGGGATTATCTATAAAGTGGTTAAGAACCAGATGACCTATGTATTGGACCAATATGTATTAGATTTGGCAATATCTGCTTTGACAATATCAATAGACAATAGGGTCAAGAGTAGGCCATTGGCCCTTCGAGTCAGCACCGCCATTCATGTGATCTGGGTGATCCTCCCTCAGTACTCGTTCCATGCCTTCTCCCCACATCTGACTCCGTATCTTTTAGAACCCCTCTCTCTTGATAGTATCCAGAGAACGGCCCCATCCATGCCCTCTGGGCAGAGAATTTCACGGATCACAACGCTCTGTGAGAATGGTTTCCTTGTCTCGTTCTAAATTGCGTACCCCTTATTGTTAAACTGTGATGCCCCTGGTTCTGGGACTCCCCAACATCGGGAACATGTTTCCTGCCTCTTGGCGTGTCCAAAAATGTGTGTAATTCAATCATGTTCCCATAGATCCCATCTCATCCTTTCTAAAATCCAGATTATACAAGACCAGCACTCCATTCTCCAGCATACGAGTCCTGCCATTCCTGGGAACACTGGAACCTTGTTAAACCTACTTGCACTCCCTCATAGCAAGAGATGTCCTTCCTCAAATTAGGGACCAAAAACGCACAAATACACAGGTGTGGTTCCTCATATGGGGCCCATACACCTGCAGTAAGGACGTTCAAGTCAAACTTGAACCAGCCTCTGTAGATCAGCTGACCTATGCTGGCTCTCGATTAAATGGTGCACCACTTTCAACAGCTGCTGTACCATTATTTCAATTCTAATCATGGCTTCACTTTCCTCCTCGCCTGTTTCCTTACTTATTCCCACTAGGCTTTAACTCCCAATTTTGAGAACATGCATAGGTGATGTTTTAGGGGGGGAGTGAAGTGAGGAGAAAGAGAATAGATGAGAATAGAGAGAGCAGAGAGAGAGGAATGGAGAGAGAGAGAGATATTGGGGGGGGGGGGGGGGGTGGGAATGGGTGAGATGGCCGGACAAAGTGTGTGGTAGGAAATTGATTTACCCACCCGGCAAGGGGATTTGATTTGTTTGAAGGTACATGGTTGGAACCTTGGCCAGAGATTTAAACAATAGGATGATGAGACAGGTTTGAAGAATTGGATTGTGAATTGGGGGGTGATGGCAGCAGAAATGGTTGGGGAGTCATGTTTGGCCTTTGGGCCACTAGTGTGGTGGCAAGGGATAGATCAACAAAAGAGGAGTTTAGTTAGTACCTTGCTGGGGAGGGGGGAGGACAGGAATAGTCGACATTCAAGGTTGAAATCCTGCAACAGGACTCAGAATGGGTGGGTAAAGTTGGAAACAGCTGCTGGAAGGTGAAGTTGGGAGGTCTGAATCAGACTCTCTTTGTTTTTGACTTTTATTGTTCTAATCTCCAATTCAAATCCAAAGCATCTGCTCTTGCACTTTTACACTAAAATAGGCTATCGTTACCTATACTAGAATGTAGGGTGTCCGAACTCAGTGCCACAGTTTAAGAATTAGGTGGGGGCTGGCATTTAGAACTGAGAGAGAAAAACTTATTCACACAGAGTGTTTGTTAATTTGTGGAAATTCTGCCTCAGAAGGCCAGTGGGACCAATTCACTGGATGCATTTAAAAGATAGTAATCATAGATGAGCTCTTAGGGCTCGCGGATCGAAGAGTATTGGGAGCAGGCAGGAACGGGTACTGATTGTGATGATCAGGCCATGATCACATTGAACGGCGGGTGGCAGGCACGAAGGCTCTGAATGGCCTCTGCACCTATAGTCCCTTATGTATATCTTAAGTATTCTCTGAGGCACAGGCGAAATTAACCCATGGAATGGAATTACAAAATTGGAATTCCTGTTACCCACCATGCTACATGGTGCCAGTGTGCGAAAAAAGTTTATAAATGTCCAATTAAAACTTTGAGGGTTTTATCTGTACAGCACTCCTGTATGGTCCAACAGGAAGCCCAAATGCAGCACTAAAGAGCTACAGTAATATTCCTCAATCACTGAGGACTTGCAACTTAACTCAACCTGAATGGAAGCTTTGACATGCAAAGTTATTGTACCTTAAGTTTATTATAATAAACAACACAAGACTGTTGAGGATTATGAGAACTTCATAACAAAGCTTATATGAAATGAATCTGACGCACTCCGGGAACTTAATCTGCTGCCAAATATTAGTTAAAAATATAAAATTTATGATTATATTGCTCCAGAGTATCTCACATTACACAAGAGCCAATATTTTATCTCTTGGATATGTGGTAAGATTTCAAATTTAATTCTAGCAGGAGAGCCACAGACAACATCTTGATTGAGATCATGTTGAGTTGATATAATCCTTCAATTTGTTTAAAAATGGCTTATGATAGTCAAAGCCATTGTGTTCATGACGGTAAGATTCTCTGCAAAGTTTCCTTGTCTGCACACAATCCCGGGTATTTTTATTAGTAAAAACTAAACCATAAACCAATATTGTTGCACATGCGATTCATTTTACTTCGGAGTCACGTGAGTGATTCCGTGAAGAACCCCGCCAGTTTCACAGCACGTCATATCGTCGTTCGCATTGGCGAGTTTAGTACCTGGACTGGCAGGGCATCGCTCCTGTCGTCGTAAAGTTCAAACCTAGAAGGTAAGTTTCTTTACTTACCAGGTTTTTCTTGTCGAGCCGAGCCTCTCCTCACCAGGTTTTCCTCTAGATTTATTGCGGAGTCGCGGCGAGGTGAAGCCGACATAATGGGCCTTTTGGGGGAAACCCCGGTTCTGACCGCAGAAGCGGATAGCTGGTAAAGATCGAGTTATTGCGATGGAGCCATCCGCCGTCGACAAGGCAGTCATTTGGCTTCCTGCCTGCTGCGATGCCGTTGGAGGGCAATCGAGTAGGAACGTGGTATAAACGCTAGAGTCGCTGGACCAGTGCGGTCAGCGGCTCACAGTCCAAGGTGGGTCCACAGGCATGGGGTGGTGAAATTGGAGGAGAGAACTTATTCGCCAATTGGACTCGGTGAGTCGGGCTTGCACGGGTTCCTCTAGGAGGGGGGAGGGGGGGGGGGGGGGGGGGGGGGGGGGGGATATAAACTGGTAATGAGGATGTTTTTGCATGCATGCTATTGTAATTTTAACCCTTCACAGGCGAAGCTTCACACTACAAAATTAAATTAGTGAGACTACACCGGATCTGTATTAGTGAGACTACACCGGATCTGTGGTCCTATGGGACAGGCCGCGCCAGCAGTGCCTGGGACAGGGCTGCTTCATGTGTGAAAGCGCCGGCCTGTACGAGAGGCTGTGCCGGCAGCGCCTGGGACAGGGTTGCTCAAGATCTCCCTGTTGAGGGGAAGACCAGGACAGGTCAGTGTATGCTGACGCCAAATCTGTCACAGCGCTGGCCTACGGGAGAGCCGCACCAGCAGCACCTGTTTGACAGGCTTGCTTAGCGTGACCGCGTCGGGACTATGGACAAGCGCAGCCAGCAGTGCCTGGTACAGGGCTGCTTCATGTCCTCCCATGGAGAGGCGAGCATGCTGGTCAGTGTCCTGCCTCGATGCCGAGTCTCAGGGTGGGCCCTGGTGCATACCCCATGGGATGAAGGGCAAGTGTCAGAAGGTACCCTTTTCTGACAACAAAGTTGCCAATCCCAACAGAATGTTTCCATCCTGTAAGGCAGGTCCAATGGGGCTGTATCAGCGCAGGTATCCTGGCCTTCGCAGTGCCTGTTTAGGCTGCCTAAGAAATTCCCTCTCTGAGGAGGGGAGTGTGGAAAGGTCAGATGTTAACTGACTCAAGTTCTAAAAGATGTCGTGTGGTAACATACTGGAGCACATGCGTGCCGGCAGTGAACAGCGCTAACAGGGGAATATGAGAGCCAGCCACCGAATCTTCTTCAGGTAAGGCCTATTCAACAGGGAAAAACCTGGCTGACGGATCAATCAAGGCCAACGGCGGGCAAAGGTTCATCGTTTCACCCCAGTGAATGCACCCCAGGCGCTCATCGGTAGTAAGTGGTTCACTGAAGCTGGTGGCAGCATGACTGCTGGGCAGACGTTCCACGCACCCTACCAGCCCTACTCAACAAGGTGGGTCTGGCACTTCCGAAACATGGGTAAGTGGACCACTCTCAAGTTGTAATATTTACACTTGTTTGTACAACACACAAAGGATAAAAGCATCTGCTTAGAGGCACAATATTAGAATTCCAAGCAAGTTTTGGGATTATGGCCAGGATTGTCTTTTAAGACGGGCTCGGAAATCGGGCCAAGTTATCATGCCCCAAGCACCCATGGAATGATGGCAGGAGTGGCCTGTTCGGAGGACATTATTGCCATAGAGGGAGTGCAGAGAAGGTTCACCAGACTGATTTGGGATGTCAGGATTGTCTTATGCAGAGAAGACTGGATAGACTCGGTTTTAATCTCTCTGGAATTTAGGCGATTGAGAGGGGATCTTATAGAAACTTACAAAAATTCTACGAGTTGGACAGACATGCTAATGCAGAAGATTGTTCCCGATTTTGGGGAAGTCCCGACAAGGGTCACCATCTTAAGGATAAGGGCTGAAGGAAATCCTTTAAGAACCGAGATGAGATAGACTTTTTCACACAGAGAGTGTGAGTCTCTCTGAACTCTCTGCCACAGAGGGGATTTGAGGTCCAGTTCATGCTATATTTAAGAGTGAGTTGGATGTGCCCTGTGGCTAAGGATCAAGGGTATGGAGAGAGCAGGTACTGGATACTGAGTTGGATATCATCGCATGATTCATATTGAAATGGCGGTGCAGGCGCGAAGGCATGAATGGCCTACTCCTGCACCTAATTTCTATGTTCAATTATGAAAAAATGAGAATTGTCAGTAAACTTGCGTATGAAACTTTCCGAATATAGGAGAACTTCTTTACTGACTAACAACGATTCATAAAGGGTCTCAAAGACCATTCTATGCAGTTCCCATTACAGCGTTTATCAAAAGGACAATGATAACTGTACTAATAACAGTAAATATTGCTAAATTTGGATAAACTATTTGTTGGCATTGGGATTTACCTTAACTATAATTAGGCTAGACCATCCTGTTTGCAAGAGATTGGAGTTAATAGCAACCGCATTTATAAAGACTGACTATTCATCAAGAGTAATTGGCAATATAATAGCTGTGTTCAGCACGTCGTGGACTGACATCGCGTACAAAGTAGCGACCTCTCAAAAGACATGTAGATCATTGTTAACAACCTTATGCTTTTCAGCAGAAGCTACCCAGTCACAATGATGAACAAACAGTATCAGCATTGCTCCAGTAGTTTGGTCAGTCGAATTTCAGTTATTTGCAAACTGATGCTAAGAGCTCTAAGTGTTGGGAATTGCGAATGATCATCTCTAGTTGGAGGTGGATGATATTTGCATGAGTTGCCAATTCTTCAGTTGTTGAATCTAATATATTAACACTAGATGCCACCCAATGGGTAAAGGGTTATTGTGCGACTACATAATCTCTTACCAAGCTCAACTTCAAGTTGCTACACACGTGGTGCATATGTTTAGTCAACATGCAATCAAGTAAAAGTATCTTTAAATAGTTTACCTAATCTCCTTTGCCACAGGTGTTTTCATCAAGTTCAGATCGATGACAACACAGAATAGTATTGGATCTCTCAAAGTATTATGAAAGTAAGGTTCAATGGTACATCGAATATCAGACATGATGGTTCATGTTTATTCACCACTGATTGCAAAAAGTATTTGGCAGAACAGTGCGGAGAAATACATTCTCGCTTTCAAAAAGGAGGAATGTTCTTTGATGTCTTCCTCCATTTTGCCTCAATTAGTCGGGTCCATGAAATAAGTCAGCAAGGATTCTCGCTTTAGGTTTTCGAGTACTGTCTGACTGGCTAAGCAGCCATGTTTGCCTGCTTCGTCTATGCATAATAATACAACCGTATTGGTTATACTAAAAAAACGAAAACATTGCTGTTCCAAACTGTGTTCAGGAAACGGCCTCTGGCATAATGAAACAATTATTGGACTTACACATTCGAATTGACTGCCTTACTGCTCAGGGTGTGTACACATCAATCCATGGATGTGCTCACTGCAGAGTGCAGGGATATAGCACCAAAAAAGCATTACATTTCCTATTGAGGGTTTACTGATGTCTTCCAGTTAATTCAGTTATAGAGCCACTACAGCTGCAGCAAACGGAAACCATTCTGTCGGGTTCAACCCTGGATATCGAGTTGTAAAAGAGATCTTGACACAAGTTCTCCCACTACACGTATATGCAGTTTGGATATTGAAAATGTGTTAACAATACTTCACCAGGGGGTTCCAGCTACATCCTTAGTCATGACACTAGTATCAGCACAACGAGGGCAAACATTGCAAACGCTGTGGCTAGATAGAATGGAATTGGCTGCAGGTGTCATTACATTTTACATTTCTGATCTACACAAGCAGAGCAAACCAGGGGTGGCAGGATTTAAGATAATATTTGGCATACCCCACAGACTCGCGTCTATGTGTGAGGGCAGGCTGGCTATATTATATCAAGGCCACCAGAATCCTAAGAAGTGTGGAATCAGCATTGTTTATTAAGCGACAAACAACCACACAAGGAAAGGTCGGTTCAGACTATTTCAAGGTGGCTGCAGCAGGTTCTGGTTTATGCAGGTATTAACACTGACAATTTTACATCTCATTCCACCAGGGCGGCATCAACGTCAGCGGCCAGGGCAATGGACGATCCCATCGCCCATATCCTCGCGACCGCAGGATGGTCAACTGATTTAACCATAGGCCGGTTACTGACCCGGGCTATTTGCCCATTCTGTTTTGCGTCCACTTTCTCCTCCCCTGAGATAGAGGGGTTGCTATTGATTTATTTATTAACGTAAACCATTAATACATTTGAATCAATGTCATGGTTAATGCGTTCTTGATTATTCACTCATCCTGAGTTAATCGATGCAGTGAGACGCCGGGATTTGAATCTGTGGCATGAAATCGCAGGACTTTGAACCCTTCATGGAATCACTCACGTGACTCAGAAGTAAAATAGTAAGATTAAACGAGAACTTACCAGTTTGAAGTTTGATCTTTATTTTATGAGGAGTTACGTTGGTGATTACGTGCCCTCCACGCCCAACCCTCTCTCACAAAGGTCATCTGGTAGTTCTCAAGTTGCTGATCTTACTATGTTAACTTTGATTATTGTTATCTGTGATTTCATACCGCTGCTTTGAAGATTGACGTGCATGCAAACTGGTGGGGTTCATCACATAATCACCAACGTAACTCCTCATAAAATAAAGATCAAACTTCAAACTGGTAAGTTCTCATTTAATCTTATTATTCTTCTGCAACAACATGTCCCAGAACGAACAGAAGAGCAGGCCATATCAGATTTAAGGAAAGAGTAAGAAGCCACTTTTAGTTAACGGCCTAGTGTTCTAGTGTTCTGTGTTATCTAACACAGTTCATAGGTTGATCACATTCAGAGTGGTGTGTGATTGCAAGATGAAGTGGCAACTAAGATTTAAGATTTAAGTTTAGGCTAACATCAACGCGTTAATCAAAGATTGCGGTAAAATGGTTAATGGATAAAATTACAGATAATTAATGGGTACTAGACCAGGTGGGACCCATTGGGTCCCGTCCCTCTATGCATGGTTGCGGGGGTGGCCTGTGGCGTCACACACACACACACACACACTAACCCCCCCCCCCTTGATAGTATATTAATATTATTAATTCACTCATTTTCCCCATCCCCTGCCCTATCCATACACGCATAGCCCCCAACTGCGCAGGCATGGCTGGAGGGGGCGGGGAGTAGAGAGGGAGGGGTTGAGAGGGAGGGGGCAATGAGGTGAGGGGAGGAGGAAGGGAAGGGGGAAGAGAGGGAGAGTCAGAGAGGGAGGGGGTCAGAGAGGAGGGGGGGGTCAGAGAGTGGGGGAGAGAGGGAAGAGGGGAGAGGGAGGGGGGCAGATGGCGAGGACAGAGAGTGGCAGAGAGGGAGGGAGGTAGAGACCCCACCCCATCTCCCTCCTCCTCCTCATTTCCCTCATCCTCCTCTCCTTGCTCCCATTCCCTGCCGTAGCACCTACCCAGGTCGTAGGCCCTGGCTCTATACTTCAGCCATCAGCTCGGCCGCTGCATGGTCTCCAGTCCAGGCCCCGACTTCATCTCCAGGCTCGTCCCTGACCACGGCATGTCTTTGGTTCCACCGGCGGCTTTTTTTTCGGTGCTGGTCCCAAGCCCCAAGCTCGGCCCTCATCGGGCTCGGTCAGCAGCAGCCTCCCAGGCTCTGGTCCTGAGTTACAAGTTTAAAAGGTTTGAAAAAAGTTTTTGTAAACCGTTTTTAAAAAGGTTTGTAACTTCAGAAATATAGGTTGAAATGCGATGGGAAGATATTTATCCAGTCAGCTGAAAAAATGTGGGTAGCATGTGTGAAAATGGGAAGGCTGTGGCCTTCCTGTGTTTGGAAGAAGTTACAAATTAAGGAGATTAAAAGAAAGCCAACACAACTCTGCAAACACACACAAACATTTAGAATGTTAAGAACAAAGTCCGCCTCCAAACTTATTGAAGCTCAGCCACCAAACATATGCAAATCAAGTAGTGCAGCTTGATCAGTCAGGTGGGGGTGAACCTGGTGCTGGGCTGAAGGCAAGTGAAATAGGCGGTTTTGTAGGTCAGGATAATGACTTGCACGCATCATGAAACAAACAAAGGGCAGAAAATAAATGTCAAATTGAAACTGATTCTTTACCCATCGTGCCAAAAGGTTAGTTTTTTATTATAGGTCAGCCAACTAAAACAATGGGCTTAGGCACAAAATGTTGTAGTGACTCAGCATTGAGCACTGAAGCAGTCTGAAGAAGGGTCTCAACCCGAAACGTCACCTATTCTTTTTCTCCAGAGATGCTGCCTGATCTGCTGAGTTACTCCAGCATTTTGTGTCTATCTTTTGTGTACACCAGCATCTGCAGTTCCTTCCTAAAACAATGTGTTTGTTCGTCCTGCACAGCCATTGCCTGTTTGGCTGAATGTTGACAGCATTACCTGCTTTTATTGGAGCAGAATGGCCCAAGATATCTCCCTTCAGGGATCTGGCTCTCACTACACTCGTGTGGTCCGTCACATCACAGATGCTAGCTCCATGCAGATTACCAACCACAACCATTGAATGGCTTTGACAGTGAGTGAGGTCCTGCCTCCAGTTTACTGGCAGCTAAAGGTATCACAGTCAGTGATGTGCATCTTAGAAATGGCACCATGCCCACTGAGTCTGCATTGATCATTAAACACGCATAGGTACTAATCCTACATTACTCCATTTTTATTCTCCCCAAATTCTCATCAACTCATCCTTGATTTGACCATTCACCAGTGACAATTTAGTGGCCAACTAACCTACCAACCAGCAAGTCCTTTGGATATTGGGAAACCGGAGCACCCAGAGGAAATTCATACTATCACAGGCAGAGCGGGCAAACTCCACACAGTCAAGTCTCTGGGTCTGAGGCTCTACTAGTTACTAGCTGTGTCACTGTGCTGTCGTGCCATATGTCATGGTTATTGAATTATTCAAGAATATTAAAAACCACTTGGAACTTGTTAAAAGATAAAATAATATAAAAAAATAAATTATTAATGTAAGATAAATATCAAAAAACATAGAAACATATAAAACAAGTGAACATTAAAAATCATATCTTAAATAAATAAAAAATATAATTCTGAACTTATCTTTCATCCTGCAGCAAACCTCTCCCCCATTCATCTGAATGGGGGAGTTTGGCGCATGTGTCAGGTTTCCCAAGTTGGTGGCACGGTGGTGCAGTGGTAGAGTTCGATCCTGACTGGGTGCTTCTCTGTACGGAGTTTGTATGTTCTCCCCGTGACCTGTGTGGGTTTTCTCAGAGATCTTCAATTTCCTCCCACACTCCAAAGACGTATTGGTTTGTAGGTTAATTGGCTTGGTATAATTGTAAATAGTAAGATTAAATGAGCTTACCAGTTTGATCTTTATTTTATGAGGAGTTATGTTGGTGTTTACGTGAAGAAGGCCCCGGCAGGCCGCATGCGCGTCAATCTTCAAAGCAGCGGTATGAAATCACAGGTAACAGTAATTTAAGTATAATAGTAAGAGCAGAAACCTAGAACTACCAGATGACCTTTTTGAGAGAGGGTTGGGCGTGGAGGGCACGTAATCACCAACGTAACTCTTCATAAAATAAAGATCAAACTTCAAACTGATAAGTTCTCATTTAATATTACAATTTTACTTCGGAGTCATGTGAGTGACTACGTGAAGATTTCAAAGCTCTGTGATTTCATGCCGTAGATTCAAATCCAGGCATCTCACTGCATTGATTGACTCAGGATGAGTGTATAATCAACAATGCATTAAGCATGACATTGATTTAGATATATTAATGGTTTATTTTAATAAAGAAAACCAATAGCAACCCCTCTATCTCAAGGGAGGCTAAACTGAACGGAAAACAGAATGGGCAAATAGCCCCAGGTTGGCAATCGGCCTATGGTAAAAAAAAGTTGTGAAAATAAATTCCCTTGACCATCCTGCGGCTGCAAGGATATGGTCGATGGGAATGTCCATTGCCTTGGCCGCCGATGTTGATGCCGCCCTGGTGGAATGAGACGTAAAGTTGTCAGTGTTAATACCTGCATAACCCAGAACCTGCTTTAACCACTTCAAAATAGTCTGAACCGACATTTTCCTGTGTGGTTGTTTGTGGCTAATAAACAATGCTGATCCCACACCTCTTAGGGTTCTGGTGGCCTTGATATAATATAGCAAGCGTGCCCTCACACCTAGGCGTGAAGCCATGGGGTATGCCGAAATATGATCTTAAACCCTGTTCCCCTGGTCTGCTCTGCTTGTGTAGGTCAGAAATGTAAAACGTAATGACATTTGCAGCCATTTCCATCCTGTATAGCCACAGCTTTTGCAATGTCTGCACTCATTGTGCTGACATTAGTGCCATGACTAAGGATGTAGCTGGAGCCCCCTGGTGAAGTATTGTTAACACAATGTCAATATTCCATACTGCCTGTACTTGTACTGGGAGAACTTGTGTTAAAGATATCGTTTACAAACTCGATATCAGGGGGTGAAATCCGACAGAGTCGGTCCCGTTTGCTGCAGCTAAAATGATGGGAAGGCATGTTGGGCACAGTTAATGGCCTTATAACTCAATTATTGTCAAACACCATTTTAGAATGAACTCCAAGACATCAGAAGTCTGTACCGTATTAAATGTAACATTTAGCATTAAATAACGCGCTTCCCATCTCATGAAGAGGAAATGTACTGCTTTTTTGGTGCTATCCCAGCACTCTGGAGTGAACTCACCTGATCAGTGTGACAACCCAAGCCGTTGGGGCAGTCCATTCAGAATCTGCATTGTCATAAATTTATGTTATCATGCAAAGGCTCGTTTCCCGAGCCACAGGCTGAACAAGTTCATGGTTAGATCAATCATATAAGGCTGTATTATCATTACCGATAGAGCGGGAATCAAAGCTGCATAGGTCAGTCAGACAGTCGGAAAACCTGAAGCAGGATCAAGATGACTTTATTTCCCGACTGATGAGGCAAAATGGAGGAAGACATAAAAGACCATTCCTTCTGCTTGTAGCGAGACTGTATCTGTCGCCACTATTATGCCACATATGTTTGCAACCAGTGAGCAAGCATGAAAACAACATATCGATATTCGGTGTTCCATCGAACCAGAATTTTATAACTACTGTGTGATCCAACACCCATTCGGTGTTGTCAATGATCTGTACTTGATGATACACCAACGGCAAATGTATTAGGTAAACCATTACAGGATAGTTTTACTTGATTACAGCCATGTGACTAACATATGCCAGCATCATAGTGTATCAACTTGAAGTTGTTCATGCAGATTATGCATATTCGCTCAATCACTCTTTAACCCATAGAATGCCCTAGTGTCTATAGATATTTGATACCAATAACTGAAGAATTGGTAACTCATTGAAAACTCCTCCACCTCCAAACTAGAGATGACATTCGCAGGTTTCCTCATTAGAGCTCTTAGCATCAGTTTGCAATATAACTTAAAGTTTACTGACCAAACTATTGGAGCAATGCTGAATACTGTTCGTCCATCATTATGACTTTGGTAGCTCAGCTGGTAATAGCATAGCTGTGTCTAACAATGACCTACATGGCACTTGAGACGTTGTAACTTTGCACGATGTCAGTTCTCCCACTTACACAGCTGAACCACAGCTACTATATTGCCAATTAGTCTTGATAAATAGAAGGCTGCTTTATAACAACAAGGTTGTTATAGGTTTCTATTAACTCCAATCTCTTGCTCTGGGCGGAGTCATAGACTAATTAATAGCTAAAGGTAACTCCCAATGACCAACAAGTCTATGTGGTAACAACTTAAATTTAACTGGACAGAGGAGCCCAATTCCTCAAATATAGTTTGAGGCTGAATTAGTTGATTTTTGCAAAATAAGCATTAAAATATCATCCAGACAAGACATAACAAGTGTTTTTTGAACTCTGCGCAGTGCAAGCACAGATTTTTAGTAATTTATTAAATAACCTGGGTAAATAATTAAGCCCATTTTGCAATGCTTTACTGTTAGCATTACTGTTATTATACCGTTATCATTGCAGCATAGCAATTGTCCTGATCATTTGAATGTCTCCAATGATCACTGTAAATGGGAACCTCCTATGAAATCAGTTGTTAGTCAGTAACAAAGTTTCCCATTCGAAAAGTTTATACTGCACATGCGAGTTAAATGACCTTCTCCATCTTTCATAATGAATAGGCCACGCCTGCCATCATTTCATGCCTGCCTCGAGCGCCAATTCTGGCTCGATTTCCGAGCCTCGTCTTAAAAGACAATGCTAGCCATAATACTGAGCCTACCTCATAATTCCGAGCCTGCCTGTAAAGGCAATTCTGGCGACAATTCTGAGCCTGCCTTGAAAGACAATGCTGGCCTCAAAGGCAATCCTGCTTGGAATGTCAATATTGTGCAGTTTTACATGGTTAGATGCCGCTAAGTAGCTGACTATGTCTTAACCATTTGTGTATTGTACAACCAAGTGTTAATATTACCCAGGGTACACAAAAGGCTGGAGAAACTCAGCGGGTGCAGCAGCATCTAAGGAGCGAAGGAGATAGGCGACGTTTCGGGTCGGGACCCTTCTTCAGACTGGTCAGGGATCAGGGAAACGAGAGATATAGACGGTGATGTGGAGAGGTGGGAAGGGGATGAGACAGCAAGGGTTAACAGCATTGAGAAAATTCAATGTTCAAGCCCAGAGGATGCAGACTCCCCAAGCGGAATAAGAGGTGCTGTTCCTCCAACTTGCGGTGTTGCTCACTCTGGCCGTGGAGGAGGCCCAGGACCGAGAGGTCGGATACGGAATGGGAGGGGGAGTTGAAGTGCTGAGCCACCGGGAGGTCGGCTTGGTTATTGCGGACCGAGCGGAGGTGTTCGGCGAAACGATCGCCAAGCCTCCGCTTGGTCGCACCGATATAGATCATCTGGCATCCGGAGCAGTGGATGCAGTAGATGAGGTTGGAGGAGGTGCAGGTGAACCTCTGTCGGACCTGGAAGGACTGCTTGGGTCCCTGAAAGGAGTGGAGAGGGGAGGTGAAGGGACAAGTCGTACACTTACCCATGTTTCGGAAGTGCCAGACCAACCTATCTGCCTGGTTACTTCATTGAGTAGGATGCGTGGAACCTCTGCCCAGCTTTCATGCTGCCACTAGATTCAGTGAACCGCTTACTGCCGATGAGGCGTAGGGTGCGTTGTCACTGAATCGATGAAACTTTGCCCGTCGTCGGCCTTGATTGGTCCGACAGCTTTTGCTTCGTCCTCCAGGTTTTGCCTGTTGAATAGGCCTTACCTGAATAGAAGATTCAGCGACTGGCTCCAATATCCCCCTGATAGCGCTGTTCACTGCCGGCACACATGGTTCCAGTATGTTCCACGGACATCTTCAGAATTTAAAGTCAGTTACATCTGACCAATAGCACTCCCCTCCTCAGAGAGGGCGATTTGTAGGCAGCCCTGAAAACGGTGCTGCCGCAGGTCCCTGAGGATGCCTGCGCTGATATAGCCCTTTCAACGGGCCTATACCAAGATGGAACATTTTTGCACTGATTCTGTTGGTATGGCAACCTTGCTGCCAGGAATGGTACCTCTGACACTTGCCCTTCATCCCTTGGGGTATGCGCCACGGCTGTACCCTCAGACTTGGCGTCAGATACACTGACCCGGCATGCTCTCCCCCTCCAAGAGGGAAACATTAAACAGCCCTGTCCCAGGCGCTGCTGGCGTAGGCTCTCCCATAGGCCAGCGCTGCTACAGATTCGGCGTCAGTATTACACTGGCCCGGCATGGTCTCCTCCTCCAAGCGTGGGACATGAAGCAGCCCTGTCCCAGGCGCTGCTGGTGCGGCCTCTCCCATAGGCCAGCGCTGACACCACTCCTGTTGGAGCGTAACTGTACATTACCGGAGGGGAACCCTCCGAGCCCGACTCTTCCGAGTCCATAGGGCTGATGATTTATTGGTAAGTCTACAGCATGTCCGGGGGACCACTGTGTCTGTGAGCCGCTGACTGCACTGTCAGCGACTCTGGCGGTGACACCACCTTCCTGCTGGATTTCACAGCAGTCTGGAAGCCACTGACCCTCTTGTCAGTGACTTTGATCGCGAGCCCGACATCCGCCGACTATCCGCTTCCGCGGTCCGAACCGGGGTCTCCCACAGCCCATAGCCGGTTCACTCGCCGGACTCCGCAGCAATATTCAGCAGGAAACCTCCGTAAAAAGAGGTTCCTGCAAGAAATGAATAACCTGGTAAGACATACAAACTTATCTGCAGGTTTGAACTTACCGCTGGCAGGAGCGACGCGCCTGCCAGTCCGGTGCTGCGCCATGCGAACGACGTTAATGACGTGCATGTGGCCTGACTGGGTCTTCTTCACGTAGTCACTCACGTGATTTCGAAGTAAAATTGCCCCTAGTGTGTGTGTGTATGATAGTGTTAATGTGCGGGGATCGCTGGTCGGTATGAACTCAGTGGACTGAAGGGCCTGCTTCTGCACTGTATCCCTAAACTAAACTAAACTAAACTGCGAACTGGGAAGCCTGAATTGTTTGGCACTCCATCATGCTCCTCGAAGAGACCACGAGTGCAGTACAGGTGCCAGGGTGGACGATGCTGTTGGCAGCTTAGAGACATGCCAACATTGGACAATGGGACGTGTAAAGAGATATGGATAAGTCCCAGTTGTCACACTAGCATTGGGTTGGAATTTTCTGCTCAGTAACTATTTCAACTGGTTTGGGAGTCTGGACTAGGTCATTTTAATGAATAAGACCTGTTCTTTGCTCTCATTGAGTGATACAGTGTGGAAACAGGCCCTTCGGCCCAACTTGCCCACACCGGCCCAGCTACACGAGTCCCACCTGCCTGCATTTGGTCCATATCCCTCCAAACCTGTCCTATCCATTCTCATAAACAGCAATTTATACTGAGTCAGTTGTTGATTTTAAATCTAAAGCGAATGGACCTTTTTTTAACCAAGATAGACACAAAAAGCTGGGATAACTCAACGGGACAGGCAGCATCTCTGGAGAGAAGGAATGGGTGACACCAAGTGTATCCCCTTCCTTCAGACACCAAGTATTTTAATGGGGCAAAGAGGTAGACCCAAAACTGGTGCTATTTCAGTGACAAGTAGAACAGACAGGCGGACTAAATTCCTTTACAGACGCACTCTTACTGCTGTATTCCTAAATTGTGCTTGTAACATAGAGTGTTAAGCCCCCGTCCCACTCAGGAGACCTAAACAGCAACCTCTGGTGACCTTGTCTGCCACCCAAAAAAAAATCAAGATCGAGGTGACCTGCAACCTCCTACCACCTCCCACGCATATGTTGAAAACCTTCCTCGACTATGAAGAAAACTTTCTTCAACCTACAACGACCTGGTGGTGAGTCTCTGGAACTCTCTGCCACAGAGGGTAGTTGAGTCCAGTTCATTGGCTATATTTAAGAGTGAGTTGGATGTGGCCCTTGTGGCTAAGGGGATCAGAGGGTGGAGAGAAGGCAGGTACGGGATACTGAGTTGGATGATCAGCCATGATCATATTGAATGGCGGTGCAGGCTCGAAGGGCTGAATGGCATACTCCTGCACCTAATTTCTATGTTTCTATGTTACTTCAACCTACAACGACCTTCTTCGACTATGTTGAAACCTGGCTTTGACCATGCACATTTTGCTTGAGGATGGTCTCTGTTAAATTGGTCAGCAATTGAACAACACCCCCTTCGACCTCAAACAACCAAACTGAAAACCAACAAGGACCAGCGTTGACTGGTTAAAGCTCAAATGATCACAGGATAAAATGATGTCCTGAATGCATTTTTTTTCTTACAATAAAAGCATTCCAGGTTTTAAAAAAAATCATTCTGAACCATGCGAGCAGGGAAGGAACTAGTTAGGTGGATGTAACAAAAAGTACATCTACTGCTGTCAGCCCTTTTGTTTCATCAGCCTTTCAAGAACGGCAGAAGGGAAAACACAAGAGTGAAGAGGAAGCACAAGAAGAGGTGTCAGTGGGTGAAGCCCCTCTTGCAAAGAAATTTGAGGCTTGGACAGTATGATAACCTGATGAATGTGCTGCAAAATGAGGATTTGTCTGCATTTAAAAACTTTACACTTTTGCTGTCTTCAAATGTGGCAGTGAAGGATGGGGTGGTGGTGGGACATTGACGACCTCCCTGTTCTCCTCTTCCAGGGGTCTCTCATGCAGGGCTATCAACTCCTGTGGCATGTCCTCCTGCCACTCCTCCTCCTGGGTGTGCAACACATGCATGGCAGGATTTTTGGAGGATTGTGCCCTACCCCTGCGAGTCTGCCTTTTGGGAGCCATCACTTGTTCAAGTTTCCTCTGCTAAAATAACTCTCCAACTATGATTGAGCACGCCCAGGAGTGACAGAGGTCACATGCTTATGTTTACATTGACCTTTTTTTTTCAACCAATTTTTTTGTCACCCCGGAGGTCTTACCTTCGACTACCTTCGACCTCCCGTGACTACCTTTGACTAGCATCGCAACTGGCTTCCACTAGACCTGCGACAAAGAAAATATCGGCAACCTAGATGACAGCAACCTATTTTTAGTCGAGGCCGGTTTTAATCATGATGCAAAAATAGCAGCAACCTAGATGAAGCCTCGACCACGAGGAAACCACTTTCGAATATTCGGGAGACCAAAACCTCCGGTGACCTCATGGAAACCTTGGGGGGGGGGGGGGGGGGGTTGGCAAGGTCACCAGAGGTTGCTGTTTAGGTCTCCTAAGTGGGACAGGGGCTTTATGGAGCAATCTGTAACAAATTTGCACAGCGTGACACAATGCTACATCATCAGAGGTCCCCAGTTTAATCTTGATCCATGGTTCTGTCTGAGTGGAGTTTTCACCTTCTCCCTGCACTCTGGTTTCAGTCACATTCTTGATGGTTTACATTATTAGAGATGCAGCGTGGAAACAGGCCCTGCGGCCCATCGAATCCGCACCGACCAGCGATCCCCGCACATTAACACTATCCTACACACACACACTAGGGACAATTTACACATGCACCAAGCCAATTAACCTACATACCTGTATGTCTTTGGAGTGTGGGACGAAACCGAAGATCTCGGAGAAAACCCACGCGGCTACGCGGAGAACATAAAAACTCCGTACAGACAGCACCCGTAGTCGGGATCGAACTCGGGTCTGTAAGGCAGTAATTCCACCACTGCGCCACCGTGGCAGCCTGTGAAATTGAACTGTGTTTCCTCTGATGTAGGCAGGTAACAGGAGAATGGAGGGAGGAGTTCATGTGGATGTAAGAGGAAAATTGGTATTAGTTTAGGCAGGTATTTGATGGTTGGCACAGACATGGTGGATGATTGATGTTGACAAGGGCATTGTGAATGTTTCATATATGGCATGGACATGGTAAATGTTTGACGGTTGGCTCAGACACGCTGGGTAGCTAACAAATGGCACAGACAAGGCAGGTGATTTATGGTTGGCACAGGCATGGTGGGTGATGGATGGTTGGCACAGGCCTAGGCACAGTGGGATGGTTGTTTCCATGCTTTATGTCACAATATAATTGTCCACTGGAGTCAATAAAGGTTCTAAAGAACCCTTATAAAGAATAAGGGGTAGGCCATTTAGAACGGAGATGAGGAAGAGAGTTGTGAATCTGTGGAATTCTGCCTTAGAAGGCAGTGGAGGCTGATTCCCTGGATGCTTTCAAGATAGAGTTAGATAGACCTCTTAAAGATAGCGGAGTCAAGGGATATGGGGAGAAGGCAGGAACTGGGTACTCATTATGGATGATCAGCCATGATCACAGTGAATAGCGGCGCTGGCTTGAAGGGCTAAATTACCTACTCCTGCATCTGTTGCCTATTGTCAATTGTTCTGACCCTGAAACATCATCTATCTATTTCCTTTCAAAGATACTGCCTAACCTGCTGAGTTCCTCCAGCAGATTGTTTTTGGATCACGATTCCAGCATCTGTAGTTACTTGTGTCTCCATATATAATTTATCACTTTGGAACTATTTCCCTCACCCAATAGCGGTCCAAATCAGTCATTGAGATGCCGATTTTAAAAATAACTGCAAAAATATAGTACTGCAGAATGTTGCCTTAATTCTTGAAATTCTTGAGATACAAGGAACTGTGAACGCTAGTTTTCAATAATTACTCCTGCACTTTGTTTAAAAAAAATCCTAATTCTTGATCATTTTTGTAAACTATTATTGGAATATTTTAAAAAACATCGTTTCGCATAATTACTGAGCTGACCATCTATACCCATGTTCAGCTCAGTCACTGTTCCGACCTTAAATCTAGGCACAGCTTTTTTCCGCACTGCCATCAGACTACTGAACTAATCAGTATGGAAAAAGGGTCTTGACCTGAAACATCACCTATGAACATATTCCATGTTATGTTTATCATTTAACCCTTTCTAATCAATTTTTACAAAAATGATCAATAGTCAACCAGAAACTTAAGAAATTAGTAATACAAATTGTTTGCTGAAATGGCATTAAATGATAATTTTCCAACACATTTGTCACAGAAGCTTGACATTAGTTCTCTGAAGACAATATGAATTTGAATTCTAAAATGCTACATAAATGGAACAGGGACTTGTCATTATGAAGGTGACAAAAGGTGTAGAAGTGTGAAAACGCACACCTCCAGATTCAGGGACAGTTTCTTCCCAGCTGTTATCAGGCAACTGAATCATCCTACCACAACTAGAGAGCGTTACTGAACAACTATCAACCTCATTGCTGATCCTCCGACTATCCTTGAACGGACTTTGCCGGCATTACCTTGCACTGAACTTTATCCCAATATCTGTAAATGGATCAATTGTAATCATGTATTGTCTTTCTGCTGACTGGATAGCACGCAACAAAAGCTTTTCACTGTACCTCGGTACACGTTTTGGGGATCATGACAGAAGCCTCCTCGCGGAGATCCCTGGAAGCGGTGACGCGATGCACTCTGTGACGCATCGGGCGACAATTCTGTCAACATGTTAGATGACGACAGAAGCCAACAACAAGCTACATCGTCTGACACACTAGCGAACGAACACACAGTACCCGTGACAATAAACTAAACTGGACAAAGCAGCTTCATGTTGTTATAAGTTTTAAACAATGAAAGTTGTTGGTACTATAGCATCAGCTAAGTAGAAAGATTGATGATAGTTAGTAATTCAGTTGTCCCTTAAAAAAAAATCCTTTGTGAAGAATTATATAAATACTTTTCCATGTGAAGTTCCATCAATAAATCTTTACCACCAGGACAGAACCACCACCTGCAGATTTCCCTCCAATTTGCATTCCATCCTGATTTACAAATACTTTGCTGTTCCTTCACTGTTACTGGGTCAGAATCCTGAAACTCCCTCCGTTCCCTGCAGCTACCTTCAGCAGTAGGATCGTGGCAGTTCAGGTCTGAGGAAGGGTCCTGAAATGCCGCCCATTCCTTCTCTCCAGAAATGCTGCCTGTTCCGCTGGCTTACTCCAGCTTTTTGTGTCTATCTTTGGTTTAAACCAGCATCTGCAGTTCCTTCCTACACAGTTCAGCTATTGCAAATACACAGATTGGGATTATTTTAACACAACCAATCTATTGGACATCCAGATTAACAAGTACTTTACAGTCCATTTTTACAGTGCATTGAATTAAAATTGAGCTGAGTGTAAATTGGAATGGGATTTGTATTATTTTTATGAGCAGGTTAGGTTCAAGTCAAACCATTTTTAATATACTTGCAGTACATCAAATATGCCAAGAAATGTTACACCATCTATTCTCACACTTATTAATTTCATATAATTATTAGTTATACTTTTTCATCAGATTTCCTTACGTGAGTATTCTCTCCAAATCAGCTGTAAATTGCAAATGATAATTTGAGATTCATTATCTAAACTATATTGTCAGTTGCATATAACGTTTGAAGAAGGAACAATTTATCAAACTAAAATTAGTTTATCAAACTAAAAATCATCAACATCAGATTATAGGATGTCAGAATAATAATGTTGGAATAATAAGATGGAGCTAATTAGCATTCAATTGAAGGAATAATATGTGCAAAGACTGTCATGTAATTTAAAAAATGTGTCTTTTGATCCATATTCAATGTCCTAGATATAAATGACAGTGTTACGAATTGACATAAAATGTCTGCATATGATGTGACTATGGTGCAGGAGGTCCGTATAAAAGACTGATCAGTTCATTCAATCCTCTTCGTGTCACTATCACACTTAAGGCCTCCGTGAGGGAGCACTCTACTGCCAGCCAATGACCTACATCAGAGCGCACACATCCATCTCTTCGCTACTGCTCTTCACCACATTATCACCGGATGATTCCGTTGATACTTCCTACCTCTGCACAGTGTGAGGATGTTTTGGGAAATGCTTCTCCTATCATTCAGCACACATGACCAAGCCATTTCCACTCCTTCCACTTCACGGTTTGGTCTGTTAGATTTTAAGTTCATAGAGGATGAAGCCTCCACAGATGTTATATCAACAGCTGTTATGGAAGGGCCCTGGCTTTTGAGCAATTCTTGTAGTTACTTTCCAGCACTCAAAGGTCAAAGGTCAAAGGTACTTATTGGTCACATACACCAATTGGTGCAGTGAAATGTTTCTTGCCAATGCAGCACATAAAAAAGAATACAGACATAACAATAATAAAGAGATTTTAAACACAAAAACATTCCCCCACAATGGTTCCAATTATGAGGGAAGGCACAATGTCCAGTCCCCATCCATGTCCTCCCATAGTCAGGCCTATTGAGGCCTCTGCAGTCGCCTTCACAGAGGCACGATGTTCCAGGCCATTCTCGCCGGGTGGTGGTGCCCCGGCGTCGGGAGAATCCTCTCAGCGGCTTGGGACACCTGGAACGGCCGCTTCCTTACCGGAGTCCACTGCTTCTGAAGCCAAAAAGGCCACGCTGAATGGACCTCGCCCAACTGGCTCCCGATGTTGAAGTCAGCGCCGCCGCCCGCAGCTGGCCGCTCCATAGACCCGCTGTTCCGCGATGTTTGTCTCGGCGGTTTCAGCTCACCGGAGTTCCAGCGAGCACCGCCCGCTCCGCCCCGCGATGGCGCTCCAGCACTGCGCCGCTGCCGAAGCCGAGGTTCTGGGCGGTCTCCTCAAGAAACGCCGCTCCAGGCCCGCTGGTAGGCCGTGAGGATGGGTCGAAGATGCAGCCCGGAGAAAAGCTGCCTCTCCGACCAGGTAGGGACCAGGAAAAGTAGTTTCCCCCTTCCCCCACCCCCCCCCCATCCCCCACATAAAAAAGAATAGACTCCAAACAAAATACTTTAACTCACTACTAACTAACAGGACAGAACCACCACTCACTCACTAACCTTCCACGACATTCCGTCACCTCCCAACATCCATGGCCTCTCCTGAGACTGTGAGCTCCCGATGTAAAGACCGCATTTCGCGTTTGGAGCAATCCCAGGCAAAGGATCAACTCCGATGTAAGTCCACGCCCCGAGTTGGGGCCGAAGGTCAGATGAGGAGGCCTGCAGCTCCATCGATGGTAGACCGCAGAGCGAACAGAGCTGCGATCCGAAAATGAATTGCATCTCCGGCAAGGTTAAAAAACTGAAAAAAAGTTTCCCCCTCCCCCCACATAAAACAAACTGGAGAACATTTACACGAACTTGAACACACACTAAAAATTGTTAAAAAGATGAAAAAACAAACAGACTGTTAGTGGGGCTGCCAATCATACGGCGCCCCTGGTGGTAACTGCATCCAGTTTGCCAACAAGCCTCACTCAGATCCCTTTTGCCTTAACTTTCTGGACCAGACTCATGTGCAGCACCTTGTTAAAAATCTTACTGAAGTCCACATAAAAGATGTCTACTGCTCTGCCTTCATTGATTTTGTTAGATACCACAAAAACATGAACAAATTTGTGAGACACGATCTCCCCTCCAAACATTCTTGCTGATGCCTAATCACTCCCTGACCTACCGAGTGAATTTAAATCCTGTCCCACAGAATCTTCTCAATAACCTTCCTATTACTGATGTAAGGCTCACTAGCCAAAGTTTCCTGCTTTGTCCCATATGCTCTTTTCAAACAAGGGGAAAACATTAGTTCTCTGCCAGTTTTCTGGTCCCTTGCCTGTTGCTAACGGAGTTCTGTCTGTGAGAGCCGCTGCAATCTCCTTCCTTGCTTTCTCTAGCATACTGGGATAGATTCCATTAGGGTCTGAGGTTTATCCAACTTCATGTACTCCTAGGAGTTGGAAGAAATGTATACGTTAAAATTCTTACATTAATGTTGGTACAGAAAGAATGGACAGGTAAGTTATAAGATATCTTGGGGTTCTGTCAAATCCTAAAATATGGTCATAAAGTGCCGGAGTAATTCAGCTGGTCAGGCAACATCTCAGGAAGACTTGGAAGGGTGACATTTTTTTTTCGGGACCCATCTTCAGGATGGAAGCAGTTCTTCAGTTTGAACAAGGTCCCGACCCATGATGTCACCTATCCATATTCTACTGATATGTTGCCTGACTTGCTGAGTTACTCTGGCACTTTGTGTCTTTTTTTGTAAATCAGCATCTGCCTCTAAAATATGTGTCTCTTGTGTCTCTAAAATGTGATCATGCTCCATCTTGTAAGTATTCTCTGACATTGAAATGCTTGGCATTTATAATCTTTGCTTATAGTGATATGATGTTGTATCTCTCAGACTACTAGTGAATCTCGGTTCACATTAGTGAGGCATATGTTTTATGTTTTACAGTAATTATCTCCATTTCCACCTGATCTCAAGGAGTGGCTGTCCTCTATTCTTAAAACTGGTTCTGCAGAAACAGATTTCTCATTTTTGGAAGTTTTCCATCAAAAGCTCTAAACTTTTTATAATTATGTTCAAGTTTTCATACTGTTGTTAAAACAGGGAAGATTCTCCAGCATCACTCACATACACGTGTCCAGTATGCAAGGAAACATTGCTTGGCTGAAAAAATATGCTTTTTTGATCTTTATCCTCCAACAGATTTCCTTTATCTCTCTTTCCATACGGCCCCTACATTTTCATATTTTATCAACATAATGAGATCCATTTGGAAAGATGAATGAGGGAAAGCAACATAAAATAAATCAAACAATGTTAAAGGTGTTGCAATAACATTGGGTGTAAGCACATACATCTTTTAAAGTTCATAAGATTGTTGGAATATGGTCATTGGTATATTTGCTCTGCCTCTAGAGGCACCAAATGTGGTGAATAAACAGTTGCTTTATTCAGTGAGATAATAGGTTTGGAAATACAGTTTGGTGGTCCTCTAACAGAATAATGTCATTGCTGCTGCAGCTGAGCGAGTGTGTTGGCTCGAGCTCTGCTACCTGTTGACTCGGTTGATCTCAAGGTGAGATATGCTTATGTAGCAGGACACTCCCCTTAACCCATGACGTCACATGACAGCCCTCGTAACCACTGACGAGGGTTCGACCATAAGTGGTATGTCTATCAGCTGACGCCACATGCCTTTCAATAATTGGGATGTTCATGTACTCAGTATTCACAACATTAATTTTGGGTGCCTGTGTTCCCTGTCCTCTGAAGTTTTTGAATATTCATGTGAGTTCCTTTGTCACAACAAAGGTATTTGAACATTCAGAGGTATCTTTCTTGACCCGAAACATCACCCATTCCTTCTCTCCAGAGATGCTGCCTGTCCCACTGAGTTACTCCAGCTTTTTGTGTCTATCTTCGGTTTAAACCAGCATCTGCAGTTCCTCCTTACACATATCTTGTCAGTTACAGTTGCTCCTATTGCAAATATGTAATTCAATGGAACCATTTGTCGAACGCAAAATATTGAAGTAAACAACATCATTGCAGCTATTAGAATTGTATTGAATCATCCGCTCTTAGCTTTGTTCTCAAGATTATAAAATCTTGATATACTTTGTTGTGGAGGCTCTGCTGAGGGGGTCTCCAAGAGAATGCCATCTTCTTGATGAATGCTTTCGTGTCCTTGATAAATGCTTTCATGTCCTTGATGGAGAAATACTTTTTATACCTTCCAGCTTCAGTATCTCCGGAGACTCAATTAACAGTCACAACAGAACACTAATTCATGATCCAACTGTCCAGAAATCCTAATAGTTCAGCAACTAGCTCACCATAATCCCTATCAACACACCAGGGCCTTGGAATCCAAGCTCTCATCTGGCTCTCCAGGGCTCTGCTTCCCGCTTTCCCTTGTGACTCCCCGTGGCCCCAGATCCTGTGCTCTCTTCCTATTCACTACAGCCCTGATTCTCAAGCTCCCTTCCAACCTCCAGTGCCCCTGCTCCCATTCATCTCAACAGGGTCCATCTCAACTTATCAAGATTCTCTTTCCCACACTCCCTTTACACTTAAGATAGACACAAAATGCTGGAGTAACTCAGCGGGTCAGATAGTATCTCTGGAGAGAAGGAATAGATGTCGAGACCCTTCCTCAGACTGAGAGTCAGGAGAAAGGAAATCGAGAGATATAGATGGTGATATAGAGAGATATAGAACAAATGAATGAAAGATATGCAAAATAGTAACGATGCTAAAGGAAACAGGCTGTGAGCTAGGTTGAAAATGCGTTACAGACAATGAGTCTCAACAAGACGACTTTGAAGCTAGTACGACTTGGGTTGTGGAGGCATGGAGAGAGGGAGGATGCAAGGTTACTTGGAGTTAGATCAATATTCAATATTCATAGCTCTGGGTTAAAAGCTACCCATGCAAAATATGAGGTGCTCTCCTCCAATTTGTGTTTGACCTCATTCTGACAGTGGAGGAAGCCCAGGACAGAAAGGTCAGTGTGGGAATGGGAAGAAGAGTTAAAGTGTTTGGCAACCGCGAGATCAGGTAGGTCCAGGCGGACTGAGCGAAGGTTCTCAGCGAAACCATCGGCAAGTCTACCTTTGGTCTCGCCGATGTATAAGAGTCCACACCTTGAACAACAGATACAGTAGATGAGGTTGGAGGAGGTGCAAGTGAACCTCTGCCTAACCTGAAAGGACTGTCTGGGTCCCTGGACAGAGTCGAGGGAGGAGGGAATGGATTCACTGGGAAACTTATTATAATGCTGTATTATATCTACAAAAATTGAAATAAAAATGCAATGTGTTATTAATAGAAATGATATTCAATAGTGTGGAAAATCTGCCAGTACAACATCATCAATTCACAGAGCATACCAAATTATTAGTATAGTTAGAGCTGTGGAGAATAACAATGTTAAATGTTATTCTTCCTCCTTGCATTCAATTTTGTAGATAAGATCAAGAGTCACCAAAATACCACTAACATTAACTCTACAATGCCAATTCTTCAGTTGGGAACTCAAAGTAGATAGTTCACAAAGACTGTTCCTAGGAAATAATTGAATGTACAACAGAATAAAAAAAAATAAGGGGGGCACAGTGGTGCAGCTGCAGAGTTGCTGCCTTACAGCGCCAGACACCCGAGTTCAATCCTGACCTCGGGTGCAACTGTTCGAAATTTGTACGTTCTCAATGTGAACACGTGGGTTTTCTCCGGGTGCTCCAGTTTCCTCCCACACTCCAAAGATGTACAGGTTTGTAAGTTAATCTGCTTCGGTAAAAATTGTAAATTGTGTAGAATAGTGCTCGTGGACAGGGTGATCGCTGGTTGACTTGGTGGGCCGATGGGCCTGTTTCCGCACTGCATCTCTGAATTCCAAAGTCTAAATCGACTTACTAATCTTATGAGATAAATAATGGCTTGAACTACACACTGTTTCAATCGTTTGAATGATGTATATAAACTTAAAGAATTCCACTCCGCAAATGGAAATGCTAAAAGTGATGTTTAATGCTAATTTGCATTTCTATCCCCAAATCTATACCAAATCCAATATAAATTGTGCAATAATAGCTAAGGAAAACTACAATGTGCTCTGGAATGATAGGAAATATTTTCTTGCTTTGCTGCATGTAAGAAAAGTATGATTCTTTTCCTAAGAACCTTCAGTTTCTGCCCAAATTCATTGCAGTAGAACTGGGTTTCTAAACTTGAAAAGCTAATAATCATTCAAGGTTGACTATCAACAAGCCTATTGACTATACTGCATCCTTTAATTGTAATTATAATTAATTTAGTGTAATTGTAATTAATTTATTAGCCAAGTATGTAAAACATACAAGGAATTTGAAAGTCATACCTTTAGAGAGCAAAAACAATTAAACATCCATGGTCAGATTAACAGGGGTATTCATTGTGACATCAACGTGACTGCAACCCTCCAACTCCAGGTGCTTCCAGTGGCCTTGTTCAAGGGTTGAAGTTTAAAGCCACAATTCAGCAAGAAGTTCATTAACTGCTTTGTTCTGTACTGAAGACATTTTCTTTGCGTTCATTATATTGGAAGGCCCTCCAGAAATCCTCACAGTTATTCCTTTCCATTAGAGTGCCACTTAAGAGTTTACATAAAGGAAATTTAACATCAGTGCATAAAAGATAAGGATGAGAACGCATTAAATACACGGAAGTACATGCACACAGTGCTAAAATTCCCCAAGGCACTGGGTAATGTAGGATTAATCAGTCATGTGTGGGAGGATGCACTGTTTCATGTGATGCCTTATGACAGCAAAATCCTTTCATACACATGGCCCAAGGATACATCTGCATACTTAGTGCATGTATATTGCTATCCCCCACCAGCTCTGCAGCAGTGAGCTTAATGGATGAAGTGCTGATTTGCTGATGCCTTTATTAGCTAGTTTATTCACCCCTCAGTAGCAATGCTGCACCATGTAACTAGCAAGATATTGTGATTATTGTGCAAACTCAACTTGGATGATGTCACAGGGGTGACATTTAGTTTCAGCAAATTCAAAATGTCACTTGCAACTGGGCACTATTCTCTACTAAAGTGTAATCAGCCACAGTTAGAGTATAACTCATGTCTCCTAGCCAGGGATCCATTAATTACTTCAGTGTGTGCATTGGGAGCACTGAATATAAAACAAGCCTTAACTTCAATAATTAACTGCTAACACTCAAATACCAGCTGCTCAGAAAGCTGCAGCTTTTTCTTTTGATTTGCATTGGATATAATTTGTAGAGTCTTGCACTACATCCCGCTAAATGTCGCCGCCCTTTTCTGTTGGTATTGCTAACACGAGATGGTACCAGCGACAGACGGCAGAGAGGCTGTTCAGCTGCTGGGAACAATGGCTCATACTTCATTATTTCATGGCTCCCTTAATTATGAAAAGCATAAACTTACTCTCTCCACTTTACATTTCTCCAAAAATGGATGACGCTAATTTTACATTATGAGGCACATCCTGAACAGAATTAGTCTTAATGTGTTTCCAGTAATGACAATAAATCTAACGATTGCCTGTTGCAAAAAGTATCCGTTCACAGTACTTTCCAAAGACTGCATATTGTTAATGATCCAAGAATGTGGTCAAATAAAGACATATAACTCAAAGGCAACTTCATCACTTACATGGAGCATCGGTCTGTGTTCCCAAAGCAAGACTCTTACTGCAGTTAGGCTTTTTGTTCTTGCTTCATTATCTAAAAAGCCTATTTTTCTTTCTTCATGTAATGTGCCCAGCAATCCTCAAGTGGAAGCATACTCAGGGTAATATCTGGAAAGCTTATGCATTGAATTCCCTTTATATTTAAGTATTTCTGCACTCATACATTTGATTAGAATTTTCCAGTTGCAATTTAGTTAATGAGAGTAAATTCTTAATGCCTGAGCTACAGAAATACCTTGCTATTGAACTACATGTTTTGCTAATCGATTTGAACAAGAAATTTAAGTTATGCATCCCATTTTTAATTAAAATGCTGAGTGATTTCGTTTTTGCAATTTTTCATTAGGGATGGATGGGAAAGACAATTCAGCGCATAGAATCGTAGAAAATAGGTGCAGGAGTAGGCTATTCGGCCCTTCAAGCCTGCACCGCCATTCAATATGATCATGGCTGATCATCCAACTCAGCATCCTGTACCTGCCTTCTCTCCATACCCCTGATCCCTTTAGCTACAAGGGCCACATCTAACTCCCTCTTAAATATAGCCAATGAACTGGCCTCAACTACCTTCTGTGGCAGAGAATTCCACAGACTCACCGCTCTCTATGTGAAAATGATCTTCTCATCTCGGTCCTAAAAGACTTCCCCCTTATCCTTAAACTGTGACCCCTTGTTCTGTAGTTCCCCAACATCGGGAACAATCTTCCTGCATCTAGCCTGTCCAACCCCTTAAGAATTTTGTAAGTCTCTATAAGATCCCCCCTCAATCTCCTAAATTCCAGCGAGTACAAGCCAAGTCTATCCTGTCTTTCTTCATATGGAAGTCCTGCCATTCCAGGAATCAGTCTGGTAAACCTTCTCTGTACTCCCTCTATGGCAAGAATGTCTTTCCTCAGATTAGGAGAACAAAACTGTACACAATACTCCAGGTGTGGCCTCACCAAGACCCTGTACAACTGCAGTATAACCTCCCTGATCTTGTACTCAAATCTTTTTGCTATGAATGCCAACATACCATTTGCTCTCTTCACTGCCTGCTGCACCTGCATGCCTACTTTCAATGACTGGTGTACCATGACACCCAGGTCTCGTGGCATCTCCCCTTTTCCGAATCAGCCACCGTTCAGATAATAGTCTACCCTCCTGTTTTTGCCGCCAAAGTGGATAACCTCACATTTATCCACATTATACTGCATCGGCCATGCATTTGCCCACTCACCCAACCTATCAAGTCACCTTGTAGCCTCCTAGCATTCTCCTCACAGCTAACACTGCCCCCCAGCAACATCCAGGGATATTCAATATTCAGGATGGATAGACAAAAAGGACAAGGAGGTGGAGTAGCATTGCTGGTTCGAGAGTAGGTTAACACATTAGAAAGGAAGGACATTAGCTCGCCACGCACAACAAGACTGCTAACTAACCCTTCCTCAATACTCAGTACCCAGTCTAGAATAGCCTGCTCTCTCGTTGGTTCCTCTACATGTTGGTTTAGAAAACTATCCCGCATACATTCCAAGAAATCCTCTTCCTCAGCACCCCTGCCAATTTGATTCACCCAATCTATATGTAGATTGGTCACCCATTATAACTGTTTTACCCTTGTTGCACGCATTTCTAATTTCATGTTTGATGCCATCCCCAACTCCACTACTACCATTTGGTGGCCTGTACACAACTCCCACTAGCGTTTTCTGCCCCTTAGTGTTTCGCAGCTCTACCCATATCAATTCCACATCCTCCAAGCTAATGTCCTTCCTTTCTAATGTGTTAACCTACTCTCGAACCAGCAATGCTACTCCACCTCCTTGTCCTTTTTGTCTATCCATCCTGAATATTGAATATCCCTGGATGTTCAGCTCCCAGCCTTGGTCACCCTGGAGCCATGTCTCCGTGATCCCAACTATATCATATTCATTAATACCTATCTGCACATTCAACTCATCCACCTTATTAAGAATGCTCCTTGCATTGAGACACAAAGCCTTCAGGCATGTTTTTACCACACTCTTACCCGTTATACAATTATGTTGAAAAGTGGCCCTTTTTGATTTTTGCCCTGGATTTTTTTGCCTGCCACTTTTACTTTTCACCTTGCTACCTATTGCTTCTACCCTCATTTTACATCCCTCTGTCTCTCTGCTCATGCTCCCATCCCCCTGCCACATTAGTTTAAATCCTCCCTGACAGCACTAGCAAACACTCCCCCAAGGACATTGGTTCCCTTCAAGCCCAGGTGCAGACCGTCCTGTTTGTACTGGTCCCACCTCCCCCAGAACTGGTTCCAATGCCCGAGAAATTTGAATCCCTCCCCCTTGCACCATTTTGTAAGCTACGTATTAATCTGCAATATCCTCCTATTTCTACTCTGACTAGCACGTGGCACTGGTAGGAGTCCAGAGATTATTACCTTTGAGGTCCTACTTTTAAGTTTATCTCCTAGCTCCCTAAATTTGCCTTGTAGGACCTCATCCCGTTTTTTACCTATATCGTTGGTGCCAATGTGCACCACATATTCACCTATTCACATAAAGATCCCCTTAATCCCGCGGGGCTTGTTTTCTTTCAGAGGCCCACAGGAGCCGTTGGAAGAGGAGGAGGGGGAGGAGCGACACCCGACCGGTAAGCTTCAAAATCTAGCGCGGGGCTTGTTTTCTTTCAGAGGCCCACAGGAGCCGTTGGAAGAGGAGGAGGGGGAGGAGCGACACCCGACCGGTAAGCTTCAAAATCTAGCGCGGGGCTTGTTTTTTTTCAGAGGCCCACAGGAGCCGTTGGAAGAGGAGGAGGGGGAGGAGCGACACCCGACAGGTAAGCTTCAAAATCTAGCGCGGGGCTTGTTTTCTTTCAGAGGCCCACAGGAGCCGTTGGAAGAGGAGGAGGGGGAGGAGCGACACCCGACCGGTAAGCTTCAAAATCTAGCGCGGGGCTTGTTTTTTTTTTCAGAGGCCCACAGGAGCCGTTGGAAGAGGAGGAGGGGGAGGAGCGACACCCGACCGGTAAGCTTCAAAATCTAGCGCGGGGCTTGTTTTTTTTTTTTCAGAGGCCCACAGGAGCCGTTGGAAGAGGAGGAGGGGGAGGAGCGACACCCGACCGGTAAGCTTCAAAATCTAGCGCGGGGCTTGTTTTTACCCAAATCCATAACATTCCATTTGGAGAAGTGGGTTTTTTTTTGAGGAAGCCGCTGATTGGTGGGAAGTGGACCAGGGTAAGCAGCTGATTGGCAGTCAGATCCCAGCAGTTTGTTGTGTACTTTGTATTGTGTTGCTGTTGTATCCTGTGTAGGGGGGGCAGTATGAAGGCCAGGGCAGTGTACTGTTCTGGATGTCAAATGTGGGAGGTCAGGGAATCTGATAGCCCTCCAGACGTCCACATCTGCGCCAGGTGTGTTGAGATGGGGCTCCTAAAGGACTGTGTTAGGAACCTGGAGCAGCAGCTCGATGACCTCTGTCTCCTCAGGGAGAGTGAGGAGGTAATAGAGAGGAGCTACAGGGAGGTAGTCACTCCCAAACCACAGGAGGCAGACAAGTGGGTCACGGTTAGGAAGGGCAAGGGGCAGAGGCAGGGGCTAGAGAGTACCCCTGTGACCGTACACCTGGAAAATAGGTACTCGGGTTTGAGTACGATTGGAGGGGACAGCCTAGCTGGGGGCAACAACAGCGGCCGGGCCTCCAGGCACAGAGACCGGCCCTGATGCTCAGAAGGGTAGCAAAAAGAGGAGGGCAATTGTAATAGGGGACTCTATAGTTAGGGGGTCGGATAGGCGATTCTGTAGACGCAGTCGGGAGACCCGGATGGTAGTTTGCCTCCCTGGTGCCAGGGTCTCGCATGTGTCAGACCGTGTACAAAAGATTCTGATAAGGGAGGGAGAGGAGCCTGATGTTGTGGTACACATAGGTACCAATGACATAGGCAGAAAAAGTGACGAGGTCCTGAAGGGAGAATTTAGGGAGTTGGGGGGAAAGTTAAGGAGAAGGACCAAAAGGGTAACGATTTCAGGATTACTGCCTGTGCCGCGTGACAGTGGGAGTAGGAATGAAATGAGGTGGAGGATAAATGCGTGGCTGAGGGACTGGTGCAGTGGGCAGGGATTCAAGTTTCTTGATCACTGGGACCTCTTTTGGGGAAGGCATGATCTGTACACAAAGGACGGGTTGCACTTGAGCCCAAGGGGAACCAATATCCTGGCAGGGAGATTTGCAAAGGCTACTGGGGAGACTTTAAACTAGAAAGGCTGGGGGGAGGGACTCGGGTAGAGGGGGCTAGGGGTCAGGGTGTGGGGCAAGAGGCAGAGAAGGGAAGCACTCAGATCCAAAATGTAGGCGAGAAAGATGAAAAAGATAATAGACCGAAAATAATGGATGGTGGGTTTCTAAAATGTGTATATTTTAATGCTAGGAGCATTGTAAGTAAGGTGGACGAACTTAGAGCCTGGATTGACACCTGGAAATATGATGTTGTGGCAATCAGTGAAACATGGTTGCAGGAGGGCTGTGATTGGAAACTAAATATTCCAGGATTTTGTTGCTTCAGGTGTGATAGAATTGGAGGGACCAGAGGGGGAGGTGTTGCATTGCTTGTCAGAGAAGATATTACAGCAGTGCTTTGGCAGGATAGATTAGAGGGCTCGTCTAGGGAGGCTATTTGGGTGGAACTGAGAAGTGGGAACGGTTGTAGCAACACTTTTAGGGGTGTATTATAGACCGCCAAATGAGGAGCGTGAATTGGAAGAGCAAATATGTAAGGAGTTAGCAGATATTAGTGGTAAGCACAAGGTAGTGATTGTGGGAGATTTCAATTTTCCAAAAATAGACTGGGAAACACATTCTGTAAATGGGCTGGATGGTTTGGAGTTTGTAAAATGTGTGCAGGATAGTTTTTTGCAGCAGTACATAGAGGTATCGACCAGAGAAGGGGCAGTGCTGGACCTCCTGTTAGGAAATGAGGCAGGTCAGGTGACGGAGGTATGCGTTGGTGAGCACTTCGGGACCAGTGATCACAATACCATTAGTTTCAATATAATTATGGAGAGAGTCAGAACTGGACCTAGGGTAGAGATTTTTGATTGGAGAAAGGCTAACTTTGAGGGAATGCGTAAGGATTTTAAAGGAGTGAATTGGGACACTTTGTTTCATGGGAAGGATGTAGAAGAGAAATGGAGGACATTTAAAGGGGAAATTGTAAGAGTACAGAATCTTTATGTCCCTGTTAGGTTGAAAGGAAATAGTAAAAATTGGAAAGAGCCATGGTTTTCAAGGGAAATTGGACACGTTTCGAAAAAAGAGAGATATCTACAATAATTATAGGAGGCATGGAGTAAATGAGGTGCTAGAGGAGTATAAAGAATGTAAAAAGAATCTTAAGAAAGAAATTAGGAAGGCTAAAAGAAGATATGAGGTTGCTTTGGCAAGAAAGGTGAAAGTAAACCCAAAGGGTTTCTACAGCTATATTAATAGCAAAAGGATAACGAGGGATAAAATTGGACCATTAGAGAACCAGAATGGACAGCTATCTGCAGAGCCAAAAGAGATGGGGGAGATATTGAACAATTTATTTTCTTCGGTATTCACCAAGGAGAAGGATATTGAACTCGGTGAGTTAAGGGGAAAGAGTAGCTATGGAAACTATGAGATTCAAAGAGGAGGAAGTACTGACACTTTTGAAAAATATAAAAGTGGATAAGTCTCCAGGTCCTGACAGGATATTCCCTAGGACATTGAGGGAAGTTAGTGTAGAAATAGCAGGAGCTATGACAGAAATATTTCAAATGTCATTACAAACGGGAATAGTGCCGGAGGATTGGCGTACTGCGCATGTTGTTCCATTGTTTAAAAAGGGTTCAAAGAATAAACCTAGCAATTATAGACCTATTAGTTTGACGTCAGTGGTGGGCAAATTAATGGAAAGGATACTTAGAGATAATATATATAAGCATCTGGATAAACAGGGTCTGATCAGGAACAGTCAACATGGATTTGTGCCGGGAAGGTCATGTTTGACAAACCTTCTTGAATTTTTTGAAGCGGTAACTAGGGAAATTGATGAGGGTAAAGCAGTGGATGTTGTCTATATGGATTTTAGTAAGGCCTTTGACAAGGTTCCCCATGGAAGGTTGGTTAAGAAGGTTCAATCTTTGGGTGTTAATGGCGGAGTAGCAAGATGGATTCAACAGTGGCTGAATGGGAGATGTCAGAGAGTAATGGTGGATGGCTGTTTGTCAGGTTGGAAGCCGGTGACCAGTGGGGTGCCTCAGGGATCTGTGTTGGGTCCACTGTTGTTTGTCATGTACATCAATGATCTGGATGATGGGGTGGAAAATTGGATAAATAAGTATGCAGATGATACTAAGATAGGTGGTGTTGTGGATAATGACGTAGATTTTCAAAATCTACAGAGAGATTTGGGCCATTTGGAAAAGTGGGCTGAAAGATGGCAGATGGAGTTTAATGCTGATAAGTGTGAAGTGCTACATCTTGGCAGGACAAATCAAAATAGGACGTACATGGTAAATGGTAGGGAATTGAGGAATGCTGTGGAACAGAGGGATCTAGGAATAACTGTGCATAGTTCCCTGAAGGTGGAATCGCATGTAGATAGGGTGGTAAAGAAAGCCTTTGGTGTGCTGGCCTTTATAAATCAGAGCATTGAATATAGGAGTAGGGAAGTAATGTTAAAATTGTACAAGGCATTGGTAAGACCAATTCTGGAGTATGGTGTACAATTTTGGTCGCCTAGTTATAGGAAGGATGTCAACAAAATAGAGAGAGTACAGAGGAGATTTACTAGAATGTTGCCAGGGTTCCAGCAACTATGTTACAGAGAAAGGTTGAACAAGTTAGGTCTTTATTCTTTGGAGCGCAAAAGGTTAAGGGGGGACTTGATTGAGGTCTTTAAAATGATGAAAGGGATAGACAGAGTTGACGTGGATACGTTTTTCCCATTGAGGGTAGGGAAGATTCAAACAAGAGGGCATGACATGAGAATTAAGGGACAGAGGTTTCGGGGTAACGTGAGGGGGAACTTCTTTACTCAGAGGGTGGTGGCTGTGTGGAATCAGCTTCCAGCAGAAGTGGTGGAGGCAGGATCGATTTTAACATTTAAGAGTAAAGTGGATAGGTATATGGACGTGAAGGGAATGGAGGGGTATGGTCTGAGTGCAGGTAGATGGGACTAGGGGAAAACAAATGGTCGGCACGGACTGGAAGGGCCGAGAGGGCCTGTTTCCGTGCTGTAATTGTTATATGGTTATATGGTTAATTTCCTCCAATTGTAGCATTAATTTTTTTTTCAGAGTTTATATCTCTGCTATACCTGGAAATACAGTTCATGCACTGATCGTTCTTTGTAGAAGAATTTGCCAAAAATGGTTTGGTCTGGGTATGCTTCATCAGTTTAAACCAAAGTTCTACTTCTGCAAATTAGAGTAATACTGTATTCCAGATATGCCATTAGCTGTCATGAGGCCCTGAAGTTTGAATGCATCTGGAAAGATTTGACAAATGAGTGCAGAGACAGGGTGCCAACAATTAGTCTGAATGATGGATCACGCATTCAGCTGCAAACTTCTGCTCTCATTGAGGCCCAACACCTCAGGCATAATTGACCAGCCTTTGCACATTTCAATCTGCTATTCAGTTGTCCGCTCTTGCTGTGTTTGTATAAGCTAGAGCCAGTGCTTTAGTGTGACGGTACGTGTTGATATTGTGTACCGGCCCCTCAAAAAAACTGAGCATTATCATTTTGTTTTCCAGCCAAGTAACATGTATGTATATTATCAGACATACAGCCACCTTTTTGCCTACAAAATAGCACTGGCTTGTAGTCGTAAGTCTGCTTGTGCTTGTGCTTGTGCTCTGGCTGGAAGGGCAAGGGAGCTACCAAAATCATGCACAGGATTGCCAGATGGAGGCAAAGGGGAGAGGATGCTCGGCCAGAATGACGGATGGTGGGTGTGGTGAGGAGATGTCAGATCAGGATGGCAAATATAGATGTGATGTAGACTGGCGGGAGATTGGAGGAAACAGGGTCAGTACAGTGGAGGAGAGAGGGCTGAAGCATAAACAGGTAAGTGATTGACCTACCCAACAAATGACACAGATGATAGACACAAAATGCTGGCAGCATCTCTGGAGAGAAGGAATGGGTGACTTTTCAGGTTATGACCCTTCTTCAAACTGGCAAGGTCTGGTACTGCACTGGGAAGACTAGGTTGTGTCGACGATACCTGTATCAGTTGCTTTCATGACAATATGGTCCAAGTTCTCCTGTACTCATAAAGGCATGGTGTATGCGGGGGAATTTTGTGTTCCCTTTATGTTGTGTTCTTGCAATATTACATTTCTTTGGAATTTTCTTATTACCATCTTGTTGCGATTTCTGTAGTGACAAAGATATCTTACTGTCTGAGCCATGTGGAAGCCAAATGGACATAAAAAAAGGTTGCTACTATCCTTAATATGTAGCTGGTGCACAAAGAAAGTGCCAAAAGCATAAGGGTGACGATTAAAGGGCCTGTCCCACTTACACGACCTTGGCTCGCAAATTACGCGACCTCGTGGTCGCTTGAGGCGTACGGGTACTGTATGGCCATGCGGGGCCGGTCCCACTTAGAAGCGCGGAGGGGTATGGAGTTGTGTGGGGCTGGTCCCGACATCGCGCGGTTCTCCGAAATTCCTGCAGTGTCCGAAATCTTCGCGCGCCAACGGCCTGTCGGCCCGCGTACGCATGCAGGTGCATTGCGGTCGTACGCAGCGTCATGACATCGTACGCTGCGTCTTGACTCCGTACGCAGCGTCTTGACGGTGTACGCCTAGCGCATGGCGTTGCATGATGATGTCACCGCCCGACGCCATGCGGCGCCCAAATTCAGTCGGCCCGCCTCCTGTCCAGCTGATTTGTAAGCATGACGTAAATGACGCCACGCGCGTACTTAGCGCGAACAGTGCGAATTCCGCTTCCGGTTGGTCACGCCAAACGCACGCAATCGCATGCAAGTGGGACAGGCCCTTTACACGCAAAGAATCCTAGTCAAATGTGCTGATGAATGCGATTGATCTTCAACATGGATACACTGGCCAACGGGCTTGTTTCTGTGCTGCATGACTCCACGATTCCATGAAATCTCTGGAATGATAGTAAACAACCAGACAAGATCACAATCACATTTCACTCAAGGTGGCACAAAACAAACATAAACTATTTCCAATTTTACCAAAATGACAAAGAATATGTAATTGAATTTCCAGATATGTAGGAAGTAGGTATGTTGCAGCTGCAGTTGCGCTGCAGTTCTGTCACAGCCCGTGTGCCCGACTTTGGAGCCTTTGAGAGGGGGGCGGATTTAATATCGGTATTTCGGAAGCCTATTCAAATCGATCTTGAACAGGCTATTTAGTTGATGAAGAAAAATCGCTTCGACTGCCATTCTCTGAAGTGATTTTTAAACTGCACTTGCTAATTTAATTGCTGTAGTAAATTTAAAATCATCTTGTAAAGCCGTGAACGCCGATAACGGGACGGACCTAATGTAGGGGACAAGGCAAAATACACAGTTCAAAGTACACAGTTCAAAGTACTAACGTAGGGGACAAGTACAAAGTACACAGTTTTCATTAAAAAGTGCATCTTAGGATACCTTTAATAAAAATTTCACGTTGCGAGAAGGTGATTTATTTCCCATACGAACCGGCAGTATTTTTCCTGCCGATATGGGGTTTAAATTCACCGCAACCGCAATGTTCCAATCGATCGCGTTCCAGAAAATCCCACTCGCAAGATGATTTAAATGGCCATTAATTTACGGGAATTAAACATTAACTTCCTTCCATTTGGCCTGTAAATTAATGACAATGAGATATAAAAATCATGTTATATTCTTGTGTGAATGTTACTTGGACACATAGGCTATTTAAAAATGTTCATCTTTTCTTAAGAAATTGATAGATGTTTAGATCTAGTAATTGAATTTTGTAATTAGCTACAATTGGGTAACTAACTAATTATATGCTTTAATTTCAGGTCTTCCAAGTAAGATTGTTTCATATTTGTTTCAGAATACTTCAATCTATAATAACTGAAAATTTCTTTCCGTTCTCTTAATTTTTAAGAAATTTATGGGCTTTTGACTGTCCTCGATCACAGCTTTTGTGTTGTCAATGGAAAAGCAATAGGGAACAAGATGCTAATTTCCGAGTATGAAAATGGCCATACCTTTTTTAATACTGAAGATATGAAAGTGAATTAGGTGTCAAATTAAACTTCTTTGTATGCTTTATCTGATGGGATAAATTGCAGACTTGATTTTTTTAATCTCAACATTTTGTAACATTGCTATAGGAAGGAACAGCAGATGCTGGTTTCTGGAGAGAAGAATTGGGTGACGTTTCCAAAACATCACCCATTCCTTCTCAACCGAGATGCTGCCTGTCCTGCTAAGTCACTCCAGCATTTTGTGTCTAACTATTGATTTTCCAGATAAAGGTTTCGATAAGGCCATGTCCTTTTCTATTCTTACCTCATATTTCACGCTTCTGCCATGAATATGGCCAATGTACTGAGCTGTTCAAACATCAGTCTATTGTTTCAGCAATAAGGCACACCAGTGTTCACATGCACTTGCCAGGATCTTTTACAGCAGCGTCAGATTTTATTCTAATAATTTTGTAAACTTGCAATTGGATAGGGTTTAGCATTGAATTTACGAGTATCTGGTATACGAGTATACGAGTACCTTGTTTATAAGATTTAAAATATTGGAAACTTCATTTTATTTATTGATGGCCAGAAATAGCTTACAATGGCTTGTTCCCTTTATCATCGATACTTTTTTGCATATTTCATTCATTGTTCCTTATCTCTCCACATCACCGTCTATATCTCTCGTTTCCCTGATCCCTGACCAGTCTGAAGAAGGGTCTCGACCCGAAACGTCGCCTATCTCCTTCGCTCCTTAGATGCTGCTGCACCCGCTGAGTTTCTCCAGCTTTTTGTGTACCCTCATTTTATTTATTGATGGCCAGAACTTCGAGTTTATTTTTCTATTCTCTTGTTTTGTTTAGCATTACTTGGTAATTTTATCAACCACATTTCTTCCACAATCCCAAATTTTCCAATTGTCTTCAACTTATAACCCTCTTGGTCTCATTCCCAATGGTCATCAAGTTCTTGTTATTTGCATTGGTTTTCTCTGGTGGGACATTGGAATTAATTTCAGAGAAATGTCAATGGCTAAAAATAGTAAGATTGAACGAGAACTTACCAGTTTGAAGTTTGATCTTTATTTTATGAGGAGTTACGATGAGGGATTACGTGAAGAAGCCCCACCAGGCGCATGCGCATCATACTTCAAAGCAGTAAAACTCAGAAGACTAGAACTACCAGATGATCTTTGTGATTATGAGGGTCGGGAGCGGAGGGCACGTAATCTCTCATCGTAACTTCTCATAAAATAAAGATCAAACTTCAAACTGGTAAGTTTTCGATTAATCTTACTATTTTACTTCGGAGTCACGTGAGTGACTAAGTGAAGATTTCAAAGCTCTCTGATTTCATGCCGTAGATCCAGTTCCATACGACACACTGCTTCAGTTGACACAGGATTGAACAAATAATGTATTGAATATTGCTTAAATTATCCAATGAACATTTTAATAATAAACAAAACAGTAATAACCCCTCTATCCCAGGGGGAAATTACAAATGAAAATTACAAAAGAAATCAAACTGAACCCAAAACAGCATGCACAAAACCTTGCACTGCCAGGACAAGTTTGTCATAAAATTTTGAAAACGTTGATTCACTAGACCGTCCTGTGGCCCCGAGGATTTGATCTAGAGGCACGTCCTATGGCCCTCCGCCTTCCTGGACTGGAGGATTTTTCCCATTGATGAAAAATCAGAGATATATTAATTTTTAATTCTTTGCCATTCTCTCTGCTGCCCCTGCTGGTGGGAGGGGGGGAGGGACTATAAAACCCGGAAGAGGTATGCCTCACTCAGTCTCTGCAACATGGAGGAAGCGAGAGGGTCATGTCTCTCTGAGTAACACTAAACACATGTCTACTCAACTGTGAGTGCCCTTAATGTGGTTTGAAAATCAAAATATGGTTGGTTTCAAGTACAAATGCACTGCAAATGGCTGTCTTTGGGGTAAAGTAGAAATGCAATGCAAATGGCTGTCTTTGGGGTGAAGTGGGAATGCACTGCAAATGGTTGTCTTTGGGGTGAGGTGGGAATGCACTGCAAATTACTGTCTTTGGGGTGCGGTGGGAATGCACTGCAAATGGCTGCCTTTGGGGTGCGGTGGGAATGCACTGCAAATGGCTGTCTTTGGGTGAGGTGCGAAATTCACTGCAAATGGCTGTCTTTGGGGTGAGGTGGGAATGCACTGCAAATGGCTGTCTTTGGGGTGAGGTGGAAATGCACTGCAAATAGCTGTTTGGGTGGTGGGTGGGGGTTGGGTTGGAGTGGAAATGCACTGCAAATGGCTGTTTGGGGGGGGGGGGGTGGTTTGGGTTGAAGTGGAAATGCACTGCAAATGGCTGTTTGGGATGGGGGGTGTTTGGGTTGAAGTGGATATGCAGTGCAAATGGCTGTTTGGGTGGGGGGGGTGTTGGTTTGAAGTGGAAATGCACTGCAAATGGCTGTTTGGATGGGGGGATGTTGGATTGAAGTGGATATGCACTGCAAATGGCTGTTTGGGCGGGGGGGGGGGGTTGGGTTGAAGTAGAAATGCACTGCAAATGGCTGTTGGGGGGAGGTTTGGGTTAAAGTGAAAATGCACTGCAAATGGCTGTCTGGGGGGTTTTGGGTTGAAGTGAAAATGCACTGCAAATGGCTGTTTGGGGAGTTTTGGGTTGACGTGGAAATGCACTGCAAATGGCTGTTTGGCTAAACTTGACAACTTCCTGTTTGCACTATATTGATTTTAGATAAAACTATATTGATTTTAGATAATCCCCCTCCACTCATCAGGTGCAGAGGATTCTTCCCATCAATGAATAATAAAAGTTTAAAAAATATTGTTTAAAAAATATTGAGAATCTCATGCCTGCGGATCACGCCATGAAGGCCACACCTTTTCGGGTGGGAGGGGGAGGGATTATATGACCCGGAAGTGTGGGTGTGGGTGTGCAGTCTCTGCAAGATGGGGGAGGGAAAGGTCACGACTCTGTCTGAGCTGTGAATCAACTGAACACACTGAATGTCTACTGAACTGTGAGTGTGGTGTTTTGTGTGGTCTTATGGTGATTTTACCCTGCATGAAATGGTATGAAACTGCATTTGAATGTGGTCGCCTTGCACCTTGCATGAAATGGTATGAAACTGCATTTGAATGTGGTGTTGTTGCACCCTGCATGAAATGGTATGAAACTGCACTTGAATTTGGTGGCCTTGCACCCTGCTTGAAGTGGTAGGAAACTGAACCTGAATTTGGTGGCCTTGCACCCTGCTTGAAGTGGTATGAAACTGCACTTGAATTTTGTGGCCTTGCACCCTGCTCGAAGAGGTAAGAAACTGCACTTGAATTTAGTGGCCTTGCACCCTGCTTGAAATGGTAGGAAAATGGATTTGAATTTGGTGGCCTTGCACTCTGCTTGAAATGGAATTTCAAGGAATAGCCATGAGTCAACTGCCAGCCCACCAGCCGTGAGTGAGCTGCCAGCACATCATGCTTGAGGGACTGAGCTGCCACCCCAAGAATCCATTTGGCCCACAATGTCCATACTAGCCCTCTGGAGATCAGTAGTCCCTGCAGCCAACAACACCCATACCAGCGCTCCAGAAAGCAGCCCCCGCCCCCCCCCCCCCCCCTGGGCCCCCCCGCCCCCCCCCCCCCCACTGGGCACCAATATTGGAATTGGTGGAGAGGTGGAAGATTGCGTCGGGGGACCAGCCCTCCCGTGTGAACACGGGACCCAACGGGTCCCACTTAGTCTAGTGATAAGATATATCTGACTGTAAACAAAATATCTCCCATTTCTTAATATGAGACACATATTGTTTTTTAGTGCTATCTCTCCAGGCCACAGAAATTACATCCACGGTCCTACTCAACAGTCTTAGCCCTTGGAACGGTCTGGTCAGAATCTGCAGATTAACAGATTAATCCGATCATGTAAAGGATGACCTTCTCCTGTTACCGGATGAATCAACAAGTTGCCGCATTTGGGGACAGTCATGAATGGCTGTGTCATCATTCTCAGGACCAATGGGAACCATGGCTTTGTAGGCCAGTCACGAGAAAATGACCTGCATGTTCTTTAAGTGCTTGTTCTCTGGTTCGTTGCAAACACTGACAGTGCAGAGGTCCGAACTGCACTGCAGGGAAAGCTGCCACTAATTTACCAATGACACTGGCTACTTGCCGGATGGAGGGTTGTTGTTCCTGTACCAGATTGCTACAGGCCTCCATGATTTCAACAGCCTTGATGGTAGGCAAAGTCACTGACACATCAATTGAATCAATGACAAACCCCAAATAGTCAATTATTTGGGATGGTACTAGCTTGGATTTAGTTGGATGGATGAGGAAACCTAACCTCTCAAACAGGTGTTTGGTCACTGAAACCGACTCCTCATCTGCCTCCTGAGTGTTGTTTACAATTAAAATATCATCTAGATAAGCCATCACTATGTGATTCTGGGCGCGGAGTAGTGCCAGAACTGGTTTTAATTACTTTGTAAATAACCTAGGAGCTGAGGTTAACCCATTGGGCAACGCTTTAAATTGCCACAATTGTCCAATCCAACTAAATTTCAAGTATCTACTTTACTGATGATGAATTGATACTGAATAATATGCATCTTTCAGATCTATGGTTGCCATATAACAACCTTTTGATATCAGCTGCTCAGCAGTACTGAAAGTATCCATTTTAAAATGTCTATACTGGACATAAGAATTTAGTCGGGTTAGGTCCAGAATGACTCGACACCCACCATCCTTTTTCTGCCTGGGGAATATATTGGACACAAATTGTTGAGGATGATATACCATCCTTTCAATTACCTCTTTTTGGAATTAAACCCCAATTTCATCATTCACCTGTAGAGCTTCTGTTCCTGAAAAAAACAATACCCGACTAGGCGTATTTTGTGCGGGTGGATGTATTCCTGACATAAACTCAATCCGAGACCCCCGGACACTGTCCAGTATAAATAGATCTGATGTTATGCAGCACCATTCATCATAAAACAATTGCAACCTACCCCTGACCGGATGCTGCTCCCCAGAGAATATATCCTGGGCTGAATCAGTTACTCGTACCTCCATACCTGATCTTGGATTTCTCAACCTCCTGGCCATGTTGGGGGTGTACAGAGGTGCGTGTGAACAGCGTGTTGCTGGAAACCCTCTGCTTGGACCTGCTCCAGCGTCTGTAGCTCGCCTGAAGGGAAAAGGCTTGCGAGGTGGTATCCTGGCCGAGGGTGTATATGTCTTAATGAGGCCGATAGTTTTTGCCTCTTCCTCGAGATCTTTAACCTGCTTCGCCAGGTCTTCACCAAATAGAAAATTGGGTGCCTGGATATTCGAGGACTTGCATAGAGCCGCATAGCATGGATTGAGCGTCGGCTTTATAGCGATCTTCCGGATGCAGTTGAGCTCAAAATGAGCATTGCACAGCAGGGCCAACATATCCTGCTGTGTTCCTGACATCGGCGCTCCTTGGACCATTCGCCCAAACGCTGTTATCCCCGCCCCCACCAATTTGAGGACTTTCTGGAAACGGCGCTCCTGCCCCCTCATAGATGCGCTCATTTGCCCCCAGATAGCCGAGTTCACGGTGGGCACCTTGAGCGACGCACAATTAACAGGTGTCTGGTAACGAAGCGATGTTTCCTCCATAATGGAGTCCTGGAGCTGGTGAGAGGCCATATAATTTATGCCGCCGGAATGGCAAAATTTCTGGCCATATCCGGGACACCTGGAGCATGGCTCATGTGCTTTGGTGTATGCACAAGAGCAGTGACACCAACTTCAGGGTCAGAATCCTCCTGCCCTGGCTCTCCCGAGCCTTGCTCTAGGGAGGTATAACCCAGCCCTAAACAAGGTGCTGGTGATGGGAATTCCCACTGAAACTCATAGGTGTGTTGATAGTCCTCCTCGCCATACGGGCCTCTGCCTGAGGCTGTTCCAGAAAGTTGTTGGGGAATCCTGGCGGTACGCGACCCCAACTGGAACACTTCATGGTTCAACATTCTTTCAATCATTTGTTCCATCTTTTCCAGATGTCCCCAGACCTTCTTGTTTGAAGGAGGGGAGTCTTCTTGGTCAGACTCATCTGAGTCAACAGGCCTGACCGATTTTCTCTTGGCCTTCCTCCTGACAGGAGTGGCCACAGCACCCTGAGGCACCGGAGTTGATGAAATTGGCTGAGCCGCCGGCAGTTCTGCGGTTGGTGTCCTTGGAACCGGCGTTACCAAAGCCGGTGTTTCCCTGGCCGCCCTACGCTCACTAACCGCGGTCCCATGGGTAAGTATTTTACTGCGAACGGCAGCAACCTTTTTTGTTACTCTCTCCATTCTGAGTTTTACTCCCGCTGGCTCCTGACCAGCCTTACGGAGTTTAAATAACCGCAGGAAGTTGTTTAATCCACTTACCTGCTGGTTTGTTACTTACTGCTGGTGGAGCTGTGCTCTCCAGCCCGTCGGTGCGCCATGTGTCGGACATAATGACGCGCATGCACCTGGCGGGGCTTCTTCACGTAGTCACTCACGTGATTCCGAAGTAAAATATGCATTAAACCTGTACCCTCACGGTAATTGGGATCTGTGTTATCAGAGATGAGAAGTAGTCCACAGCTATTTATTGGAATGCTGCATTATTTTATAGAATAAATAAAATAGGCAATCATCATAGTCCCTGAAACTTTATCATTCTCTATTTTAAATTTAATCCATTGGGCCTGGAAAGTAAACTAAGCCCTTCTTCATTCTTGCGGTTCTAGTCTAGTTGCATCCCCCACCCACCACTTACGCCATGCGGCCCCTCATGCATGCACAAAATCACAGATGTGGGGATCTGAGGAAAATCAAAACATTCTTAAATACTCGGTAGGTCAGGCAGCACCAGTGGAGAGAGAAATAGGGTTGATGTTGATGCCAGCAGAGAGGAAGCGATTAAGAGAGGAAATACTGTTAAAATTTAAAAAACTCAAGCCTGATGCCAACTCAACAAAAATTGTGAAGGAGGGGTGGAGAAGGGCAGGAAAATTTAAGGTTAGATGGAAGCCAAGTGGGGCTGGGTGACACAAGTGGTTGTGTACCTCGGAACATGTAATAATAAACTAAACTGATACTCAACATCTTTCCAGCTAATCTGCTGGGCAAGTTCACTTCATCCAACACTATCCTCACTCCATTATAATTCATTTCATTTAAGTTAAACACAGTTGTTTCTGATCCAAATTGTTCCCCTCTGAAACTGAACACAAAATTCTCCTATATTATGTTCACTACTCCTTTGGGAATCTTTTACTTGGATAATCTATTAGACATCCTTCATTGTCCATTATTAGGTCTGATAATGGTTGGTTTCACATTGCGTTCCCCAGGGAAACTTTCCTGAAATCACTATACAATATTTATTCTTAAGGCTAACTTCTGAACCTTTATTAACCCCATGAAGATTTAAGTCTCCATAATTATTCTCCACCCAAATAGTCTCCACCCAAATAGTCAATCTTTTCTGAGCTAGAATGTCTTTCATCTCTCTAGAATGTCTTTCATCACATTCACACCTAATGCCACCATTCTTTCCTCGCCACCTGTCCTCCCTAAACATTGTACTCAGCTTTGATACTGTGCAACCATGTCATGGCTTATAGGATTTTACCTGTTCACCTCTATTTATGCCAATGGTTCATTAACCACATTACAATACTTCATCAATTAACATTCAATCCCCTTTTTTTTCAAGGTGGTTCCACTTGGCTCTCACCCTTGACATGCCTGTCTTATGCTGTTGCAACTACTGTTCTTTCTTTCATATCAGTCTGTGTTTCTTTCTTTTTCAAACTGATACAGACCTGAAACGTCACCTATGCATGTCCGACGGGTCAGGCAGCATCTCTGGAGAAAAAGGAATAGGTGACGTTTCAGGTCAAGACCCATCCTGAAGGTCAGGAAAAGGGTCTTAACCCGAAATGTCACCAATTCCTTTTCTCCAGAGATGCTGCTAGATCTGTGGAGTTACTCCAGCTTTTTGTGTCCACCTTCCCCAAAACTGGTTCTAGTGTCCCAAGAATCCAAATCCCTCCATCCTGCACCATGTCTTCAGCCCCACCCTTTTCATTTGGTCTATTCTCCTGTTCCGACACTCACTAGCACGTGGTAGTTCTGAGAGCATTACTTTTGAAGTCCTGCTTTTTAATTTATTTCTTGATTTCTTGTATTCATTTTGCAGAACCTTATGCTTTTTTTAATCTACTTTGTTGAAATTGATATATACCTCCACCGTTGGTTGCATACACTCTCCTTTCAAAGAGTTATAAAGTTATACAACACACTCCTCAGCCTACCCTGTCCATTTTGTATCCATCTATACTCATCGTACATACCAGCACCTCTAAAACTTGGCAATTCAAATGCTCTTCTAGATACTTATAAAATATTTGCCTCCGCCAACCTCTCTGCCAATGCATCCCAAATTCCAATCATCCTGTGGGGGAAAATAATTCTTCCTTATATCTCCTCTAACCTTTTACTCCTTACCTTAAACATGGTTGTAGATACCTCTATTATGTGGAATAATTTACCACAGACTATATCTATGCCCTCATAATTTTGTACACCTCTATTAGATCTCTTTTCAACCTTTTCTGCTCCAAGAAAATCAAACCTAGCCTTTCTAGTCTCTCTTTATAAATGAGACACTCCATCCCAACAACATCCTGGTGAATCTCCTCTGCACACTCTCCTGAGCAATCACATTGATTCCATTCTATGGTGACCAAAACTGCAAGCAACATTTTAGATGTGGCCTCACAATGCTTTATAAAGCTGTACCATATCTTACCTACTCTTATATTCTCTGCCCCAGACAATGGAGGTTGCCATCCCCATGCTTTCTATACCACTCTATCTCCCTGGGGTGCCACCTTCAGAGGTCTTTCGGGAAGCTCTGCAGCCTTTCTGTGACACCCTTCACCCCATCACCAGACCATTCTGGAGTCACCTGTGCAGCTCTTCTCTGAGCCAATGTTTGAGGCCAATAAACCTCTGACAAAAAGGTATTGACCTGAATGATTAACACTGTGGATGGCTTGATTGTAATCATGTATAGTCTTTCCGCTGACTGGATAGCAATCAACAACAAAAAATACCTTTTCACTGTACCTCGGTCCACGTGACTATAAATTAAACTAAATCAACTCTTTTCATAGTTGCCTGACTTGCTGAGTATTTTCAATATTTAAGCTTTCCTTTCATAATCCCTGTTGAAGTGTCGTCCAAATCTTGCTTTAGTAAAAATAAATTAATGGAAAATCATTTTTTTTATATATAAGGAAAAAGCTTGAAGGATCAGGGAATGAATGATTAATTGTACGCCTGCATGGAAGATGTCACGTATCAAATAGTCAGTAAATCTGAAATGTCCCTTTTGGTTAACTACTTTGATATCAAGAAATCCTGAGAAGTGGCTTAAATGAAACTGTGCTTCTTTAACCTTCACCTTGCCAAGAGGAAGGCAAGTAATGTTACATTTGCAGGACCGAAATACTGAACAATTGAAATGTTTTTTAAAGAACATCCATATTATGTGCTGGAAACAAGTCATTAAGCAAAGAGGCATTATTTTAAATGGATTAGTTCACAATTCCACCTAAAATTGCAATTTTCTTTGCACAACTGTGTTGGAATTGTACCACTCTAATCTTTTAAATAGTGTGTTTGAACCTCCAAAACAGTTGGTATTGGTTTATTATTAATGAGATATAATAACAAGCTTTGTTTGCACGCTGTCCAGTTAAATCAAGTACAATCAAGCTATATACAAATCCAACAGTTAGAGCAAAGAGAAAAATACTGCAGAATGTAACGTTATAGTGTTACACCATTGCAGTTACAGAGGATGCATGTAAAAGGTTAATAGCTTCGAGGTATTTCCCAAAGAAAGCATTTCTTTATGCAAATGGCCAAATTACACATTTCACATAATTTCCTTCCTACTTAAATAAACAGAAGCATCATACTGACCCCTTGGGAAAAAGATCTCTTCTGGTTTACTTGTCAAGAACATATTTAATTATTATTATTTAAAGGTGGAATTATTATAGTAGGAATGCTGGCGTAAAACACAATATATCTGCAGAATAGCCAGTCATTTAAACAGGCACAAGCCTGGATCTAAGATGGATAATTTATCTGCTTTTCAATCTTTCAACATTTCAACATTATTTATCCATGCAATTCAGCACTTGGGGAAGAACACATGAATGGAGGAAGGGGCTCCTGTTTTAAGACATGCCGATTTGCCTCAATTGTTCTCAGTGGTCTGTTAGAGTATAGATCGCTAGAAAGGCAAAGGCCAACCTGTAGCTCAGGGTTACTGCCACTATTCTTTCTTACATTTCTTCTCTGCTCAGTAGTTTAGTTCCAAGCTAATCCATGCCCTCAATTTGTCCACCTTACCCATTAAGCATTTAGCATTGAAATAAATATAGATCAAAACCATTGTTTTATCCTCTCTTTAATGTGCATGGGCTTGTCCTGTTTGCTAATCTTCCTCTCTTTGTCCATAGTACTTGCCCCCAGCCTCTCCTTTCTGTTCTGGGACCCTCTCCCCTGCCAATCTAGTTTAAAGACTCATGTGTAGCACTAGCAAATCTCCCTCCCAGGATATTGATCCCCCTCCAGTTCAGGTGTAAAACATGCCCATTTGCGCAGGTCGTCATTGTTGCAGAAGAGACACCAATGATCCAAAAACCTTATCCCCAATTCCAGTCCCTCAGCTACTTAGTCATCTAGCATATCCTTCTGCTCCAAGCCTCCCTAAGATGTGGCACTGGAAGTAATCAAGATATTACTACCTTGAGGACTTGCTTTTTAACTTTTTTCCTTCACTCACTCCGCAGAACCCCATCCCCTTTCCTCGCTATGTTGTGGTATTAATGTGCACAATCACCTTTGGCTGCACCCTCTTCCCCTTGAGAACGTTGTACAGTTGCTCCAAGCCATCCTGCTCCCCGGCACCAGGGAGGCAACACACCATCCTGGAGTCCCATTTGTGGTAACAGAATCTCCTATCTGTCCCCCTAATTATAGAATCTCCTGTCACAATAGCCTAGCCTACCTTCACTCTACCCTCCACCCACCAGTTCCCCCCGCTCGTGCCACAGACATGGTCGCTGCTGCTTTCTTCTGCACTGACAACCTCCCCATAACCCCCCCCCCCCCACCTTCTCGTCCGCACCGCCCACAGCAGAATCCAAAAGAGTATATTTGTCTTCAAGAGGAATGGCCCCGGAAGATTGCTGCATTCTCTGTCCACTCTCTTTATCGTTCCTGGTGGTCACCCATCTACTTACTGCCTGCACCTTAAGTGTGACCACCTCACTATAACTCATATCCATGGTGCTCATATTCTCATGGACAATCCTGAAGTGATCCAGCTGCAGCTCCAGTTTCCTCACATGGTCAGTCGGGAGCTGCAGTTGAAGTACTTCCCACAGGTGTAGTCCTCAGGGACACTGGAAGTCTCACTGACCTTCCACATCCTGCAGAAGCAGCACATCACAGCCCTATCTCCTCTGGAATTGTGGATGCAGCCCAGGCCATCACGCTAACTCTTTCCATTGACTCCAATGTATACCTCACGCGAGCCATCCCACCGCAACTGAGAGCAGTCCTGAACTACTATCTACCACATCGGCGACCTCTCGGGCTATCTTTGACCGGACTTTACTGGCTTTACCTTGCACTAAGCGTTATTCCCTTATCATATCTCTGTATACTGTGATTGTAATCATGTATTGCCTTTCCGCTGGCTTGTTATTATGCCACAAAACTAATCACTGTACCTCGATACACGTGACAATAAACTAAACTGAACTGAACTAATTACCATCTTTCATGCACTTAGACCAAAATAAGTCATAAAAATAAGACCTTACTTTATCTTACTATCATTTTCTGTTCACCCTCCTTGCTGAAGCCTCTCAAGCCAAAGCCTCAGCACTTACTCTCAAAACACGACATTTGCATCTCATCATAGCCTCTCCCAAAATGCCCACTCCACTATACCGTCACTTCTCCTTATTAGCAACAGTGCCTCTCAATGAGTCAAGCAAACAGCACAGTTTTAAATGGGTGACGTTTCGAGTCGAGACCCTTCTTCAGACTCAAGGGTCTCGACCCAAAACATCACCCATTCCTTCTCTCCAGAGATGCTGCCTGTCCCGCTGAGTCACTCCAGAGTTTTATGTCTACCTTCGATTTAAACACAGTTTTAAACCTTGCCTCTGCTGCTCAGCTCCACCTCCTGGCTTGAAACTCTCTCGCCCAGTGATAAAGTCCCTGCTCAAGCCACAAACCACTGCCCTCTTCAAGCAGAGTCAGGTTCAAGGCAAGCAGTCCAGCTATAAATGGTGATACCCACTCATGGTACTGATCCTTGCTGTTGCATCCAGTCAGTGAGCCGTGCAGGTCGTGCTGGCTGAATGCTGTAATCATCATCAGTCAGCTCAAAGTTGATGTACTGCTGCCTTTCACTCAGCTGAATAGTGCACCGTGATCCCTGAACCCATTTCTGGGAACTGTTTCATTTAGGTCCCATATTTCTGAACAGCCTCGCAAAGAATATTAAATGCAATGAACCCTGTCACTCACCAGGCAACTCCTGATGGAAATTAAAAGACCCAAGGTGCTCAATATTTTTAAGTTGGTGAGGGAGGAGAGTCTCTCTGCTTGAGAGGTGGAGACCCGCACCCATGATGCATGAACCCCCACTGATTCAGGATAACAACATGCAGGTTGAATGGGCTGACCAAAACTACCAAAATATCATTGTTCATAAGTTCTAGGAGCAGAAACAGGCCCTTCGGCCCAACTTGCCCGCACCGGCCAACATGTGCCACCTTCCCACGTTTGGTCCAAATCCCTCTTAACCTGTCCTATCCATGTATCTAACTGTTTTTTAAATGTTGGGATAATCCCTGTCTCAACTACCTCCTCTGGAAGCATGTTCCGTACATCCACCAACCTTTGTGTGAAAAAGTTACCCCTCAGATTCCTATTAAATCTTTTCCCCTTCATCTTAAACCTATGTTCTCTGGTTGTCGATTCACCTACTCTGGGAAATAAACTCTGTGCATCTACCCAATCTTCAATATCTGCAAAACCACTCACTTTTGTATCATCAGCAAACTTGCTAATTTTGCCATGTATGTTCTCATCCAAATCATTGATGTAGACGACAAAAAGTAACGGGCCCAGCATCGAACCCTGAAGCACACTACTAGTCACAGACCTCCAATCCGAGAAGCAACCTTCCATCATCACCCTCTACTTCCTTCCATGAAGCCAATGTTGTATCCATTCAGCTATCTCTCCTTGGATACCATATTATCTAACCTTCCAGAGCAGCCTACCATGCGGAACCTTGTTGAAAGCTTTGCTGAAGTCCATATAAACAACATCTACAGCTTTGGCCTCATCAACCTTTTTGGTCACGTCTTCAAAAAACTCAATCAGACTTGTGAGACACGACCTCCCATGTACAAAACCATGCTGACTACCCCTATTCAGCCCTTGTCCGTCTAAATGCCTGTATATCCTATCCCCCAGGATATTCTCTAGTATCTTTCCAACTACAGAGTTAGAGAAGGGGAAACAATATCAACTGTGATGCCCATCCCTCAGACCATTATCAATGATATTGGGTAAAAAAAAATGCAGGTAAGGAACGACAAAAAAAGAATCAGTCTGAAGAAGGGTCTCAACCTGAAACATCACCTATCCATGTTCTACAGGGATGCTGCCTGACCTGCTGAGTTACTCCAGCACTTTGTATCCTTTTGTGTATTAACCAGCATCTGCTGTTCTTTGCTTCAATGAAAAAGAAAGGGGAATGAATTTGAAGCAAGTGGTCATAAAGACAATTTAGTAATTTTACATTTAAAACCGAAAAGATTGGACAGATAGTGCAAAAAGCAGGACCAATCTGTGTGCGATATGGTTTGTTGTTATTGTTGTGGCCGATCCACCCACCGAACAACCGTGCCACCGACGACCGGAGCGACAACCGATGACCGGACTATGCCCCGGTAGACCTGACTCGCACCACAGGCCTCCCAGGGAACTGCGGGGAAGCCGGGTGGCGAGGCCTGTCTGGACCGCGGGAGCCTCAGTGGCGACGGCAATGGGAGCCTTGGCGACGGCAATGGGAGCCTTGGCGGCGGCAACGGGGCCCTTGTTGGCAACGGAGCATCGGCGGCGACAGTGGGAACCTCAGTGGTGGTGGTGCAGCATGGGGGGGGGGAAGACAATGGGGACCCGGCGTGGGGGGGACAGCCGTAAGGGACGGTGGGAGAATAAAGGGAGACCGCTGTTGGGGAGTGGGAGGGCACTCTATTTTAGAATCATTTGCCCTGGGGATGTCTGTTTGTTTGTTTCTTCATTTGTTCTGATGAAGGCACACGGCAGCCAGACACCAGTCGCTTGTCCTTTTTTTTCACTTTCAAGTTTTTGTGTACCTTGTGTGTCATGACTATTGGCAGACCAATTTCCCTCCTGGGGATGAATAAAGTTTATCGTATTGCATCGTTTCGTTACACTTTCCAGTTCCTTGTGCCACTACCATCAACTGATTGATCCCAATGGAAACATTACAGACCCACACTACAAAGGTCACCAGAATAAAACAGCAGGGTTTATTTTTGCTTTGGATTTCAGCTGACAGCAAAGTCTCCATCCATCAGCTGCCGTGATTTATAACGGATTAAAATGCCTACTTGTGAAATTATCACATCTTAAAGCTGCTTTACATTATTCATTTCAGCATCTAATCATCACAACTTCAACTTCAGTGGATTCATCATTAAAATTGAAAAGCCCCAGAACCGATGAGCATTTGTATGAAGTGACTTCAGCACGAGGCTCATTTTTAGCTGATAACAAGCAACACATTTCTCAAAGGAAAAATACCTAGGAAAACAATTTGCATTAAGAAGAAAGATTTCTTTGAAGCTGAAATATTTTTGCACTCAGAAGAAAAGTCTATCTGCATTGCCTTTGATGTTCATTTGTCTTAGATCACTTGATCCATCCTCATCTTTTTTTTGTGCAGACTTTCTATGATTTCATAAATTGTAGACAATTTTGCCTGTCATTTAATTTCTAGACCCAGGCTATACAAAGGCCACTAAGCTGGCAGAGAAAAACATTTGTGCAACATCTGTGAATCTGTGGCAACAGGTATACATAAATTATTCCCAACAGACTTCCTTTTGGAATATCTTAACTACTATGTGAAATCACATCCGAAGTCTCGATCTGTAGCAATCCTTCTGATTAAATATATTTTTGCAATTAGAAATTACATTGGGAGAAGCTGCATCTATTTTAAAACTTGACAGGATATTTCAGATGGAGTTTATACTTTAGGTGGGGCTTATGAGTTTTATGTCACAACAAGGTATTTCAGATTTACTGTAGGCAAAGCAATCTAAATAAAATTGCAGTGTGGCATGGGTCATGAACCATTTGCATGGTCGCATATATTAATCATGAACAATTTTGCAGGTTACGGTGGCATAGCGGTAGAGCAACTGCCTTACATCGCCATGACTACGGGTGCTTGTCTGTACAGAGTTTGTACATTCTCCCAGTGACATGCGTGGGTTTTCTCCAAGACCTTCGGTTTCCACCCACACTCCTAAGACGTACGGGTTTGTAGGTTAATTGGCTTGGCATAAATGTAAAATTGTCCCTAGTGTGTGTAGGATAGTGTTAGTGTGCAGGGATCGCTGGTTGGTGTGGACTCAATGGGCCGAAAGGCTTCTGTATCTCTAAACTAAGCAAAGGCAGCAAACTAACTTGACTGATGTACTATTCCGGTTGATTCTTAACCGCAAATAATGGGACCGTTTGGCGTAAATTTACTGATTTATTCACAGGATTTGGGCATCACTGTAAAAAAGCAGTATTTAATGTCTATCTTTTTTAATTGCCGTTCAACTGAGTAGCTGGATCAGCTGGTTTGGAGGGAATAAATAAGCAAACCACCAGGGAATACGAGGCGAATCAAGGCCGAAACCGGGAAGAATAAGAGTTTGTCTTCCATGAAGGACATAAGCGAATGAGGATTTTTACAGCAATTGGTTTCTTGGTAACCTCTCCTGATCCTGGCTTTTTAATCTCTGAATGTAATTAACTAACCAAATGTATATTCTTCATTATCTCTGGTGGGAATGGGACCAATGTCACTCGTTTAGAGTAAAATGCTGGTTTGCAGATCCAGTGAGTTAACTGCAGTATCATTGTTCCCTCATTATAAGAAATGCCAGGATAAACATAGGGAGATCATGGTGATTATTAGATGCTGGAGACTGTGCTGGTAAAGATAGGCACTTCTTACAAAGAATATTCGACCTCACCTTCATAATGGTCCATGGTCTATCATTACATTGGAGTTCCATGCATCAATGTCTTAAAAAATTGTGGGAAAGGTCTGTTCTTTAACTGATGCAAACAAGCCTGTCAAGTGTGCTGTTCCTTCATGTTAAAGGTAACCTACAATAGAATAGTTCTGACACAAGCAGAAAAAAACCAAGTTACTCAGAATTCAATTTTGAGAGTTCAAAAGGTAACACAAAAGACTAAAACCTGATCAGCACCAGCAGCAGCAAAGAAGATGGGAGAAAATTGACAATTGTGTGGCCATTATATAGGTATGTTACAAAACACTTACCTATAGCGGTGCTGCAGTTCTGTCACTGGCCGTGTGCCCGACTTTGGCGCCTTTAAGGGGGGGGGGGGGTTAAAACGCGGTTTTTCTCTTGCCACCGGAGCTTTATTTTCTCGGAGTGCGAGCTATTTCTGGAGATTTGTTCCGACTGCCGGTAAGTTCATTTTTTTAATCGCCCGACTATTTCAGCGCTAAATGTAAAATAAAAATTAGCTCCTAATGCCGTGAACACCGACAACGGGAACGTATTTTACGTAGGGGACAGGAAAGTGAAAGCTGTTTATTTTTTCATATAACCTGTTTGTTTAGATGACTTTAATCAATATTTCATGTTGCGAAACGGTGATTTATTCCCCATATGAACCGGCAGTGTTTTTCCTGCCGATATTGGGTTTAAATTCACCGCAATTGCAACGTTCCAATACATCGCGTTCCAGAAAATCCCACTCGCAAGCTGATTTAAATGGCCATTCATTTATGGGCATTAAACACTAGATTCCTTCAATATGGCCTATAAATTCATAACCATGAGATTTAAAAATCATGTTATATTGTGAATTCTTGTGTGAATGTTATTTGGAGACTTAGGCTTTAAAAAAAAAGTTAATATTTTCTTAAGAAATGGATAGATGTTTAGATCTAGTAATTGAATTTTGTAATTAGCTACAATTGGGTAACTAACTAATTATATGCTTTAATTTCAGGTCATCCAAGTAAGATTGTTTCATATTAGTTTCAGAATGCTTCAATCTATAATAACTGAAAATTTCTTTCAGTTCTCTTAATTTTTAAGAAAGTTGTGGGCTTTTGACTGTCCTCGATCACAACTTTTGTGTTAAGTCAATAGAAAGGCATTGGGGAACAAGATGCTAATTTCCGAGTATGAAAATGGCCATAACTTTTTTTAATACTAAAGATATGAAAGTAAATTAGGTGTCAAATTAAACGTCTTTGTATGCTTTATCTGATGGGATAAATTGCAAACTTGATTTCTTAAATCTCAAAATTTTGTAACATTGCTACATTATAAACTTCCTTAACAAAGTTCTGGGCAAAGCAAGTGACGTATTCTTTCAAAAGGAGAACACAGGTCAACAGCTAAGCTTGACTTAGATACAATTGCAGGGAAACTCACACATTTCAAATAAAATATAATTTGTAAAATACTACTTTCAGAGAGTTGTGCAGTACAGAAAGTGGCAGTGTGACCCATCTCTGAAAGAGCCATTCCATTAATCCCATTCCGCTGTTCGTTCCAAAATTTTACAACTTATTTTCTTTTCAAGTATGATCAGTGTGATCAATTCTTTTGGCAATTTGTTAGTGATTCTGTTATTTCAGGTAGTGCATTATGGCATAAAAATAAATCTTGCTTCCCTTCTAGAGTTCAGTGCCCAGAACCTGGTATTCTAGCAATCAATGATTTTCAAATCCGCACTAAACTTTCAGGATGTTAACACTTAAACTTTCCTTCCATACTGGCTGGGAGCCATTGAGCTACAAACTCAATGAATGAATGCATGAATGCATGCCATTGGTTCCACGAGGTGTATGATTATGGCATCAACAGCTTGTAAATCAGAGAGAATAAGGGTCATAGAGTTATAGAGTTTTACAGCACTGAAACAGGCCCTTCGGCCCAACTTGCTCATGCCGACCAAGATGCCACATTCACGCTAGTTACACCTGCATGCATTCGGCCCATATTCCTCTAAACCTTTATTGGGATATCAGATGAAGGTTTAGGTATGAAGACACAGTCACTTTTGGTAGTTTCAGCCCAAATAACATTGCACCGAATGATGGCTAGCATTGTCTCTGTAACAACATGAAGACACACTTGAAACATCACTAATTAACTGCAATCACATCCAATTTCCCACCATCTTGTCCTACAAAGTTCGTGTTGGTAAGGAACCTGTAAATCCTTTTGGATGGCTGTAAGTTGTGGGTGTATAAATTACAAGAGTGCTGTACGTGTGAAGGCAAGGAGAACATTACCCACCGTGGTTAGTGCAGATTGATGCCCGGGTCATCCCAACTTTAAAATGTATAACTCACCAATAATGCTCTCCAAACTTGTAAATAGAATTAAGTACTGGCAAATTAACCTTTACTTCCATCATACTTAGCATCACAACTAACTGTAGATAAGGAGACCATTTGGCTCCACATATTCTGCACCCGGAGAAGCTCAGAGATTTCTCATAACATCCAACTAGTCCACATCCCAAATGATTTGCCTCCATAACTTGAGCCAGAAGGCTATTTGTGGCAATAGAGAACCAAGGGGAGGTTGAATAACCACTAGTTCAGCTCCTTGTTAAATCGTGGATGAAATGTACCTTAGTTCCTTTCACCAATTTTGATTGTGTTGCCTAAAATAAAATACTTATGATTCCTGACAAAACTTCAATTGATCCATTTTCCAAAATCTTTAGCTTGAAATGTTCTATTATTTCCACTAGCCATCCTAATTTAAGCAGGCCAGACTGTGATTTTAATGAGAGCCATATTATCTGGCTTGCCAATTATATGATTTTTCTCTGTACTCAATCCAAATGAAACCTTTTGATCTAAGTAACAAGCAGATGACGCAACATTGTCAATTTGGCACAGCTATCCAAATGAATATCTGCCTTCTCCTCTCGGTCCTAACAATCCCAAAACCAACATCCTGGAGGGGAGATTTGTAATTGGGTTGTGTTTAAGCAAGTTGGCAGAGTAATGGTATTTAGTGTAGTTGCGCAGATGGGGAGGATCAGTCATCTAAAGGAGAAAATGTTAGTAAGTCCAATAAGCAGGATGGTGGGGTGAAATGATATATATTTGAAAACATAATGACATTCAAAGTTAAATAAAGTTTATGATACCATAGCTTCAAGTTCAACCGTATGTACAGGAAGGAACTGCAGATGCTGGTTTAAACCAAAGATAAACACAAAAAGCTGGAGTAGCTCAGAGAGCATCTCTGGAGAAAAGGAATAAGTTGGCAAACACTTTAATTCCCATTCCCATTCCCACACTGACATTTCTGTCCTGGGCCTCCTCCACTGTCAGTGAGGCCAAATGCAAATTGAAGGTACAACATCTCATATTTCACTTGGGCAGCTTACACCTCAGTGGTATGACTATTGATTTCTCTAACTTCAGATAACCCTTGCATCCTCTCTCTCCTCATCCCTCCCCATCCAAGTCATTGTACTAGTTTCGAAGTCAACTTGTTGAGTCTCATTGCCTGTAATTCATTTTCTCCTATCTGCAACGTTCCATCTTTGGTTCCATCTTCCAGAGAGGGAATCTGGTGGTGCGAGAGGGTGGGTTCCTCTGTGAGTATGGCGGGGCTTGAAGAGGACCAGAGGGAAGCAGCTGATTGGGTGCAACCCGGGGTTTACATTTTTACATTTCATTAATACATTAACTGGGAGTTAAGGATTCTGGGAGTTAAGGGTTCAGTATTTATTAGTAAAGTTTAAAGGATAACGTTTTGTGTTTAATAAAAATAAAAAATAAAATATATATATATATAATACAGATTATATATAGACAGAGGCCCAGGAGCGGTTGCAGTGGGAGGAGCCAAATCCATAACGTTCCATTCGCAGCTCGCAGTTGAGGAAGCCGCTGATTGGTGAAAGACGACTCGAGGGACCAGCTGATTGGCAGTCAGATCCCTGCTGATTTCTTTCAGCTAAAATCCTTGTATTGTATTGTATATTGTATTGGATCCAGGGTAAGGGGGAGGATGAGTGCCAGGGCAGTTTACTGTTCTGGATGTCAGATGTGGGAGGTCATGCAGTCAGATAGCTCTCCAGACATCCACATCTGCGCCAGGTGCGTCAAGATGGCGCTCCAAATGGACCGTATTCGGTACCTGGAGCAGCAGCTCGATGACCTCCATCTGGTCAGGGAGAGTGAGGAAGCCATAGAGAGGAGCTACAGACAGGTGGTCACTCCAAAACCACAGGAGGCAGAAAAGTGGGTCACGGTTAGGAGAGGCAAGGGGCAGAGGCAGGGACTAGAGAGTACCCCGGTGGCTGTACACCTTGGCAATAAGTACTACTGTTTGAGTACTGATGGGGGGCACAGCCTACCTGGGGGTAGCAACAGCGTCCGGGCCTTCGGTACAAAGACCGGCCCTGTTGCTCAGAAGGGTAAGGAAAATAAGAGGAGGGCAGCAGTAATAGGGGACTCTATAGTTAGGGGGTCAGATAGGCGATTCTGTGGATGCAGTCAGGAGACCCGGATGGTAGTTTGCCTCCCTGGTGCCAGGGTCCGGGATGCGACTGAACGTGTCCAAGATATCTTGAAATGGGAGGGAGAGGAGCCAGATGTCGTGGTACATATAGGTACCAATGACATAGGTAGAAAAAGAGAGGAGGTCCTGAAAGGAGAAATTTAGGGAGTTAGGAAGAGTGTTAAGGAGAAGGACCGCAAAGGTAGCAATCTCAGGATTACTGCATGTGCCACGCGACAGTGAGAGTAGGAATGGAGCAAGGTGGAGGATAAATGCGTGGCTAAAGGACTGGTGCAGAGCGCAGAGATTCAAGTTTCTGGATCATTGGGACCTCTTTTGGGGAAGGTGTGACCTGTACAAAAAGGACGGGTTGCACTTGAACCCGAGGGGAACCAATATCCTGGCGGGGAGATTTGCAAAGGCTACTGGGGAGACTTTAAACTAGATCGCTTGGGGGGAGGGACTCAAATAGAGAATGCAAGTAGTCCGTTTGTGAGGCAGGAGGCAGAGAAGAGAAGCAGTCAGACGCAACACGTAGGGAGGAAAGAAGAAAAAAATAACAAATGGAGAATAAGAAGTGGAGGGTTTCTTAAATGTGTGAGCAAAGAGACAGAGGGGTGTAAAATGAGGATAGGAGCAATAGATAGCGAGGTGAAAAGTGGCAGGAAAACAAATCCAGGGCAAAAATCTAAAAGGGTCACTTTTCAACATAATTGTAAAAGGGCCAAGAGTGTTGTAAAAACAAGCCTGAAGGCTTTGTGTCTCAATGCAAGGAGCATTCGTAATAAGGTGGATGAGTTGAATGTGCAGATAGCTATTAATAATTATGATATAGTTGGGATCACGGAGACATGGCTCCAGGGTGACCAAGGCTGGGAGCTGAACATCCAGGAATATTCAATATTCAGGAAGGATAGACAGAGAGGAAAAGGATGTGGGGTAGCGTTGCTGGGTTAGAGAGGAGATTAATGCAATAGAAAGGAATGACTTTAGCTTGGAGGATGTGGAATCGATATGGGTGGAGCTGCGAAACACTAAGGGGCAGAAAGCGCTAGTGGGTGTTGTGTACAGGCCACCTAACAGTAGTAGTGGAGGTGGGGATGGCATCAAACAGGAAATTAGAAATGCGTGCAGCAAAGGTAAAACCGTTATAATGGGTGACTTCAATCTACATATAGATTGGGTGAATCAAATTGGCAGGGGTGCTGAGGAAGAGGATTTCTTGGAATGTATGCGGGATAGTTTTCTAAACCAACATGTGGAGGAACCAACGAGAAAGCAGGCTATTCTAAACTGGATATTGAGTAATGAGGAAGGATTAGTTAGCAGCCTTGTTGTACGTGGCCCCTTGGGCAAGAGTGACCATAATATGGTTGAGTTCTTCATTAGGATGGAGAGTGAAATTCTTAATTCAGAGACACGGGTCCTGAACTTAAAGAAAGGTAACTTTGAGGGTATGAGACATGAATTGGCCAAGATCGACTGGCAATTGATTCTTGAAGGGTTGACGGTGGATATGCAATGGAAGGCATTTAAAGACTGCATGGATGAACTACAACAATTGTTCATCCCAATATGGCAAAAGAATAAATCAGGGAAGGTGGCGCATCCGTGGATAACGAGGGAAATCAGGGATAGTATCAAAGAAAAGATGAAGCGTACAAATTAGCCAGAAAAAGCAGCCTACCAGAGGACTGGGAGAAATTCAGAGACCAACAGAGGAGGACAAAGGGCTTAATTAGGAAAGGGAAAATGGAGTATGAAAGAAAACTGGCAGGAAACATAAAAACTGACTGCAAAAGTTTTTATCGATATGTGAAGCGCAAAAGATGAGTTAAAACAAATGTAGGTCCCTTGCAGTCAGAAATGGGTGAATTGATCATGGGGAACAAGGACATGGCAGACCAATTGAATAACTACTTTGGTTCTGTCTTCACTAAGGAAGACATAAATAATTTGCCGGAAATAGCAGGGCATCGTGGGTCAAATGAGATGGAGGAAATGAGTGAAATCCAGGTTAGCCGGAAAGTGGTGTTGGGTAAATTGAATGGATTAAAGGCCGATAAATCCCCAGGGCCAGATAGGCTGCATCCCAGGGTATACTTAAGGAAGTAGCCCCAGAAATAGCAGATGCCTTAGTGATAATTTTTCAAAACTCTTTAGATTCTGGAGTAGTTCCTGAGGATTGGAGGGTAGCTAATGTAACCCCACTTTTTAAAAAGGGAGGGAGAGAGAAAACGGGGAATTACAGACAGGTTAGTCTAACATCGGTAGTGGGGAAACTGGAAAGTGGGATTGTGGTGAAATCATTGGACAAAGTCAGCATGGATTTACGAAGGGTAAATCATGTCTGACGAATCTTATCGAATTTTTGAGGATGTAACTAGTAGAGTGGATAAGGGAGAAGCAGTGAATGTGTTGTATCTGGACTTTCAGAAGGCTTTCGACAAGGTCCCACACAAGAGATTGGTATACAAACTTAAAGCACACAGTATTGGTGGTTTAGTATTGATGTGGATAGAGAACTGGCTGGCAGACAGGAAGCAAAGAGTAGGAGTGAACGGGTCCTTTTCAGGATGGCAGACAGTGACTAGTGGGGTGTCACAAGGCTCAGTGCTGAGACCCCAGCTATTTACAATATACATTAATGATTTGGACGAGGGAATTAAATGCAACATCTCGAAGTTTGTGGATGAACGAAGCTGGGGGGCAGTGTTAGCTGTGAGGAGGATGCTAGGAGGCTGCAGGATGACTTGGATAGTCTGGGTGAGTGGGCAAATGCGTGGCAGATGCAGTATAATGTGGATAAATGTGAGGTTATCCACTTTGGTGGCAAAAACAGGAAGGTAGACTATTATTTGAATGGTGACCGATTAGGAAAAGGGGAGATGCAGCGAGACCTGGGTGTCATGGTACACCAGTCATTGAAAGTAGGCATGCAGGTGCAGCAGGCAGTGAAGAAAGCGAATGCTATGTTGGCATTCATAGCAAAAGGATTTGAGTACAAGGGCAGGGAGGTTCTACTGCAGTTGTACAGGGTTTGGTGAGGCCACACCTGGAGTATTGCGTACAGTTTTGGTCTCCTAATCTGAGGAAAGACATTCTTGCCATAGAGGGAGTACATAGAAGGTTCGCCAGACTGATTCCTGGGATGGCACGACTTCCATATGAAGAAAGACTGGATAGACTTGGCTTGTACTCGCTGGAATTTAGAAGATTGAGGGATGATCTCATAGAGACTTACAAAATTCTTAAGGGGTTGGACAGGCTAGATGCAGATTGTTCCCGATGTTGGGAGGTCCAGGACAAGGGGTCACAGTTGAAGGATAAGGGGGAAGTCTTTTAGGACCGAGATGAGAAAATCGTTTTTTACACAGAGAGTGGTGAATCTGTGGAATTCTCTGCCACAGAAGGTAGTTGAGGCCAGTTCGTTGGCCATATTTAAGAGGGAGTTGGATGTGGCCCTAGTGGCTGAAGGGATCAGGGGGTATGGAGAGAAGGCAGGTACTGGATACTGAGTTGGATGATCAGCCATGATCATATTGAATGGCGGTGCAGGCTCGAAGGGCCGAATGGCCTGCTCCTGCACCTAATTTCTATGTTTTATGTTTCTAACTACACCTATTACTTTTCTCCAGAGATGCTATCTGACCCGCTAAGTTACTCCAGCTTTTTGTGTCTATCTTAAATTCTTATGTATGTTTGTTAGTTAGCATGGTGCATTACATTTCAGAAGTTAATTTTTGTAATGTGATTTCCTTTCCTGATTTGCAGTTTGGGAGAATTCTTTAATGGAACTGGATTTATAGCGAGCTTGTTGACATCAAAGTTGAATTAGGCGTGACAGCAATTGACATCAGTCAAAGAAAATCCATGCTTCAAAAACCGTAAGATATTTGTGGACAGCTTTTTGAGGTAATTGATGAATGCTGAATGATTGCTTTAGGTCTGACCACACAAAAAATAATCAGCAGCATTATTTGAGATGAATCACTAGGTTTTGTTAAGACAAAAGCACAAATATATTTATTTGGAATTTGCAGTAAAACATGCAACTTCTCAAACATATGTTACTGAAGTAATTTATGGTCAAATCTGTGTATCCGTCACTTTGGCATTAGAAACATTTGCATCTGTTTCGTTCAGACTGTATTAGTCGAGGAGCAATCTCATAGCGCAGTAATCAAAATCCTCATGGTAGTCAGAACATTTCTGAAAGCAAGATGTTTATAATTGATTTCATGGCATGAATGAGGGTGGTATTAAAATTAATAGAATTATCATATGAGCTGCTGTGTAAAGCAATTTGCCAAAGTGTCTTTCCCAATCACTGTGATTGATTGCTTCGAATATAATATATCTCTCATTTTTGGCTTTAAGAAGTTACATTGCTGAAAAAATAATTGGAGCCAATTTGTTTCACTATGTAAATGTCAGTGCATAACTGGGAAAGGAAAGATATAATTTTAAAACAAAAAGATATAAAGTGCTGGAGTAACTCAGTGGGCCAGGCAGTATCTCTGGAGAACATGGATAGTCAACGTTTCTGGTTGGGACCCTTCTCCATTTTGTTTTGCAGCTCTCAATTCCATTATTTATAATGACATGATGTCGTCACCTGGTCCAAAGAAGACATATATAATGGCATTTCAGTGCATTTTCAATCAAGAATCACATCTAAGAAATGTTTAATTTTAATTTGGAGATTCTTCTTCTTCTTTCATGTGGCGTGGACAGCCTAAAGTTGTTGGACAACTTGTTCTATTTGATCTTCCGTTTGTGCACGTCGAGTTGATTGCATTAGTCGAATCAGGGCGGACCACGTGAAGGTTGCAATCTTCCACCCCACTTTGGAGATACAGAATGGTAACAGGCCCTTTGGGCCACCTGTCTATATCAATCACCCATTCACACTAATTCTATGTTATCCCACTTTCTCATCCACTCCCTACACACTGGGGGTAATTTGCAGAGGCAAATTAACCTACAAACCTGCATATCTTTGGAATGTGGGAGGAAACCAGAGCACCCGGAGGAAACCCACATGGAGACTGCATCACGCTAAATGTTGTAAATGTATGGCCAAGGAGAGCAAGGTGCAATCAGATACATTACACATTTTACTGATGAAAAATTAAAGCCAATCATTATTTGCAATGACCGGGTCACCTTGGAAAGACTATCCATTTTAAAGAGCACATGCAACATTTATGTTAATTCATTAGGGCTAATTTTAAACCTCTGTTGTTTGGTGGTTAAAATGGTGACTGGCTGCTGCAGGGTGTTTTCATAACCTATTATAATAATTGTATGGTATTTAATTGCAATGAACGGCTTACAAAATGCTCAGAGCCTATGAAGCTGGAGATAAAAGATCAGTGGATCAAAGCTTATTTTACTATTCAGTTTTCTGGGCAGATTCCCAATTTAGAAATCACTTCTTTCCCATATTTCACATTCTTATGCACACAATGCTTTTGATGTTGATGCTATTATTGCTATATTTTTCTTGATGGAGGAAGGGACTGTAACAATCCCAACAACTACCACCAGTAGCTCTAGCTGCTTGACAGAGATCATACTCTACGCATAAGCTTCCAATTGTCGACTGTTGCGCCCAGCTCCATTAAGCAGATCAGTACATCATCTTTAACTATCAACAAGTGATAGCTTTCTGGGAATTTGCAGCCATGGCTGGTTTTCTTGATCGCAGACTTCATTGGTTGCTAGTCTATAGTTACATTGAAAGACAAAAAGTGAAAATAGCAAAGGCTATCTTTCTATTAATTGCAGCTTGGCGGCCATCAATGGGACAGTTTTTTTTAATAAGAAATCCAGGCAAATTTTGCAATGCATTTGTCCTGTGGCCATTCACTATCTCTCCATATTCAACCATCTAAGAGAGTGGCAGGATGTCTGCTGTGTCCTTTACTCATGCAGTCACCCCATAAGTCCACCTCACCTGACTGGTAGAGGGACACGGCAGGATCATTACTACTCGTCAAGTCACTGTAGCAAATGGTTGGGTGCCATGAGGGGTCTTAGACTGCCAACACTGTGAGAATGCTCTCCATATATTGAATTAAATTAAAACAAAACACTACATCAACCAAGGTAATTCCTCCACTTTGGGGGAACAGGGCCATCTGAGGCCCAGCAGTAGCTGGGGGATCGTGTGAATCGGGCACCGATAGAGGTCCCACAGCAGCATGGAGCGGCGGTGGAGGACACCGACATCATCACCTGGCCAGGCCGGCCCCCACAACTCCGAATCACTGGCGTTGCCAGGCCAACAGGCCTTTAAGGCCTAGATAAGTCTCTACATTTTTAAGAACTTTGAAACACGAAGGATAGACATTGGCACCAACAATATTGACGCTGGGGTGCTGCCTTAGTATAATCTACTATTCTTACACTCTTGTAATTAGGTATGATCGTGATTATGTATAGTAAGATTTTACTGAATGAGATGCAAGACCAAAATCATTATACCTGGGTACACGTGACAACAAAGTACCATGAACCATTGAACATTGATGCTCACAAGTGTAAGTCCACTCATCTGCCTTTCAGGGCAAATGTGTTTTGGGATATTCTGCTAAGAGAGGATAACAGATAAGTTTGGCCAGGAGGGCAAGAAGGAGTGAGGCTGGTAAAAAGACAGAAGATCAGCAGGGACATGGAATGGGAGTGTGGCTGGGAGTGGTCCCATGAAAGTGAGTGGGAGGGCGTGGAGCAGAGCAGCTGGGAATGGATGCAGGAGTGACAAAATGGGTGGAACACTGGGAATTACACAACCTCACCAACACAATGCACATACATGTAAACTTACCTTAATTGCCCGAATAGTTCATCCTATCAGATACATTCCCTTTGTTACATCCTCTCTCTCGTATCCTACTATTTAGACCAATCTGTCTCTTGCCTTCTCAGATCTAAAAGGTCCCAGATTCTGTCTGACATGCAGAGTTTTGCAAGCACTCTCTGTTTATTTGCCCACTGCATCGTCCTGTTGTCCTTTTTGCTCTAAAAGCCACACTGGCCACGCTGATGTCTGCGAAATGGCAGTAATAGAGCGTGAAACAGGCCCTTCGATCCAACTTGCCCACACCAACCAGCATGTCCCATCTACACTAGTCCTATCTGCCTGCATTTGGCCAATATTCCTCGAAACCTGTCCTATCCATGTACCTTAAATGTTAAGTACCATGTTTCTTAAATGTTGCTTTAGTCCCTGCCTCAACTACCTCCTCTGGCAGCTCATTCCATACACCCACCACACTTTGTGTGAAAACATTACCCCTCAGATTTGTATTAAATCTTTTCCCCCTCACCTTAAACCTATGGCCTCTGGTTCTTGATTCCCCTACACTGGGCAAGAGGCTCTGTGCATCCATCCGATCTATTCCTCTCATGATTTTATACACCTCTATAAGTTCACCCTTCATCCTCCTATGCTCCAAGGAATAGAGTCCCGGTCTGCTCAATCTTTCCCTATAGCTCAGACCCTTGAGTCCTGGCAACATCCTCGTAATGTCGTGAAGTCCTCACTGGCCAAGGAATATCGCAGAAAAGAGCTGGAAGCAGAAGGGAAGGAGAGCACCTCATCTGGCGTGTTTACATCAGCTGCGGCCTCTTCCCTTGTCTCGCCGTCCTGCTGATCCATTCTATCTCTTCTGGAAACATTTAACACATTCTGACATCTTTTATACAAATGACATTCTGACAATGCAGAATGAAAAGCTACCATTAAACTACACTGCAGACCAATGAGCCAAATGTGATAAAGGTAATTAATGGGACACACATTAAATGTATTCCGTTCATTCTCACCCGTTGTGCTTTTAATGACAGAATGATTGTTAACTCTACTACTGCTGTGATGCTTTCCTCTCAAATTCTAGCTACATCTGGTCGAATCATAAATCAGTGCATCACATAGAGAGGCCACTAAAACTCCCTTTGAACAAACAATCCCATTCCCGTTCCTCATACACATCCATTATTTTAAAGTGTATTGCCAATTCTCTTGTGAAGGCTGCTGTTGAATCTGTATGTGGCAACCTATCAGGGAATGAATATTAAATCCAAACCATTCATTTCAAAAATTAGATTCTTCTTTTTTGTCAGCTCTGGTTCTTTTGCCAACCACTTTGATTCGGCAACTACAAGACGATCAAGTCCACAGACCTACATAAAAATCACAGCAGATCCCTCCTATATGCTTCTGAGACTTGTCCTGAGAGCAATGGTTGGGTACTATAAACTTCCCAGTTCACTGGAGGGATACGTGAAGCATGTTAACATGCACTGTAATTTGTCTACCGCCACAACATGTCTCTGACTGATTCATCTGCCTGGCCCTACGCTCATCCCTGGAACATCTGGATAAGAGAGACACCTACGTCAGACTTCTATTCAAAGACTACAGCTCTGCTTTCAATACCATTGTCCCATCCCAGCTCATCTCAAAACTCATGGAAGTTGGATTCAGCACTCACCTCTGCAACTGGATCCTCAACTTCCTGACCAACAGACCACAATCATTGAGGAAAGGTGACTAATCATCCTCTACAATAATTTTCAACACTAGTGCCCCACAGGGATGTGTTCTCAGCCCCCTTGTATACTCCTTATAAACTCACGCCTGAGCAGCCATATACCAATCCAAACCAATTTACAAATTCATAGACAACCTAGTCATAGTGGGCCGAATATCAAATAATAATGAGATCGAATATAGAAAGGAATCTGAGAAACATGTAACTTTGTGCCAAAATAATATCGTCTCTCTCAATATCAACAAGACAAAGGAAATAGTGATCGACTTCAGGAAGCGAGATGGCATACGCACCCTAGCATACATTGATGGCGCCAAATTAGAACTTCAGTTTTTAGGATATAAATATCATCAGCGATTTATCCTGGACAAGCCATTTCGAAGCAATGGAGGAGAAAGCACACCAACGCCTCTACTTTCTTAGAAGATTTAGGAAGTTCGGCATGTTCCCAACAAGCCTCACCAAATTTCTACAGATGCACAGTAGAAAGCATTATATCAGGATGCATCACAGTGTGGTTTTGGAACAGCTTCATCCAAGACCGCGAAAAATTGCATAGAATTGTGGACGTGGTCCAGACCATCACACAAACCAACCTCCCTTCCATTGACTCCAATTACACTTCATGCTGCCTTGGCAAGGCCACCAGCATAATCAAGGACCAGTCTCACATTGGCCATTCCCTCTTCTTCCCTGTACAAGAGGTACAGATGTTTGAAAATGCATACCTGCAGATTCAGAGACAGTTTCTTCCCAGCTGTTATCAGAGGTTTGGATCATTCTCTTACCAGCTAGAGCTCCCATCAACCTCATTGGAGACTTTTGAACTATCTTTAATCAGATTCTATTGGACTTTATCTTGCACTAAACCCTTCATCCTATATCTGTACACTCTGGATGGCTTGATTGTAATTGTGTATAGTCTTTTAGTTGACTGGATAGTGCACAACTAAAAAGTTTTTCACTGTACCTCAGTACACATGATAATAATAATAATAATAATATAATAATAATAATAATAATAATAATAAACAAAACTAAAAAGTGCTAATCTGTAGCCAGTCCATCTTAACCATACGCCCGTCCAGATCTTGATGGGCACATTAACCCTTTAGAATGAAGTACAAACTGGTTAATGCAATGTTTTGTGCATGAGATATTATTCCTGAAATTTAAACTAATGTCATAATATATCATTTGGCACCAAATTGCATTTCTGGTGAAACTACAATATATGGCTAACCCACTTGTACCCCTTATAGAAGAGAAATAAATTATAATCCCAGCCAGTTGAGTCTTGTAGTTTCACAGGAGTGCCATATGGGTGCCCAGCAGAGTGTGGAGTCATGCATTTTGGTAGTAGGAATAATGGCAGAGATGGGGAGAAACTAGGATAATTTGGTTAGAAGGGAGAGATAGATCAGCCATGATTGAATGGTGGAGTAGACTTGATGGGCCAAATGGCCTAATTGTGCTCCTATCACTTATGTCCTCTTGAGGTCCACACTACCTGTTGCTGACCTGTTGCTACAGCAAAAATAACCACACATCTGAAATGCTTGTACAATTGCAACATGGAATAACACCCATAGTAAATGGTATTACTTACAAAGACGAATGATCTGTGATTGAATCACAAATGATGGCTTCTTAAATGGATACATGCTTTGCATCAATGTGAACTTGAGATCTGGTAGATTGTGTAAGTAGTGCTCCAAGCACTCCTGTCAAATTATGAATGAGTGAAAAAACTATGATTTTGAATTTCTCTGCTGCTCGAAGATATGTAAAATTAAACTGGAATGTTGAGCAAACTCTGGGAAACGATTATTCTTTAAAAAAAAAATCGAACAGCTGGTCATAATTGAACCAGCATCTAGAATATTTCCTTGTGATATCTGTTTTTCTTCTTAGCATCTCTAACGATACTCTGATCTTCATCCAGAACATAATTAAGCTCCCTGTAGGTACATTTCCTCCAGGTTCTTACATAAACAATACATATGCCATCTTAACAATACTATTCAACATGATAATCATTCCATTATAAATAAATCTTTGTCAGAAATATTCCAAATGCTCTCACTCTCTCTCTTCGAGTTATACCCTTCGTCACTGAGTATGTCTCAGCGTAGGACGATAATAAAAAGTGTGATAATTAAAGAAACACTTCAGGTCCCAGAATAATAAATTTCTGCTCTAATTATCAGCCAAAAGTTAGCTACAGTGTGATGTCGTCAGTTGCAGAATGTGCTGCAGGAGGAAGCAATGGTGTTTATCTAGTGGTGGCAAGATGTTATGTAACAGACTGGAGTTCTTGCCAATGTAGAATAATATGTTTGGAATAGTTGACAGAGGGTTCTGCAGGTGAGCAGGTTATTTAAATGTTCTACTTTCTGAGTGAAAAAAAAAACACATTTGAATGTTCTGTGGTATATTAATGACTCTTCTGGCACTGTGCTGTATTTTAAATGTAATCACCTGTGTGCAATGATAACTATCTTTCATAACATACAAGGCAACCTAGTTAAAAATAAACAATCTAATCTTGCAGATTAAATTTGCAGGAGGAAATTGGGGATAAAAAAGCAGAATCGCAGGAACAAAACTGAGTTTAATCATTGAGGTATCTTCATCGGCAGTGTTCACAGGTATTGGATGACTCACTTCCACTCCAGTTCTGTGGGCTCTGTGGTGACTAATGAGGTCAATGAGGGGCCAACAAATCTTCCACAGAAGGAGCAGAAGGTCCCTCACATGACAGGTGAGTGGGTAGTTTGCAAAGTGGTGCACCCTTTTTAATAACTGGACCTGGGTTTCTGTCTTCCCAGAGGATGGTTTCAATGCCATCCCAAATGCTCACTCTCCATTTTGATTGATCATGGGTGTGAGATGCTCCAGAACTGATGGGAATGATACAAGGAAGCTCCACAAATCATTATCTTTGTTCTGCTGGTAATCTCTTGCCATGATAAATCTCAGAACTGAATTCTATTTTGGGAGTCTGGAGTCACAAATGCAAGCTCCATGGTCCATCAGAGCCAAATAAGTGTAATTAGGGGACATCATTAGTGCTGGGGTGTTGATCTGGGAGATGGCATGGCATTAGTTTATTTTGCAGTGGATTTTGCAGAAAGATGATCATACTAACTTGTTTGTGCTTTAAGATGCCTGCTGTAAATGGTCAAATACACAGAATTTCACATACTATGAATATCATGCCACTTGTTCACGCAGATGTTCAAGTACTCTTTTCCTCTATTGGTCAAACCAATGGATCTATAGTTAAGTAATGTATGTTAAATCCTTTCACATTATAATTAGGCTTTAGAATTTGGAGATAGAGAATGGAAATGGACCTTTTGGCCCACTGAGTCTTCGCCAACCAGCAATCACCCTGTGCACTAGTGCTATCCAGCACACTACGGACATTTTTTTTACCAAAGCCAATTAACCTACAAACTTGTACGTCTTTGGCGTGTGGGAGGAAACCGGAGCACCCGGAGAAAACTCATGTGGCCATAGAGGGAACTTACAAACTCTGTACAGATAGCACCCATAGTTATGATTGAATCCGGGTCTCTGGTGCTGTAAGACAGCAACTCTACCCCTGTGCCACCCTTTCATTAATAATGATTAACAGTGATGTCTTGCGGAGCCACCGCATTACAGAACAGGAGCTGTTGGAGGTCTTAAAATGTATAAAAGTAGGTAAATCCCCAGGACCTAATCAAGTGCATCCTCGGATGTTGTGGGGAGATAGGGAAGAAATTGCAGGGCCCCTGGTGGAGATATTTGTATCATTCATAGACATGGGTTAGGTGCCAGAAGACAGGAGGGTGGCTAATGTTCATCTTTTTAAGAAAGGCTGCAAGGAAAAGACTGGGAACTGTAAACCAGTGAGCCTAACACCTGTGGAGTGCAAGTTATTGAAGCAGATTCAGAGAGACAGGATCTGCATGCATTTGGAAAGGCAAGGCAAAGGTGTTGCAGTTTGGTAAGACAAACCAGAATGGGACTTGCACCACAAATCATAGGGCTCTGGGAAGTGTTGTGGAACAGGGAACCATGGGAATGCAAGTATATAGATCCAAGAAGGTGGCAACACAGGTGGACAGGATGGTGAAGAAACCATTTGGCATGGTTGCCTTCATTACTTAGAATATTGAGTACAGAAGTCGGGACATCATTTTACAGCTGTACATGTCGGGCCACATTTGGAATATTGTGAATAGTTCTAGTTGCCGTGATATAGGAAGGATGTCATTCAACTAGAAGTTGTGCAAAAAGAAAATTGTGAGAACATTAGCAGATCTAGAAGGTTTGAGAGGTCTTTTTTTCCCTGGAATGAAGGAAGCTGAGAATTCACATTACAAGGTTCATAAAATTACAAGGGAGTTCGATATAAGGTGAATAGCCGTAGACGTTTCCCCAAGGTAGGAGAGTCTAAAACTAGAGGGCCAAGGTTTAAGGTGAGTGGGGAATTATTTAAAAGGGAACTGAGTCAATCTTTGTGATTGGTACAGTGGCTTGCAAAAGTTTTCATACCCCTTGAACTTTTCCACATTTTGTCACGTTACAACCACAAACGTAAATGTATTTTATTGGGATTTTATGTGATAGACCAACACGAAGTAGCGCATAATTGTGAAGTGGAAGGAAAATGATACATGGTTTTCAAATATTTTTTACAAATAAAAAACTGAAAAGTGTGGCGTGCAAAAGTATTCAGCCCCCTTTACTCTGATACCCCTAAATAAAATCCAGTGCAACCTATTGCCTTCAGATGTCACCTAATTAGTAAATAGAATCCACTTGTGTGTAATCTAATCTCAGTATGAATACAGCTGTTCTGTGAAGGCCTCAGAGGTTTGTTAGAGAACATTAGTGAACCAACAGCATCATGAAGCCCAAGGAACACACCAGACAGGTCAGGGATAAAGTTGTGGAGAAGTTTAAAGCAGGGTTAGGTTATAAAAAAATATCCCAAGCTTTGAACATCTCACGGAGCACTGTTCAATCCATCATCCGAAAATGGGAAGAGTATGGCACAACTGCAAACCTACCAAGACATGTCTGTCCACCTAAACTGACAGGCCGGGCAAGGAGAGCATTGATCCGAGAAGCAGCCAAGAGGCCCATGGTAACTCTGGAGGAGCTGCAGAGATCCACAGCTCAGGTGGGAGAATCCGTCCACAGGACAACTATCAGTCGTGCACTCCACAAATTGGGCCTTTATGTAAGAGTGGCAAGAAGAAAGCCATTGTTGATATAAAGCCATAAGAAGTCCTGTTTGCAGTTTGCCATAAGCCATGTGGGGGACACAGCAAACATGTGGAGGAAGGTGCTCTGGTCTGATGAGACCAAAATTGAAGTTTTTGGCATAAATGCAAAACGCTATGTGTGGCAGAAAACTAACACTGCACATCACCCTGAACACACCATCCCCACTGTCAAACATGGTGGTGGCAGCATCATGCCGTGGGGATGCTTTTCTTCAGCAGGGACAGGGAAGCTGGTCAGAGTTGATGGGAAGATGGATGGAGCCATATACAGGGCAATCTTGGAAGAAAACCTGTTAGAGTCTGCAAAAGACTTGAGGCTGGGGCGGAGGTTCACCTTCCAGCAGGACAACGACCCTAAACATACAGCCAGAGCTACAATGCAATGGTTTAGATCAAAGCATATTCATGTGTTAGAATGGCCCAGTCAAAGTCCAGACCTAAATCCAATTGAGAATCTCTGGCAAGACTTGAAAATTGCTGTTCACAGACGCGCTCCATCCAATCTGACTGAGCTTGAGCTGTTTTGCAAAGAAGAATGGGCAGAAATTTCAGCCTCTAGATGTGCAAAGCTGGTAGAGACATACAGGTGATACACATCTGGCCGACATCTACTACAAACCAACTGACTCCCACAGCTACCTGGACTACTCTTCCTCCCACCCTGCTTCCTGTGAGGACTCCATCCCCTATTCCCAATTCCTCCGTCTACACCGCATCTACTCCCAGGATGAGGTGTTCCACACCAGGTCATCACAAATGTCCTCATTCTTCAGGGAACGGGGATTCCCCTCCCCCACTATAGATGAGGCTCGCACCAGGGTCTCCTCCATACCCTGCAACACTGCCCTCTCTCCCCATTCCCCCACTCGCAACAAGGGCAGAGTCCCCCTGGTCCTCACCTTTCACCCCACCAGCCGACAAATACAACACATAGTCCTCCGCCAGTTTCGCCACCTCCAACGTAACCCCTCCACTCGCCACATCTTCCCATCTCCCCCCCCGTCTGCCTTCTGCAAAGACCGCTCCCTCCGCAACTCCCTTGTCAATTCTTCCCTTCCCTCCCGCTCTACCCTTTCCCCGGGCACTTTCCCTTGCAATCGTAAGAAATGCCACACTTGTCCCTTTACCTCCCCCCTCCACTCCTTTCAGGGACCCAAGCAGTCCTTCCAGGTCCGACAGAGGTTCACCTGCACCTCCTCCAACCTCATCTACTGCATCCGCTGCTCCAGATGCCAGATGATCTATATCGGTGAGACCAAGCGGAGGCTTGGCGATCGCTTCGCCGAACACCTCCGCGCGGTCCGCATTAACCAACCCGATCTCCCGGTGGCTCAGCACTTCAACTCCCTCTCCCATTCCGTATCCGACCTCTCGGTCCTGGGCCTCCTCCACGGCCAGAGTGAGTAACACTGCAAGTTGGAGGAACAGCACCTCATATTCCGCTTGGGGAGTCTGCATCCTCTGGGCTTGAACATTGAATTTTCTCAATTCTGTTAACCGTTGCTGTCTCCTCCCCTTCCCACCTCTCCCTCAGCCCTCGGGCCCTGGCATTCCCTCTCTCTCTATCTCTCCCCCACCCTAGTCGCACTACCTTCTCATTATCACACTACAAACAGCTTACAATGGCTTGTTCCCTTTATCATCGATACCTTTTTGCATATCTTTCATTCATTGTTCTTTATCTCTCCACATCACCGTTTATATCTCTCGTTTCGCTGATCCCTGACCAGTCTGAAGAAGGGTCTCGACCCGAAACGTCGCCTATCTCCTTAGCTTCTTAGATACTGCTGCACCCGCTGAGTTTCTCCAGCCTTTTATGTACCCCAAAAGACTTGCAGCTGTAATTGCAGCGAAAGGTGGTTCTACAAAGTATTGACTCGGGGGCTGAATACTTTTGCACGCCACACTTTTCATTTTTTTATTTGTAATAAAATTTGGAAACCATGTATCATTTTCCTTCCACTTCACAATTATGCACCACAACCTGGCTGTTTGTCAGGTTGGAAGCCGGCGACCAGTGGGGTGCCTCAGGGATCTGTGTTGGGTCCACTGTTGTTTGTCATGTACATCAATGATCTGGATGATGGGGTGGAAAATTGGATAAGTAAGTATGCAGATGATACTAAGGGAGGTGGTGTTGTGGATAATGAAGTAGATTTTCAAAGTCTACAGAGAGATTTGGGCCATTTGGAAAAGTGGGCTGAAAGATGGCAGATGGAGTTTAACGCTGTTAAGTGTGAAGTGCTACATCTTGGCAGGACAAATCAAAATAAGACGTACATGGTAAATGGTAGGGAATTGCGGAATGCTGTGGAACAGAGGGATCTAGGAATAACTGTGCATAGTTCCCTGAAGGTGGAATCGCATGTAGATAGGGTGGTAAAGAAAGCCTTTGGTGTGCTGGCCTTTATAAATCAGAGCATTGAATATAGGAGTAGGGAAGTAATGTTAAAATTGTACAAGGCATTGGTAAGACCAATTCTGGAGTATGGTGTACAATTTTGGTCGCCTAGTTATAGGAAGGATGTCAACAAAATAGAGAGAGTACAGAGGAGATTTACTAGAATGTTGCCAGGGTTCCAGCAACCCTGTTACAGAGAAAGGTTGAACAAGTTAGGTCTTTATTCTTTGGAGCGCAGAAGGTTAAGGGGGGACTTGATTGAGGTCTTTAAAATTCTGAAAGTGATAGACAGAGTTGACGTGGATACGTTTTTCCCATTGAGGGTAAGGAAGATTCAAACAAGAGGGCATGACATGAGAATTAAGGGACAGAGGTTTAGGGGTAACGTGAGGGGGAACTTCGTTACTCAGAGGGTGGTGGCTGTGTGGAATGAGCTTCCAGCAGAAGTGGTGGAGGCAGGATCGATTTTAACATTTAAAAGTAAAGTGGATAGGTATATGGACGTGAAGGGAATGGAGGGGTATGGAGGGAATGGAGCAGGTAGATGGGACTAGGGGAAAACAAATGGTCGGCACGGACTGGAAGGGCCGAGAGGGCCTGTTTCCGTGCTGTAATTGTTATATGGTTATATGGTTTGTGTTGGTCTATCACATAAAATCCCAATAAAATACATTTACATTTGTGGTTGTAACGTGACAAAATGTGGAAAAGTTCAAGGGGTATGAAAACACATGCAAGGGGTATGCAAGCCACTGTATATGGAATGAGCTGACAGAGGAAGTGATAAAGGCAATGATAAAGACAATTACAACATTTAAAAGAATTTGGATAAATGCATAACAAGGGAATGTTTGAAGGATTATGAGCTGGGGACCAGCTCGATTAGGCAAATTGGTTAAGGTGGATGGGTTGGGCCGAAAGGCCTGTTTCCATGCTATATAGCTCCATCTATCTATACTATTACTAAAACTCTCATCTTGACCACTTCCGGTCTGCGTTGTTTTTTAATTGCGCAAAAACGGTAGCTATATCGCTAGGATATTTTTGCCACCTTACTCACCATTCTCCTCTGCTCCAAAGCATCAAGTTTTGTTCCAATTGGTGGAAGATTACAAAAGTTATGAAGGTTTAAAAAAACAGATTGGTATTCTCGCCGGTCAGTCACTATGAAGGTAATGCACCTTCCGGCAACCGCTGGAGAATTAATCCCCAGAGGCGTGGCTGAGTCCGTGAGCACGTGCAGAAGCCGCCCGTGCATAAGCCGCCCATGCAGCAGCCACCGAAAATAAAGCTGAAGCAGCTGAGTGTGGGCTGTGTTCCGCGGGCGGGGGCGGGCTATGTGCACGGGCGGGGACTGTGAGCGTGACAGGTGCTGGGGATGGGAGCAGCTTGGTGAGTCCGGAGCCAGGTCCTGGAGCTAGGGGTGCGGTCGGAGCCTGGGCCGGGAATTGGTGAGCCCACACCCCTCCTCCCCCACACCCTCCCCCACACCCCTCCTCCCCCACACCCCCCTCTTCCTCAGCCCCCTCCCCTACACCCCCCACTACATGCCCCCCTACACCCCCCCTCCACTACACCCACTCCTCCCCCACACCCCCATCTTCTACAGCCCCCTCCCCTACACTCCCCACTACATGCCCCCCTACACCCCCCCTCCACTACACCCCACTCCTCCCCCACACCCCCATCTTCTACAGCCCCCTCCCCTACACTCCCCACTACATGCCCCTACCCCCCCTCCACTACACTCCACTCCTCCCCCACACCCTCCCTCCCACACACTCCCTCCTCCTCCACGCCACCCACCTCCCCCACAACCCCCTCCCCCACCGCCACCCCTCCCTACCCCACTGCCTCCCCCCCTCCCCCACACCCCCCCCACACTCCCCCATACCAACAACACCCCTCCTACCATCCCACATACACCCCCTCCCCTACCCCCACAACCCCCCCTACCCCCTCCCCACACCCCCCCTCCCCCACACACACACACTCCCCCACACACACCCCCACCAGCCCCCGACAGGCCCTGCCTGAAGCCGCCCCCCTCCCCTGGCTGCAGGATGCTTCCCGCCTGAAGCCATCCCCGTCCCCCGGCTACAGAGCACTCCCGCCGTTGCGTTGGGGGAACAGGTGAGCGGTGGAATATTGCATTGGGGAATGGGTTGCGTTGGGTGAGCAGGCCTCCCGTGTGACTGGGACCCAATGGCTCCCACATAGTCTAGTTACTCTCTAAGCTTGTACCAGGTGAAGTGCAACATGGCTGCAAGCAAAAATTGAAAACTGCAGTGCTTGTCACCAGTCTGTTTTAGCTTCTTTGTTAAAATTGTGGCATCCATGCTATTACAAAGCAGATGCAAGATGGAGACAAAGTTCTGCGGACAGGCACATTTGAGAAGGATGCTTCACATTCTCACTGATATTTGGAGCCAAGTGCTTTTGTGAGGCCACAAAAAGGGGCTGCATATCCTGGTACTGTATCCTGCATTTCTCCTGGATTTGTTGCAAGGGAAGATCGTGCCCACCAAGCCTCTGCATGCACAGAATGTACTCGGCTATTCGGGGATGAGACAGTTGACCCTGGTGATAACCTTACCCAGAGAGTAGAGGGACTCTCCTCTAATGACTGCGGCTTGTTTTGTCCTCAACATGCCAACAAGATCAGCTTTAATTGTTGACCTTGTTTGGCAAGATTCTTCTGATCTAAATTTATGTTACACTGGTTTGAACCTCTCCCCTCCCCATGCTACTCTTCTGTCGCACATTACATGTCATCTTCTAAACCAACCCCCGCAATAATTATACAGACCCACCTCTGACTCAACACCTTCCATTTACACAGCATTATTAACCTAGCAAACCTTATCCCATGTCCTCTGAAAAAACAAAATTTTACACTCAGCCACGTACAAATGTATGTGGATGATCAAAGTATGATTTAATAGAGACGTATTAAGGAGAAACATGAGCGGAACCCCAAATCCATATTCTGACAATAATGGTCCCTGACGAGAACTAGATTAATGAGGATCTTGTTCCATTTCTCGGTGGCAACCTGCGTCTCTGTAAAGGAAGGAAAACATTGACGATGAAATTCAGCGTCGTCTTCAGTGTGCCAGCACAAGCTCACGAGTGTCTGTAGATCAAGGCCTCAAACCCGGCACGATGTTTGTGGGTTAGTACCAAGCCACTGTGACCTCTGCCATCCCATTATGGCTCCTAGCCACTCACTATCTAAAGCAGGCTTCACAAACCACAGGAGAAGAACTGACTAGGGCTGCTTGTCTGTGTGGAGTTTGTACATTCCCACCATGACCTGCGGATGCTCCGGTTTCCTCCCACACTCCAAAGACATGCTGGTTTGGAGGTTAATTGGCTTAGTATAATTGTAAATTGTCCGTAGTGTGTGTAGGTTGGTGTTAGTGCGCGGGGATCGCTGGTTGAGGGCACGGACTCAGTGGGCCGAAGGGCCTGTTTCCGCGCTATGTCTCTAAACTGAACTAAAGTGGCTTGTGCAGAGTTCTGTGAGTTGGTGGACCAGATCACTGACAGAAGGTATATGTGGGAACTATCTTCAAGGGGTTCCAGTCTGGCTTTGCACCATGGCAACCTCTGAGCTCAGGATAATCACTCAGCAGCCAGGCAGAGTTGCCTGACTACAGTGTCACAGGATAAACAATGGCATGGATCATGATAAATGAACCCTGAGTCACCGATAGTTTGCAGCGCAATAACGAATCAAGGATGAATGAAATGTCAACAGTGATTGTTATAAACGCTATTTTGGTATTTTAGCAGAAGTAGAAATCTGAATAGAGGAACTAAATTGTGGAGTCCCTGGAAAACACAAATTTGAGATATTAAATATGAAATATTTATTGTTGGCATTAGGAGAGAGGAGAGGCAGTAGTTTATAAAAATAGGGTTAATGGATGAGCCTGGAATGGGAATAAAGTATTTTAAACAAAAACTTAGATATTAGTATACAGGGAGAGATGTTCAGAACAGTGGCGGAGGTGTAGAGCTGTTACTTCACAACGTCAGAGACCCAGGTTCAATCCTGACTATGGATGCTCTCTGGGCAAAGTTTGTACGTGATCCCTGTGACCGCGTGGATTTTCTCTGTGTGCTCCGGTTTTCTCCCACAAACCAAAGATATGCAGGTTTGTAGGTTAATTGGCTTCTGTGAATTACCCCCAGTGTGTAGGACATAGAACTAGTGTAAGGGTGAACAGTGGTCAGCATGCACTAGGTGGGCCAAAGGACCCATTTTCATGCTGTATCTCTCTAAAAAAACAGTGGGGCAGGCATTGAGTTACAGCTAAAATGATGGGAATTACAGAGCGCACAATGTCCACAAGGGATAGCTCAGAAAAACACAGGGGAAAGAGCAAGGACACCAATTTTCATGGTTTATGTCAGGATCAACGACACATAAAGTGATTTGTCTGTTCCCATTCAACAATTTTCCCCAATATCATAACAATTCCAATTAATTCTTCAAATTCCAGGTCATATCACCTTGCCTTGAATAAACTCTCAGAATTTAGCCGCTGGAGCCTGCCATCATAACTCTACATTACGTTCCCTTCTAGGCTAATACAAAATTCTGATTAACATAATAAACAAGTTGAGTTGTAGTGACAATCAGCTAATGTCGCCAACAGTGTCCTTTCTACTGTTTTTTATTATTTTAAGTATGTTCTAAAAGCATGTTTCAATGTTTCTTGGTTAGTTTATGTGGGGGGTGGGGGGGGGGGGATAGGGGAAACTTTTTTCAGCCACACCTCGACGGAGATGCAATTTTCTCCGTGTCGCCATGTTGTTAGGCCGCATCTCCGTTTTCCCCCCCCCCCCCCCCCTTTTGCAGCCTAACAATGTGGAGTGGTGCTGCCTTTCCTGGAGACCGGCCCGGAGCTTCAGCCGCGGGCGCGGCGCGGACCTACCATCGCGGATCTGGGGATCACCAGAAGAAGAGCTCCGACCGCAGGGCTTGTGGACTTTAACATGGTGAAGCCTGCGGTCTCCGGTATGAAGTGGCCGACTCGGGAGCTCTATGCCGCGGAGTGTTCCAATCCATCCCGACGTCAGAGTTTTGACCATCCCGACGAGAGTGCTTGAACATCAGACTGTCGGCAACGGCAAGTGCGGAGGGTTCAAGGCCCGGACCACGGGTGAACAAAGAGGAAGATGACTGAACTTTATTGCCTTCCATCACAGTGAGGAATGTTGATTCCACTGTGGTGGATGTTTATGTTAAATTTATTTTATGTGTGTATTGTGATCTTTTCACTTGGTATAGCTGTATGGTAACTCAAATGTCACTGTACCTTAGTTGGTTAAATGACGATAAACGTGAACTTGAACTTGGACTAGTACTGACACCAGCTTTTCTTTCTGTATTTACCTGGATATTTTCACATAAATAACTCAGCTACAAGCCCTGTAATGTAACCAGGAATCTACTACATGATAGTCAAACAAATTTATTCGGTCTGAAGAATGGTCCCAACCCAAAACATCACCTATCCATGTCCTCTAGAGATGCTGCCTGACCAGTTGAGTTTGTCCAGTACTGGGTTCTATGCAAGATATCAGCATCTGTAGTTCCCTGTGTCCATGTCAAACAACCCAACATTCCTTGAACCTTTTTGATGACTTTCTGCATACACTTTTAGCAGAGTAATTGAAAGCATAAATTAATATTATCTGTGATTCATTTGCCCATGATGATTCAATAATCAATATCCTCATGTCACCTCACCTTACTCATCCCAACCCCCAACCAAGTTCCTTTGGTCCTTTCCCTGATCCCTGACCAGTCTGAAGAAGGGTCTCGACCCGAAACGACGCCTATCTCCTTCGCTCCTTAGATGCTGCTGCACCCGCTGAGTTTCTCCAGCCTTTTGTGTACCCTCCTTTGGTCCTTCAACCGTTTCAACCCTTTTACCTTTTGGAAAGTATTCCTCTCTGCTAATGTCTCTGCTAGTTTTGACTATTCACTTAGAATCAGCAATATTATTAAATTGTACACATTACACAGCTAAAATTGTATCTTTAAATAATCTACAGGTACATAGCTGGAGATGTGGGCTTCCTTCCAGTTACCAATAAGAACCATGAAAAGTCAAGGACTGAATATAACTCCCTGTGGGACATCACTTGCCATGTCCCATGATGTAGATGGCTTGTCCATCATCCCTGTTTTCTGTTTTTGCTGCACAAATAATATCCTTGGCAATTCAAATATTTGCCTTCAGCTGTACAAATGGTATCTTTCATTAACAGCCTCATATGAATAACTTTATCAGCTGCTTCTACCAGCTCATATAAGTAATATCCACATTGATTCTGCTATCTGTGACCAAAGGCGCCTCTCCAAAGGAAATTCAATTGCATTCACCATCCATGAACTATCTTTACAAACCCATACAGGCACAGTCTGGATCACCAAAGAACAAACAAATGCATTAAAAGAATGGTTGCTTTTCCAAGATTTGGATTGTAAATCAGGTCAGCAAAGTATGTTGTATTTGGAGTGGGGAGTATGAAGATGTCAAATGAATGCAATCTACTGTCTTGTCTGGTGTATATCTGTTGCTTTTAATAAATCTGTTCCATAGTTTACAGCCTAAACCACTATCTGAAGGCATGTTTAATCTTCTGCTATCTGAGGTCTAGAAGGTCACAAGAGAGCTTGAGTCAAATCTCATAAAGTAAGTACAGTAACAAGCATTTGTAGCTATCCCCCTGAGCTGCAGCATGCGAGACATTGTGCATGTAAGGTCACACTTCATTTCATGGGGAGCAGAGCTTGCAAATGGGAATGATCCTTATTGCTGTGCATGAGGGAAATAATCTGGTTAAGATCTAGATCATAAAATGTTTTAAAATGTTTAGAAAGTTTGAGGAAAGATGGATCAGATAAGTGGAGCTACTGATCACAAGAATGCAGAACATGCTAAAATGGTTCAGCCTCATAAGGGAAAGTAAAATCTAAATGGTAACCTCTTACTGAACCATAATTGGATTTTTTTTTAAACTGATTTTCATTTCAGCAAGCAAAAATAGCAGAGAAATAAGTTGATCAGAATGCTGCTAATTATAAATAAGAATAATGGACTGATGATTTGACCTTCCAAAAGGGGAAAGTAAACACACACAGTTAACGTCATTTCTTTTGGAACCACCATGAAAAGTAAAAAAAGGATTTGTAAAAAAGTCAGGCTGAGGCGAGATTGTGAGCAAATTGAACACCGAAGAGTACTTGGCGCCTGATGATAAAATGAAATTGAACTTGAGTCATGGTCTGATGGAAGAGATAATAAACCAAATATAGCTACAGAAAATTGATTGAGCTACAGATTGAGTTTCTAAAATTGACTTGCACTTTTCTGTTTGGGGTGTATCCGCATTGCGCAGCTGGAGAAGCTCAATACTTGATTAATTGAAAGATACAGCATGGAACAATCTCTTCGGCCCACCGATCCCATGCCGATCGCTGATCTCTCATTCAACTTGTTCTATGTTATTCCACTTTAGCATCCACTCCCTACACACTAGAGCCCAGTCTGCCAATTCACCTACAAACCCTTATGTTTTTGGGATGTGGGAGGAAAACGAAGAACCCGGAGGAATTCTACCCAGTCACAGGCAGAACGTGCACACTCCACACAGACTGTACCCGAGATCAGTTTAAAGTTTGTTTTCGGGGGAATCTTTGACGTTTCTATGTGGAGGAGATGGGCAGGGTAAGGGGGAAACTGTTTCCCAGTCTCTTCCTGGCGGAGACGTGACTATTTCTCCGAGTCACGTCCTCGCCCCCCTCCTCGCGGCCTACCACCTGGATCGGAGCGGCCTTTCCTGCCGGGGACCGGGAACCGGACCAGAGCTACAACAGCAGCGGCGCAGCGCTGAATTCACCGTGGAGCGGGCGATACCTGCCTGGATTGTCGTCTGCAGCCCCGGAGCGTTGGGCCGCTGCTCCAACATCGTGAAGCTGCGGTTTGGGAGAGCTTCCAACGCGGGCGGCGCTGACCGTCGTCGTGGAGTCCTGGGGCCCTTTGCCAAGGGCCGCCAGCGTTGAATCTCCACCCAGCGCGGCCAGTGGACTTTGGGAGCTGCAGATTCCGGTAGGAGGTGGCCAACTCTGATGTCCAGGCCACTGAGGAGCTCCCCCAGCCCCGATGTCGGACCTATATCACCCCGGCGAGTGGGCCTGGACATCGGGCCGCCCGTAGCGGCGACTGCGGAGGGCTCGGGGAGGCTCCGACCACGGGTGAACATTGGGAACATTAGAGGAAGAGACTGACTTTGGTGCCTTCCCTCACAGTAGGAAACTTTGATTCTGCTATGTGGGAATGTTTTATGTTGAACTCTATCGTGTGTTGTGTTCTTTATTTTTATTGTATGGCTGTATGGTTATCTCATTTCACTGTGCCAACTGCACATGTGACAAATAAATGTATCTTGTATCTTGTATCTTGCATCAGGATCGAACCCAAGTCACTGGTGCTGTGAGGCTGCCCATCAGCTGTGCCTTGATGCTGCCCTAATAAAGAATTACATATGGCTGCAACTTTGGAATTTGAAGGGCAATGCTGCTGCTCACAACATTGTGGGAAGATAAATAGAGGTGAGGGTGTGTTTGGACTGGTTATTGCGGGGATTGGAGTAGGTCAAATCGTTGGATGAAATTAACATCAAATGGTGGTGCTAGAACTAGATTCAAATGTTTTCAGTGTAGACAGCTGTATCGTGCCAATGTGGAGATTGTTGGGTGTCGTGGTGTTGGCAGGGGGTCAGTATGGGGAGAGGGGAAGGCATGTCAGGACCATCAACTTTTTAATGTGAAGTAAATTTGAGCTTTAGTTGTATCTCTAAAACTAAATATAAAACTAAAGAGATGAGACAAAATTGCAACTTTTTCTTCTGTCAGCAGAAGTTAACAGACTTGTCTGTCTATCTGAAATATATCTACTTCTAATCAATAGGGAATTTTCAAACGGGGTTCCACCGTCAGAATAATAAAATTAAATGCTATAAGGTCCAGAAATTATCCACTACATTCTTGGTTTCAATTACATAAATTTACACAAGTTTAATTGCAGAGTACAGTCCATGGATCCTTGGGTCACTGAAGACCAGCAGGAATGAAAATTCATTATATTAATCAAATTATTCATCTTTGTAAAATCTGTAATTCTTAACTCCTGGTGTTAAATTTATTAATCTCCACTGCAATTCTGGTATTACTAGATATTGACTTTAACTTTCCAGGTTCATATGAATGGAAATGTCTCTGTTCCATATCATGCTAACCTATTCAACTTTCCTTCTTGGAATAAACAGATAAAGGAATTTGTTATGAACAAATTAAGCACTGGTATGAATAATGTATTCAACATAACTTCCAAGACACAGTCTGTGAAATATCAAAAAGAATGCTGAACGTGTTGTAGATCCTCCTCTCAAGGCATTGAACTTAACCATCAATTTACAGGCAATAAAATATGTGGCAAAGAAAGTGTTTTCATGACCAATCATAAATAAACTTGGACAAACACAGAAGGTTAATAATCAGTATGTTCATAAATGTTTCTTTAAGCACAAAAAAAAGGCAATAGGGTTAAATGCAGCATCAATTCTTGCTACAACATCTTTCCTCAGTACATTCATTAGAGATGTACATTCAAAATCCATTTTATCTGTTGGAAATACTTTGAATCGGTGAAAGAAAATTGGCTGTGATTTGTATTCAGAAGCACCTGCCACAGATTTTTATCTGAGTACAAGTTTTACAAAATTAATTGTCTTTGTCACTCCTATGAAATAACATCTTCAGTAAAAAGCCACATGCACTTGAATGGGGATTATTCTATCAAAGTATCCATTTTATTTAAATATTTAATATGAATTGAGTTAACAATAGTAGATGCAGAGATGTGAACCCATTTCCCATGGTGGTGGCAACCAGCTTCTGGGGTGATGGTGGTCCATTTGCAATTCCTACTAAATATACCTGATAGCTCCCACAAAAGAGGAAAACGTAAAAGCCGATGGTTTGAAAGGGGTACAAGAATCATCATTGAGCAACCCATCCTTGGTTAGTATTCATTCAATGTTGTAACAGAAGCTAATCAAAATATTGATAAAGCAGTTTTCTTCGCCACAAAAGAGAATTTGGGATGGCAGTGAGGGCAATGTATGCTCCTCCTGCACCAATGTTTCCCCCGGGCTACACCTGTGAGACGTGCGTCCACCTACAGCTCTTGGCTGACGATGTGAGGAGACTTATTGAGAGGAGTTATAGTGAGATGCTAAGATGCAGGCAGAAAGGGATAGGTGGCTACCAGGACGGGTAATGGAAGTAGGCAGAGGATGCAGCAATTTCCTTGTGCCCATTCCCCTTGAAAGCAAGTATACCCTTTTGGATACTGTTGGGTAGGAGGTTAGGAGAGGGTGGGGAAGGTGACTGTTCAGAGGAGAGAGCAAAGACAATCAGGTCTGTGGCATTTGTGTCACAGGGTCACCTTTTAGTCAGAGGGTGGTGAATCTGTGGAATTCATTGCTACTGAATGCTGTGGAGGCCAAGTTAATTAATATTTTTAAGGCAGAGATAGATAGATTCTAGATTAGTAGAGGTGTCAGGGATTATGGGGGGAAAGGCAGGATAATGGGGTAGAAAGGGGAAGACAGATCAGCCATGATTGAATGGCAGAGTGGGCATGTTGGGCCGAATGGACTAATTCTGTCCCTATCACTAATGACCTAAGGCACAGTGGGGAAGAGTAAAGGCAGACAGGGCTATAGTGATGAGAGAACCGATAGTTAGGAAGGGGCAGATAGGCATTTCTACAGCCATAATGAGACTCCAGAATGATGTATTGCCTCCCTGGTGCCAATGTACAGGATTTCTCTGAGCGGCTGTAGAACATTCTCCAAGAGGAGGGGGAGCAGTCGGAGCAGTCGGAGAACGGGAGCATAGTAGCACAAATTGGTAGGAAATGGGATCAGGTCTTGCAGAGAGAAAGTAGGAAGTTAAGTAAAGTGTACAAGGCCAGAAGACCTCAAGGATGGGAATCTCCAGGTTTTTCCTGGTGCTCCAGGGATTGAGAAGCATACTTGAGAAGAAAACCTCAGTGCGACACAGTGGCGCAGCTGGTAGAGCTGCTGCCTCACAGCGTCAGAAACCCTGGTTCAATCCTGATCTTGGGTGCCGCCTGCATGTCGTTTGCATATTCTCCATGTGACCACATGGGTTTTACCCGGGTGAAACCCATGTGGTCACATGGAGAATCCTGATAGGTCTTGTCCTTACCTTATTCAAGGTCTGGTCACCTTTCTTAAAATATGACGCCCAGAAAATGATTGCAGCACATTAGCTGAGATTTCATTTGTAATATTTGCTTTAATTTCTTTCCATTTGATGCTCCCATTTACAGGTGGCCTCCTCAATTAACCTGCCACCTTCAAAGATTTCAGATTATGCATCCAAAGGTCTCTGTTCTTGCAAAACCGCTTCCTCAGAAATGTACCAATTAGCAAGAAAGACAAATTGTGAAGAACCACAATCATTGATAATGCAATAAAATATTCATTTTTATTGAAGTGATTGCAGTTATGTTTTCTGACGTTTGACTAGTTTGAGTATTAATACAAAATCTTATGAATGCTAATTTAAATTAAAAAGGCAGCAGCCAATGCTAATGTATTTTATTGTATCTTGGCAATTTTTTGAAATGATGGATTTGCAATGGAAATATTCCTACACACTAAAACAGAATTTTTTAGTTGGCATCTGCTGCTACACATCTTTATGGCATTTGTGTTCTGATTTTTTTTATTCTATCTCTGCTAAGCAGGTGTTAAATGCATTTGTTATTTTTCCAATAGCAGGAGCAAACAATATGCAAATTATTCAAATTTGTTATGGAATGGTCTTAGAATTCATAAAATCGAACACAAAAGAAATCAATGGGGAAACAGATTATCATATCATTTTTGTGACTAATTAACTAGGTACTGGCTTAAAAACAGGCAAAATAAACAAGTTTCAATGTTGGGCAATCAGCAAAGCAAATTAAAGTTGTACTTAATTTCCATTAAATTAACCATAACATTTTCAGTGAATATGTATACAAGTACAATCCAAGCCCAGAAACCTTATTTTGATGATTTTCCCCATCTATTGCCTGTAGATTTAATATCTATTGTAGATACTTTACAAAATGATATATTGAATATTCTTGTGACCATTTCAACACACTTTGATCTTTCAGATAGACCAATTATATTTGTAAAAGCCTATATTGCATTAATACCAAAATTCCACAATGTCTCCAAAGGGTGCTGGGATTAACTGGCATCCCGTGGAATGCAATAAGTCTGAAGAGGAGCAAAGAGGTCCTTCTGCAGTTGTACAGGCTCCAAATGAGACCACACCTGGAGTATTGTGTGCAGATTTGGTGTCCAAATTTGCGGAAGGAAATTCTTGCAACATAGGTTTACGGGGTTAATTCCCGGGATGGCGGGACTGTCATATGTGGATAGAATGGAGCGGCTGGGCTTGTATACTCTGGAATTTAGAAGGATGAGAGGGGATCTTGTTGAAACATATAAGATTATTAAGGGATTGGACAGGCTCGATGCAGGAAAAATGTTCCTGATGTTGGGGGAGTCCAGAACCAGGGATCGGAGTTTAAGAATAAGGGGTTGGCCACTTAGGACTGAGATGAGAAAATCTTCCTCACCTAGAGAGTTGTGAATCTGAAAATTAAAAATTAAAAATTTTTGGATGGATATTTTTTAAATTATCTCTGAAGTTGTTAACATTCAATTGGATCCTGATCCAAAACTAATAATATTAGGAATATCAGAACAAAGTATAAAACTCACAATAAATCAAATAAATTTTCTTGATTATAATATAATAATTGGAAAAAAATTAATGCTAACATTTTGGAAAAACCCAACAATTCCCACAATTAAAATGTGGATTACGGAAATGTCTGAAACTTTACATTTGGAAAAAATCAGACTTGTCTTAATTGACAAATCAGAACTATTTGCTAGAATATGGTCTCCATTTATTGATTTTCTAAAAAGGTAAATTGGTTCAACACAGAAGCTGGATTGAAACTTGAGTTCAGGACTGGATGAATAATTACACTTTATAATCTACGAACCTATCTCTAAAACCGTGTTATTGCTAATTTCCTTTGTTTTTACCTTTCCCTCTTTATTAGTTTATATATATATATTTTCTCTTATTTCTTTCTTTCTCTACAGCTCTATCTTTCAATTTTGTTTTTTGGGGGAATCTTTTTCTCGGGTACAAGTATATGCATCTAATAAAAAAATATTTTTAAAAGAGTTGTGAATCTGTGGAATTCTCTGTCACAGAAGGCAGTGGAGGCCAATTCTCTGGATGCTTTCAAGAGAGAGTTAGATAAAGTTCTTAAAGATGGTGGAGTCAGGGGATATGTGAGAAGGCAGGAACAGGATACTGATTGTAGATGATCAGCCATGATCACAGTGAATGGTGATGCTGGCTCGAAGGGTCGAATGGTCTAATCCTGCACCTATTGTCTATTGAAGACCACCAAATATTTCAAAGCAAATAATTATAACCACATCTTAAATGTTTTATGTGAATATACATGTCACGGGTAGCAAAATAGAAAGTTGGTTGCAGCATATAATTGTTTGAGTGTGGGTTTCAGCAGTTCCTATTCGGATCGCTAGATGGAGCACCATTCAGTGACGGGGCTTTCTAAATCAATGCAATGATGAAACCCACCCTGCTTTAAAATAGTTCAGATGGGATGCCAATGAATCTTTTATCAATGAGTCATAACAATACTGTTAGATTCTTGTGAAGAACACCAAAGGTGTTGTAGCAGCTCAACAAACATTAATAAAAGAACCTCATTGTCATGGAACAAGCAAACTTCCTGGCTTGTAGCCTGATTCATATCTCTCATAACATTTCCAATCCATGCACCTAGCTCAATGTTTTTTAAATGTTGTTATAGTACTTACCTCAACTACTTCCTCTGGCAGCTTGTTCCATACCCACAAAACTTTGCCCCTCAGGTTCCTATTAAATCTTTCTTCACTCACCTTAAACATATGCCTTCTCATTCTTGATTCCCCAAAACCTGGGCAAAAGTCTATGCATTCAACCTATCTTTTCCATCATAATTGTGTACACCTCTGTAAGATCCCCTCTCAGGCTCCTGTGCTCCAACAAATAAAAGTCCTAGCCTACCCTAGCTCTCCATATAGCTCAGGCCCTCAAGTCCTGGCAATATATTTGTAAATCCTCCCGGCACTCTTTCCAGCTTAATGCTCATAGCTCATTATTTCCCTTTGGTTGGCTACTTTGACCAAAGGCCATTGAACCAAACAGCAAAAACCATTGCTGTGCCTTTCCCCAACAAAGGCACTTGGAAAGGAAGCTTAACATTGCTATACACTGAGTCCTAAACTTTCACGGAAATAGAATCAAACAAAAATGCTGGGGCGTACAATGTGGTAGATAAATAAAGTTCATTCGGATACTGTGAAGTGTGTAGATAATCGGAATTTGGTGCAAATGGGGAAAGGTACTTGCTTTCAAAACTTGTAATAGTTCATGTAATTTTGAGGTCGCAAATATTGAAATGTTGCTGCATTTTTATTGCTTACTGCCAACTAGTCTTTAATTAACTTTTTCATATTACAGATTAAATAAAGAATATATATATGATGTAGGTTATGTTTTTTTGATGGCGCTGGTAGCATGTTCTCTGCACAATGTGGGAGTTTTTGGAAAGCAAAATGTTTCAGCAAATGAGTCTGCAGTGAATGCCTCTGCCTTGAGTCTCTAAAGCATTGACCAAATTGACTTTGGTATGAGAGAGGGGAAGAAATATCTGGACAGTTTACTTCAGACTCTGATTCACCTTATATCGGGAAAGGGACTAATTTGCCTGAACACAGTGCTATAGTGGATAAAGAAAATACAAGCGAGAAAGGATATAATGATCTAGAGAAAATTATTCTTTCCAATAGGTAAAAATTCAGTTCAGTTTATTATTGTCACGTGTACCGAGGTACAGTGAAAAGCTTTTTGTTGCGTGCTAACCAGTCAGCAGAAAGACAATACATGATTACAATCAATCCATTTTTGCAGTGTATAGATACATGATAAGGGAATAACGTTTAATGCAAGATAAAACCAGCAAAGTACGGTCAAGGATAGTTCGAGGGACATCAAAGAGGTAGATAGTCACTGCTCTCTGGTTGTGGTAGGATGATTCAGTTGCCTGATAGCAGCTGAATCATGGAAATTGCAAATTACTTGCTATCCCACAGAATAAACATAAGAAACGTCCGAAGTACAGCTAAAATGCAAACAATGACATCTTGAACTGTAGACAACCCAGTGTTGGAGTGGGGGGAGGTGAATGGAAGAGAGTTTTGGTTGCAGGTTGAAGGGGAGATGCAATATGCAATAGTTGGGGCAGTTAGAGAGCATCAGTTTGTAGAGGATCAAGTCCCATCCAGCATGGACATCACACAGTGACAGAGTAGGGGGATTTTGAATTGAGTAGGGAGAGCAGCAAAAATATTGTGGCTCATGTAGGGAAAACAACATTAAATAGCGTGCAAAACGCCTTGTTTGAAGAGCATCAGAGTGATACTTAGAAGTTACTATATTTTTGATCTTTAAAATATCTGAACCGCACGAATATTGGAAAGCACATGAAGTGATTATAGAGCTAAACCTGTGACTGAAGGTGGTTCCACTTCATTGGATACGGCACCATTCTGGGACAGGAAAATCTCTCTTCTTAGAATAGGTTCTGTGCGATTGAAAAGAATTTAAAAAACTGCAAAGCTGGAAATCTGAAACAAAACAAAAAATGTCGCTGTATACTGGTTTTCAGAGAAAGGGGAGGGAAACATACCCAACATAGCCCTCTTTGTGTGAGGTGCATCAAACTGTGCGTAGAGCCTACATTTACAAGCACAAAGTGTCATCACACAGAGATGTCCTTTGTAGATAAATTTCTACAGAAAAACATCTCTGGCCACAAGTCCATCAGGCAGTGGTTAGCACAAAACAAACTGCAGGTACTGGGGGAGAAAGAAACAATGGATTCTTTGGGATGGTTTCTCAAGAAGACTATCAAAGTCACGAAGTTACATGCCTCCTCACCTGAATTCACTTACAAGCACCAACCTCTCTTGGCTGGTACTAAGAGGGGCCCTCCACATCAGATCCTTCCTTCACAGGTGGAAGGTGGCACAACAGTACAGAGGTAGAATAAGAGAATCCTAAGATTTCTTATAGCGCCGGAGATCCCGTTTGATCCTGACTGTGGGTGCTGTCTGTACAGAGTTTGTACGTTCTCACTGTGATCGCGTGGGTTTTCTCTGGGTGCTCCAGTTTACTCCCACATTACAGGTTTATAGGTTAACTGGCTTCAGTTAACTGTCCCTAGTCTGTAGGGTAGAAGTAGTGTATGGGTGATCACTGGTCAGCGTGAACTCAGTGGGCCTGTTTCCATGCTGTATCTCTAAACTAAACTCTAAACTAATCTAAGGTTGGAGTACTGCTCCCAACACGCACTGCCCTCAAGATGGAGACAGTGCAGACGGTGCATTCACCTCCTTATGGACTGTGTATTTGACAAGAAACTACGGAAAGGAATGCAGTGGTCGTTGTTGAGGTTTACACTGAGCATCTGTGCAGCAGAAATCTCTGTGATCTACAGAACATTCTCTGGGATGTATACGAGGACAAACATCAATTGCAGCTGGTTGATCACCAACTTGGTGAAAGATGCGTTTTTGGTCTTGTTGGTCTTCCAATGTAAGGGGATGCCTGCAGTTGAATGTAGTCAACAGGGATATCCCGAAGTGCAGGCTATGTTTAGTTTAGTTTAGTTTAGAGATACAGCGCGGAAACAGGCCCTGTGGCGTACCAAGTCCGCAGCGATCCCTGCACATTAACACTATCCTACACACCCGCGGTCACAGTGAGAATGTACAAACTCCGTACAGACAGTACCCGTAGTTGGGTTCGAACCCGGGTATCCGACGCTGCAAGCGCTGTAATGCAGCAACTCCACCACTGCGCCACCGTGCTGCCCTTCAGTGTGCTGAAGCTCGGTGTGGCCATCACAAAAGGTTTCTTGGAAAGGACCACAACCCATACCCATCCTTGGATACCAAGAGGAAGTGTCCCATGTGACTGTCAAGTGCTTCACACGTGCATCGTCTTGTAGTACATTGCAAGAAAATTGATTAAACTATTGGCACAACAATTGTAGAGAAGTACATGCACCAATTGTATATACTGTATATATTATGAATAATGCACCTATTTGAAATTAGTGGAAGGAAACATGGTACACTAATAGCCAAATGTAGGTGTTGGCAGTACAGGTCAAAGGAAATAATGAAGAATATCAAATATTTTACGCAGGAGAATAAAATGAAAGAGTGTTTGTCAGTAAATGATGAGATCAGTATGAAAGGGTGGGTGGAGTGTGTGGCCTAACTAAATTTGTTGTTCACATACTCAAAGTAACATGAACAATCTGAAGGCAGTACAAGTCTTGATATAAGCATCTGGATAAACAGGGTCTGATCAGGAACAGTCAACATGGATTTGTGCCTGGAAGGTCATGTTTGACAAACCTTCTTGAATTTTTTGAAGCGGTAACTAGGGAAATTGATGAGGGTAAAGCAGTGGATGTTGTCTATATGGATTTCAGTAAGGCCTTTGACAAGGTTACCCATGGAAGGTTGGTTAAGAAGGTTCAATCTTTGGGTGTTAATGGCGGAGTAGCAAGATGGATTCAACAGTGGCTGAATGGGAGGTGTCCAGAGAGTAATGGTGGATGGCTGTTTATCAGGTTGGAAGCCGGTGACCAGTGGGGTGCCTCAGGCATCTGTGTTGGGTCCACTGTTGTTTGTCATGTACATCAATGATCTGGATGATGGGGTGGAAAATTGGATAAGTAAGTATGCAGATGATACTAAGATAGGTGGTGTTGTGGATAATGAAGTAGGTTTTCAAAGTCTACAGAGAGATTTGGGCCAATTGGAAAAGTGGGCTGAAAGATGGCAGATGGAGTTTAATGCTGATAAGTGTGAAGTGCTACATCTTGGCTGGACAAATCAAAATAGGACGTACATGGTAAATGGTAGGGAATTGAGGAATGCTGTGGAACAGAGGGATCTAGGAATAATTGTGCATAGTTTCCCTTAAGGTGGAATCGCATGTAGATAGGGTGGTAAAGAAAGCCTTTGGTGTGCTGGCCTTTATAAATCAGAGCATTGAATATAGGAGTAGGGAAGTAATGTTAAAATTGTACAAGGCATTGGTAAGACCAATTCTGGAGTATGGTGTACAATTTTGGTCGCCTAGTTATAGGAAGGATGTCAACAAAATAGAGAGAGTACAGAGGAGATTTACTAGAATGTTGCCAGGGTTCCAGCAACTATGTTACAGAGAAAGGTTGAACAAGTTAGGTCTTTATTCTTTGGAGCGCAGAAGGTTAAGGGGGGTCTTGATTGAGGTCTTTAAAATGATGAAAGGGATAGACAGAGTTGACGTGGATACGTTTTTTCCCATTGAGGGTAGGGAAGATTCAAACAAGAGGGCATGACATGAGAATTAAGGGACAGTGGTTTCGGGGTAACGTGAGGGGGAACTTCTTTACTCAGAGGGTGGTGGCTGTGTGGAATCAGCTTCCAGCAGAAATGGTGGAGGCAGGATCGATTTTAAACATTTAAGAGTAAAGTGGATAGGTATATGGACGCGAAGGGAATGGAGGGGTATGGTCCTGAGTGCAGGTAGATGGGACTAGGGGAAAACAAATGGTCGGCACGGACTGGAAGGGCCGAGAGGGCCTGTTTCCGTGCTGTAATTGTTATATTGGTTATATGGTTATAAAGTGCAAAAGCAACAAGTGAGACAGGCTGGCAATCACATAAAAATAAAAAATTACTAAAAAATGTTTGCAAGATTATCAAGATTGATGATTAAATAAACCTTGTTAGATCTACAGGAAATATAGTGAAAAAGTTAAGAGGTAGAAACAAACTGCTAATAATGTACACACCAGGGAACTTTATTGGATAATATAAAAATGGAATAGGAACATTTAATGGTAGAGTTGTGTGTGTGTGCCCCTCTAAATCAACTATGAAGTAGCATAATGTAAACCTTTGACAAACATGTAGTAAATGCAGGATAGTATTTAAGTGGAATGCAACATTTCATACATTGAAATAAACAGGAAGGTAAAAGTCTAAAATGTAATTTATTCCTTACACATGTTTGGTATTGACTTCTACAATCATGTGTCCTAGATTCGACAAGGGAGCAGATCACCTGCAATTTAATAGTAGCTTTAAGCTGGATTTAGTTCACTGTCTATAACTATGTAAATGTTTATCTGATAATTGGGCTGATTGTTCACTGTCCCAAGGTCACTGGCCACTAGATGCAGTTTATCATAAGGAAATTGGTTTCCAAACACATAAGCATGGCAACCTGCAACACAAAGGGTGTTTCACATTAGCAGCCAGCTGCACTCTCAGTGTAGCTTCAACAATTAGCGAGGCACCAACCCAGATCCACAAATAGTAAAAATCACGTTTTTAATGTTTAAAAAAACTAAAATAATTATGTTTTTTTTAATTAAAAATTTAAAAGCCCAGTTACTGGTTAATAAACCTCTGCTGTACCGATATGACCCAAGTTCAGTCAGAAATGGAAAAATGAACATATTTTTCTATGATGCTAAAGTCAACATCTCAATACTAGACATCTAAACACGAAGAAAGGCAGTCTGTGGTAAACTGGGCAAACATGAAAAGAACAGTTAGTGAGGTATAAAGAAGATTGTCATAGAGTTATACAGCATGGAAACAGGCTCTTTGGTCCAACTTGCCCACAGAGAACCATTTGGGAGAACCGTTTCATACTTTAAGGCTAAGAACACTACTTGCCAAAATCTTTTCCTGTACAACTGTAGAAATAAAAGATGAGATGAGACAAAGAACAAGATTATAATTGGAGTAAATCCTGGAAATGGGAGAGATGCAAAGAACAGCAAAAGGTGACAAAATAGAGTGTAAAAAGGATAATAAAATATTGAAAAGGACGCAAAAATACTCACTGTAAGATTTTTTAATTATGTGCTGAGAGAAGCAGCGTAATTATGAATATTTTATTAGTTCTGTTTTTAGAGATAAAATGTCAAGGTTAATTTAGGTTCCTGTAGCAAATCCTTTGAAGATCAAAAACTATTTCCACTTCTTCACCCTCTCCTCCTCTTTCCACTTGTAGTTTAATTTTCTATTCCCCATCATTTCTTGCTCTCTACACTACTCACACCTTTGAGAACCGGTATCTGTAAAGGGGCTGTCCCACTGCGGCGACCTAATCCGTGAGTTAAGAAGAGTGTCTTCGACCTTCAAGATCGAGGGCACTTGCCTGGAAAACCTCGAGCTGGATCGACCGTCTGCGTTGAAACCGCGAGCTGGATCGACCGACTGCACACACACACACAAACACATCGCAAAGGCGGGGGCCAGGGAAAGCGGGGGAACGCTGTCTGAAATTCACAGCCTCGATGAAGAGGAAGGTTAAAGATGCGTCAGGTAAGTCCTTTAGAGAGCGTGAGGGGAGAGAAGGGGAGCGAAGGGGAGAGAAGGGAAGAGAAGGGGGGGATAAGGGAGGGTAAGGGGGGAGATATGGGGGGGGGATAAGGGGGGATAAGGGGGGGGAATAAATAGGGGGGGGAATAAGGGGGGGGGATAAGGGGAGGGATAAGGGGGGATAAGGAGGGGGTAAGGGGGGGATAAAGGGGGGGGATAAGGAGTGGAGATACTTTTAAGAAGTATAATAAAGTTTAGCGGGCATTTTACCTACCGGTCGGTTTTCCCTACTCCTGAAAATTTCACTGAGCCAATTAAAATGCCCGGTCAGTGAAGGGGATTGCCTACGGCTGCCCTCGCCTGCCTGTAACTAAATAGCGACCCAACTCCACTGCACTACGAGTTCAATAGAACCATGCCGACCAAATTATACTCGCAGAAAATTTTTCAATATGCTGAATAATTTTCCGTGACCTAGCTGAGGCCGTGAGTGTGCTGGAATTTCCCTCGAGCACGAAGGAGAGTTCCAGTGACCTCATAGGATCGCCTAGGACCACGTGTCGACCATGCTGCGAGTATGAATCGAGGGCAAAGTCGTTTAAACTCGCAGATTAGGTCGCCACAGTGGGACAGCCCCTTACTAATGCCACATGAGTGTGAAACATCTAACCTTTGATTTTCTCCTTCTCCCCAGTCGCCAATGCTTCACTTCATTCTACCTTTCTGCTGCTACTGCCCTCTTCCGCTGATGAAATCTCACCAATTTGTGACACGCTAATTTGTTCACATCGCAAACCCTGCTCCATCATTGCTCTCTGGCAATATTGCAATTAATCCTCACCTTGCTCCATTATCTCCTGCTTTCCCTGAACTGTTCAATTACACTTACCTTTCTCATTTGCTTTCTGATTTATCATGAAGTGCAAAAGCCATCATCGTCCAACCAGGAATCCATCATAACAATGGTATAACAACTTTTCAAATCCAACTTAGTTCGATAAGTATACGGATGTTACGAATAATTCTTATAAACTTCTATTTTTTAGAAAATAGAAAATAGAAAAGAATAGCTTTTAATCAATAAGAATAGTGATTAAATAATAATTTTGATTATAAAGAGAGAGAAAGAGAGATGAATTTTCTTTTAAATTGTTATATATATTTAATTAAAACAAAGTATTATATATACTGGTACCCATTGAATTGTGATGCCAAGAACAGCTACCCCTTCAAATATTCTGTATATGGAGACCATATCTGTTCAAAGAGTTCGTATTTGTCCATTAGCAACGTCTCCAACATTTCCACTGTCCACATTTTAATTGTGGGGGATTATGTTCCCTTCCAAAATTTCAATATTAATTTTTTCCCTATTATCAAACAGTAATCCAAGAAATTTCTTTGGTTTACTGTTAATATTAAATTTGAATCCGGAACTTCTAATATTATTAATTTTGGATCTGGGTCAGTTTAATTTTAAGAACTTCAGAGATAACTCTAAAGATTTCTGTCCAATAATAATTGAGTTTTATACATGTTACAAAACTATGCATTAAATTAGCTTCCAAGTTCTGACAAATAGGAGAAATGGTAGGATAAATTCTATTTAATTTCATTTTTGAATAATGTAATCTGTGTAATACCTTAAATTGTATCAATATATGTCTAGCATTTAATGAGCAACGATGTATACGTTGTAGGCTTTCTTCCCAAGTTTCCTTCGTTATAGATAAACCTATTTCATTTTCCCATGTTTGTCGATATATTTCCGAAGTTGGGATTTCCCTATCCAAGATAGTATTGTATATATACGCTATTAATTTTTCTGTATTTGGGTGTTTATTAAACAATTCATCTAATAATCCTGGTTTTCTATTTTTATAGTCTTGCGTATTTGACTTAATATAGTTTCTAATTTGTAAATACCTAAATATGTTATTTGACTGCAATCCATAGATATCCTGTAACTCTTGAAATGCAATAAATTTTCCTTTCTTGTGTTCTATCCTTTTAATTCCTAAATCATTCCAGTGACTAAACCCCTTGTCCAATATAGAGGGCTTAAACAAAGGATTATTCATAATTGGCAAACAAAGTGACAAATTATCCATATGTAGGGTCTTAACAATTTGTTTCCAAATACGTCTATTGCTATGAATTATAGGGTTATCACCGTACATTTTTTTTGTACTTCCCTTGGTGCAAAAAGAATTGAACCTACATCAAAAGGCAAACAGTCTTCCTTTTCCATCTTTAGTCAGCTTGGCTCATAATCTACATTTACCAACCAAAAATTCATATTCTTAATCTGAACTGCCAAGAAATAATATAAGAAATTTGGTAGTGCTAGTCCACCATTTATTTTAGATTTACATAGATGTTTTTTACTTATTCGATGATTTTTATAGTCCCAAATAAAACTATTAACCAAAGTACCTATTTAAAAAAAAAACATTTTAGGGAGAAAAAAGGGATGGCTTGAAATAAATATAACAATTGTGGCAAAAAAAATCATTTTTATAGCATTTATTCTACCGATCATTGAAATAGGTAGTGTTTTCCAATATAAAATATATATTTTTAGTTTATTTAACAATTGAGGGTAATTATATTTAAATAGACAGTTATAGGATTTAGATACATTAATTCCTAGATATTTAAATTTATCCGTGACTATTTTAAGTGGGGATTGTTCTAATATATTTAATTTTATTCCAGTTATAGGCATAATTTCACTTTTATTCCAGTTAATTCTATACCTAGAAAATGTGCCAAACTTAGTTTAAACATTAAGTAGATTAGGAATACTAATCTCCGGTTTTGTGACATAAATTAAGATGTCATCTGCGTATAGAGATATTTTATTCATTGTAGTTTTGGTATTATATCCATATATTTCTGGTTCTGATCTAATCTATTCGGCTAATGGTTCTATTACCAGAGCAAATAGTAATGGTGATAACGGGCATCCTTGTCTACAACCCCTAAAGAGATTAAATTTTGCTGATAACATTTGATTTGTTAATATTCTTGCAGTTGGATTCGAGTATATGATTTTTACCCATTTGGAAAATCTTTAACCCCCAGTTGAAATTTCTGCATTATTTTAAATAAATATGGCCAATCAACCTGGTCAAATGCTTTTTCAGCATCTAAGGATATGACAGCTAGTTCAATATCACTCACTCTTTTTGATTATATTAAATTGAATAGACGTCTCAGATTATAAGATGAATAGCGTTTTGGTATAAAACCTGTTTGGTCATAATGTATTAAGTTATTAATCACTAAACTTAGCCTCCCAGATAAAATTTTAGTTAGTATTTTTTGATCAGTGTTTAACCATATAACCATATAACAATTACAGCACGGAAACAGGCCCTCTCGGCCCTTCCAGTCCATGCCGACCATTTGTTTTCCCCTAGTCCCATCTACCTGCTCCATTCCCTCCATACCCCTCCATTCCCTTCACGTCCATATACCTATCCACTTTACTTTTAAATGTTAAAATCGATCCTGCCTCCACCTCTTCTGCTGGAAGCTCATTCCACACAGCCACCACCCTCTGAGTAAAGAAGTTCCCCCTCACGTTACCCCTAAACTTCTGTCCCTTAATTCTCATGTCATGCCCTCTTGTTTGAATCTTCCCTACCCTCAATGGGAAAAGCTTATCCACGTTTAAAAGATCTGTTGCTCTGTATGACCCAGGGTCTTCCAAATCTTTATCAGCTTTAGGGATAAGTGTAATTGTAGATTCATTTAATGATTCTGGTAACTTTCCTTGTTCATAAGCATATTTATATATTATATGTAAACGTGGAGAGATCAGATCATAAAACATCTTATAAAATTCAACACTTAAGCCATCAGGGCCTGCGGCTTTTCCGTTATTTAATGATCCAATTGATTCTTCAATATCTTTTACTGATATATCAGCATTTAACAAGTCTCTACCTTCCTGATCCAAACTATTAATATGACATTCTTGTAGGAATGTTTCCATTCCTTCTGATTGTCCTGCTAGTTTAGATGAATAAAGATTTTGATAATATTGTAAAAATGTATCATTGATATCTTTTGGTAAAGTCAATATTTCTCCTTGTTCAGATCTAATTTTTATGTATCATTTTCTCCTCATCTAATTTTCTAAGCTGGCGTGCCAGTAATTTTTGTGGTTTATCCCCAAATTCAAAGTGTACTTGTTTAGTCTGTTGAAAAAGTTTAATAATCTGATTTGAATATATTTTATTTAGCTTATATTTTAATGATGCAATTTTATTACTTAGCCCCTTTGAAGGGGATATTGCATTTTCAATATCTAATTGTTTTATTTCATTTTCCAACTTTTGTTGATTATTTCGATTTTCCTTATTAAAGTATGCGTGTGCTGATATTATCGCACCACACATAAATGCTTTAAATGTATCCCAAAGCAGTGATGGTGAAATTCCAGGTTTGTCATTAGTTTCAAAAATAATTTAATCTGTTTTACCAAGTAATCATAACAAGCCTTATCATTTAATATTTGGGGGTTGAGTCTCCAGTTAGAGGTTTTAATAGTTATGTATTTTAATTTTATCTTAAATGTTAATGGAGCATGATCCGGGATAATAATATTATGATATTTTGAGTCATACATAAATGGAATTAGTTTTGAATCTATTAAAAAATAGTCTATCCTTGAACAGGTTCCGAATACAGGGGAAAAAAATGAATATTCTCGACCAGATGGGTTATCTGTTCTCCAGATATCCTTAACATTTGCTGTGTTAATAAAATAATTTATAAGTGTACTTGACTTAGAAGTGGTTTTCCTTTTCATTGATGAACTATCTAAATAATTATCTAAGGTACAATTAAAATCACCTCCAATTATTAGATTATATTGAGTGGATATAGGGATATTGTTAAATATTTTCTTGAAGAATAATGGGTTATCAAAATTAGGACCATATATATTCATAAGGATTACTTTTTTAGAATGTAATTCACCTGTAATTATTATATATCTACCCTCAACATCTTCTATTATTGAGCTTTGTTTAAAAGGTATACCTTTACGAATAATTATTGCTACCCCTCTAGACTTATGTATAAATGAAGAGTGATATACTTTGGAAATCCATTTTGCTGTTAATCTATACTGCGCGTCTTTTTTAAGGTGTGTCTCTTGGAGAAAAATAATATCAGATTTCAATCTATTTAATTGAGCTAAAACCTTACCTCTTTTAATTGGTTCGTTAATTCCCTTAACATTCCAACTACAGAAGGTAATTCCATCACCCCCAATCCTAGTATTTATGTCATACGTTATTATTAAGGTGGTTTATAATGGAGTAAATGTCTCAGCTCATCTAACCCAACCCTATACCCAAACCTCAGATCGATGAAATTTAATATCTGTGTCATTGTCTTATACACACGTCTCTTTAAACTAACTACATAATACCAATCATACTTAAATCTATATAATATATAATATGAAATAAAATACATAATATAAAAGTAATAATAAAAAATGTGAGTAAAGTGATGTTAGTAAAGTGTAAGGGGAAAAAAAGTGACTACAACTATAATTAGTGCAGTTAGTATTAGTGTAAGCCACACTAGCGTGGCTATTAATCTACGGACTTCCGTGAAAAAAAAAGATGTTAATAATTCCAGCTCCGTTTTTGCCTTAAGGGCTATATATGTTGGGGTGGGGTATTACATTTATATACTTAATAGTTAATAATACTATTAATATCAAATGTAGTTAGTGTAATAGCACTATATTAGGAGAGCTAACATACATTTTTAAGGGGTAGTTAATACAAAACTATATTTATTAATAATCCATCCATCCCTCCTTGACCCCAAGATAGAGTCCATGTCCATTGTTCCTCCTCCTTCCCTGCGGGATCCTCCTTCAGTGTGAATTCTCCCCCTTTTTGTGGATGGGCAGTATCATCAGGTAAGTGATCAATAATATTCAGTATTCTTCATCTTCATCTACTTCTTCCTCTTCCAGTTTCTTCTGAATGTTTTGAGCGAATTCAAGAGCTTCTGTATGTTTGGTGAAGTGGTGCTCCTTGTTATCATAAGTTACTCTTAATGTTGCCGGGTACATCAGGCCATATCTCAGATTCTTTATGTTCCTCAGGATACCTCTTGTTTCTGTAAATAAAGATCTTCTCTTGGCCACTTCCGCAGGGTAATCTCTGAAGATACTAATGTTGTCTCCCTCATATTTGAGATTTTTCTTTCGTATTATTATCTTCATCATATCTTCAAAAACATGATCGTAAGCCACCTTCACAATCATCTGTCTTGGGGGAGCATCCTTCCTAGGGGTACGTCTCAATGCCCTGTGTGCTCGGCCCAGCAGAGGCTCTTGGTCCAAGTTCAGAATATCTTTTAGGAGTTTTGCAGCAAATTTTCGAGGATCTTGATTTCCCTCTCTGCCTTCAAGCAATCCAACAATACGCAGATTCTGACGCCTTTGATGTCCCTCCAAGTCGATGCATTTCTCAGTTATTTTGTGTAATAATTCTGATAAACGCTTGTTCTCGACAAGGCGCTTCTCGGCTGATTCAGTCAGTTCTTTTATTGCATCATTTTGTTGGTTAAGTGAAGTTATAATAGGTTTTAACTTGGTATCCAACAGCAACTCCATCTCACCAGTTTTACGGTTTACGTCATCCAACTGTTGTTGCAAATCAGTACCCGCTTTATCTTTCCATTCGTCCATCATAGTCTTTACAGTGGCTATAACTTCTTTTTTGAACTCTTATTTCAAATGTTCATGATACACCAAACTATCAGCTCTTAAAGTCTTTATTTCCTCTTTATATTCTTTTTTCATCTCCTTAAACATTTGTTTTAGCTCACCCATAATAATTTTTTTGAGGCCATCCATCTTTAAAATATCTTCCTGGGAGGCACTCAAACTCGCGCCTGTGGCTCCAGTGAGGCCTACTTCCCTTTTCACAGGCTTTTTCCCTTGGTGGGGGGGGGAGCAATGCATCGACATTTTCTTAGTAAAGTCGCGCGCCTGATGACGTCACGCACCTTTTTAACGCTACCGGAACCGTTCACACCCATTCTCCTCTGGTGAGTAGGTTCAGTTAACCCCTTTTAACCCCGTTTTTTATGCAATTTTTAGCGGAGCTGAATGACGCGAGTTCCACTCACTCCATAGTGCCACCGGAAGTCTAACCAGGAAATTCTATCTACCAACCCATTTTGTTTCACTGCTCACCGAGTGAATCACTTACTTTCTTTATTATTGTTCTATGAAGAAAAAAAACATTCCTTCAAACGAGTTTCATTGCGTTTCGCCACCACTTTCTTCTCTGCTGGTGTGTCTGACTACAGGAACCTAAATGTGATCACTATTGTGTGGATCAGTTCACTTCTTAACTGTGCTCTTGTTAAACATCCCACATAACCCCCATTCCCTACCACCTCCGACCTCCCACGCATGTGCCAACCCTATATTAAAAAAAAATTAACATTGAACAATGCAACAATATTTCCCGTGGAGCATCAGAAATCTGGATCTGCTTACCTCCCCCAATATTCAACGCCAATTAAGTCTGCAGGCTTGCAAAGATGAAGCTTGGCATGAAGAGGTGAATGGTCATGGCTCTGAAACATTAAAGGGCCTGTCCAACTTAGGCGATTTTTTAGGCGACTGCCGGCGACTCACATAATCGTAGCAGGTCGCCGAAAAACCCACTACGACAATGTCTACGATAAGCTACAACAACCTACCACCTAGTCAATGTCAAGCTATGGCAAGCTACCGACAACCGATGACCCAATCGTCACGACTTAGGACGTCCAACTACGACCACACCTACAACAACCTACGACGACACCTACGACAACCTACGACCACACAGGCGACAACCTACGACAATTGAAGTCAACCCATGTCCACTCACGACAAGCTACGCTCCTGTCGGCAACATTTAAAGACAACTGAAGGCAATTCAGTTGCCGGTACCTGTCGCTGGTTGACGTGGATAGTTGCCAGTGGAATTCACCGAAGTCAGCACCGGAGACAACCTACGTCACTTGACGACACCCTACGACAGCACCTACATCAGGAGAAGTCAAGCAACGCTCATTGGCGTCAAACCGACTCGCCGACTGTCGCCGAGAATGGAGCGGCTCGGCTTTATACTCTGGAGTTTAGAAGGATTAGAGGGAATCTTATTGAAACATATAAGATTACTAGACTAAGTGGGACCCGTTGGGTCCCATGCTCACATGGGAGGCTGGTCCCCTAACGCAATATTCCACCTCTCCACCAATTCCAATATTGGTGGCCAGTGGAGGGGTCTCTCTGGAGCGCTAGTATGGGTGTTGTGGGCTGAAGGAACAGGTTTCCATAGGGCTAGTATGGACATTGTGGGCCAAATGGATTCTTGGGGTGGTAGCTCAGTCACTCAAGCCTCATGTGCTGGCAGCTCACTCACGGCTGGTGGGCTGGCAGTTGACTCATGGCTATTCCTTAAAATTCCATTTCAAGCAGGGTGCAAGGCCACCAAATTCAAGTGCAGTTTCATACCACTTCATCAGGGTGCAAAGCCACCAAATTCAGGTGCAGTTTCCTACCACTTCAAGCAGGGTGCAAGGCCACCGAATTCAAGCGCAGTTTCCGACCACTTCAAGCAGGGTGCAAGGCCACCGAATTTAAGTGCAGTTTCATACCACTTCAAGCAGGGAGCAAGGCCACCAAATTCAAGTGCAGTTCCATGCCACTTGAAGCAGGCTGCAAGGCCACCAAATTCAAGTGCAGTTTCATGCCATTTCAAGTAGGGTGTAAGGCCACCAAATTCAAGTGCAGTTTACGACCACTTCAAGCAGGGTGCAAGGCCACCGAATTTAAGGGCAGTTTCATACCACTTCAAGCAGGGTGCAAGGCCACCAAATTCAAGTGCAGTTTCATACAATTTCAAGCAGGGTGCAAGGCCACCAAATTCAAATGCAGTTTCATACCATTTCAAGCAGGGTGAAACCACCATAAAACCTCACAAAACACCACATAAACTCCACACTCACAGTTCAGAAGACATTCAGTGTGTTCAGTTGATCAACAGCTCAGACAGAGTCGTGACCTCTCCCTCCCCCATCTTGCGGAGACTGAGCCACACCCACACTTCCGGGTTTTATAATCCCTCCTCCTCCCACCAGAAGGGGCTTGGCCTTCATGGCGTGATTGACAGGAGAGAGATTCTCAACATTTTTTAAACGCTAATTACACTTTTATTTTTAATTGATCGGAAAAATCCTCTGCACCTGCTGAGCGGAGGGGGACTGAGTAAGATGGCCAAAAATCACAGCCGTAAGTGATAGCGTTTTATCAAAAATCAATATACAGAGCAAACAGGAAGTTGTCAAGTTTAGACTTTTAATCATTTGCCATTTCAAACCAACCACCAACCACCGTTTGCTGTGCTTTATTTCAAACTAACCAACACCAACCACATTTTGCTGTGCTTTATTTCAAACCAACCACCATTTTGTGTGCTTCATTTCAAATCAACCACCACCAACCACGATTTGTTGTGCTCATTTCAAACCAACCACCACCAACCACCATTTGCTGTGCTTCATTACAAACCAACCACCACCAACAACCATTTGCAGTGCTTCATTTCAAACTAACCACCACCAACAACCATTTGCTGTGCTTTATTTCAAACCAACCACCACCAACAACCATTTGCTGTGCTTTATTTCAAAACAAACACCACCAACAACCATTTGCTGTGCTTTTTCAAACCAACCACATTTTAATTTTCAAACCACATTAAGGGCACTCAAGGTCAGTAAAATCGCACTCACAATTTAGTAGACATGTGTTTAGTGTTATTCACACCTCAGACTGAGAGACGTGACCCTGTCGCTTCCCCACCTTGCAGAGAGTGACTGAGGCACTCAACACTTCCGGGTTTTATGGTCCATCCGGAAGGGGCGTGGCCTTCAGGAGAGAGAATCTCAACATTTTTTAAACACTAATAACTCTTTTACTTTTAATTGATGGGAAAAATCCTCTTGTCCTGTGCAGTGGAGGGGACTCTGAGTAAGATGGCCAAAAATCACAGCCGTAAGTGGCAGCGTTTATTCTAAAATCAATATACAGAACAACAGGAAGTGGTCAAGGTCAGACCTTTAGTAATATAGATTAAGGGTTTGGACACACTAGAGGCAGGAAACATGTTCCCGATGTTGGGGGAGTCTAGAACCAGGGGCCACAGTTTAACAATAAGCGGTAAGCCATTTAGAACAGAGACGAGGAAGCACTCTTTCTCACAAAGAGTTGTGAGTCTGTGGAATTCTCTGCCTCAGAGGGCGATGGAGGCCGGTTCTCTGGATGGCCTACTCCTGCACCTATTGTCTATTGTCTATTGTCTATTGAAAGTAGCTATTCCTGAACCTGGTGTTGTGGAACTTCAGGCTTCTGTACCTCCTGCCTGACAGTAGCGGTAAAAAGATGCCATGGCCTGAAAGTGATTGTTCATGATAGCTGGCACTTTTGTCTATTCCCGATGCTTTTGATGGTGGGTAGGTCTGTGCGAAATCCACCATTCTCTGCAGCTCCTTGCAGCCTCTGCACTCTCTGCAGCCTGAGCATTAGTCTGATCCACCTCATCTGATTTCAAGCCGCGTGGCACTTTGAATTACAAAGTTTACCTCTTCAATACAGATATCTAAGTTTAGCAGGACAGGTAAACACCATGCACACCTCTATCACTGTCAAATTGAGGTGGCTTTATAATTAAAGATGACTAACCCTCTGCAGTTAGCTCAGTATTTGTCTCTGTGATCCAACCATGACTGGAAAATTGCCCTGTGAAGAACTGCTGGCACAAATATATGCTCTGCCTTCCCACAAATAGGAACTTCAGAGAAGCAGAGAACTACTACAATGTGCCATCTCGAATTGCAATATGCTGACACTTTGCAAGCCAAGTTCTTTGGTTATATGCTCCTTTCAATGAGATACAAAGGTTAACATAAATCCCAATTTCAATTACTCACGCCTTCAGTATAAATTTGACAGCAATGCAAAAATAACCCCTTTATAAAAATTAAATTTATTGAATAACATATCTAAACTGCACGGATTTGGTGAATCGTTTAATATTTGTATATTTTTATGAGACTTTATCCAGAAATGAAGCAATAGTTAAAGACTGAGGAGTACCAAGCTTTTATCTTGTATTCCAGTGCATTAATCCTCAATTCTGGATAAGCTATAAAAAGCAATAACAAAAAAAATGTCCCCAGGCTGTAGAATGTCCTACTGATTTTTAAATTGGTGTTTCTGAAGGATGGGTTTTATCCTTTTGCAGTCATTTGCCAAGTATTGTGTGCTTGCTCAAAGGATCATTTTACTTATATTATTGGATGGAAAAAAAAGTCAATGTGAGGTAATGAATAAATATTAATTATCGAAAATATTCCTGCTTTCCATTTGTCTCGAATATGGGATTTAAAATAAACATTTGAGTATCAGATTGCCTCATAAAAATCAACATCTCATTCATTCCCCAATCGGCCCTTATACTTTACCAAAGATATGCATAACATTTAGCAGCCACAATTCTCCCTTAGCAAGTCCATGGTCTCCTACAATTTTACATCCATGTTTAGTGATCAGCAACGTCACCTACCCATGTTCTCCAGGGATGCTTTCACACAGAGAGTGGTGAGTCTCTGGAACTCTCTGCCACAGAGGGTAGTTGAGGCCAGTTCATTGGCTATATTTAAGAGTGAGTTGGATGTGGCCCTTGTGGCTAAGGGGATCAGAGGGTATGGAGAGAAGGCAGGTACGGGATACTGAGTTGGATGATCAGCCATGATCATATTGAATGGCGGTGCAGGCTCGAAGGGCTGAATGGCCTACTCCTGCACCTAATTTCTATGTTTCTATGTTTCTATGCCGCCTGACCCACTGAGTTACACCAGGATTTTGTGGGGTTTTTTTGCTACAACACCCTCCCCAACAATCCGTCTCCTCCACTAATGTTGAGTCGCTTTTTAGCCACACATTATACTGTGACATGTGTCATACAATTCCTTCTTCAATTGTACCCTAGCCATTATTTATTTTTGTCACCCAGGAAACTCTAGTCTTGGGCAACCAGTCCAATGATTCAATGGTGTTTTATTGTCATATGTACCAAGGGACAGTGACATTTGGTTTTTACCTACAATTCAGTAAAATCTTACCATACATAACACATTTATTCTGAAGCACAAGAATAGTGGATTAAACTGAGGCAGTGCACAAGTGTTGCCACATATCTGACATCATTTTGTTTCCTCCAAGTTTCAAAGATCTGAAAAAAATGAGAGACAACTTGGCCTTAAATGCCGATTGTCCTAGTGACGGCACTGGCTCAGAGTTGCAGGGGCTGGCCTGGCTAGGTGAGAATATCAGTGTTGTTCACTGTTGCTTCACTGCTCCATGCCACTGCAGGCCTTGTCCAATCTGTGCCCTCGTCTGGCCTCTGTGGGCCTTCAGCGGTGCCAGATCTAACCAATCGTCAGTTGCTGCAGAACCTCTGGCGGCCCACTCCACGGAAATATCGACCCGCACACGTTGACCCATGAACATGCTGACCCTCACCTCTCGCAGCCACCATGTGCCGGGATGCCTCTCACAGAAGACGTTGGAAACCGTAGACGGCCTCTAAGGCCTCCGGAGGCACGTTCACAGCCTGCTCTCCAGCACCGGACCACCGGACCTCTCCTCCATCCTCCTCCAACACAATGTTGAAGGAAGAAACAGTCTAATCACCAGTTGGAACACATTTGATTTGGCTTGAAGGTTTGCCATTGCTTATTTATATATTCCTTGCACAATCTTTGTTCCTACTGAACTTGGTGGTTGATGGGAAGAAGCAGCACTTGAACCTGGAGGTAATGGTCTCAGATCCTGTACCTTCTTTCTGAAGAGAGAAGAGAACATGACAAGGGTGATGCAGGTCTTTGATATTATTAGCTGCTTTGAAACTATACTTCGTACTGTAGATGCCATCAATGGCGGGAGATCAGTACCCATGATGTACAGAGTTTTCCCAGCTGTTATCAGGCAACTGAATCATCCTACCACAACCAGAGGGCAGTGCTGAACTACTAACTAGCTCTTTGGTGACCCTCGGACTATCCATGATGGGACTGTCTTGTATCTATACACTGTAAATGGCTTGATTGCAATCATGTATTGTATTTCTGCTGACTGGATAGCATGCAACAAAATCTTTTCGCTGTACCTCTGTACACGTGACAACATAAACTAAACTAAACAATGTCCACCACTATCTGCAGTCTCCTTGAACGTTGGAATTACCGAACAAGGCCATGATGCACCAGTCAGTACGCACTCTACAGCACACCATTAAAGGGCCTGTCCCACTTGGCGATTTTTTCGGCGACTGCCGGCATCATTGACTGACGTATCAGGGTCATCAAAAGATTTTGAACATTTCAAAATCCAGCATCGACCAAAAATATGTTGCGACACTTGAGGAAACGCCGCGCGTCAATACGTCATCACGCCGCATCACGCTGCATCACACCGCGACTTTCTCGGTGACCTGATACATCAGTCAATGATGCCGGCAGTCGCCGGAAAAATCACCAAGTGGGACAAGCCCTTAAGGCTTTCCCTTGCTCATTTAATTTTTAAAATTTTTGTTTGTGCAAGTTGCATGATTTATCAAAATACAGTGAGAGAAACATAACATCTAGATTCTGAGTGAACATAACAATCACCAGTGTTCGTCAAAAGCGAAATGAAACAGAGAATGCTGGAAATACTCAGATGGCAAAGTGGCATCTGTGGGGAAAGGAGCCATGCAGATGTGGGATGTTATTGACTTTTGTGGGAACAAGGGGATGCAGGGTCATCAACCTAAAACACTAACTCTTAGTTTCTCTGCCTTTTGACCTGCTAGGTATTTCAAATATTTTCTATTTTTTAAACTGTTTATACCATTAACAGTGAGATTGAAGAATTGCAAAATTAATGTGAAAAGACTGAGGAAGGTGAATTTAATATCAACTTAGATGCAGAAAGAAAAGATTAAAATGGATCAGCAAAAGGAAAGAGCAGAAAGGAAATGATTAATATTTTAATTTTATATTTTACATGTTTGCTATCTTAAGCAGCAATGAATATCGAGAAGAATGAGGCTATGCACTTGCAATAGTTCATTCTCGTTGTCAGAATAGTTATTTAGCAGTAATTAGCATGTTATCAAAAACTACATTGACTGCACTATACAATACTTAATCTTCTGCGACAAATTTAGTACCTGCCACACAAATACAATGACATACAGTTCAATGCATTTTAAAGAAGGAACTGCAGATGCTGGAGAATCGAGGGTACACAAAAAGCTGGAGAAACTCAGCGGGTGCAGCAGCATCTAAGGAGCGAAGGAGATAGGCGACGTTTCGGGCCGAGACCCTTCTTCAGACTGGTCAGGGATCAGGGAAAACGAGAGATATAGACGATGATGTGGAGAGATAAGGAACAATGAGTGAAAGATATGCAAAAAAGTATCGGTGATAAAGGGAACAAGCCATTGTAAGCTGTTTGTGGTGTGAAAATGAGAAGCTGGTGCGACTAGGGTGGGGGAGAGATAGAGATAGAGGGAATGCCAGGGCCCCAGGGCTGAGGGAGAGGTGGGAAGGGGGAGGAGACAGCAAGGGTTAACAGAATTGAGAAAATTCAATATTCAAGCCCAAAGGATGCAGACTCCCCAAGCGGAATATGAGGTGCTGTTCCTCCAGCTTGCGGTGTTGCTCACTCTGGACGTGGAGGAGGCCAGGACCGAGAGGTCGGATGTGGAATGGGAGGGGGAGTTGAAGTGCTGAGCCACACGGGAGGTCGGGTTTGGTTATTGCGGACCGAGCGGAGGTGTTCGGCGAAGCGATCGCCAAGCCTCCGCTTGGTCTCACCGATATAGATCATCTGGCATCTGGAGCAGCGGATGCAGTAGATGAGGTTGGAGGAGGTGGCAGGTGAAACCTCTGTCGGACCTGGAAGGACTGCTTGGGTCCCTGAAAGGAGTGGAGGGGGGAGGTGAAGGGGACAAGTGTTGCATTTCTTGCGGTTGCATAGGGAAAGTGCCCGGGGAAGGGGTAGAGTGGGAGGGGAGGGAAGAATGGACAAGGGAGTTGCGGAGGGAGCGGTCTTTGCGGAAGGCAGACAGGGGGGGAGATGGGAAGATGTGGCGGGTGGAGGGGTCACGTTGGAGGTGGCGAAACTGGCGGAGGACTATATGTTGTATTTGCCGGCTGGTGGGGTGAAAGGGTGAGGACCAGGGGGACTCTGCCCTGTTTGCGAGTGGGGGAATGGGGAGAGAGGGCAGTGTTGCGGGGTATGGAGGAGACCCTGTGCGAGCCTCATCAATAGTGGGGGAGGGGAATCCCCGTTCTCTGAAGAATGAGGCCATTTGTGATGACCTGGTGTGGAACACCTCATCCTGGGAGCAGATGCGGCGTTAGACGGAGGAATTGGGAATAGGGGATGGATGTCCTTACAGGAAGCAGGGTGGGAGGAAGAGTAGTCCAGGTAGCTGTGGGAGTCAGTAGGTTTGTAGTGGATGTCGGTCAGGAGCGTATCACCTGCAATAGAGATGGTGAGGTCAAGGAATGGTAGGGAAGTGTCGGAAATGGTCCAAGTGTATTTGAGTGCCGGATGGAAGTTGGTGGTGAAATGAATGAAGTCAGTCAGTTGTGTGTGGGTGCAGGAGGTGACAACCAAAGCAGTCGTCGATGTAAACGGAGGTAGAGGTCGGGGATGGGGCCCTGGTAAGCCGAGAACAAGGATTGTTCGACGTACCCAACAAAGAGGCAAGCGTAGCTGGGGCCCATGCGTGTCCCCTATAGCTACGCCTTGTGTTTGGAGGAAATGGGAGGAATCAAAAGAGAAGTTATTGAGGGTGAGGACCAACTCTGCTAGGCGGAGGAGGGTGTCAGTGGAACGGGTATGGGTTGCTCCTCTGGTCGAGGAAGAACCGGAGGGCTTTGAGACCGTCCTGGTGGGGGATGGAGGTGTAGAGTGACTGGACGTCCATGGGTAAAGATGATAGGATGGGGGCCTGGAGAATGGAATGCACGGAGGCGACGGAGAGTGTCTGAGGTGTCTTGAACATAGGTGGGGAGGGATTTAACAAAGGGGGATAGGATGGCGTCAAGGTATTGTGGAAATGTGTTCGGTGGGGCACGAACAGGCAGAGACAATGGGTCTGCCAGGGCAGTCGGGTTTGTGAATTTTGGGGAGAAGGTAAAATCGGGCCGTGCGGGGCTGGGAAACGATGAGGTCGGAGGCTCGGTGGGTAGGGAGCCCCGAGCTGATGAAGTTGGTTATGGTGCTCGAGATGGTGGCCTGGTGTTTCGTCAGTGGGGTCATGGTCCAGGGGTAAGTAGGAGGAGGTGTCCGAGAGTTGGCGCGCGGCCTCCGCTTTGTAGAGATCAACGCGCCAGACTACCACGGCACCTCCCCTTGTCGGCGGGTTTGATAACCCAGTCTGGGTTGTTACGGAGTGAGTCGATGGCAGTACGTTCAGGGCTGGAGAGATTGGAGTGAGACAGGGGAGTGGAGAAGTCGAGGCGGTTGATGTCCCGACGGCAGTTCTGGATAAATAGTTCTACAGCCGGAAGGCTACGAGGGGGGTTCCAAGTGGAGGCGGTGCGTGGGAGACAGGAAAAGGGATCATCAGTGGGGGCGAGGGCTTCTTCCCCGTGGAAGAACGCTGTGAGGCGGAGGCGACGGTAGAAGAGCTCCAAGTCGTGGTGGGCGCGGAACTCATTGAGGTGGGGACGGAGGGGGACAAAGGTGAGACCTCTGCTGAGACAGACCGTTCGATGTCGGAGAGGGGGAGGTCCGGGGGGATGGTGAACACGCGGCAAGGATGGGGGTTGTGGCCGGAGGAAGGCAGGTGAGTGGACTGAGGACGAAGCGTGGTGTGGTGGGGGGGTGGAGGGTGGTCAGGCGGTGGGGGGGTATGGGGCTGTGGTGTGTGGGTGGGGAAGAGCAGGGGTTACATGGTAGGGGGGGGATGGGGAGACCTAGTGGAATAGCCACTAAGGTTACTGGGGCTGGGGAGACAGGCACTAGGACCCAGTGCCGTTAAAGACAGAGTGGTGGGGGGCGTTAGCAACGTGGAGGCTTCAGGCCCACTGCAGAGTCCAGTCTGCAGGTGAGGCGACGGCTGCGGGCTGCTGGAGGGCGGTGGAGTGTCGTGGGTCGGCGGACCCGAAGGTAGGAGTCCACGGGCAATAGAGTCGTGGTCGGCGGGCGATGCGTTGGAGGTCCCGGTGGGCGGGTGGTCGGTCCGACCGGTGAGGCGGCGAGATGAGTGGGGTGCGGTGCGGCGGCCGTGTTCGGGTGGCCCCGGTCCGGCGGCGATGCAAGGTGAGGCGGGTGCGGCTGTGGTCTTCGGCGGGCCCAGTGCACTGGCGATGCTGGATGGGCCCGGTGCAGTGATGGGGTTAGGTGGTCCCGGGGGACGGCGAGGTTCGGCAGTCGCGTTGCGCTGGTGAAGGGCGGTGGAATCGGGTTGGGGGAGATAAGCAGAGTTACCGGGCAGGCAGCGGGGCTGGGCATCATCAGTAGGCAGGTGGAGGTCGGCGGCAGCATCGGCGTGGAGGTCGGTGAAGGCGGCGTCCTGGTGAGTCCTGGAGGCGCTCCTCGTGGACAAGATGGCGTCGGGGGACTCAGGCCGGCGGCTCGGGCCAGAGTTGGAGCCCGGGGCCTGCGGGCGGTCGAGTCGGGGATTGTCGATGGCTGGAACGGCCTGGAGGCGGGCTAATTTCAGGTCCTTGGTGGAGGTAAGGTGGGACAGGAATTGTTGATTGAAGCGGTGGATCTTCCGGAGGATGTAGTGTAGTTGGGGTCCGTTGCAGGTCTGGGTGAGAGAGGCCCGAAGTTTCGGGAGCGTCAATGCGAGGTCCTGCTGGTGTCGGCGCATTGCAACCAGGGTGGATCTTAGTGCCCGGTTGGAGAATTGTACAGTGTGGCGGCAGATGGCCCGTCGGTACCGATAGTCCGGCTGGGATCCGAACTGGGACGCAGGGAATTGGAGCTGGAATCCACGGGGTATGAGATGGAGGCGCAGGCAAGCCCGAGGAAGCAGATGTGGCTGTGGTATCGAGTCCGGGTGAGGATGTGGTCGTAGAGTTGGAGGGAAGGGGGTATCACAGAGGGGGAGCAGTTAGAGAGGAGGTTGTGAAACTGTCTCCGTAGGGAGGAGGAGAACTTCTTCAAAGTAGGCATACCTTGAGGAGATATCGCAGTGGAGTAGACAAAGTTTTAAAGAAGGAACTGCAGATGCTGGAGAATCGAGGGTACACAAAAAGCTGGAGAAACTCAGCGGGTGCAGCAGCATCTAAGGAGCGAAGGAGATAGGCGACGTTTCGGGCCGAGACCCTTCTTCAGACTGGTCAGGGATCAGGGAAACGAGAGATATAGACGATGATGTGGAGAGATAAGGAACAATGAGTGAAAGATATGCAAAAAAGTATCGGTGATAAAGGGAACAAGCCATTGTAAGCTGTTTGTGGTGTGAAAATGAGAAGCTGGTGCGACTAGGGTGGGGGAGAGATAGAGATAGAGGGAATGCCAGGGCCCCAGGCTGAGGGGAGAGGTGGGAAGGGGAGGAGACAGCAAGGGTTAACAGAATTGAGAAAATTCAATATTCAAGCCCAAAGGATGCAGACTCCCCAAGCGGAATATGAGGTGCTGTTCCTCCAGCTTGCGGTGTTGCTCACTCTGGCCGTGGAGGAGGCCCAGGACCGAGAGGTCGGATGTGGAATGGGAGGGGGTGTTGAAGTGCTGAGCCACCGGGAGGTCGGGTTGGTTATTGCGGACCGAGCGGAGGTGTTCGGCGAAGCGATCGCCAAGCCTCCGCTTGGTCTCACCGATATAGATCATCTGGCATCTGGAGCAGCGGATGCAGTAGATGAGGTTGGAGGAGGTGCAGGTGAACCTCTGTCGGACCTGGAAGGACTGCTTGGGTCCCTGAAAGGAGTGGAGGGGGGAGGTGAAGGGACAAGTGTTGCATTTCTTGCGGTTGCAAGGGAAAGTGCCCGGGGAAGGGGTAGAGTGGGAGGGGAGGGAAGAATGGACAAGGGAGTTGCGGAGGGAGCGGTCTTTGCGGAAGGCAGACAGGGGGGGAGATGGGAAGATGTGGGGGTGGAGGGGTCACGTAGGAGGTGGCGAAACTGGCGGAGGACTATATGTTGTATTTGCCGGCTGGTGGGGTGAAAGGTGAGGACCAGGGGGACTCTGCCCTGTTTGCGAGTGGGGGAATGGGGAGAGAGGGCAGTGTTGCGGGGTATGGAGGAGACCCTGGTGCGAGCCTCATCAATAGTGGGGGAGGGGAATCCCGTTCTCTGAAGAATGAGGCCATTTGTGATGACCTGGTGTGGAACACCTCATCCTGGGAGCAGATGCGGCGTAGACGGAGGAATTGGGAATAGGGGATGGAGTCCTTACAGGAAGCAGGGTGGGAGGAAGAGTAGTCCAGGTAGCTGTGGGAGTCAGTAGGTTTGTAGTGGATGTCGGTCAGGAGCGTATCACCTGCAATAGAGATGGTGAGGTCAAGGAATGGTAGGGAAGTGTCGGAAATGGTCCAAGTGTATTTGAGTGCCGGATGGAAGTTGGTGGTGAAATGAATGAAGTCAGTCAGTTGTGTGTGGGTGCAGGAGGTGACACCAAAGCAGTCGTCGATGTAACGGAGGTAGAGGTCGGGGATGGGGCCCCTGGTACGCCGAGAACAAGGATTGTTCGACGTACCCAACAAAGAGGCAAGCGTAGCTGGGGCCCATGCGTGTCCCCATAGCTACGCCTTGTGTTTGGAGGAAATGGGAGGAATCAAAAAGAGAAGTTATTGAGGGTGAGGACCAACTCTGCTAGGCGGAGGAGGGTGTCAGTGGACGGGTATGGGTTGCTCCTCTGGTCGAGGAAGAACCGGAGGGCTTTGAGACCGTCCTGGTGGGGGATGGAGGTGTAGAGTGACTGGACGTCCATGGTAAAGATGAGAGGATGGGGGCCTGGAGAATGGAATGCACGGAGGCGACGGAGAGTGTCCTGAGGTGTCTTGAACATAGGTGGGGAGGGATTTAACAAAGGGGGATAGGATGGCGTCAAGGTATGTGGAAATGTGTTCGGTGGGGCACGAACAGGCAGAGACAATGGGTCTGCCAGGGCAGTCGGGTTTGTGGATTTTGGGGAGAAGGTAAAATCGGGCCGTGCGGGCTGGGAAACGATGAGGTCGGAGGCTCGGTGGGGTAGGGAGCCCGAGCTGATGAAGTTGGTTATGGTGCTCGAGATGGTGGCCTGGTGTTCGTCAGTGGGGTCATGGTCCAGGGGTAAGTAGGATGAGGTGTCCGAGAGTTGGCGCGCGGCCTTCCGCTTTGTAGAGATCAACGCGCCAGACTACCACGGCACCTCCCTTCTTTGTAGAGATCAACGCGCCAGACTACCACGGCACCTCCCTTATTTGTAGAGATCAACGCGCCAGACTACCACGGCACCTCCCTTCTTTGTAGAGATCAACGCGCCAGGTTGATGACATACAGTTGTATGTCATACAATGACATACAGTTCAATGCATTTTCAGGCTGAAGCAGTCAGCATGAAGTCATTTTTGCAAACAAGACAGTGGGAGTAGCATTTCTAGCACAAACACAGTAAACAACACATGCATGGCAAGCTTGCACAATTTTCAAATGAAAAGTGACCAGACTGTCAGTTTCTGTGATGTTGTTTGGGTCCTCAGTGTCGGCCTGGATACTTTCAAGCTCTTTTGCAAATTGTGCCATTGAATCTTTTATGTTCACATCAACATGAACTCAAGGCTTTTAACTGATGAATTTCTTCAGTAATTCACTGAAATGTCAAACTAGATTATGTGTTCACATTCTGAAGTCCAGTCCCAAAAGGGATCCAGGTGCCACTTGTAAATGACAAGACCACATTGAAAGGTGATTATTTTTATCCTGTTTTATGTGTGAAACATTTTCATTGTGATCACTAAAATGCATCATATTAAATTTAGTAATATCCCTCAACCATCTCCTTTTGCTTTTCAGTGGTGGGTAAAACTGACTCAACTGCAAGACTGCTGTTCAATTGAGAACCAATAATGACCAAACATCTTGGATGCATGATGTTTATTTTTTTGTGTCTCACACTGAAAATTGTTTTTTCAGCAGAAACACAATTGCAACAATTTCCATGTCAAAATGCAAGCCTCCAGAAATCTGACAAGATGCCTCCAAGTGTGATTCACCTGACACAACACTATCCCAGTCACGAACTGGATAATGTCACACAAAAGGAAAGGCTCCATTTTGAGCATTTCTTGCAAATTCAGACCAAATTTTCTAAGCAGAAAGCACACTGGTGATTTTTCTGCTCACTCAGAATCTAGATGCTATGTTTCTCACTGTCTTTCCTCCCATTGTTGGCTAGCTGTGGAAAGTACTGAATTGGGATATCTCGAAGGTGATTCCCATTCCTGTTTAATGACTCCTTGCCCTCCCATCTCAATAGAAATGCACGGCAACACCAATCACTCGTGATCTCTCGTTTTCCCCCCCAATGATACTCTGATCGATTGAGGCTCACAATCCCCATTCCACCCCCTTTGCTGTATTCCATAACCCTTCCAATGATGACCTTCTCAGCTCCTGGTCCTCAATGGTGTCCACCTGCGCCCTCGTCATCCAGCTATCTAATCTTACTCAATAAAGTAACAAGGAACTGCAGCTGCAGGCTTAGACCAAAGATAGACACAAAGTGCTGTAGTAACTTAGAAGGTGTAGATCAGTGTCACTCATGTTAAGAGTCATACTGTGGCTCCGCCCACAGGTTTAATAGAAAGCCTTTTTTCCCTTTCTCTCTCAGTCTTGAGCTGTGTGTTAAGATGAAGTTACCTATGCTGAATTGCTAATAAAAGTATTTGGATCCTATTCACTGTGTGTGAGTTATGTCAATCCAACATGGTGTCAGAAAATGCGGACTCATTCGTTGCCTAATTCTATCGTATTTATTTTAGTTTGGGTTTTTTTGTCCAGTATATGTTTTACCATGGCCTCTTCTCTCAGAAAACCAGAACCTTTGGTGTTTGATGATGACCTTGCTGAACGGTGGTGAATACTTGAAGAATATTTCACCATTTATACACACACGACTCACCCGGCTGCTGCTCCAGATGTTCGTGCCTCTATTCTCCTCAACCTAGCGGGCACAGAAGCTGCTTGGCGTGCCAGAGGATTTCATTATGAAGCAGCTAGATTTGATCTGGCTGGTGTCCAGATTGCTCCTGCTGAGTCCATCCCGGACCCCGACTGCCTGCTAAACAAATTCTGACAGTTATGTGACTTACGTACTAATCTAGTAATGGAGAGACATTTTTTTTTTTTTTGCGAAGCTAAAGACATGGCGAACCTGTTGAAACATACGTTAGTGCTTTGAAACACATTGCCAGTAGATGTGCCTTTGGCAATTTATGTGACAGCCTAGTTCGTGACCATCTGGTCTATGGTATTCTCAATGATAAATTACGTGGTCTATAGTGGCAACTGACATATTTGAGTGGCATGGCAAGCAGTACCTGGTTTGACATCGATGTCCTTAGTAGCCCCACTTCTCACGGGGTAGTTCAAAAACTTGCTCGCCATTTTGCAAACCACGGAGCTCCTTGTCAACTGTTATCTGATAACGGCAGTCAATTTACCAGCCGGGCACTTCAAAGTATTTGCTGCACGCTGGGGTTTTCGCCACATCACCAGCAGCCCTGAATATCCTCAGTTGAATGGACTGGCTGAACGGGCTGTCAGGAGTGCCAAACAATTAATGGAATGATCCTACAGAGCTAATTCCGATGTGTACATGGACCTGCTCAACCTGTGCAACATCTCCCGTGAACCCATCTTGGGTTCACCTGCTCAACATTTATTGTCAAGACAGACCCGAGCCACTGTGCCTTTAGCTGATCAGGCATTAATCCCGCAGGTGGTCCCACTATCGGAAGCCCAGTCCAGGCTGCAACAAAAGCGTGACATTCAAAAACAGTGGTATGACAAAACAAGCAGACCGCTGCCACCATTAACTGAGGGGCAGGTGGTTCGTTTGCAAACTGACAAAGGTCATGACCATATCGGTGTGATTTCTGGAACTGCCTCTGAGCCACGCTCATATTTGGCCAATGCTGATGGCGGCACCTACAGACGTAGTAGGCAACATTTCCTGCCTGTGAATGAGCCGGCTTGTAACACCTCCGTGTTATCCTGACCGTACAAGTGTACTTCCATCCACGTCCATCAGCATCGGCCCTCCTGTACCAGCACAACAACCTGTTTCTGAAATGGTTACTTTGCCAATGGCGACACCTCCCCCGCCTGTACCAATGTCCCCTGTTTCATCACCGGGAATGCCATTCAATCTCCGCCACCAATTATACCACCGACTCTGCCCCCGGTGCCGAAGAATGGAAATGGTTTATATTGCACATGTGCTGGTCGTGTTTGCAAGTCCACCGTAAATTACCCGGGCTACGTTTGACTTTCATCCAGCTTATTATCATTTACTACGCATGCCTTATTTAGTCAATCATTTTGTATTTACATTTAATTCTTTAAGAGGGAGGATGTAGATCAGTGTCACTCATGTTATGAGTCATACTGTGGCTCCGCCCACAGGTTTAATAGAAAGCCTTTTCTCCTTTCTCTCTCAGTCTTGGACTGTATGTTAAGATGAAATTATCTATGCTGAATTGCTCATAAAAGTATTTCATCCAAATCACTGTGTATGAGTTATGTCAATCCAACAGTAGGTCAGGCAGCAACTCTGATCCATCCTTTCTCTCCAGAGATGCTGTTTGACCCGTTGTGTTACTCCAACACTTTGTGCCAATCTAACTTTACTCAAATCTCCTGTGTAATCTGAGTCCTCCCACCAAGAATGGACTCAAATTTCTAGGTTCTCCATTGGAAAATAGACTGGTTTATAACAACAGCCATTTGAATATCAACCATTTTACAACACACTCTCATAGCAAGATTAATTCCAGTGAATATTGATTTTAATACAAAATATAGGCAAGACACTTAAAATTAGAATCCAGAACGTAGCAGGCATTTTACGCCATTATTCTGTCTGTTTTCATTTTGAGCTCTTAAAGCTTCCACCAGAAACACCATAAGTAACCAATAGGCCCCTAATTCAGTTTTCAAGCAGCATTGGATAGAAACCCCACCCAGTGAAAATATTCTGGCCAATTAACAGTGCTTAAATGAATATCATGAATGTTCCCTAGAAATTATTTTCACCAGGCTGGAAAGGCCAGACCTTGATCCAATGTTGAGGTTTCCTACCCGTTATCCAAGCTCTTGAAGCTGAGCTATGGTTAAAACCCTATTTTCTGTTCTGCTCCTCAATCATCAGGCTGGTTCAATCGCACTGCACAACTAACATAAAGCAAGGAGTGGTGGCTATCAACACAGCTCGATCTTCGGACTGCGTTCAAGCAGACTCTGGTGATGGGCATCAGCCACAGGATTTACTCCTCTTGGCCTGGATCCGATGAAAGCGCTCACATTATACAGCCGTCCTGCATGAATACATAGCCACAGTCACGAAGGGGTGAGACAGCTGTGCAACAGAGGACTCTGTGATCTATGGGATGTTCTAAGGCAACTATCAACTGGAAGATCACGAACTCAGTGAAAGGTGCATGATGGTCAGCCTGAAGCTCATTGATCTTTCAGTGTAAAAAGATGGCCGTAAGCAAATGCTGCCAACTTTCCAAGGAGGAAGAATACATGCTGAGGGATGAGAGATGTGCGGTGCAACCATCAAAATGTCCCTGTGAGGGAGGACCACACTCTGGGGTCCAGCTGCCACAAGGTGCAGCGGTGCTAGATCCTGTGTCTCAAATACCTCCTGGGTGCATTAAGGAGGAAAGAACAATGCTGTTGATGGATTGTAAGGGAATGTATTGAATTGCTGATGCAATGAATGCAGATCATGACATGTTATATTTACAGCATATTTTACAAATAAGTACATTAAAAAAAATATCCACAGTCCACTTGACCAAAGTTCATAATTTAGTTTGAAACTTCTGCTCGAAGCATTCTTAAATTACTCTAGAATAATTTAACCCAGCACACTTAGAGGTGATAAATGGATTTTTTTTTAAAATCTGTTTAATAGTATTTGTACTGTTGCAAGTTCCATTCTTCTTCAGGAAACCAATAATCTTGGTAAGTTTCCCATTTCCTACAGGCTTTCGCTTGATCCAGTGGAATTACTTCAAAATAAATAGCATGCACTCTAAAAATAATCACTCATAAATACCTTGAAGATGCTCTTCACCCTGTCACTCGAAATCCTTCTTTATTTGATCTCGCTCAAATCTATAGTTGCTCACTGCTGCCCTTATTATAGTGTCTCTGCAAGAGATTTGCATGTGATTTGTTACTGTAATATTTTGTGCTTTGCCACAATAAATACTTTAAAACATTTTTAGTGTATTATTTTCAAATAGCGGAAAAAATAGGAATTTGTATATTATAAAATCTAAACAAAAAGTATCATTGTTGGACTGGCTCCTGGCCCTTCCCTTCCCAATTAAGATGCACAAAAAACTTCTAGATCATTAACTTTATTGTAAAAATGATAGCTATATAACATTCAACAGAAGGGTATGATGTGCAGTATAATTCCCGTGAATAATGGTAATGATTTTCATTAGTGTTTTGGAAAAGTAGTTGTCCATTTAAAATCAACATTCAGAACTTGGCCTTGACATTATACCATCATTCCACTCAAACGTGAAAATATGCACACCTCTTCAGTTTGGAGCAACATAAATTTGCAAATCAAATTAAATGATCAGTCGATCAGTAGTTAAAAATAAAATGCAATAGATGAGATGTTACTAATCTGGCGGTTATTAACATCAGCCTTTTAATTACTATTCCCATTCAATTGTTAAAGTAGATCTTATTACGTGGGAAGACACAATCAAGTTTGAGCTAATGGTGGCTAAGGTACAGTAACCTTTGACAGTTGCAGGATTAAGTAAATTGAATCAATGCAGACGATTTTCAGATGCCTCATGGGACATTTAAAAAGGCGTAACGAGTGAATTGACTGCACATAATTGAAAGTTGTCAATAAAGAGAACAAAGGCTGCAAATTAGGCAACGTCATCAAAACACTGATTCTCCAGTACTTTAGATAGATTACTTACTGAAATTGCCCGTACAACACTAACATAAAATAAGCCTGTGTTATTCATTCTTAATGAGCATTCAGTAGATGAACCTGCGATGGAAATCAGAAGAATTGGGATATTTACTTGACTGGCTCACGCTAAATCAATCCCATTGTCAAAGGATTGATGATGCATACTCTGAAATATATGTGCGCATAGAAATTGTAAGGTACTGAGGTATACTAACCTGCTGTTGCATTGGAATCACAAAGACAATTTCTGTTGTAAACTTAACTTGTTCCAAAGCCTCATGGGTGCTGTAGATTTTCACATCTGATGACCGGTCATGATAAGAATGGATGCACAGAGTCTCTTGCCCAGAGTAGGGGAATCGAGAACCAGAGGACATAGGTTAAGGTGAGGGGGGAAAAATTTCATATTGAATCGAGGGGATTTCACACAAAGGGTGGTGGGTGTTTGTAACGAGCTGCCAGAGGAGGTAGTTGAGGCAGCGACTATTGCAATGTTTACGAGAATGCGGGAACTACTCACCACCATGCAGGCGACACCCTGGCAACCTCCGGTGAACATGTGGCAACCTTGTGGCGACCTCATAGTCTCCTGTAGTCGCCTAAAAAGTCGCGTAAGTGGGACAGGCCATTTAAAGAAGGAACTGCAGATGCTGGAGAATCAAGGGTACACAAAAGGCTGGAGAAACTCAGCGAGTGCAGCAGCATCTAAGGAGCGAAGGAGATAGGCGACGTTTCGGGTCGAAACCCTTCTTCAGACTGGTCAGGGACCAGGGAAACAAGAGATATAGACGGTGACGTGGAGAGATAAAGAACACATTAGAGTGTATGTTTTGTCTGGAAGTTAGGTAGAGGTTTCAATATTAAGATGAATGAGTTAATGGGATAGGGTGATGAAGTGGAGGGTATAAGTATTAAACATAAGTAAGGGAAAGATATCTCAATCCAGATTTGCATTACTAAATCATGATTTTCAAGAATGATTAACAATAGTTATTCAGGGCAGTTCTCCCACCATCTCTGAAAGACAATTGCACAGGGGAATGTAGGCTGTGGAATTAATGTAATGGCAGGATAAAATTTATTTTGCATCCAAGTTTTCTGTCCAGTCTTCACCTAGAAATGGGTTATGTTGTACAAGTAATAATGTTCAAGATGAATGAGATTTACTTTAACCTGTTGAAGCACCATCCTGTGGCTGGACGAGCCCCAAAGAGGTGCTGAGAATTACTTGATAGCTGGTCGGCACCACGCGGAGGTGAAGTGGGGCGTCGACAGGGGTGAGGCCTCGGCGGTGGCAGAGGTGAAGCCTCGCAACGATGGGGCCTCGGTGGTGAAGCCTCGCGGCAGCGGCGATGCCTCGGGGGTTGACCTGCGGTCGATGACAGCGTGGAGAACCACCGTGAGGGGGGAGGGGAAGAACAATGAACAATGGGGGGGAGGAACAAAAGACAATGGGGACCTGGCATGGGGGAACGGCTGTGGTGGGGGAGAGGGAGGACAAAAGCAGGAGCCGGCGTGCTTTGTAGCTTTGTCAGCACTGTAGGTGGCTGCTATTTGTACACATGTGACAATAAAGTATTCGTATTCCTGATTTCCATGAAAATTGACCCTTTGACTCACCGAGCCACATTGACTATGGATCACCTGTTCACACTAGTTTTACATTATCACACTTTCACATCCACTTCCTATAGACTAGGGGCAACTTATAGACGGCAATTAACCTGCAAACCCATTCGTCTTTGGGGGAAACCCGCAACATCCAGAGGAAACCCATGTGGCCACGGGAAGAACTTGCAAACTCCGAAGAGACAGCACCCGAGGTCCAGATTGCACCTGGGTCTCCGGCGCTGTGAGGCTGCAGCTCAATCAGATGCGCCATTGTACTGCCCTCCAATGATCTCTGCTCAAAATGTTGATCTGCAGTGCACAGTATTAACAAAATCCATTTTAGCTTTCTTGTAGACTATTTTGTACATTTTGAGTTTTATCAAGACTAATGCCCAGTATTTCCTGGTGAGCTTCCAGCGTTCATAAGTCACCTGCTCCCGGAGCACACTGTTTCTTCAGACACGGAGGGCACAAGCTCCTGATGGAAGGTCAGATTCCAGCTGATCAGAAGATGCCAGTGTAGCAATATCAAGGGCAGGGTTGCTCTGAACATGTGCCTTGCTGCACTCCCAGGAAGGCTCCGTCTCTGGGCTCTACACCTGTTAAAGCTGTCACTTAAATTGACCATTTGTCAGTCTGATTAACAGGATTGAATTCTCAATTCAATCCTGTTAATCACATTACATCCTTACTGCTGGCCCTGAAAGGAACCGCAGAGGTAATTGAGAGTGGATCAGCCTTTGAACGTTCTGATTCAACTATTCCAAAACACACATGGCCCATCTAATATCCTCCACTCCAATAGTTTAATCTTGTTTTTGTCTTTTTTTTAAAAATTTTTAGTGAGTTTTAAAAGTTTGTGTAAATGTTCTCTGGTTTGTTTTATGTGGATGGAGGGGGAAGAGGGGAACTTTTTTTCAGTTTCTTACCTTGCTGGAGATGCGATTTCTTTCTGGATCAATGGAGCTGGAGGCCTGCTCGGACTGACTTTGAGCCCAACTGCGGGGCGGGGACTTAACATCGGAGTCGATTCCTTGCTTGGGATCGCTCCAACCGTGGCCTGCGGACTTACCATCAAGAGCTCGCAGTCTTGGGATAGGTTAGTCAGGGGCTCCAACGAAGCAGAGATTCGACCAGTCCCGACACGGGGTTCGATCGCCGGCGCGGGAGAGCTGACATCCCCCCAATGCAGGAGCTGATCACCCTGATGCGGAGGGCCCAAATGTTGCCGGCTATGGGAGTCAAGATCGTACCGTCAACAGAGGGCTCGAGGACCCTGACAGTGGGAGAGCAATGAAAGGAAGAGATTTCAATTTTTTTTTCGCCTTCCAGCACAGTGAGGAATGTGGAGGAGTCACTGTGGTGGATGTTTATGTTTAAATGTCTTTTGTGTGTTCCATTGCTTTTTATTTGTATGACTGACTTGGCAAATGAAATTCCTCGTATGTTGCAAAACATACTTGGCTAATAAAGTATTATTGCGATTATGATTGTGATTATCCTAACCGAGACTAAACCCCTCTCAACAACACTCACTATGTTTCCTGACTCACATTAGTTTCAAATCTGTAACACCTCCAGTTTACAATAATCACAAGGGTATTTAAATAATGTCTTGGTCTCTCCACCCTAACTCCATCTGTTTAATATTTTAAGCAATTTCCATTCACTCTGACCCTAGCCTCTTACACTTCACTATTTTGCACGTCCATTATTGCCTATGATTCCATCTTCAGGAATTTCAAAGTACTGGTAGAGGATAAAGGGTTCTAAAACTATAAGGGATAGGCTTAAGTGACTACCTTGATGGTAGTCAGATAATTTTTTCGCTTGAAGAGTAGTCTGCGTGTGGAATGAGCTGCCAGAGAAAGCTATAGAAGCAAAAAAACAATTAAGGCTTTAATAAAAGGCATCCAGATAGCGATATGGATAGGAAAGGTTTATTGGGTTATGGGCCAAATGGGATTCACTCGGTATGCCATTTTGGTCAGCATAGACAAGGTGAACCAAATGACCTGTTTCCATGTTTTATGGATCTGTGACAGTGACTAGAAACATTTATGAACTTCTCTAACTGCCATTCACATGAAGCTCAGATGTTTAACCCAACTTTTGGTTCTTCCACCAAATACATATGTTTTCTTACTGTGGGTATTTTTGATTTTGCTCCGATGAAAGTTAGCTTGGACTGATTACAACTTTAAAAACATTCTGTAAAATGAAAATGTCTCTGTTCATGACAGGAGATATTTTTACCCACTAGGGAACAAGCAATGTCACATCCAATTCATGACATAAGCCGCTCACAGTTGTTTTGGCTCAGATTTAACAGTGTTGATGAATTAAGAAAACAACCACATGTATTGCCTCAAAGTTAGGTAGAAAACAACACAATACACACACTAAGTGCTGCCAAGGTTGACAGCAAACATGTGCTAATCGCCTCGACCTCAGTCCACTCACCTGCCTTCCTCCGGCACCAACCCCCATCCTTGCCGTGTATTCACCATCCCCCCTGACCTCCCCCACTCTGATACTGAACGGTCTGTCCTCAGCAGAGACCTCACCGTTGTTCCCCTCCGTCCCACCTCAATGAGTTCCGCGCCCGCCACAAAGTAATCTTCTGTCGCCTCTGCCTCAAAGCATTTTTCAATGGGAAGGAGTCCTCGCCCCCCAGTGAAGACCCCTTCTCCCGTCTCCAATGGATCCCCTCCTCTTGGACTCCCCCTCATGGCAATCTTCCCGCTTTAGACCTTTTTATTTTAAACTGCCAGCGGGACATCAACTGCCTCAACATCCACTCTCCTGTCTCACTCTAACCTCCCCCCCTGAACGTACAGCCCTCCACTCACTCTGCAACAACCTAGACTGGGTGATCAAACCCGCCGACAAGGGAGGTGCCGTGGTAGTCTGGCGCGCTGATCTCTACAAGGCTGAGGCCACGCGCCAACTCTCAGACACCTCCTCCTACTTATCCTTGGACCATGACCCCACAGACGGGCACCAGGCCAATATCCCTAATACTATCCCTGACTTCTGTGGGTATTTCGGCTTTCCTGACTTCCGGCTCCCTGCCCTCCCAAGCCTCCAACCTCATCGTTCCCCAGCCCCGCACGGCCCGATTTTACCTTCTCCCCAAAATCCACAAACCTGACTGTCCTGGCAGACCCATTGTTTCTGCCTGTTCGTGTCCTACCGAACTTATTTCCACATACCTCGACTCCATCCTATCCCCCCTGGTTAAATCCCTCCTACCTATGTTCAAGTCATCTCACACGCTCTTCATCAACTTCACTTTTTCTAGACCCCCATTCCCTCATCTTCACCATGGATGTCCAGTCACTCTACACCTCCATCCCCCACCAAGAGGGTCTCAAAGCCTTCTGTTTTTCCTCGACTGCAGAATCAACCAATCCCCATCTACTGATACTCTCCTCCGCCTCGCGGAGCTGGTCCTTACCCTTAATAACTTTTTGTTTGACTCCTCCCATTTCCTCAAAATACAAGGCGTAGCTAAGGGCACGCGCATGGGCCCCAGCTATGCCTGCCTCTTTGTAGGGTACGTCGAACAATCCTTGTTCGAGGCGTACCATGGCCCTATCCCCAAACTTTACCGCCGCTACATCCACAACTCCATTGGTGCTACCTCCTGCACCCACAAACAACTCACTGAATTCATCCTTTTCACCACTAACTTCCATCCGGCACTCAAATACACCTGGACCATTTCCGACATTTCCCTACCATTCCTTGACCTCACTATCTCCATCGCAGGTGATAGACTACTGACCAACATCCACTATAAACCCACTGACTCCCATGGCTATCTGGACTACACTTCTTCCCAACCAGGATGAGGTGTTCCACACCAGGGCATCGGAGATGTCCTCATTCTTCAGGGAACGGGGGTTCCCCTCTTCCATTATAGATGAGGCTCTCTTCTATACCCAGAGACTCTGCTCTCACTCCCCATCCTCCCACTCATAACAAGGGCAGAGCCCCTTGTCCTCACTTTCCACCCTACCAGCCGTCACATACAACAAATAATCCTACGACATTTTTGCTACCTCCAACGTGATCCCACCACTTGCCATATCTTCCCATCTCCTCCTGTCTGCTTTCCGCAGAGACCGCTCCCTCCGTAACTCCCTGGTCAATTCGTCCCTTCCCACCCAAACCACCCCCTCTCCGGGCACTTTCCCTTGCAAATGCAAGAAATGCTACACTTATCGCTTTACCTCCCCCCTTGTCTCCATTCACAGACCCAAGCAGTCTTTCCAGGTACGGCAGAGGTTCACCTGCACCTCCTCCAACCTCATCTATTGCATCCGCTGCTCTAGATGTCAGCTGCTCTACATTGGTGAGACCAAGCGTAGGCTTGGCGATCGCTTCGCCGAACATCTCCGCTCGGTTCGCAATAACCTGATCTCCCGGTGGCTCAGCACTTGAACTACCCCTCCCATTCCGAATCCGATCATTCTATCCTGGGCCTCCTCCATGGCCAGAGTGAGGACCACTGTAAATTGGAGGACCAGCATCTCATATTTCGCTTGGGCAGTTTGCACCCCAGTGGTATGAACATTGACTTCTTTAATTTCAGGTAGTCCCTACTTTCTCTTCCCCTTCTCAGCTCTCCCTCAGCCCACTGGCTCCAACTCTTCCTTTCTTCTTCTCAGCCCCCCCACCCTCACACCTTCAAGGAAACGTTGCTATTTCCTTCGCTCCATAGATGTTGCCTCACCCGCTGAGTTTCTCCAGCATTTTGTCTACCTGCAAATAGGATAAGGCCGGTCTGAAGTAGACTTTGATCATTGTTATTCTGAATGACTAAAACTTTTCAAATTAGAATTTTAATTCTTCCAAATCAGTCTACATGATGGCAGCCTCAAATGTCCTTTGTGTAAGCATCAGGAAAATATTTAATTTTATGACCTAATTTTAAAATAAAATATGCTTTAATATACACGCTGCAAATATTTGTTATAGTCAGTTCCTTTCAAAAGTTCTTTGTAACAAGGGTATCTTTCCAAATCCATCTTTGCCACCTAAGAAAAACTAGCTGTCAGAGACATTTAAAAACCAATGCAATCAATGATAAATTTCACAGCCAGAAATGTTGTTGCTTTGCGAGCTGTCAAAGGTTTTGAGGGAACTTTTCTGTGCTGGGGCTTTCCGCCTGTAACCTGATATCTAATGACTATCTGAATCACACTGTTGTACTCCAAGTTGCTCTGGGTCCGTGGGACTTGTTCTCTGCAATCAGTCCAAACAAGGTCAATTCAGGTTGGGTAAGCAGGGACCACAATCTCGTTTGGGTTTGTGATAGTCCTTCATGTGCAAGACCATCCTGTACCCGAAAGGAAAATTGTCTGAAGAAACAAGGAACTATATATTCTGGAATCTTGAGCAAATCACAAAGTGCTGAAGTAACACAGTGTTTAAGAAGGTACTGCAGATGCTGGAAAAATGGAAGGTAGACAAAAATGCTGGAGAAATTCAGCGGGTGAGGCAGCGTCCATTGAGCGAGGAATAGGTGATGTTTTGGGTCCGAAATGTCACCTATTCCTTCACTCCATAGATGCTGCCTCACGCGCTGAGTTTCTCCAGCATTTTTGTCTACCTTCGAAGTAACTCAGTGGTTCAGGAAGCATCTCTGGGAAGACATGGATAGGTGACGTTTTGGGATTGGACCCTTCTTCGGACTGATTATAATAGGGAGAGAAAGCTGTAAAAGAGGTGAGGGGTGGGTCAAATCCTATATACATCATAGCTGTGGTGCAATGAAAGACAGTCTTGCAAAAAGAGGAGGAGACATTCTTCAAAGTAGGCACGTGTTTTGGTGATTTTGCAATGGTTAACATAGAGAAATAAGGAACTGCAGATGCTTGCATCTTGAGCAAAGCACAAAATGCTGGAGAAACTCAGCAGGTCAGGCAGCATCTCTCGAGGGCATAGATACTTGTTTGTCCTGGGAGATATTGTTACAGGATGCCAGTATTCCCAAACAACCAATTTATACAGGTAGACACAGCTAACTAGCTAACAGCTTCTTGTCTCCATACCACAAATGGACTAATTAGTGACAAATTAGAGAACACTATCTGTATTATGTGAGCCAAATTGGTCATAATGTGATTCTGATCGGGATCCAGAGAACCACTTAAAAATTACTTTGGAAATTGACAAGTAGGAAAACGCTGTCTTGGATTTAAGCAGCATATATAGCGGGAAAAAAACTTACTTCTATGTAACTTTCCCACAGTAATCAGACAGCATTGTCTCTTAATAACACTGCTGTTACTTTAACCACAGGAGGCCATTGAAAGTGACAAGCAATCTCTTCTGCTGACATTTGTGCAACGATACTCTATTAAACAATGCAATGTGCAACCACTGGTATTTTTAGCTTGTTGTGATAAAAATAAACATAGTGCTCTTGAGAAGACCTTTATTTCTGACAATCCTATGGGGAAAATAACTTTGTGATTGTGAGTTTGTAAGTCTCTAGTCCCTAGCACCCCTCCCCATTTTACACCCATTGTCACAATTGTCTTTATAATACAACTTCCTATCACACCAGATTTCTTAGGAACACAACTGTTGTGTTACAGCAGAACTTCCTGTACTGTGGGGCTGTGGCCAGGATTCCTAGACTAGCAAAACATTTCTTACAGCAAACCAGCAATGTAAGCATTGTAGTGGCCATTTGGCTTTATTTTGTGTGTCATTAATTATGGCATTTGCCTTTAAATTTTAGTCTGCCCGTAATTACGTGGGTGGGATTTATTACATAGTCAGTGCCATGTTTGCTGCTGTGCTTCTTGTGCAGAAGCTGTTAGCTAGTTAGTTTAATTCGGAGGACCAGGGCCGAGAATTTAGCTTTTGTCCATGGGAGGTTTTCTAACGTTTTTAAGCGATAAGCTGAAGTTTGACGAAGTTTAAAGTGTACGAGTAAAAGGCTGGATGGATAGCTTACTGTGTTTCTTCAACAATAAAGAAACTATTAATCAATAGACAGTGTTGTGAAGATTTATCTTTCGAGAAGCTTTGAGCTTGAAGGGCGTGGACAGCTCATATGCGTAACAAAACAACATTCTCCTAATACCATGTTTTCTCCAGAGTGGCTAGAGAGATAACAGAGCAATCTCTTGAACGATATAAGCTGAAGGTGAGAGCCATGTCCCAAAGAAGAGGGACAGAAGACTTGGCTTGGATCTTGGGAGAGGTTCAGCCAGAAGACCGGTTCCAGAAGAGGAACTGCAGACAAGAGGTCTCGGCCAGAGATTGGCTTAGAGGTTTATCGACAGCAGCACGACTTATTTGAAGATTGAAGACATTATCATGGAATCATGAGTAGAAGCGACTATTATAATTATAAAGCTGGAAAGCTTTAATTTGAACGGCTTCTGTGTAGGGGATTTGAAAGATAGTTCTGATAGCTTGGAAGATAGCCAACAAGTTTGTTTTTTCACTCTGAAATCCAGATGTCCGACCTTGAGTTGTCAAGATAAGACAGATTCCTTTTGAACTAATGTCATTATTAACTTTGAAGATATTGTGGATGTTGTCTGAAAATCCAATTTGTTATATTTTCTTATCTGATGTTTTGGAAAATTCTGCTCCGATGTTTATCAACAAGCCTAAAGCAAATTGAAGAAGTCCTTGTTCGTCCAATTTAAAGATTTGGCAATCTGCCAAGACCTGCTTAATCCATGGAGCAAGAAGGAACAGGTGAGTCAGAGGAACCACAAGGTGGCAGAGCCAGGCAAACTATCTAGAAGATGCAGATAATACCCAAGCTGCCTACTTGAAAGAAACCCAGAGGGAGAGAAACAAGTTATGGAAACAGGCTATCAAATCAATTGAGAAACAGAAGAAACTAATGGAATCCGATAAGAACGTGATTGTAGATGGTTTATATGCAACCAATAATATAGTTACCTCAGTCCCATTAACCCCGCCTAGTTAACATCAATCATAACGCCTTCCCCTTCCTGGGTGCAGCTCAGTAGAAGAATGTAGCTAGTGCTTGAAGATGTATGTAATACCCTGTGCTATCATTAAAAGATGTTGCACACTTTAAGAGTTTGTAAATTGCTTATTTACATGGTGTCAAAGCTGGAAGACACTTGCGTCTCCTGTCTATCGGGTTTTATTTCTTTTTTTTTGATTTGTGCTTTTGTGCTTAATCTCTCTGGCCATGGCGTCCTCTTGCAGAAAGCCCGCGCAGCTTGTCTTTGATGCTGACATCTCTGAGCGCTGGGCCACGTTTGAATTTGATTTTACACACTTTGTCAACGTCGCACACCGCGCTGATCCTGACTCCCTTAAAGCCTCCCTCCTGCTCAACCTTGTCGGACCTGATGCCATGAAGAGAGCCAGAACTTTCACCTACGCTCCAGCGGTCCTAGACGACAACAACGTGGTGATTACTCCTGCAGAATCTGCCAGCGACCCCGCTTGCCTGCTACGTAAGTTCAGGGAGATTTGTGACCTGCCCTCGAACCGCATTCTAGAGAGGGCACGGTTCTTTACAAGGAGACAGTTGCCGGATGAACCTGTTGAATGTTTTATTGCTGATTTGCGTTATCTCGCCCAGCGGTGCCGTTTTGGTGACATGACAGACCAGCTCACTAGAGACATTTTAGTAACTGGCATGCATGACCAGAAGCTGCGATGTGATCTTTTAAGGGATCCGGATCTAACGTTGGAAAAAGCCATGCATGCCTGTAGATTGTCTGAGGTCGTTGTATTGCCAGATGACCACCGGGACTCGGGCAATAAATCTGTCAACCTGGCTGGGTTTAGGAGACCACAGCCTCGGATGGGAAACAATGCTTTTCTGCCGCGTGCCAACCCTGGTCCTGGTGAAGTGCCCCAAAAAAGGTGCCCAAACTGTAACTACATGCACCACAGACTGTCGACATGCCCCGCCTATGGCAAGGCCTGTAACTTTTGTAAAAAATTAAATCACTTCTCTGCCGCCTGTTGTTTATTCCGTTCCCGTGGGAGACAGGCACAGACTTCCAGACCCAGTCTAAACATGCTGAGACAATCTGATATCCGTTACGACTCACAGCCCAACTTAGCTGAATCCTATGATGCAGATCCAATTAATCCCCCCGAGGACTCGCATGTGTTTCCCCTCCTACAGACACCCGCCCACCGCACTGATCCCTCCGTATCTGTGACTGTCAATGATGTAACCTTCCTTGCAAAGTTAGACACAGGTGCGAAGGTCAATGTTTTGTCCATGAATCTTTTCAACAAGATAAGGAATAATGAGCCCCTGGTTGCTGACAATGCTACCCTGCACGCCTATGGTGGAGAGATTCTAAGGCCTGCGGGGAGGGCCACTTTAACTTGCGTGCTGCAAAAGGCCACGAGAAACCTGTTTTTCTATGTTTTGAACTCTGACTGTGTAACCCTGCTGGGCAACCGTGCGTGCCAGGATCTTGGCCTGGTGTCCTTCGACCGCACGGTCCACAAAGTGCAACTGTCGTTTAACCCGGTTGCAGAATACCAGGACCTGTTCGACGATGACCTGGGGAAGTTACCACTGACATACCATATTTCCATTGACCCAAATATACAACCCGTGGTCCGCGCACCTCACAGGGTGTCTCACGCCATGAAAGACAGGGTTGAGGCGATGCTTAACAAGATGGTCGAAAAGGGGGTGCTAGAAGCGGTTAGCGAGCCCACCGATTGGGTCTCCACCATGGTTGCCACGATAAAGAAAGACAAGAACGAAATATGTGTGTGTATCAACCCGAAGGACTTAAACCTTGCCATCAGGCGACCACACTACCCCATGCGGTCTGTTGAGGATGTGGCGGCTCAGGTCGGGCAGCCACCATCTTTTCGGTCCTAGATGCTAAGAACTCGTTTTGGCAGATCCCGTTGGACAAAGCGTCTTCTGACCTGACGACCTTCGCCACACCGTTTGGCAGATTCAAGTTCCTGCGAATGCCATTCGGCATCAATTCTGCTAGCGAGGTGTTCCAGCGAACGATGGAGCAGATATTCTCGGACCTGCCATGTGCCATCATCGTGGATGATATCCTGGTTTATGGGAAGGACATTGCCGAGCACGACCTGAACCTCCGCCGCGTCTGGATCGGGCACGGAAGGCGAACCTGAAGCTGAATCCCAAGAAGTGCCAGTTTTCGTGTCTCAGAGGTCACGTATGTTGGACATGTTTTCACCTCTAACGACTAAAACCCGACCCCTTGAAGGGCAGCTGCCATCTCCGAGATGGCAGCCCCCACCGACGTGCCAGGTCTACAACGATTCTTGGGCATGGTGAACTACCTTGGGAAGTTTATAACCAAACATCAGTGAGCTGAGTGCTCCCCTGCGGCAGCTGACAAAAAAGGATATCGCCTGGGTCTGGCTCCCACATCACCACAGGCTTTGACTGCCTCAAGTCAAAACTGATTAGCACTCCGACGTTGCGGTTCTTCGACGTGAGTCAACCCCATCACCGTCACCTGTGACGCTTCCAAGTTCGGTCTGGGTGCGGCTTGCCTTCAGTCTGTCGATGGATCGTTACATCCTGTCTCCTATGCCTCCCGCACCATGACGGACACCGAGCAGCGGTACGCTCAGATCGAGAAGGAGCTGATCGTGGGTGTTCGCCTGCTCCAAGTTCAGAGACTTCCTGTTCGTCAACAGATTTACGGTCGAAACCGACGACCAGCCATTGGTGACAATCCTGAACAAGCCGATTCACGCTGCCCCATGCCAGGCTGCAGCGTATGATGCTGCAGCTCCAGCGTTTCGACGTCGATATAATCTACAAGAAGGGCACCGAGATGCACATTGCGGACACCCTATCGCGCGCCCCGCGGACCTCCTGCGCTCGCCACCCCTACGAAACAGAGGACTTGCTCGTACTGGGCGTTAAACTTTATTCCCACCAAGCAGCTGCAGGTTTTGGCCGAGCACACCGCTGCCGATCCAGTTTTGCAGCGGCTTGCTCTGTGATTAAAGCAGGGTGGTCAACGAAGCGCTCCGCTGTGCCGTCTGAAAACACAGCCTTTCTTTCTGGTCCGCGATGAACTGGTGCTCCAGGATGGCGTTATCGTCAAGGGACATAAAGTTGTAGTCCCGTCCTCCCTGTTTGACTTTTACTTTTGTGCAGCCCATAGCGGACACCCTGGGGTCGATGCAACACTCGCCCACGCTCAGTGCCAATTCTACTGGCCTGGAAGGGCCAAATATATCCGAGACCGAGTTTCTGCCTGCTCCACGTGCAACAGTCTTGCTCCACACCAGCAGCGACAGCCCCTGCTGCAACAGCCCGCCCCTGCCTTGGCCTGGTCCTCGTTGGCTGCCGACATATTCGAGTGGCGTGGTAACCACTACCTTGTCCTGGTCGACTCGTACTCAAACTGGTTCGAAGTGGATTTGCTGACATCCCTCATGTCGGAGATGGTGATCCGAAAGCTGCGGAAACACTTCTCCACTTTTGGGACCCCTGTCAGGCTGCAGACTGACAACGGCAGGCAGTTTATCAGCCGAGAATTCAAAGGTTTTGCCGACAAGTGGAATTTCGTGCATTTCACCAGCAGCCCAGAGTACCCACAGAGCAACGGCCTTGCAGAACGGTTCGTCCGCAGCGCCAAGCTTCTGATGGAACAGGCGCGACTATCCAACTCTGATTTGTATTTGGATCTCCTGAACCTCAGGAATGTTTCCAGGGATCTGGCCATGGGATCACCTGCTCAGCGTCTGATGTCCAGAACTACCAGATCTACCATCCCGATTGCTCAGCGCCAGCTGAAACCTCGGGTGCTGGAGCCTGCCTCCGTGCAGAGGCGAATTCAAGAGAAACATGGCAGCCAGCGGCATTCCCACGATCGGTCGTGCAGACCACTCGATCCTCTGTTGCCTGGACAGGTTTGTTCGGTTTGCAGACCGCGGTGGTCACTCCCGTCTGGCCACCGTGGTTGGGTGGCCGACTCACCTCATTCGTATCTGGTCGACTATGGAGGGTACCATCTACCGAAGAAGCGACAACACCCTGCTTGCGGTTAATGAGCCGAAGCTCAAAGCCCCCGGGGCCCTATGCCCCGCCACTCTATACCAGCAGCCGGCTGCCGTCCCAGCTAGTGTTTCCCTGCATGCCGTGGTCCCCCATCTCGAGCGCCTGGTTCCCCCTCTGCGCGGGTCCCCTGTTTGCCGGTCCGCGTTCTACCCTCTCCTTTTCTCCCCATCCCCACTCCACTTTCCCTGGTTCCCCCCCCCACCCCACTGCCCTTCCCTGGTTCCCCAGCTGCCTCGCGTCCTCCCTGTTTCTTCTGCTCTTTCGGGGGAAGGGGGAGACATCCGTACGTGCTCGGGCCGGATCAGCAAGCCACCTGTTCGTTATGGCGATTTTGTTTTTAATTCTGCTGTTTAATTCTGTTGTCGTGACAACAATCTGTTTTTTGATTTTCTAAGGGGAAGGATGTAGATGGTTTATATGCAACCAATAATATAGTTACCTCAGTCCCATTAACCCCGCCTAGTTAACATCATCATAACGCCTTCCCCTTCCTGGGTGCAGCTCAGTAGAAGAGATGAATGAGCTAGGGGGGGAAAATAAAATTGAAGATGTAGTGCTTGATACCCTACCCTGCTATCATTAAAAGATGTTGCACACTTTAAGAGTTTGTAAATTGCTTATTTACAGTGATCAAAGTAGAATCTAATCCGAGTCAACTATTTAACCTCTGCCCATGAGGTTGGAGAGAAACAAAAAGTAGCTATTCACAGCCCACCTACTGGAAGATGCGAAAGACACCCCAGTGGTGGGAGCATGTGGTGAAGTTTATTTCATGATTTCATGGAGGAGGTGGAGGAGTGTTGTGGTCTGAAATTATACCCCAACTGATGCGCTCAACCAGCTTGAAGTGCCGTTGAGTGCGATGCAACAAGGTGTGGAATGGAAGAGGAGATTACACCACGAGATAGTATCTCGATTGTATCTACCACACGAAGATCAAGGACATAAATTGGTTCTAGTGTTGTTTCTGCTCAGATTGTGAGTTGAAGCGGGGGGATCTAGCCGCTCTTCTCTCATAGAAGCGGTATGCCTGAGAAAGAGAACAGAAACATTAGATTGAGCAAGTAAGAAAGAACAGATTGAAAGAAAGATGAGGCGACAAGAAGAACAGATGGAGGTGACCATAGAAGTTGAGGCACAAAAAGAACAGCTGAAAACTAGGACACAAAGATGTAGGTGGTCAATCAAAGAAGGAGATTATTGGAAAGTGAGGATTGGAAAGATGCCCAGCTCTAGAGTATCGAAGACGATGAACTTGGTTTGAGAGGAAAAAACTGCTAAGTGGTCAGCAGTTGGATTCAACCTCCACAATGATGAGTCAAAGTTCAAAAGTCAAAAGACAATGGAAGGCCGGTAAAAATTAATCTCAGCAAATGGGTGCTACGACCGTACATAAATACTTATCGGGCCACTTGAGAGGCGCGGGGACCAAACCAACAGTGAGTCCGCTTTATCGAGGGTATCATATACAGCTCAATGGCATGCAAGGTATAGGACCACAGTGGCCTGTCTATCGGTTCCGTTGCTCGCATAGTCAAGGTTATAAGGATGGATTATTTGCATTGGCAAATAGGCAAGCTGAATTCAACCAGATCATAGCTTGACAAAATCCCTCTTTCACTCTACCACCAGTAGAAATTCCTACAAATGATGGAGATCCTTTGCAGTATGAAGCTTTCATAAGGACTTTAGACGAAGTACTAGAAACGAAAATTACGGATGAAAAAGAGCGCTTACGATTTCTGGTGCATTACACAAGCGGAAGTGTTAAGGTACTTGTAGAAAGTTGTCAAAATGAGCCTGACAACCAAGGCTATCAACTGGCAAGAAGGTTACTTAAAGAACATTTTGGTAATGAACAAAGGATTGCTAATGCATACATGGAGAAGGCTTGGAAAGAAATCAAGCCAGAAAATGGGGAAGCATTGAGTAATTATGCAATATTTCTCAGAGGTTGTTGCAGCTCGATGAAAAATCTTGGCCACATGGAGGAAATGAATCTTGCAAGTAATACTAGAGTCATCATTAGTAAGCTGCCCAGAAGACTGAGAGAAAAGTGGAGAGATGAAGCAGGCCGAATATTGGATGAGAAGGAGTAGCCAAGCTGCCAGATAGGGTGGATTTCTTGGAAATGCAAGTACGGTACATGTTAGAGCCACACCACAGGACTATTGAAGATCATAAACCAATTGCAACTAACAATTGCTTTACCTTTACCAAAACTGATCAGGACCTAAGAGAGGCAGTTTTGCTACCACTGTGGAATACCTGTGGAAACGACAGGTGGAATGAAAGGAGATGTATCTACTATCAAGCAAATAGGATTTTGTTTGTTATGTGATGAAGTTGGTCACACAATAAGATGATGTCGTAGATTCAAAAAAATAGAATATGAAGAAAAGGTGGATTTCTTGAAAGAGAATCTGTTTTGGATGCTTGAAAAAAGGACACATGGTGAGAGACTGTAGGAGTCCTATAATTTGTGATAAGTGCAAGCAAAATCATCCTAAAGCACTTCACACTGTAAAGAAGACACCAGAGCAAATAGAAGAGAAGGAACCAGAACAAATATCATTGAAAGTAGGCATGCAGGTGCAGCAGGCTGTGAAGAAAGCGAATGGTATGTTGGCAGTCATAGCAAAAGGATTTGAGTACAAGAGCGGGGGTTTACTGCAGTTCGTACAGGGTCTTGGTCCAGGCCTACACCTGGAGTATTGCGTACAGTTTTGGTCTCCTACATCTGAGGAAAGAAATCTTGCCATAGTGGGAGTAAGAGAAGTGTTCACCAGGACTTATTCCTGGATGGCACGACTTCCATATGATGAAAGACCTGGATAGTCTTGGCTTGTATCGCTGAATTTAGAAGATTGAGGGGTGCAGATCTCATAGAGGACTTGCAAAATTCTTAAGGGGTTGGACAGGCTAGATGCAGGAAGAGTGTCCCGATGTTGGGGAAGTCAAGACAAGGGGTCACAGTTCAAGGTAAGGTGGCCCCCCCCCCCCCCCCCCCCCCCCCCCCCTGGAAGTCTTTTAGGACGAGATGAGAAAATCGTTTTCACACAGAGTGGTGAATCTGTGGAATTCTCTTGCCACAGAAGGTAGTTGAGGCCAGTTAGTTGTGAACATATTTAAGAGGGAGTTGATGTGGCCTTGTGGTTAAGGGATCAGGGGGTATGGTGAGTGGCAGGTTCAGGATACTGAGTTGGATGATCAGCCATGATCATTATTGAATGGCAGTGCAAGCTTGAAGGGCCGAAATGGCCTGCTCCTGCACCTAATTTCTATGTTTCTATGTTTCTAAATAGGAAGAAAAGCTATTCAGAGCAAATAGAGGAGAAGGAGCCAGAGGGCATAATAGAACAGAAAATTGAGAAAGCCAGCTACTGTGATTCTGTTACTCGCCTCAAGTATTAGGGTAGGCTGCATATTGGGGCCTAGGTAGAGGCCTGTATCTTCTCTATCTACCAGTACAGGTATGGCAATGGCAAGACAAATGACCAGTGTTGCAATTCATATGCATTTTTTGGATCACGAAGTTAGGCTACCTTTTTGCAGAGAAAACCTGACGAGAAGGGGCTGAACATCCAGAAGAAGAGACTAAGATTCATTGCGTTACCTTATAATGAGTTAAAGCGAGCATGGAGTCAGTGCATTACAGTATGGAGATATCCAGTCTGGATGAAGATAATTTTATACCAATATCTGAAGTGTTTACACATGAAACCATGCCGTTGGTTGTCCAATATTACCAGTCATGATGATTTGAGACAATGGCCTTACTGAGGATGTCAAAATATCTAAAATAAATTCTGATGTAAACTACTTAATTCGGGAACAATTGGTTTGAAGGATTGGAACCTATAAGATGTAAGGAGCCAAGGTAATGGGACTGTATGCTGTGAAATACCAACTTGGAGGGGTTATCTATGGGCTCCTTGAGAAGGATAACAAAAACGGGAGCCAGAAAAACACTACCCTGGCAATTGCTGTTAATCAAATATTACTGGTAAATTAGAAAAGCTGGTGATGATGCAATACAATCTTGACTTAAATGAAAGTATCAATTAAGGAATCAACGGATCAATGTACATCTCTTTGGTGCAATGTCATCAGCTCGTTGTGTGAACTTTGCTTTAAGAAGACAGCAGAGGACAATAAAGTTTCACTTTCCAGGGAAGTAATAATCTCTTTAAATATTAATTTAATGTGAATGATGCTTAAAACCTAGTCACTACTGTGCAGGATGCCAATTCAAATGGTAAACATCTGACTTCTCTCTGCAATAAGGGAGGATTCATCGCTTTCCAATTGGATCAGCAACAAACCTTTGTGATGTAATGGAAAGCATTCACCAGTGATGAGCCAAAGAGACCAGTGGTTGAATTTGGACCAAAGACATTTGCTTTGGATAGTGCATGGGAGCTACTAATTTTCACAATGGAACATATGTTAAACACAAAAGAAAAATCCTTGCGGTTGACGTTTCTAGGGAGGCAAAAAAACTAAATCTCCATTTTTATTTATTCATTTCTTTTTTGTTTGCCATTTCAGTTTTCATGCACAGGCAGACCAAACAACTCATTTTTATTTTCATTGGCTAACAAAATCATTAATTGCAAGTAAATTGCAGACTCTCACAGTTCAGTGACTCACTGTTCGGTTGACTCACAGAGAATCACCAGTTGTGGCTTCTCCCTCGTGATCTTCCAGAGTGACTGACTCATGATCCAGGCATCTGGGGTTCTATAGCTGCCACCCCCCCCGAAGGGGCGTTACCTTCATCGTGTTGATTGACAGGTTAGAGGACCAGTCTGCTGATCTCAAGATTGTTTAAACATTCATAATTTTTTTATTTTTGATCTATAGGAAAAATCCTCAGGGCTGCCTCAGTGGAGGAGCACTGTGAGTAAGATGGCCAAAAATCATAGCGATATATGGTAGCGTTTTTTCTAAAATCAATATACGGCACAGACAGGAAGTGGTCAAGATGAGACTTTTAGTTATATAAGATATATTGGGGTATTGTGTTCAGTTTTGGTTACCCTACTATAGGAAAGATCCCATTAAGTTGGAAAGAGTGGCAGGAAAATTTACGAGAATGTTTCCTGGTATTGGGGTCCTGACCTTTGGGGAGAAGTTGGATAAGCAAAGACTATGCAAATCAATTGAAATCATATCCTCAGAGTGCTCTTCCCGTAATTTTCTTACTACAAAACTGAAATTTGTTCATGTCAGGTTTTCAATTGGATGCCAAACCATGGGAACAACATTTTATGAAGCAGAATTTAATAAACTTGGTGATTTATGGGGCTAGACCAGGAAACAATTATTGGGGCTTTCACTGTTGATTTGGCTGGGCCTATGTATGATTCAGCGACCCAGTATAGTATGTACTTGAACTGTGCCCCCTCAGGTTAACCAGATATATGCAATAAACATTCAACTGGCAATGAAACACATAATTCAAGAGAATTAAAAAAATCTGAAGCTACCAAAGCCAACAATTTAGGATATCATAGAATGATGGCATTCTATCACTTGATGATAATGCCCTCAGAATTAAGTTGGTAGCTTTTCTAAATTGTGTAACATTATAAAGCGAAACCACGCACTTTTAAGGGGGCCGATAGTTTACATGTCTTACATTTTAAGACTTTTTAAATATTAAGGTTGGGATTGTAGGAATTTGTTTTGGAATGTCATGTTCAATTCATTCCATGTGCTCTTGGGACTGCCCCTCAAGTGCAGAGGGAAGTGGGCTTAGCCCAAGGCTAATTAGCATTATTTTCATGGGCTGTACAGGTGCAGGATGTACTAGTCCTGTGCGATTTATCTGGATGTGGATCCTGTGGACTGCAGCATCGTGTTTGTTACCCTCCCTCATTTCTCTCAGTAGTACCAGCTGTAGGAGAGCCATTTACATGATTTGGCTTGCCAGCTGGTGCCTATGAGACTGGTGCCTCAAAATAGCCGCTTCTCTATGATTGCACGTTATAGCTGATCAGCCATTCATCCAAATGTCAGTCTAACCTCAATTTGTTTTTCCACCTCCATTTCAATCAATGCTATTTTTTTTCTAATATATTGTAATATATTCCGGTTACTTTTTAAATATTCATTGTTCGAACACTGCAAGATTAGATGTCCAACAGAGAGCTGTGATTCATGCTTTAAAAATGCACTCTCTTCTGGATTCAATTAACATACCCCCAACTGTCACTTTGTAACCTTGCTTATTCAAATATCCAACTGGGCTCTACAACTTGTTGGAGCTCGACTTTCCCAACTGACAATCTTTTCTACAAACTGTGCAGTACTTGCTGCTGACCAGCAAGCAGTGACTGAGCAAGGCAGTGAACTGATGTGGCACAGATGCCACTCTAGATCTGCTCTTAGGCCATACATTTGACATTGCTGTCAGAGTGATGATACCACTTGATGCACTGGTGCTGCGAGGCTCAGAATAGGTGCTAGCAACCATCAATCTGTAATGGGTGGAAACAAGGAACTGCAGATGCTGGTTTACAAAAAAAGGCACAAGGTGCTGAGTCAGGCAGCATCTTTGGAGAACATGGATAAGTTATATTTCACTTCTTCATACTGATTGTAGGAGCGGAGTGGGGGGGGGGGGAAGAATCGCCTGGAAGAGAGGCGGGGCCAGGACAAAGTGCAGCAGGTGTACATAGTGAGCATAAGCGGAGGTGGGGGGGGGGGGCGGGGTTGATAGGGAGATCTGGGCGTTCGACAATGGCCAAATCTGAAATAAGCACAAGGTGTGATGACTTGAAGAGGTGCAAAATTTGTGAAATCAAGGTAGGTGGAGTGGGATGGGGGGAAAATATATAAACGGTTCAGACTATTAAAACTACAGTTAACAACTATCCTTTACATGTCTTAATTCACATAATTGTCACCTTAATGGTTACCTTCAATCCAACTCTCAAAAAGACTTTTGCTTTTGACATGACCGCAATTTGTATGGGTTGGTAATTTCAGTCCTGTGGCGCTACTTAAGTGCAGTAACCATGAAGTGCCGTTGTTGGGAAATATATTGTAGAAATTGCATGTGGCTTTCACCTTTGAATGGATATTTGAGTTTGTAATAGCATTTTATCACAACAACTATGTGAGTGCAAGTGCAAAGTGCATCTGGTCAAAATATATTCTGTCGTATAATTCTAATTGAAATAAAGGGGAAAGAATTTTACTTTCATCCTGGTCATAACACCATCCATATAATAATTTTTATTTATATTCTTATACCTTATCTTTAGGCTCTGAACTATTTTTGTGGCAGAACCCAAATTTACATAAATTGTCTTAACATTGGTATAGTAGAAATTTCATTTGGATTTAATTTTCAACTAATTCTGCTTGATTGAATATTTTGGAAGTTAAACAAAAATTTAGTTGAATGTATGTGTGCATTGAAAAGACTATCTTATTACTTGGATTATGTCTTATGAATGCTACTTTATACACTTCTGACTTCACCATTGTATTTACCATGCTGGAGATCATTTCTGCATAAAATCATAAATAAATGTCACAAGAGAATTGGGAAACAGAAGGTGCCTATCAACCGTTGAACTGCTCCGTTAATCCAATAGGTTTTAGGCTGATGTGACCAATCTAATCAATTACTCTCCAGGCCAACATTCCATTAGCTTTCCCTAATTCCTGCTGCAGTTGCATGCTACCTTTTTCAGTTTTAGGCTCGAAGAAATCTGCATAACCTCTGTGAGCTGAGCCCTATCCAGCTTCTCTCTTTTTAAATTATACACTGTTCTGTTGTTCTTCCTTCCAAAGTGAAAAATGACATGCCTGTCAGAGTAATGAAACAACATGATGCACTTGTGCTCGCAAGGTAAAAAATAGGTATTAGCGAACATATGTTCTGATGACTTATCGATATTAAATTAATCTGCTGTGTGTTTGCCGTCCAGTATTCTATCACACATGAGTATTTCTCTCTTGCTCTATGTTAGTTGCTTATTACAATTTTATTTAAAATTAAAGGAATAAATATGTAATGGAAATTACACTGTAGTTGGCCAAAATTTTGCAATGTTTATCGAGTGGCATTAGTTTGAAGAAGGTACTAAGGTAGGTCTAAGGTTATCAAAATAACCATTTTGAATCAATGTACACTCAATCGGTGATCAGATTAATAATGCATATTTTAATGCTTGTTTTATTGCATACCAATATAAATGTTCTATTAGCCAGGCTTGAAGAAAATACGGACCACTGGCGTGATCGTCATGGTTGGCAGAATGGGAAGAGCACCATTAACCTTGGGGATATAGTGAATATAAAGGCAATAGCCACAGTAATTGGTCCATTGGCCTAACATTAACCAAAGCCAATAAAAACTCTACTGTAGATGTAAATCAGGGTACACTCATATGCAAACTCCCTTAAGCTCCCTTTCCTGATGTGGAATTGCTGGCAAATTGCTTCCTTGGGCTCATCTAGAATATTGGCCGCTTGTTCTTAGACAGCCATTGAAAAGTGAATGGATAGATGAAACACTGGGTGTGTACTTCTACAGGACAATGTTGTTTGAAAAAGATATCAAACATTAATGTCCTTTTCATTTTAATAAAGATGAGAAATATTGGTTACAAAGCACCATTTTAATTTTCTCAGAATCCAGGAATCCATTGTAGAAGTTCGTTCAAAGTAAAGATGGGCATTGACGGAATGGGGTTGACAGGAGGTTCCACTGAAACATGGACCACATGTCATTGACTTACAGCATCCATTAGAGGCAGAGTTTCATAGAGTGGTACAGTGTGGAAAACAGGGTCCTTCGGAGCAACTGCGCACTCCGGCCAACATGTCCCAGCTGCACTAGACCCACCTGCGTTTGTTCCCTATCTATCCAAACCTGTCTATTCATGACCAGTCTAAACTGGTTCTTAAAACGTTGTGGGATAGTTCAGCCTCAACTATCTCCTCTGGCAGCTTGTTATATTTCACCCTCACCTTTTGGTGTGAAAATGTTTCCCTCAGATTCCTATTTAAATCAGATTCCCCTTCACCTTAAACCTAAGTCCTCTGGTCCTCGATTCCCTACTCTGGGCGAGAGACTCTGTGCATCTAACCGATCTATTCCTCTCATGGTTTTATACACCTCTATAAGGTACCCTCATCCTCCTGTGCTCCATTGAATAGTGTTTCCAGGCCTACTTAACCTCTCACTATAGCGTAGACTCTCTGGTCCTGGAACATCCTCATAAATCTTCTCTGTACCATTTCCAGCTTAACAACAGCGTTCCACAACATGGAGCCCAGAAAAACTGAACACAATACTATAAATGCGAAGTCCTCTCAACCATCTTATACTAACTGCAACATTTCTCCAAATAAATTTTTGTTATACTTGACACACTCAAAACTCAAAAAATCCTTCTTAATCTCGACCGCAACAGGAATACAAGTCTGTTTGCCCAAGATAGATGAATTCTGTAATCTTGAGCAAAGCACAAAGTGCTGAAGGAACTCAGCATGTCATGAGGCATTTGTGCAGGGAATGAACAGACGACTTTTCGGGTCAGGACCCTTCTTCAGACTGGAGAAGTGTCCCGACCCAAAATGTAATTTGTCCATTAACTCCACAGATGCTGCCTGACCTGCTGATTTCATCCAGCACTTTGTGCTTTGCATAGGTCATAGTCCTTCTGAAATATTAACGCACAGCAGACTCTAAACGAGGAACAGGCTTGTTCAACTCAGTTTCAATAGGTAAGTGGACGAGAGACAATGAAAATTGTGTTAGGAACATGAGTTAAGCTATAAAAAGAAGGGCTGCAATTTCCAAGATATAGATTGATCCTCTGGTCTCCCAACAGACTAGAGGTGCAGAGATGGGATATCATGGAAACGATGGAGGATACAGGACTAGAAATTAATCTGTGAAATTGGCAACAGGTTTCATAAAATTCATGTTGAACATTTAACTCCAGCACACTTACTGGGGGCAACACAGGAAGATTTTCAAGCTCAGAGATCTGAAGTGGGATCCACACTGGTCAAGAGGTTTTGACTTGCTACAATAATGCTGATGAGGGCCATGATGATCAATCACTGAATCTAGTTGGAAGTTACTTCAAACAACTTGGGAAGTCTATGTTGAAATCAGAACTATTAAGTAGATCACAGAAATGTGCTAAGTGGCTTTTTGATTAAAATTCCGAACTGTTAAGATGTTTGGATTGGCCATGGGCCTTTCATACCAGGAGACAGGCCTAGAGCTTCAGCAGCCGGGCGCAGCGCAGACTTGCCAATGCGGAGCGGGAGAACCCTTGTCTTGCGGGGATCGCCATTGGAGCTCCGGAGTGTTGGCATGCTAACTTTTACATGGGGAGCTGTGTGTGGGGGGCGGGACTTCTAGCCTGGGCGCGACACTGACTTAAATATCGCGGAGCGAACAATCCTTCCGAGATTCGCCAGTTGGAGCCCGTCCATCGGCTGTGGACTTTGGAAAATGCGGTTTCCATAGGACGCCGATTCGGAAACTCCAAGCCCAGTGTGTGTTTCCTTCGTTCCGACACCACGTTCGCCATCCCGGCCGAGATGGCATGTACATTGTGCCCGGCTGTAAAGCGGCGACGTGCAGAGGTTCAAAGGCCCAGCCCACGGGTGAACAAAAGAGGTAAGATGTCTGGAACTTTATTGCCTTCCATCAACAGTGTGAAACGTTGATTCCACTGGGTGAAGTTTAATTAAACTCTATCGTGCACTTGTGTTCTTTTTTTATTCGTATGCTGTTTGGTAAACTCAGATTCACTGTATCACTTGTGCGTGTGGACAATAAATGTAACTTGAACATGATGCCTGAAAACCGTGTAGTATATGTAATTTTTGTCCCGGAACAATAATTGGCGCTTCAAGGCTTGTCACTCTGTATGTCACAGTAAATTGAGTACTAACATGCAGTTGTTGTCCCCTCCTTCCAGGAAGAATTTGGAGGCATGGAGAGTATGAAGAGGAGGTATATACAAGAATGCAGCCTGGATTGGAAGTCATAAGCTATAAGGAAGATTGACAGACTTGGATTGTTTTCTCTGGTACGCCAGAGTTTGAAGGCAGACCTGATAGAAACATATCAAATTATGAAAGGACACAGATAGGGTAGACAGTAGGTAACATTTTCTTAAGGTGGACATATCAAAGATTAGAGAGTATCTCAAAGGTGAAAGGGTCATAGTTTAAAGGAGATGTGTGGGACATGGGTGTGCAGGGAATGGACGACATGAATCCTGTGCAGGCAGATGTGATTATCTTGGCATCATGGTCAGCACAGACATTGAGGGTCTAAAGGCCTGATCCTGTGCTGTGCCTGTTTACGTTCTATGAGATTACTTGCTCTCCAGATGACAACAATATTTCAGAATGGCCATCTGCGAGAAGCCCTTGTTTCAAGTTCTTGATATTTCATGCACTGCAATGGTCTTTGTTGGATGTGGAATTCACCGGGAACATAGTTATGGGTAAGATGGGTAGGAAAGAACTGCAGATGCTGGTTTAAATTGAACGTAGACACAAAATGCTGCAGTAACTCAGCAGGACAGGCAGCATCTCTGGAGAGAAGGAGTGGGTGATGTTTCAGGTATGGGTAATGCAGATGTTTCCTTCAGAACCACCAGCTACAGCCAGGAAAATCCAGCTCATTAGATCACAGCACAAAAACAGCCCTAAAGGTCCAGCAAGTCTGTCAATTATCAACCTATTTGCCCCAAACCAACATAATCCTCATGTTTTATTCTCTCTGCATTCTCATACACTCCCCCCAGATTCTACCAGTCACCAAACTGTTCCATGCTAGGAACAATTTACAGTGGCAAGTTAATTTATCAACCCAACATTTTTGGGGATGTGGGAGGAAAATTGAGAATCCCAGAGTAAATTCCATTGTCGTCAACAGGGAGAATTGCAAACTCCACACAGACCATGACCAGAGTTTTGGATTGAAACCAGGTTGTTGACACAGTAGCAGTGACATCCGAATAGCTGTGGCCACTGTATCCACCCTAATTAATGCAACCCGAGTACCTCATGTCACACGTTCTTTCGTTTAGATGTGAGCCAATGTGAATGACATTCAGGCACGTTCCGTCAGGGTAGACAAGGTAGGCACTGCCTACCCTGACTAAAATTATAACATGTTAATTACTAAATAAATATATTAAGGCATGGTGAATTAAAATGCCCTATCTAAAAGAAGATAGATCACTTAGTAGGCCATAATACTCTGTGCCTTAATATCCCGCAGCGCTTTTAACCTGCGAAGGTCTGTGCAGCCCACGTGCCGTTAGCGCTGCCTGAAGCCGTCAATTTAAAGCGGGGCTGAAGGCAGCTGTAATTTCTGCCTTTGCAGCATCTGCGCAGTGCGCAGCATCCTACTGCGCATGCTCAGCGCTATTTTTCTTGGCGGATTTTCAATATGGATTTGCATTATATTAAGTGTATCTTTGGAAACAGGGAGAGAAGAATGGATCTTGTTGTACCAATGATGTGGTAAGTACATTCTTGTTGATATTTTTAAATACCATATTCCTGGGTGTGGGGGTGGGAGGATAGCTCCTATCCCATCGTTGGTGAGTCGGCCCGGATAAAGCGCGGGGAGGTAGGACCCCATTCTGAAGGAGGGGACCTGGGATCTTACCAGTAACCACTTGCGATGCTCCTTGCATGGACCACTGCATTGTGGCCGGGGGGGGTGGGGGGGGGGGGTTGGGAGAATAGGTCGGGTGGGGGCAATTGAGGTTACTCGGCCATTGGGAATTAAGCGATTTGCAGGAACGGCTGACATGAGGCAAAAACAGCGGCAGGTGTGAGGTGTTCGCCAGACGGAGAGCACTGCCAGAGGTGAGTGGGCCGGCAGAATGCGTTGAAGTGGTGGCCAGTTCTGCTGTAGGGTCCCCCGGCGGAAAGCCGCACGCAGCTACCCCGAAGCAGCTTCTATCCCAGGCTACAGTGCGATGGCTTCACGCCTGGAGAGCAGCGTCAGCCGGTGAGTGATGAGTTACTGCATATACCCCGACCCCCTCCCTCCCATCCAACATCTCCAGCCCAAACCCGCAACTTTACCCCGGGGGCACAGACTTTCCACACGCTGTGAAAGGAACTCTCCTTCCAATTGGTCCCTTGAACAAGTGTTGTCATTCAATAAGATGACAACTGATTCAACTTTTCCCTGTGCTCCCGTTTTCCCCACCAACTCTCCACCTGCCATCACCCTTCAACCCCCCACCCATTCAGTAATTCAGAATAAAGGAGCCTTGGGCTGTTGTTACTGTTTTTATTTTTATTTTTTATTTTTACGGAGAGAACAATCTGTGCATGCGCGGTTTAAGTTTTTTTTTTAAAAGCCGACTGACTGCCTACCCTGAGTAATTACTCATGGCACGTGCCTGATGACATTGTTCACAAAATGTCAGGACTCAAATGTTCTGAAGGTCAAGTATTTTTCAGATAGATTTTTATGGAAGATTTTTAAATGAAATATTTATTTGGCCTGACTGCAACAGGGACAGCAGGGGGAAGGTTTACAGAATGCTAAATAGGTAGATGTAAAGCCTCATCACACATCCCTCTTTTCTCAATGACAACATTTTTATTTGCTGTTGAGAAACCCTGTCATTAGATAATACATTAGGAAGGGATTAGCCAGGAAAACACCACAACAAATGATATTTCATCTTATAATACACCACAGGACTGGTATTATTGTTGAAATAAATGAGCCTTATTGTTCTTTCAGTGAATTTTTGCAACATTTAACAGCAGATATGATTTTATGATGTAGAGCAATTTTGACTTTTTTAAGTGTTGGATAATTCTGCACATCAAAACCATTTGATAAAGCAGCATTCAGTCAATCAAAAGATCAATTTTAAATGTACCATTTGGATACTGTCTGTAAGAATTTAAGATTATCAATAACAAGGTTGATCTTGTAATCAGTTAGAATCAGTCATAAAGCACGGAAACAGGCCCTTCTGCACAGCTTATCCATGTTTTCTGTAAAGCCTATCTAAGCTAGTTGCATTTGTCCACATTTGACCCATCTATATTACTAAAAGTATGATCTTGGCCACTTCCTGTTGTTTTGTATATTGATTTAAAATAAAACACTGCCATTTACAGCTGTGATTTTTGGCCATCTTACTCATAGTCCCCCTCCACTGTGCAGGATAAGAGGATTTTTCCCATCGATTAAAAATAAAAGAGTTATTAGTGTTTAGAAAATGTTGATATTCTCTCTCCTGAAGGCCCCACCCCTTCCGGAGGGTCTATATAACCTGGAAGTGTTGAGTGCCTCAGTCAGTCTCTGCAAGATGGGGGAGTGAGAGGGTCACGTCTCTCTGAGCTGTGAATAACACTGAACACGTCTACTAAACTGTGAGTGTGGTTTTACTGACCTTGAGTGCCCTTAATGTGCTTTGAAAATGAAAATGTGGTTGGTCTGAAGTGAAGCACAGAAAATGGCTGTTGGTGGTGGTTGGTTTGAAGTGAAGCACTGCAAGTGGCTGTTGGCGGTGGTGGTGGTTGGTTTGAAGTGAAGCACTGCAAATGGCTGTTGGTGGTGGTGGTTGGTTTGAAGTGAAGCATTGCAAATGGCTGTTGGTGGTGGTTGGTTTGAAGTGAAGCACTGCAAATGGCTGTTGGTGATGGTTGGCTTGAAGTGAAGCATTGCAAATGGCTGTTGGTGGTGGTTGATTTGAAGTGAAGCACTGCAAATGGCTGATGGTGGTGGTTGGTTTGAAGTGAAGCACTGCAAATGGCTGTTGGTGGTGGAAACTTGACAACCTCTTGTTTGCAATGTATATTGATTTTAGATAAAATGCTGTCACCTACGGCTATGATTTTTGGCCATCTTACTCCGTCCCCCTCTGTTCATCAGGTGCAAAGGATTCTTCCCATCAATTAAAAATAAAAGTGTTATTAGTGTTTAAAAAATGTTGAGAATTTCTCTCCTGTCAATCACGTCATGAAGGCCATGCCCCTTCCGGTGGGAGGGGGGAGGGATTATAAAACCCGGTAGTGTGGGTGTGGCTCAGTCTCCGCAAGATGGGGGAGGGAGAAGTCACGATCTGTCTGAGCTGTGAATCAACTGAACACGCCGAATTTCTACTGAACGGTGAGTGTGGTGTTTATGTGGTGTTTTGTGGTGTTTTGTGTGGTTTTATGGTGGTTTCACCTTGCTTGAAATGGTATGAAACTGCATTTGAATGTGGTGGCCTTGCAACATGCATGAAATGGTATGAAACTGCATTTGAATTTGGTGGCTTTGCACCCTGCATGAAATGGTAAGAAATTGTATTTTAATTTGGTGGCCTTGCACCCTGCGTGAAATGGTATGAAACTGCACTTGAATTTGGTGGCCTTGCACCCTGCTTGAAATGGTAGAAAACTGCACTTGAATTTGGTGGCCTTGCACCCTGCTTGAAGTGGTAAGAAACTGCACTTGAATTTGGTGGCCCTGCACCCTGCTTGAAATGGAATTTCAAGGAATAGCGGTGAGTCAACTGCCAGCCCACCAGCCGTGGGTGAGCTGCCAGCACATCAGGCTTGAGTGACTGAGCTGCCACCCCAAGAATCCATTTGGCCCACAATGTCCATACTAGCCCTATGGAAACCAGTTCCTTCAGCCCACAACACCCATACTAGCGCTCCATAAAGCCCCCCCCCCCCCCCCACTGGCCACCAATATTGGAATTGGTGGAGAGGTGGAATATTGTGTTGGGGGACCAGCCCTCCCGTGTGAACATGGGACCCAACGGGTCCCACTTAGTCTAGTATTCCCCTAAATCTTTCCTATCCAAATGAGTTTTAACCTGAATAACCTTGCTATTGTACCTGAACTCAACTACTTCCTCTGGCAGCTCATTCTAGATACATACCATATTCTGTGCAAATCCAGTACTCCTCAAGTTTCTATTAAATATTTTCCCTTCTCACCTTAAACCTCTGTCTTCTGGTTCTTGATTCCCCCTATCCTGGGGAAACGACAGTGCATTCACCCTATATATGTCCTTATGATTTTGTATACCTTTATAAAATCACCTCTCAACGTTCCAAAAGCATAAGGAATAAAGTGTTTAAGAAGGAACTGCAGATGCTGGAAAATCGAAGGTGGACAAAAATGCTGGAGAAACTCAGCGGGTGCGTCAGCAAGTGTGGAGCAAAGGAAATAGGCAATGTTTCAGGCCGAAACCCTTCTTCAGACTCGAATAAAGTGGTAGCCTGCCCAACCTCTCACTATAGCAGAGTTCCTCAGCAATATGCCCTTAAATCTTTTCTGCACTTTTCAGTCAAAGAAAAGAGTATACCTGATTACAATCAAGCTATCCACAGTGTACGGATAAAGGATAAAGCGTCGGGACGATCAAGCTCCCACCTCAGGGGATCTCAGCTCCCCCACGCCGGACGCTCTGATCCCGGGTCGGGGCTAGTCGAACCTTCTGCGACTTGGAGCTTCCCGACATCAGTGTCTACCCGAGACTGCGAGTTCCTTGATGTTGAAATCTGCAGGCAGCATTTGGAGCGTCGGTCCCAGGCAAGGGATCGCAGGATCCGATGGTAAGTGCACAGCCCCGTGGTGGGGCGCAGTCAGTCTCGAGCAAGGTTGCCAGCTCCATGATGTTAGACCGCAGAGCGACCAGAGATACGATACGGAAAACAATCGCAACTCCGGCAAGATAAAATATTGAAAAAAGTCCCCCCCGGCCCCCTTCCCCACCCCCCACATAAAACAAACCAGAGAACATTAACACATACTTTTAAAACACACTAAAAATAACAAAAAAGATGAAAAGACAGACAGACTGTTGGCGATGCTGCCATCGTAGATGGCGCCACCTGGTGGACATGCTGAATTTTCTAAGGAAGTAGAGGCGTTGGTGTGCTTTTTTGCTGCAGTTCTGGTCCAGGAGAAATTGCTGGTGATATTTACTGCTAGGAACATGAAGGTTTCAACCATCTCTATTTGAAGAAGGAGTCCTTCTTATCCAATCGTTCCTGGGATTAATGTAGGGCCAGGGAGATGGCATCATCCTGTTGAGGATCAAAGCTGCTTAGTAGGCTGGATTCAATGTGTGTCATACCAGCCTCTTGAAGCATTTCATGATGTTAGGAGTCAAGACATGAGATCTTGCTTTTCTTTGGTACAGGGTAACAGGTTCTTGAAGCAGATTGGTATCTCAGAATGATGTAGTGAAAGATTAAAGATGTCTGTGAACACCCAATAATTGGTCCACACAGTTCATAAGGTCACAGCAGGGGACACCATCCTGGCCTGCTGATTTCCATGTGTTCTCCCTCAGGAAGGCAGAGCTATCTTATCTCTTGTAATCCTGGGTTCCCTACTTCTGCTGGCCTTGCCCGTCACTCCAACTGTTAGAATTCAGAAATAAACTCTGGGCAGTTCCACAATATTTAGCTCTATGCTCCCTGATAATAAGTTGGCACTAAACACAACATTTTAAAGTCGGTGGTACACAAAAAGCTGGAGAAACTCAGCGGGTGCAGCAGCATCTAAGGAGCGAAGGAGATAGGCGACGTTTCGGGTCGAGACCCTTCTTCAGACTGGTCAGGGATCAGGGAAACGAGAGATATAGACGGTGATGTGGAGAGATAAGGAACAATGAGTGAAAGATATGCAAAGAAGTATCGGTGATAAAGGGAACAAGCCATTGTAAGCTGTTTGTGGTGTGAAAATGAGAAGCTGGTGCGACTGGGGTGGGGGAGGGAGATGGAGATGGAGGGAATGCCAGGGCCCGAGGCTGAGGGAGAGGTGGGAGGGGAGGAGACAGCAAGGGTTAACAGAATTGAGAAAAATTCAATATTCAAGCCCAAAGGATGCAGACTCCCCAAGCGGAATATGAGGTGCTGTTCCTCCAGCTTGCGGTGTTGCTCACTCTGGCCGTGGAGGAGGCCCAGGACCGAGAGGTCGGATGTGGAATGGGAGGGGGAGTTGAAGTGCTGAGCCACCGGGAGGTCGGGTTGGTTATTGCGGACCGAGCGGAGGTGTTCGGCGAAGCGATCGCCAAGCCTCCGCTTGGTTTCACCGATATAGATCATCTGGCATCTGGAGCAGCGGATGCAGTAGATGAGGTTGGAGGAGGTGCAGGTGAACCTCTGTCGGACCTGGAAGGACTGCTTGGGTCCCTGAACGGAGTGGAGGGGGGAGGTGAAGGGACAAGTGTTGCATTTCTTGCGGTTGCAAGGGAAAGTGCCCGGGGAAGGGGTAGAGTGGGAGGGGAGGGAAGAATGGACAAGGGAGTTGCGGAGGGAGCGGTCTTTGCGGAAGGCAGACAGGGGGGGAGATGGGAAGATGTGGCGGGTGGAGGGGTCACGTTGGAGGTGGCGAAACTGGCGGAGGACTATATGTTGTATTTGCCGGCTGGTGGGGTGAAAGGTGAGGACCAGGGGGACTCTGCCCTGTTTGCGAGTGGGGGAATGGGGAGCGAGGGCAGTGTTGCGGGGTATGGAGGAGACCCTGGTGCGAGCCTCATTAATAGTGGGGGAGGGGAATCCCCGTTCTCTGAAGAATGAGGCCATTTGTGATGACCTGGTGTGGAACACCTCATCCTGGGAGCAGATGCGGCGTAGACGGAGGAATTGGGAATAGGGGATGGAGTCCTTACAGGGAGCAGGGTGGGAGGAAGAGTAGTCCAGGTAGCTGTGGGAGTCAGTAGGTTTGTAGTGGATGTCGGTCAGGAGCGTATCACCTGCAATAGAGATGGTGAGGTCAAGGAATGGTAGGGAAGTGTCGGAAATGGTCCAAGTGTATTTGAGTGCCGGATGGAAGTTGGTGGTGAAATGAATGAAGTCAGTCAGTTGTGTGTGGGTGCAGGAGGTGACACCAAAGCAGTCGTCGATGTAACGGAGGTAGAGGTCGGGGATGGGGCCCTGGTACGTCGAGAACAAGGATTGTTCGACGTACCCAACAAAGAGGCAAGCGTAGCTGGGGCCCATGCGTGTGCCCATAGCTACGCCTTGTGTTTGGAGGAAATGGGAGGAATCAAAAGAGAAGTTATTGAGGGTGAGGACCAACTCTGCTAGGCGGAGGAGGGTGTCAGTGGACGGGTATGGGTTGCTCCTCTGGTCGAGGAAGAACCGGAGGGCTTTGAGACCGTCCTGGTGGGGGATGGAGGTGTAGAGTGACTGGACGTCCATGGTAAAGATGAGAGGATGGGGGCCTGGAGAATGGAAAAGTCGGTGTTCATGATGATCATTCAATAAAGTCGGTGTTCATGATGATCATTTCAAACACTTGCAAACAAAATGCATGAAATATACTCAGCAAAACTGTAAAATATGAGTTCAGCATTTTACATGCTTATTTTTGTTTAATCATGTGCCCATGAAGTCAATGGTGTTGTGATTTAAATTTCACGACAGCACCCTGAAATCATAGATCTCTCTGCAGTTCCAAGATTATGTTCTGACTTTTCCTTGTCGATAATGAGATGAGAGCTTCAATATACATGATGCGTGTGAAACAACACCCCAGGCTATTGGCAAAGCTGGAATTGATATATTTTGCCACATCATAACTTCCAGAAATGAAACCATTTAGTTTAGTTTAGTTTAGTTTAGAGATATAGCGCAGAAACAGATCCTTCGGCCCAGAGATTACCCCAACATTAACACAATCCCAGACACATTAGGGACAATTTACACATTTATACCACACCAATTAACCTACAAACCTGTACGCCTTAGGCGTTTAGTTTAGTTTAGTTTAGAGATACAGAGCGGATACAGGCCCTTCAGCCCAGAAAGTCTGCGCCGACCAGCGATCCCTGCACATTAACACTATCCTACACATACTAGAGACAAATTACACTTATACCAAGTGTAATTTCAAATTTCAAAGTGTAAATCAAACCAAAGCCAATTAAACCTGTATGTCTTTGGCGTGTGGGAGGAAACTGAAGATCTCGTAGAAAACCCACGCGGTCACTGGGAGCACGTACAATATCTGTACAGACACCAACCATAGTCGGGATCAAACCCGGGTCTCCGGCGTTGCAAGTGCTGTAAGGCAGCAACTCTACCACTGCCGCCGTATGGTTAAATTACAACACCATTTCTGGCAAAAGTCATTCTATTTCCCAAAAGCTTGAGATTCTCTTACACTGTTGCCTGTCACCTAGCTTCCTCTTAACTCATTCACCATTACCCTTCTGCTCTCAAGACGGCACTGGCTCTTGCTTAAGCAAAATCACAATTTTAAATCTCTCCCCATTAATTCTAATAGTTCTATGATTTTGCCCTCCCTCTTTCTGTAATTTCTTCTAGAGTAGAAATGTGTGAAAGATATTGTTATTGTGCCTCATAAAATCAGCGCCTTCTAGCAGAAAAGGTTCTGCTTTGAAGACTTTTTTCCAAAATCTTTCCAAATGCAAAGAAAATATATGCCTGTAATATTTCAATCTGATATCAAACATCCTTTATTGATTTAACTTGAAACTGTCAGTTTACAAGATGACTAGCAACACTGCTGAAGACCATGGGAAACCCAATAATTAATTCCTTTCAAAGAGACAGGGAGGGAGAGCCAGTGACATAATTGGTGGTGAATTCTATTACTGTACTTGTATGGAAACATGTTTCAAATCATGTGCTGTCTGCACATGAGCTGAAGCAAAAATAAATCCTATGCTATTAATCATCAGACATTGGGTTAGCTAACTACGACACAAAGCTTACAGTATTAAATGCTTGAAACAGTTGTTGTGTTGCTTCTAATATGGCATTCATTCACATTTCAAAGAACCAAACAGAAAGGTCAGCTTCATACTTACATTCAATTTGTATTCAAGGAGAGCGCGGGTTATCCAATGATGTGATTTCTGAATGCATTTGTGACTCCCGCTGTGATATAGTGAAACCAATGAAATCTGAAGCTGTCTGAAGAAGGGTCTTGACTCGAAATGTCACCCATTCCTCTCTCCAGAGATGCTGCCTGAGTTACTCCAGCTTTTTGTGTCTATCTTCGGTTTAAACCAGCATCTGCAGTTCCTTCTTACACAAATTTGAGGTTGTGCTTGGGTTGGTGCCAGAATGTTTTGTATGAAGACATTTAAATCTGTTACCTGGTGGGTATTTCTAGTTTGTTTAACATTTGCCAACTGCACTCATATGTTTTGCCGTTATCACTCCATTCAGTATGCTTGCTATTCATTTCTCTATCTTACCTCCAATGCTCTCATCCCTTCAAGCTCATATCATAGACTCATGCACATGGAAACAGGGCCTTTGGCCCAACTCGTTCATGCCAACCAAGATGCCCCATCTAAGCTACTGTGCTGGACATTTCCTTGCCATGGTTCCATCCTTTGTCCCTGAAGTCAACGGGCTGTAAACCTAAACGCACCTGGTGGACAACTAGCTTGGAGCAGCAGTGAATCTCAGCTGGAAACATCCACAATCTTCGGGTCATCCTGGAAAAGGCAAACAACCTCAGGCTGTGCAACAACGGTATTTTTAAAACCGGCTCCATAGTGTTTTTCTATCCCTCCTTCAATATTGTGGAAGCTGAATTAAACATATTAACAAAGTGTGCACCAGTGGAAAGAGGAACACTCACATGGATCACTAGTCAGCACTGATAAAATGACATTGAGTGCCTTCCTGGCAGGATGGGAATTGGCTTATCACAGTAAACTAGTTAACAATGCCGCTCTATCTTCCCGAAGTTGAGCATCTCCTGTATTCAGTTTGTATAATTCCCTTCACAGCATCCTACATGACATCAACTTCAAGAAAGCAATTAGCAGTGTGACTTAGTGTAGCTCCAACACAGAGAACATCACAAAGACAGGCAACTTTGAGAAAGTAGTACATAATAACTTTTATCAAGACTAAATAGGACAATACTCACATTGAAGGACGAGTTCTTTCTGCAATGTTATGCAATTTCTCATGAAATATAATGGCAAGCAAACCTTTTTAAAAACTCACAACAGAATAGAGTTAAATAAAAGATTGTTGCAGATGTTATTTTTCTACAGTTGTAGGCACAGAGAAATCTATTTATTGTTAAATTCATGATTAATTCTGCTACACTGAGGTGGTCTCGAATGCTAATTTCTGACTTCTGAGGTTTCTTAGATTTATTTTACACATCCTCATTAACATTGGCTAAAAACAATATTCAAAGAGTAAAAGAAAAAAAGATTTATTCCTTAACTAATATTATATTTACAATTCAAGGGCATTAATTATACAAAAGCATCAGTTGCTAATCCATTAAGCCCTCCAGAAATCTGAGGGGCTTGCTTTCACTAGAAACTCTGCCCTCTCTTCCCACCTGTTCTGCACCCATTCAACCCTCCTACCCGGGATCTTCCTATGTGTGTGCCTGCTCTTGCTCCTTCTTGCACATCATTGTGCTGACTAACTCCAATACACTCTTATGTGGCAGAGGAAGGGTTTTGACCAGAAACATTGACTGTCCATTTCCGTCCACAGACGCTGTCTGATCCACTGAATTCTACCAGCCATCTGATTTTAACTGCGGTGTAGCAAAGCCATCTCATTCACTGCAGTAAAGGATTTTGGAAAAAAGGCTCTAAAAGTACAAAATAAAGGGGTTTGAAGGAAATGGTAACAGCCCCAAATTTTAGAATATTGATGTGTAGGAAGGAACTGCAGATGTTGGTTTACACGGAAGAAAGACGCAATATGCTGGAGTAACTAACAGTTATTGATGTCTGCTGTCATAATAGAAAAGAATAGATGACAACATCCTTAGATTAAATCTCCTAACTGGAATTAGAATATAATTGTAACATCAGATTGGAACAGGTGCTTTGTTCCTTTGAATTGTACAGAGGAATTCTGGGTCATGAGCTTTGATGTTATGGCAACAGTTCCTGCCAAGCACAGACTTCGACCCCCTGGGGAGAAAGGCTTGGCTGCACTTGGGATCACCAGAACCTGCAATTACCCTTTAAGGGACCATACCAGTTTGAAAACATACAGGTGACGTTTCGTCACTGCAGGGTCAAACACTTGGAATTCCTCGCCTTAGCAGCAAACTAGGTGTTATTTGAAGTTAAGCTGTGTACATATTTCTTCTCATGGAAAGTAGTGAATCTGTCTAATAGGTTGTGGAGGCAGGATGTTCAAAGGTTCAAAGGTTCATTTATTGTCACATACACCAATTGGTGTAGTGAAATTCAAGTTTCCATTGCAGCATATTAAAAATAATACAAATATAAAAATAGTAAATAAATTTAAACATAAAAACATCCCCGCTCAATGGTTCCCACTGTGGGGGAAGGCACAAACTCCAGTCCCCATCCCCATGTTGAAGGCCACGCCGCCGCCCACGGCTGGCACCTCCACAGTCCCATAGCTCCGCGATGTTTCAATAGGCAGTCCCAGCATACCGGAGCTCCAGTGCGGCGACCCGGGTGACGCATCGCTCCACGATAGCGCTCCAGCACTGTGCCGCCGCCGAAGCCGAGGTTCTGTCCGGTCCTGTCAGGAAACACCGCTCCAGGCCCACTGGTAGGCTGCGAGGACGGGTCGAAAGTGCTGCCCGGAGAAAACCCGCCTCTCCGACCAGGTAGGGACCCTGAAAAGCAGTTTCCCCCTCCTCCCCACATAAAAAAAGACTAAAGCTCCAGAAACAAAACACTTTAACTCACTAAAAATTAAAAAAAGAGGTAAAAAAACGGACAGCTGCAGGTTGGGCAGCCATACCCATACAGGGCAGTGCTCCCTGTTTGGAGGTATTTAAAGAGGCGATGGGGGTGGGAGATTGCAACCTTCACGTGGTCCACCCTGTTTCAACGAATGCAATCAACCTGGCGTGCACAATCAAATAAGATATAAAAGAACAAGTTGTCCTACAACTTTAGTCTGTGCACGCCTTACGCAAGAAGAAGAGGCGTTAGATACATTTTTGAAAATTCAGGAAGCTGGGGTCGATGTGGAACTGGCACAGAAGAAGAGATGAGGACTGGGGCAGATCAGCAATAATCGTATTGAATGATGGGGCTGGCTTGCGGGGCTGAGTGGCCTTCCCCTTTCCCATTTTCCTGTATTTATGATGTTCTATATTTCTCAACTTACATTTTCTGTCTACTGGATGTCTATGGTTTTGTGTTAACTTACTGACTTAAGGAATAGTGCTTTGTGTGTGGCTGTGTATATTGGTCTTTGGGCAGTTGCTTGGCTGTGGTTGAGCGGCACAATCAAACTTAATTTGGAGTTTGCCCATATTACTCCATACTCAAGATGGAATCAGATGCCTATTTGGATGCTTTCCTCGAAACAGCTCAGGGATGCTGAGACTAAATCTCAGCCTGGCTAAGGCCATAGATGACACTGTGAGTTAATATGAAACCAAGAGGCATGATTTCCAGTCATTCAAGGTGCTGGGAAGCATTTCAAAAATCTATTTAAGTCAGATTACGCTCGCAAAAACACTTCATACTCATGGAAATTTAGGAAAGGAATGTTTTATTTTATGGGAATTTTATTTTGATTAACTACATTGATTGAAATAACTTCTAAGATAGCAAAGGTAGACACAAAATGCTGGAGTAACTCAGTGGGACAGGCAGCATCTCTGGAGAGAAGGAATCAATGACATTTTGGGTCGAGACCCTTCTTCAGCAAGTTGCATGTTTATGCAGTTAGTGAACAAATTAAGTTTCTCGAATTTAACACTATTTGCTATTACCCTATTAATTTGTAAGTAAATGTACAAGCCATAAAAAAAAGATAAATCTTGTATAAGTGTATGGATAATTAGCAAGAAGAATCAACATGTTAGGAAAATCAAACTTCACACATTGAATCCCAATGGAAGTGTCTATCCTTTTGAAAGGCGTGAAGTCCTTGAAAATTAAAGATTGGAGACCTGTATTCTGCTGCAATCAGCTCAGAAGAAGTAAATGATAAGAAGAAAATGGTACATGTACGCATTTCATTTTCATTTTGAAAAAAATATTTCAATAGTTATGCATCATTTGAAAAATGGGGAAAAGAGTGGATAAGGCAGAAAAGACAACAATTCAAGACGTGGATGTCTAGTCCTTGTAATTGTATTAGTATGGTAAACATGGACATAGTGGGCTGAAGTATCTGTTTCTGTGCTGCATGACTGTATAACTCTAAGTGAAGTAATTATTGCCATAGAGGGAGTGCAGAGAAGGTTCACCAGACTGATTCCTGGGATGTCAGGACTGTCTTATGAAGAAAGACTGGATAGAATCGGTTTATACTCTCTGGAATTTAGGAGATTAAGAGGGGATCTTATAGAAACTTACAAAATTCTTAAGGGGTTGGACAGGCTAGATGCAGGAAGATTGTTCCCGATGTTGGGGAAGTCCAGGACAAGGGGTCACAGCTTAAGGATAAGGGGGAAATCCTTTAAGACCGAGATGAGAAAGACTTTCTTCACACAGAGAGTGGTGAGTCTCTGGAACTCTCTGCCACAGAGGGTAGTTGATGCCAGTTCATTGGCTATATTTAAGAGTGAGTTGGATGTGGCCCTTGTGGCTAAGGGGATCAGAGGGTATGGAGAGAAGGCAGGTACGGGATACTGAGTTGGATGATCAGCCATGATCATATTGAATGGCGGTGCAGGCTCGAAGGGCTGAATGGCCTACTCCTGCACCTAATTTCTATGTTTCTATGTTTCTATGTAAATGAAACCAGGTGGTCAACTCATGGAGGGTTACACAAAAAGCTGGAGAAAAACTCAGCGGGTGCAGCAGCATCTAAGAGGCGAAGGAAATAGGCGATGTTTCGGGTCGAGACCCTTATTCAGACTGGTCAGGGGTCAGGGAAACGAGAGATATAGACAGTGATGTGGAGAGATAAAGAACAATGAATGAAAGATATGCAAAAACGTATCGATGATAAAGGGAACAAGCCATTGTAAGCTGATTGTGGTGTGAAAATGAGAAGCTAGTGCGACTAGGGTGGGGGAGGGAGATAGAGAGAGAGCGAATGCCAGGGCCTGAGGGCTGAGGGAGAGGTGGGAAGGGGAGGAGACAGCAAGGGCTAACAGAATTGAGAAAATTCAATGTTCAAGCCTAAAGGATGCAGACTCCCCAAGCGGAATATGAGGTGCTGTTCCTCCAACTTGCGGTGTTGCTCACTCTGGCCGTGGAGGAGGCCCAGGACCGAGAGGTCGGATACGGAATGGGAGGGGGAGTTGAAGTGCTGAGGCACCGGGAGGTCGGGTTGGTTTTTGCGGACCGAGCGGAGGTGTTCGGTTTTTGCGGACCGAGCGGAGGTGTTAGTTGGAATAATTGTCAAAGAAGTATTAATACATTAAAATCTAATGGGGTTTTTTTTTGTTTTGTCATATGGATCCAGCATGTTTCTTTCATTTGCCTTGAAGACAAAATAAATAGAACTCATCCAGCTGCTCCTAAAACGGAATTGCTGAGTGGCATCCTGAAGATGTTTGAAAGTGAGTTACTCATCCACTCTATCTTTGTGTTGCAATAAATAATTCAGGTTGGTGCAAAGTTTCTGCATCTCGATTTTGCTGTTTAGTGATTTGAGTGAACTGCCTGAGGAAATATAAAACAAAATGAAAACCAATTTAATAATCTTTGTTATATATTCCATTTTACTCCATGGTGTTGAGGGAAGTATATATAATCTGCTTTAATATAATTTCGGGATTGGGATAGGTATAAAGAAAATGTCCATTTCATCTATTTCACCATCTATCCTTAAGGCCAAGAAATCTCCATATGAATACATAATCTTTAAATATTTTCTAGTATACTTTCTTGCAGTATGTACCTCTACGTCCTCAGAGGTTTGACAACATGTCGCAGAATACACTGTCGAAGTCCAGGTGCGCGGTGGAGAACATGCAGAATGGTTTCATCAGAACCTGGTTCAGTAATTTGAATAATCAAGAATGAAGGAACTAGACTTTGCCTGGTCCATCACAGGTATTGACCTCTTCCCCATCAAAGGGAACTACGGGGGGCAATGCCTCAAGAATATCAAAAACCCACACCTCCCAGGCCAGGCTCTCTTCTTGCTGTTACCTTTGGGATGAAGATAAAGGAACCAGAGAACTGTTATCTCCAGGTTTCAAGAACAGCTTCTGTCCACCGTGAACCACCCTGCACAACCCAACCTCAGCACCGAACCAACATGAAATTTCCACTACTATGGTTGCTCAACAAACTTTTGGCTTTGCTCTATCAGTCTGGTCTACTTAGAATAACAGAACAGTTATTGAATATTTGTTATTGTTGATGTGCCAAATATGCCTGTAAAGCTGCAACAAATACGAAATTCATTGTTCCTGTTCATATCCTGTGCATGGGACAAATAAGTACTATTGAACATTTCGTTATGGAGGATACTAGAGAGCCAACATAATCTTGTTATGCATGGATTTACCTGACTAATTTAACTGATTTTGTTTTGGAGAAGGGCACTCATTCAGAAGTGAACTTACAGAAAACATTGAACAAATTTCCATATAGGAGAATGGGTGAATGAGTAGATACACAGATTGGTGGATTTTGGCAGCTAAAGATTCCCAGGAACCTATTCTGTGGCCTCAACTTGTTCATGTTTTTATTCATGACTTGGATAAAGGAATAAAATGATTATATATTCAAGTTGATGGGGGACCAAGGTGCATAACATTGACTTATGGGCCTGGACCACTTAAGCGATTTTTCAGCAGACTGCCGGCGACTGTCAAGTTGTCTGCAGTCACTTGAAAAACTGGCAACTGGAATGGCGACTGTCAGAGTGGAATATATCGCTTCCTTCACCAAACACAAACACATCGCTTCCTTCACCAGCCCGTTATGCAGGTGGGGGACAGGGCAAGTGGGGGAACACTCTCTACAAAATTCACACAGTGCAAAGTCAAGGTGATACAGACACACACTGCGATGAACAGGAAGGTTGGCGCTGTAATTAAGATGGCTAGCACAGTATACAATAAGTCGTTTAAAAGAGCGGGGGGGAAGAGGGGGGAGAAGGGGGGAGAAGGAGTGGAGACAACTTTAAATAAGCCAGAGATACACGGCTGTGAAGCTCGGCGGACAACATTGTCGGTTATCCTTGGTTCTAAAAATTACTGCTTACCTTTTTTTCTCCCAATGAGCCAATGAAATTCACCGGGTACACCTACAACCCACGAGAACCTCCGAGAACCTTCGACCTCCTGACAACCCATTAGGACCTCCTGGCGACCCACCAACGGCATGAGAATTCTTGCTACCCTCCATGGCAGCTTCATTCTAGTCGCCGCTAATATTTTAACATTGAAAAATTTGAGGCGACCATAATGAGGCCGCGACTAGTTCCCAGAATGCGGGAACTCCTCGCGAGCATGAAGGCGACTCCCCGGTAACTACCCACGAACATGTGGCGACCATGTTGTGGCTGCATAGTCTCCTGCAGTCGCCTAAAAAGTTGCCTAAGTGGTACAGGCCCATTACATTCTGTTGAGTATAAGTGTTTGAAGGTGTTAAAAAAGTTAACAGAATTTATTGAGAAATAATTTATTCCCGAGGTAGCAGTTTTGTGTGTTTGGGGGGTGGGGGGAGGTGGAATTACGAACGGTGGATTTATTACTAGGCCACTTGGCATGCAATGAGGAAGCATTTGTGCATAAGAGAGTTTGTGAGCATTTGGATATCTCCCCCAAAGGCTGTAAAGAATGGAAGACAATCAAACCTTTCAAGACTGAGATGGGTAGATTTATATTTGGTAACGATATCAAGGGATATAGAATAGGCAGGAAAGTGGAGTTGAGAAGCAAATTGGATATGATCTAACTGAATAGCAAAGCAGGGCAAGGGACTGAATGGTATATTTCTGTCATTACCATTATATTCTATTTTTCTTGACAGACGGGTTTGCGTGATATCGTCAAAACAGAAGAAAATGTCAGCCCAAACTATGTTCCTTTAGACAAGTGGCCACCTCGTACATCAGAGCCCAGATTATGAATGTTCTATTAAATGGAATCCTGGTTAATCTTTCTAAATGACCCTCCTTTGATGCAATGCTGTTGTATTTATGGTACCTTAGGGTACGTATATCTAAATTATTTGCTGTCTATTTTCAGCTTGCACTGAGAAACATGAAATAAAATGATCGTGAAAGACCACCCACTGATTTGTCCATCATTGCGTATTGCATTCTGCAGGGAGGTAGGACATCGCAATGTACACCAAACACACACTGTTACTGATTTACAGTGCAAACTGATTAATTTATATATGGAAATAATTGAATTGCAGATAAAGTAAACAATCTGCATGTATAGATGGCACAATCACTTTGCTGATTGAACATTGTTAAACTAATTGTGGAAACCAATCAAGAGTAAATTTTAGGAGTAGTTTAAATGAATATATAATATTCTTTTTGTATCCTCATCATGTCTCAAAGCAGTTCACATCTATTTGACATGAAATAGCATTACACTGTCAAAATGACAGCCGTCTATTTGTTCTCAACATGGTCCCAATAACAGCGAATGATGAAAACTGCTGTTGCTCTCATCGATCTGTCAACAGCTTATGACACCGTGTGGAGACGTGGTCTGTTGCTGAAAGCTTCCAGAACCTTGAAATGCCAAACCACCATGCGTGCCCTCTCATCCATCCTCAGCAACCATAGATTTAGGGTCTCGCTTGGGAAGCAGACCAGCTCTGTCAGGACCCTGAATGATGGTCTCCCTCAGGGCTCTGTCCTAGCTCCCCTACTCTTCAACATTTATGTGAGTGACATGTCAACTACCTTGTCCAGGAGGTTTACATATACAGATGACCTTGCCCTTGCCTACCGGGGAGCTGCGCTTGAGGATAACTCAAGACTTGAAAAACTCAACCCATTTAAGACAACTGTCACTGCCTTTCACCTCAGCAATTGGCTCACCAATGCAAAGCTCTGAGTGTCCTTTTGTGGTAAGCCGGTGAAGAATTAAGAATTGCCCAAGTACCTCGGAATCACCATGGATCGTACCATCGCCTATCGTGAACACCTGAAGAGGGTGGCTGATAAACTGCAAGCAAGGGTTAACATCATCAGGAAACTTGCAGGCAACAGCTGGGGATCCAATGCACACACCCTCCGTACTAATAGCTGCCACACTAAACAAGTTGACACTGTCCTTAACTCTGCAATGCGGGTCATCACAGGGTCGCTTCAGTCAACACCTTTGCAGTGGCTCCCTGTCTTCTCTCGTATCGCCCATCCCAGCATATGCAGAGGGAGAGGATGTTGAAAGATTGGTGCACCACTGAGGCTAACCCTGACCTTCCCATCCATGCTGAGTTAAACAATCTGCCCAACATGCGCCTGAAGTCCTGCAAACCCTTCTGTCTTCCGTTAAATCCCTGGAAGAATTTGACTCCAAGACTGAGTAACGCAGAGCCTGGAAAGATGCCAACACCAACAACGGAGAGGTCATCACAGACCCCACAGTTAATCCACCGGGTTTTGAGCTCCATCACAAGCAATGGCTAACCCTGAACAGAATCTGCATCCTCCATGCAAGAACAACCATCACCTGCATAAGTGGGGGAAGACAGACAGCCCTGCTTGTGACTGCGGACATCTAGACCAGACCATCCCACACATCGTGAATGACTGCTCAATGAGGCTTTTCCCTGGTGGCATCAAAGCCATCCACCCAGTAACCGATGCTGAACCCTCTCCCTTAATCTACAACTTTAGGCTGTGCACGCCATACGCAAGAAGGTTGAGGAATTCTGTCCCAGATACAAAGCATACCTTCAAACAGTCTAGCAAGATCTTTACACTCACCTCAATGGAGAGAAAAAGTAATAGTTCACTTTGATTCTGCACTCTTAGCTTACATTATGTACTCAAATATTGAAATATAGCAGGAAATCAAAACCTTCTGATTCAGAAGTAACAGTGTTATCAGTTTAGCAAGACTGACACAGAGTTCTCTGAAAGAGATAACACAAAGAGATAGGACAATAAAGCAGATTTACAGTATATTTGTCATTGGTCGGTGCATTGAGAATAAAAGTTGGGAAGTTATGTTGCTGTTGTATTCATGCCTACTATCTTCTGTTGTGCTGAAGCAAAGCAAGAATTTAACTGTCCTATCAGGGACACATGACAATAAACTCTCTTGAATCACTTGAATCTTGAATCTATGTTAGGATTTTGGCATAAATGCCATAAGTGACTTTTCATGCCTTTTTTGATTATTTCACCAGGATAATGCCTTTTCATGATTGAGTGCCTAAATCAGCCTTTTTTTGACATTTTGCTAAAAGGTTGTGCTATTTTCTCTAATTGTACCGTGATTACAATGGTGTTTTCTATGTTAACACGTTAATATTAATGTTATTATTAATGTGTTAACATAGTATAACTTACAAGAAAACTTCTACCACCGGGACGAAACCGGGGATGCCACCGTCGGTCATTCATTCGTTCGTGCCGCTGCCCGCTGGTTCAGTCTTCTCCAAGATCTATTTAAGAAAGAACTGCAGATGCTGGAAAAATCAAAGGTAGACAAAAAATGCTGGAGAAACTCAGCGAGTGAGGCAGCATCTATGGAGAGAAGGAATAGGCTACGTTTTGGGTCGAAACACTTCTTCAGACTGATGTCGGGGGGGCGTGAAAAAGAAAGGAAGAGGCGGAGACTGTAGGACTAGAAGGAGAGCTGGGAAGGGGGAGGGGGAGGAGGGAGAAGACAAGGGCTATCTAAAATTAGAGAAGTCAATGTTGATACCGCTGGGGTGTAGACTACCCAAGCAAAATACTCAAGCTTGTCTCCTCATTACATATACTACTGTGTAATCCAGTCTCAAATCTGAGTATTCAAGTGATCTGTGCAAGGCATCCATTGATGCTGGAATTCCACTGTGGAAATTGGAAAACAAACCTTTCAGAGGGTTTTTAGAGAAATACACAGAGGAACATAGACGTAGCGAGTCATCATTACAGAAAAATTATGTTGACAGCAACTTCAACATTGTTTTGCAAAAAATTAGAGATGGAGTTGCATGCAACAAAATATGGATCTCAATAGATGAGACAACCGATGCGTTCGGGAGTTATATTGCCAATGTGGTCATCGGTAAACTGGAGGCAGGTCAACCATCAAAGGAGTATTTCTTGACATCGGAAGTATTGGAGAAGTCAAACAGCTCAACTATTGCTCCGTTGTTTACATCTTCACTTGGTGTACTTTGGCCAGAAGGTATAAAACACAAGAAAAAGACTACCAGGGGCGCCGGGGAGATGGCCACCCTTGTAGGCAGTCTGTTAGTTTTTTTCATCTTTTGTTATTTTTTGTGTTTGTTAAAGTTTGATTTAATGTACTTCGGTTTTTTTTATGTGGGTTGGGGGATCGGGGGAAACATTTTTCCAGGTTCTTACTTCCCGGAGATTGATCATTTTTCGGATCACATTCTCTGCGCTCTGCGACCTACCATTGCTGGAGCTGGAAGCTGCCTCGGACTGTCGTGAACCCCATCGCGGGGTGCGGACTTAACATCGGATTGGATCCCTTGCCTGGGATCGCTCCCACCGCGGCCTGCAGACTTACCATCGCAGTCTCGGGAGAGGCAAGTCGGGAGCTCCAACGCCGCAGAATGTTCCACCAGCCCCGACACGAGGATTGATCGCCCGGCGCGGGGAAGCTGACAATGCCCCGATGCAGGAGGGCCCGAACGCCAGCGGCCTTGGGAGTCAAGATCATCCCGTTAATGGAGGCTCGAGGCCCCCGACCAAGGAAGGACACAAGGGAAGGACTTGAACTTTATTTCGCCTTCCATCACATTGAGGAATGTGTTGGAGTCACTGTGGTGGATGTTCATGTTAAAATGTGTTTTTGAATCTGTTGCTTTTAATTGTATGACTGACCTGGCCAGTGAAATTCCTCGTATGTTGCAAGGCATACTTGGCGAATAAAATCTGGTTCTGATTCTGAATGTTCTTCTGTTTGTGACTCAGTTTTATTCCCAAATATGTTGCATATGACATGCTTAGCTCAGGGACTTCATAGAATTGCCAAGCACATACGTAACTTGTTTCCAAATGTCGATCACCTAGTTTCCAATGTCAAGAAAATCTTCCTCAAAGCACCGTCACGTGAGCAGTTGTTCAAGGAAATGGCATCTGAGATTCTGCTACTTCCTCAGCCTGTTTTGACTAGGTGGTGTACATGGCTCTCTGCTGTGCTCTACTATGCTACAAATTTTGAAAAGATAAAAGAAATTGTCAACAGTTTTGAAGGAGAAGAATCTGCTGCAGTCAGTGAAATCATGCGGAAAAAGTCCCTCCACTGCGATCTTGTGTTTATTGCTTCCAATTTTGCAAACTTCCCACAAACTATCACTTCCCTTGAGAAACGTGGTGAAACATTAGTGAATAACTTGCAGGTTTTCAACAAAGTAACTGACGATATTCGTAAACATCCTGGCAATGTAGGTAAAGACATATAAGGAAAATGTGAGAGAGTGATTTTATTTGAAGTTACGTTAGTGACTACGTGAAGAGCCCGCCTGCATGCGCGTCAATTTCATCTAGCGCATGGCGCGAGTCGGAGCAGTTTCGAACTGCTCTGACCAGGTAAGTCAATTTTCACGGGCCGCCCTAGAGCCTGCCCAGTGTTGCTATGGAGGTGGCCGGGAGTTTCGGCCACCGTGGAAGCTCCATAGGAGCTACAGTATTTTGCGCCGCAGTTTGAGGCTAACTTGGAAACTGGCGAAAGGCTCCGTAGGAGCTCGGTTTGCGGCTGTTGCCGTTATAACTGTGCACGGCAGCAGACGGCCCAAATGGGAGACCGGCGTAGGCTCCATAGGAGCTGTGATTGCGGCTGTTGTTGTTATAGTCTGCACGGCAGCAGATGGCCCAAAACCACTGACTAGGATAAGTTGTTACTGTTGCCGTTAGCCAGGTCTATTTCGCTGCAGGATATTTCCAGCAGCAGGTGAGTTTAAAAATAGCCGTGGTCAAGAGCTACCACTAAGGTAGCTCAGCCTGCTGTAGCACCTAACAATTTTAACATAGTTACTGCTACAGCTGTGCTGCGGCAGCATATAGTGTATAACTTTATTTTGGGTGGCTATAATAGAGTTGGCATTAATGACAGTTGCCACTGGGTCACGTTTGTGACTATCGTAGCCAATAGCATTCTAAAGTCATGTTTAATTATTTGGCAATATAACTAATTGTCTTATCATGCCAATAAAGTTTAAGGATAATCACAAAGGACATTTATTATCATTTACACCTATGGTGTAGTGGAATTGGACTTGCCTTTGCAGTCCAGAGCTCCTGGCTTAGGAAGCCTTGTTTGAGCTGTGCCTATCAGACACCTGCGGGAGCTACACCTGGTGGCATTATGGTATTTCCGCTCATTAGAGGGGACTATTGAAGTTTCTTTTGCAAGTAACTCCAACTATATGCATATCAATAAAAAGTAGTCAAATCTCTGATTTAATAGGGATAGGCTTCTTTTAATCATATAAATGTAATTGCCTATGACACCTGACATGGTTGCAGTAGTTCTCCCAGTCTGTCTGGCATATGGGGGCCAGAGGCACTCCAGTCCTTCCCTGTAATACCCCGTTGGCTCCAGAAGGGAGCAAGGACTCGAAGTCACTACCAGGTGCAATCTGTTTGATAAATGATGATACCAACAGAATTCCAATCTACAGCTAGTTTTGGTTTGGCTGCTAAAGGAAGCAACCTGACAACCCCAAGTCGGGACAAAGTCATAGCCAAGTTTTGGGACATCGTTGGCAGATGTGATTGGGCGTTTGTCTCAATTAGAACATCTGATGAATCAAATCATAACACAAGAAATGCTCCATGTTACGAAGGCATGTCAGGCAGCAGCTCCTGGTTCAGGGTTGCAATTTTCCTCCCACTCGGATGAACGGAGTGATGGAGATGGTGCCAAAGTATATGCACATATGCCTGAGGCAGCTCCTGGTTCAGTGTTGCATAAGCCCTCCCACTCGGATGAATGAAGTGATGGAGATGGCGCCATATATTATTCTCCATATTATGGAAGCATGCACAGGCAGATCGTCATATGCCTGTAGCTGCCCTGGTTTCAGGGTTGGTATTTTTCCTCCCACCCGAAAGACTATCGGAGATGGTATCACAAAATATGCTCAGTGTTATGGAAGCATGCACAGTAAGTCCAAGGCATATGGATATGGCAACACCTGGTTTAGGGTGCAATTTCTCCCACTCTAAGAGAGTGTCAGAGATCAGTATGGACTGACTCCAAACATGACCCCGACCATGACTATGTGCCAGGATCCCATGCTTTAATGCATGATGTGCAACAATCGCATAAGGATTGGGGATGGACAAGCCACTACAAGCGAAGTTGGCCAGAGGTTTAAGCTATCTAACTGTAATGATAAGCATAATGGACAGGGTCTGTAAATAGAACTTCGCTGAAGCTCCAACAAAGGAAATCGACCTGGGGTTAGAGACGCTGGTAAGTAAGGTCTTGTTATTAACCTCCGTAAACTCCGAAATGGAGCAGTCTGTCAGCCCAGGTTGGGTTTACTGCCAGCATGAGCTGTCTAGTCGTTTTTTTGGGGGGGGGTTTCACTGTCTCTGGGATAAGATCAGCTTGATGTAGAGACATTGGCAAGGTGCCTTGCATAGTAACCTCTGTAAGTTCCAAGCAGGAGCAGTTTGATTACCCTGGATCAGGGTAGACCATCATGGAACTGGCTGGCCATAGGAGTCATAGTAACCAGGGAAGCTCTGCTTCATATCTATGAGAGGTCATCTGACTGCTCAATAGAATAAAGTAGTTGACGTTTTTCTCAACATATGGTTCATGGGAATCATCATTGCCATCCTCTCTGGGATAGGTGGTTAGCTCGTCTGGCATATAATTTAACTTTATCTGACCTGCAGGCTCATGTTGTGAATCAACAATGTATTTATAATATCCATAGGCTCTCAATACCAGTGTTCCTGATTGAGTGGCGGGTCGAAGAGATTATGTTATGCACTCTGACAACTTAGACATGTGGTTTCAGTCAAAAGACTGCGAGGTAATTCCTGAGTGCAATCAGTGGCAGCTCATCCGAGGATGAGTGGTCTGGCCAAGGACTAGAGGGATATATTTCTCATACTTCTCAAGATTACAGAAATATGGTGCAGGCCAAATTGGGTTAGCATTAGGCTAATTGGATTATGGGTTTACTTACCCAGTTTAAGATGGCTGATTGGGTTTCTGCAATTTAACTGACTCAGAGATCGATTTTGTAGTTACATACTCTGTCATATCTACACACATAAGGCACAGATTCTGTTGTTTTGATAACAAAGCTATTGGTGAAAGCCTATGCTGCCCTTCTCAGATTAAATTACATTATGTCATCAAGTTTTAGGTAATATGCAAAATTGCAGCTGATACAATTTATGGGTTGTCGGTGGATATTTTTTCCGATATTACTAAAGAGGCAACATTAAATTTAACAGTACCAATTTGCCTTTTCAATCACGCCATGGTAGGCCACTGAAGTAACTCTTTTACTCAGTCACGAGTGACGGCTGGGACAGCCTGTCTTCTTGGGCAGCTAGCTCTGTGCGATTGTATGAGAAGCTTGTGAACAATATATATGTGACTCAATGTTAACGAAAGTAACAGAGGTTTGTATGGCTTCCAGTTTGAGCCTAAAGAAGCTTTTATGTGATAGCACAATTGACATTGCTTGTGCTGCTTTATCATTTCTGTAGTACCATAAGTGGGACATATATGATTGGTTCTTCACCCACTATTCTCTAACGTTATGCAGGGTATCTTTTATTTGAACACTCTAATAGCCTACACTCATCGTAATGTATGATGTATATCAGTAAATTGTTATTCAAATATTCCTCTAATTTTCCTAATGGGACCAGTATCTTAAGATGATGATGCTTTCAGCAACTGGTTTTACTCAATCTCTGGCTTAGTCTCTACATCATACTGACATTAGGGTAGCTTGTTATATAAATAATCTCATAAGCAAATGAGCAGGATTGCGTATATTTGAGATTTCAGCATACTCACCAGAGCAGAGACCAGGGATGTCATTAGGTATACAAGTGCACTCATTTGCTAGTGCCTATGAAATGGAAGATAGTTATTTTGTTATTCAATAGTCTCAAGATATTGCTGATGGCTCATTAGCAGCCAATAGTATGAATTTCCCTTTCAGCATACAGCATGAGGTTTACATAGTGCAGGTTTATAAATTATAAAATTTGGTGGAATATGTTTGGATATTTACAGATAGTATTATGCACAGTGTTACATGAGTTATTGCCTAACTCAACAGTCTATTGGGACTATGGTCCAGTTAAGAACAAGGGCCATGTATGCAAGTTAACATCATGATATTATTTTTTTTCTTTTTTTTTAATTGAACAGTGAAAGGAAAAGGAAATAAAGAGTGTCGAAATAGATAGACAAGCGAGTAGAAACAGATAGCGATAGAAATAAAGAGCAGAGATGAAAAGCTAAAAAATTGAGAGAGAAAGAGAAAGTAGAGAAAAGAGAAATTAGGAGAGATATACCTATTTCGTATTTTTGCCCATCCATCACCCGGTTCTGAACCATTTAATTTCTAAGGTTGTGTTATGTTGCACCATATGCTTGTAAAAAGTTGATAAAAGGAGACCAAGTCTTTAAGCATCATGATATTAATAACTCATGTTTTTTCCTACCATTACTGATTTATCTGTTTAAATGTTCCACACACAGATTGTGTCACTGCATGAAACCAGAGATCTTCGAAATCTTCAAGTAGTCACTCACGTTACTTTGAAATAGAAAGATTAAATGAGAACTTACCGTTCGAAGTTTGATCTTTATTTTATGAGAAGTTGAAGTGAGGGATTACATGCCCTCCACTCCCAACCCTATTCTCATAAAGATCATTCGGTAGTTCTAGCCTTTAATCTTCCTATAGCTTCATATAGCTACTTTGAAGATTGACGCGCATGCTGGCGGGTGGGCTCTTCACGTAATCCCTCACTTCAACTTCTCATAAAATACAGATCAAACTTAGAACGGTAAGTTCTCGTTTAATCTTTCTATTTTAGCTAACAAAGATTTTGAAGAAATACAAAACATAGCTAAAGTTCTCAAAGGTAGTTGTAATGCAGAAAATATCGACATGAATATAGAATCTATAGCTGGTTTCGGGTATGCACCAGTGACCTCAGCTGAGGTAGAATTAAGTTTTTCACAACTGAAGCATATTCTGTCTGACAGACAGCATAGTTTTACACCAGATAATTTGAAATGCTAGTAATTATGTGCAACCAGGCAACTTTGGTCATTTAATGTAGTATACCTTTATATTATCATTTTAAACCATACTTTGGTGGCTGAAATAAATGCATTTGTATGCCTTTTTTTGTCAAAAATGCCTTTTTTGTGCCTTTTTTGTAATGTTATTATGCCTTTTTGCCTGCCTATTTCAGAGTTTTTTAGTGCCTAAACATCCTGGCTCTATATATAACATTATTTAGGCCATACGGAGCACTGTGTGTAGTTTTGATTGCTACATTACAGGAAGGATATGGAGGCTTTGGAGAGGGTACAGAAGAGGTTCAGCAGAATGGTGCCTAGAAGGAGATGTTGGACAAACTTGATATGTTTTCTCTGGAGCATCATAAGCAATCTGATAGAAATATATAAAATTATGATAAGCATTGATAGGGTAGCTAGTCAGAGTCTTTCTCCCTGCGCAGAAAGGCCAAATTTCAGAAGGTATAGGTTCAAGGTGAAAGTGGGAATGTTAAAAGGAGACACAAGGAACTGCAGGTGCTGGAATGTTGAGCAAAACACAAAGTACTGGAGTAAATCAGCAGGTGAGGCATCATCTATGGTGGGAATGGAGAGGCGACCTTTCAGGTCGGGACCCTTCTACAGACTGGCGAAGTCTGAGTTTGAAGAAGAGTCCCAACCCATAACGTCACCTATCTATTCGCTCCACAGATGCTACCTTACCCGTTGAGTTACTCCAAAATTTAAAGGAGAGTTGTGAAGCAAGTTTTTTTTTACACAGTGCGTGCTAGGTGCCTGGAACATGCTGGCAAGGGGAGGGGGGGGGGGGGGGGGTGAATGAAGCAGGTACAATTACAATGTTTAAGAGGCATTTAGATGGGCAAATAAACAAATACAGAAAGCAGGGACATAGATTATGTGCAGAGAGATGTGCAGTATAGATTGGCCCCATGGTCAGCATGGACAAGATGGGTTGAAGGGCCCGTTCCTGTGCTATGTACTATGCTAGACCAGTGACAGTGATTCATTACACAATTAATTAAATTGGGGCAGAATTCATCATTACTATCCTTCTGTAAATATAATTACAGACTGGGTAATATTATTTCAAAATATAGAAACATAGAAATATAGAAAATAGGTGCAGATGCATTCAATATGATCATGGCTGATCATCCAACTCAGTATCCCATACCTGCCTTCTCTCATGATCCCCTTAGCCACAAGGGCCAAATCTAACTCGCTCTTAAATATAGTCAATGAACTGGCCTCAACTACCTTCTGTGGCAGAGAATTCCACAGACTCACCACTCTCTGTGTGAAAAATGTTTTTCTCATCTCCCACCTAAAAGACTTCCCCCTTATCCTTAAACTGCGACCCCTTGTTCTGAACTTCCCCAACAGTGCTGGAGAAACTCAGCGAGTGAGGCAGCATCTATGGAGAGAAGGAATAGGCTATGTTTCGGGTCGAGACACTTCTTCAGACTGATGTGGGGGGGGGGGGGGTGTGAAAAAGAAGGGAAGAGGCGGAGACTGTAGGACTAGAAGGAGAGCTGGGAAGGGGGAGGGGGAGGAAGGAGAAGACAAGGGCAATCTAAAATTAGAGAAGTCAGTGTTGATACCACTGGGGTGTAGACTACCCAAGCAAAATACTCAAGCTTGTCTCCTCATTACATATACTGCTGTGTCCAGTCTCAAATCTGAGTATTCAAGTGATCTGTGCAAGACATTCATTGATGCTGGAATTCTACTGTGGAAATTGGAAAACAAACCTTTCAGAGGTTTTTTAGAGAAATACACAGAGGAACATAGACATAGTGAGTCATCATTACAGAAAAATGATGTTGACAGCAACTTCAACATTGTTTTGCAAAAAATTAGAGATGGAGTTGCATGCAACAAAATATGGATCTCAATCGATGAGACAACCGATGCTGTTCAGGAGTTAGAAACATAGAAACATAGAAATTAGGTGAAGGAGCAGGCCATTCGGCCCTTCGAGCCTGCACCGCCATTCAATATGATCATGGCTGATCATCCAACTCAGTATCCTGTACCTGTCTTCTCTCCATACCCCCTGATCCCTTCAGCCACAAGGGCCACATCCAACTCCCTCTTAAATATGGCCAAGGAACTGGCCTCAACTACCTTCTGTGGCATAGAATTCCACAGATTCACTACTCTCTGTGTGAAAAACGATTTTCTCATCTCGGTCCTAAAAGACTTCCCCCTTATCCTTAAACTGTGACCCCTTGTCCTGGACTTCCCCAACATCGGGAACAATCTTCCTGCATCTAGCCTGTCCAACCCCTTAAGTATTTTGTAAGTTTCTATAAGATCACCCCTCAATCTTCTAAATTCTAGCGAGCACATGCCGAGTCTATCCAGTCTTTCTTCATATGAAAGTCCTGACAACCCAGGAATCAGTCTGGTGAACCTTCTCTGTACTACCTCTATGGCAAGAATGTCTTTCCTCAGATTTGGAGACCAAAACTGTGTGCAATACTCCAGGTGTGGTCTCACCAAGACCCTGTACAACTGCAGTAGAACCTCCCTGCTGCTGTACTCAAATCCTTTTGCTATGAATGCTAACATACCATTCCCTTTCTCCACTGCCTGCTGCACCTGCATGCCTACTTTCAATGACTGGTGTACCATGACACCCAGGTCTCTTTGCATCTCACCTTTTCCTAATCAGCCACCATTCAAATAATAGTCTACTTTCCTGTTTTTGCCACCAAAGTGGATAACCTCACATTTATCCACATTATACTGCATCTGCCATGCATTTGCCCACTCACCCAACCTATCCAAGTCACCCTGCAGCCTCTTAGCATCCTCCTCACAGCTAACACTGCCTCCCAGCTTCGTGTCATCTGCAACGAATATGTAGCTTTTCGAGACATTAATTGTTTTTTCTGGCATTCACAGTATTTGAAGCTGGTGTTACTTAAAATTATTTTCCGGTATATATCACCTTTTAACATTTCAAGTGAATTGAGTGAAAGATCTATTAAACCAACTGCTATAATCAGGATGTGAAAAATCTAAAAGTGTTGCGGATGGCACGGAGGTCGCTCCTTTCAAATTACAGGGACTCTGCCAATTCATTAAACCAGCCGGGTCAATGGCAACTATTTCCACATAGATTTCAGTCACACACATCAGCTCTATTTCTCTTCATAAGGAATAATAACAACTTGCAAGCCTTGAAAAGGTTTATATTTATCCCATTACACATAAACCTGCCATTTATTCATCTGTAAGGGGAGTTGATACTTGCAGTTAAAACACGGGAATATATATGCATTCAAATTCCAACTAGCCTATATGCCAATAATATAGATTATTTTTAGTTTTTTATGAGGTAAGTAAGTAAGTAAGTAAGTAGGTTTATTGGCCAAGTATTCACATACAAGGAATTTGCCTTGGTGCTCCACCCACGACATACAGTGACAGTTATGAATGATTCAGAAAACACTAAACATTAATAATAATAAATCATTAATGATAAAACACCATTGATCAAGCATGTGAACCAACAAAATACCACATCAAAGGGAGGCTACAGATTTTTGGCTGTTGAGTACAGCAACTACTTGTGGATAAAAACTGTTTTTATGTCTGGCTGTGGGAGCTTTGACAGTCCGGAGTCGCCTTCCATAGGGAAGTGATTCAAAGAGTTTTTGGCCAGGGTGAGAGGGGTCGAAGATGATCTTGCCTGCTCGCTTCCTGGCCCTTGCAGTGTACAGTTCATCAATGGAGGGAAGGTTGCAGCCAATAATCTTCTCTGCTGATCGGACGATTCGCTGCAGCCTCCAGGTGTCGTGCTTGGTGGCTGAGCCAAACCAGACCATGATGGAGAAGGTGAGAACAGACTCTACGATGGCTGTGTAGAATTGGACCATCATTGCCTGTGGCAGATTGTGCTTCCTCAGCTGCCATAGGAAGTACATCCTCTGTTGTGCTTTTTTGACTGTGGAGTTGATGGTCGCCCCCCCCATCTAAGGTCCGTGGAGATGATGGTTCCCAGGAACTTAAAAGACTCCAAATATGTGACTGTGGTGTTGTTGATGGTGAGTGGGGTGGGGGGAGGGGGAGCTCTCCTAAAGTCGACAATCAATTCCACTGTCTTAAGAGCATTGAGCTCTAGGTGGTTGCTACGGCACCAGGACGCCAGCTGTGATACTTCCTGTCTGTAGGCAGATTCCTCCCCATCCTGGATCAGTCCAATCAGGGTTATGTTGTCCGCAAACTTGAGAAGCTTGACAGAGGTGGCTGTGGAGGTGCAGTTGTTGGTGTAGAGAGAGTAGAGGAGAGGAGAGAGTACGCAGCCTTGCGGTGCTCCTATGCTGAGCGTTTGCGGGTTCGAGATGTGCTTTCCCAGCCTCACATGCTACTTCCTCTCTGTCAGGAAGTTGGTGATCCACCGTTAGAGGGGTTCAGGCACAGTCAACTCGGGAAGTTTGGAGTGTAGTAGCTGTGGCACAGTGGTGTTGAATGCAGAGCTAAAATCAACAAACAGGTATCCTCGCATAGGTCCCCTGGCGGTCTAGGTGCTGTAGGATGATGTGCAGGCCCAGGTTGACTGCATCATCCACAGATCTATTGGCCCGATATGCAAACTGCAGAGCGTCCAGCAGGGAGTTTGTGATATTTTTCAGCTTGGCCAGCACAAGCCTTTCGAGTGTCTTCATGACTACAGAGGTCAGTGTGACAGGCCTGTAGTCATTAAGACAAGTAATCCTTGCCTTTTTGTGTACAGGGACAATAGTGGAGACTTTGAAGCAGGCAGGAACAGTACATGTTTGCAGGGACTGATTAAAAATGTCTGCATAGACCGGTGCCAGCTGTTTGGCACAGACCTTAAGAGTGGAGGGGGAAGCATTGTCAGGCCCTGGAGATTTCTGGCTTTTTTGTCCTCTCAAAAGCCTCTCCACCTCTATTTTTATTGTTGATATTTGATGTGATGTTTTGCGTGTGGGTGATTGGGTGTGAAGTGGTGATTCGAGGGGGGTGGGTGTAGAAGGGCCCAATCTTTGCAGACTGAGGACAGGCTGAGTGGGTGTGAAGTGACAGTATTTTCACACTGGAGTCTTGCCTTAAGTAGGTGTGAGTGGTGAATGGGAAGGAGAGGGTCCATTCTTTGTAGACTGGGGTCTGGCTGTGTTGGTTGGGGAGGGGGGAGGGGGTACCAGGGTTACGTTTCCGATTTTCAAACCTGCAATAAAACTCATTCAGGACATTGGTCAGCTGATGATTGTCCAAAGAGAGGGGGGTTTTCCTCTTGTAGCTGGTAATTTCTTGCAAGCCCTTCAAAACTGAAGAAGAGTCACTAGCTGAGAACTTGCTCCTCAACTTCTCAGAGTACCTTTCCTTGGCAGCTCTGATTCTTCTTCTCAGCTTGTACTTGGCCTGCCTGTAGAGGTCTGCATCCCCGCTCCTGTAGGCCTTCTCTTTAGACCGTCGGAGCTGTCTGAGTTCTGCAGTGAACCAGGGTTTGTTGTTGTTGAACCATGTCCAGGTCTTAGTTGTAATGCAACTGTCCTCGCAAAAGCTGACATATGATGATACAGTGTCCGTGTACTCATCGAGGCTTGTGGTTGCTTCCCTGAACACATTCCAATCTGTGTAGTCAAAGCAGGATTGTAGGTTCTCAATGCCCTAGCTTGTCCACCTTATCGTTGTTCTGACCACACGCTCAGCAGCTTTTAGTTTCTGCCTGTAAGTCGGAATAAGGTGAACTAGACAATGATCAGAGAGACCCAGACCCGCCCGGGGAACAGAGCGATATGCGTTCTTGATTGCCGTATAACAGTGATCGAGTGTTCTCTCCCCTCTGGTGGGGCAGGTAACATGAAGTCTGTATTTTGGAAGGTCACGGCTGAGGTTAGCTTTGTTAGAGTCCCCCAAAAGAATGACCATGGAGTCCGTGAAGTCACTCTCTACCCTCATTACCTGGTCAGCGAGTTCTGTTTGCACCTCACGTACGCAGGCTTGGGGGGGAATGTAAACTCCAGCGAGAATAAAGGAGTTAAATTCCCTCAGAGAGTTGATGGGTTTGCAGTTTATAAAGAGGGATTCTAGGTTGGGAGAGCAGAAATTTGACATTACCATGATGTCGCTGCACCAGTCCTGGTTGATATAGAAGCATATTCCACCGCCTCTTGATTTCCCCGCTGCCTCCACTTCGCGATCCGCTCTGTGAAGTTGGAAGCCAGCCAGTTGCAGCACGCTGTCCGGGGTCGACTCACAAAGCCAGGTCTCGGTGAAACACAGGGCAGCAGCTCGAGAGAAGTCCGTGTTTGTCTGATACAGGAGTTGCAGTCTGTCCACTTTGTTCTTGAGAGAACTTATGTTTGCCAGGAATATGCTCGGGAGTGGTGTGCGTGATCCTCGTCGCCGGAGTCAGGTGAGTGCTCCAGAGCGCTTCCCACGGGTCCTCCTCCAAGACCTTGAACGCAGCCACAGCCCCGCCGACGAGTATGTCCAAATAATCTAGCGAGTGAGAGAAATCCGGAACGATGTTTGGAGGTACTCTATGTGCGATGTTTATGAGTACCTCTCTCGTGAAAGTAATCTTTGTAGGGTTTTCACAGATGACACAAATGAACAAACACATACAAAACAGCAAGTGCACCGTGGCCGCCATTGTCGGCGCCAGCAGCAGCAGCAGCAGCTACACTTGCATGGTAGTATCGTTTAGTTTAGAGATACAGCGAGGAAACAGGCCCTTTGGCCCACCAACTCCACGTCGACCAGTGATCCCTATATACTAACACTATCCTACACAAAGAGCCAATTTTTACCGAAGCCAATTAACCTGCAAACCTGTACTTCTTTGGAGAAACTGGAGGACCCAGGGAAACCCACACGGTCACGGGGAGAACGTACAAACTCCAACATTTTCAACAGGTGAGAGTAGAGGGATTTTTTTTAATGCCTTGGGATACAAGGACATACACTGAAAATACCATTTAATATTGGTTGCTACTGACAACATCCTGAATGTTTACGGTGACCCTCGCTTTCACATCTGATGCATTCACATGGGAAAGGAAGAACAGAAACTGATTGGTACTGTCAGGGAGCACAGATGATCTATAAAATCTGAATCAATTAATTAGCCCTTCTATTAAATACTCTCAAGAGCACATTATATTTAACCAATGGATAAAGAACATTTGTTAAATGTGTCAGCTACATCGTACAAACCTCTGTTTCCTGGCATGCCACCTCCGTGAGGCTTGATTTATGATCTGGAATCATCACAATCAGCATTCCTTCTCCCCCCCCCTCTACCCCCCCTGCCCCCCCGGGAGAAGGGGAGGCAGGGAAGGGAGGGGGGAGGAGGGGGGGAAGAAGGGGGGGGGAGAAGGGGGGGAGAAGAACGGCGGGGAGAAGGGGGAGAGAAGGGGGGGAGAAGGGAGGGAGAAGGGGGGAGGGAGAGGGGGGAGGGAGAAGGGGAAGGGAGAAGGGGGGAGGGGGGGAGGGGGGAGAAAGGAGGGGGGGAGAAAGGGGGGGAGAAAGGGGGGGAGAAAGGGGGGATAGAAAGGGGGGGAGAAAGGGGGGGAGAAAGGGGGGGGGAGAAAGGGGGGAGAAAGGGGGGGAAGGGGGAGAGAGAAGGGGTGTGGGGGGGGAGGGGGGAGAAGGGGGGAGAAACACTTTTAAGAAGCCTTTTAATAGTTTAGCGGGCATTTAACATTACTGATTGGTTTTCCTTGGTTCTGAAAACTCCAATGAGCCAATTAAAATGCCCCATCAGCAAAGGAGATCGACAGCCTGTAAACTACATAGCGATCCCACTCCACTGCACTACGAGTTCAAAAGAACCGTGCCGACCAATTTTTATTCACAGAAAAATTTTCAGCATGCTGAAAAATTTTCCTTGACCAAACTGAGGCCGTGAGACTGCAGGTACTTCTCTCAAGCATGAAGGAGAGTTATGGTGACCTCCTAGGACCACGTGTCGACCATGCTGCGAGTTTGAGTCGAGGGCAAACTCTTCCAAACTTGCAGATTAGGTCGCCGCAGTGGGACAGCCCCTTTACAGTGTGTTGAGCCACCAAAAGTATACTTCTGTGTTCCACCCAGGAGAGAATAAGCAAAGTGCATCTGCACAAATGAAGGCTAAGTTCTTCCAACCGTAAAATATTTTAAAATCCGTACTGGAAATAATATTTTAAAGAATTTGAGGATGCAAATGCAGAGGCAACATTGTAAGATTCATTGCAGTTGTGGATTATTCTGCCACAGATTAAAATATATATTTTATATCCCGTCTTAGGAGAGTCATTGTCTGCTTCAAGGCAGCATTATCTGAATACCAAGCATTCTGATGAGCTCTAGTCCCTGAATCCACAAACAATACCTATGAAAGGAACCTGGATACTGTCAGTCATATTCCTATTTAATGGTCTTCCTGTTCGGAAATAGTTGTCAAACTAAAGTTCCTGACTTATTGAGATGTGGCCATTGGAATTAATTTTAATTGTTGATTGATGCCTTGGAATTGGACTGACGGTAACACTGTATTGTCTTTATAATAAAGCACTGGGATATTGTGAGAGCTATTAATTTGTATGTTGGTACCGTGCAACTCATGCTACTAAACCCAATCTCCATAGCAACAGGAACTTCCAGTACATGCTGCGGCCTGCTCCAAATAAGCTGCACCAAAACCGCTCTGGCATTTCAGAGCTGGAAGATCACAGCATCTGATGGAGTCCAAGGGACAAGCGCAGTTGAGAGGATTGCAGGGAAATGTGCGAGATGAGGAGGTTGTTGAGCAGAACATAGGATGCCATACACCCTACAGTAACGTGGAGTATCTCGGACCTGTTGTAACTGCTGTATTTCCATTTTTAAACGTGCACATACAAACACTGCAATTTACTGACTTTGCTTAAAGTGCCGCAGGCCTGACTCTTACTATGTATGTAATTACTTAGTCAATATTTTCTACAAAGAAAATGGAAGAAAATAACAGGTTATTCAGTTAAAGTTATATCATGTGTTATTTTACTTTTTAGAACTGTTGAGAGCTTTGCAGAAAGCTTATGAACATCTTTAAAATGCAACTTGCTTGATGAGCACTGCGATCATAGCAACATTTATCATATGACATGATCCCATAAATAGCAATGAGATGAGTGACCTTGGTTTCAGCTGGGGTAGATATGACAGACATGGCATGACAGGAACTGTGCCAGCCACACATTGAGTCTGGTGCCAGTTGTCTACCGGGCCTTGTGTGCATGCTTGCTCATGCTTCCTGTTTGTGACCTGGGAAATCATTGTGCTGACTGCAAAAATGTTTCCTCCAATCTTATAACTACATTAGGCTTGGATAAAGAGCTCCATTTACCAAGACCACCACTTTGACATCAGTGCGTGATTTTGTGCTCCTGAAGATGTGTTGGCAAGAAACATTTCAGGCAGAGCACCTGTGTTGTCATGACTCTATTTTACTGCAGCTCTCGAGACTCCAGAGAGTCACACACCTCAAAACATTTCCCTCAACAAATTTGCGATGATCAAATCACCCAGGAGCTGATGACTTTAGTTCTTTGTTAATGACGTAATCTGAATCTACAGATTTGAACAGTTGTTCTGCAGCATCAGCTTGCTGTCATTCTATTTATAACCTTCCTACTTGCTCGGCCTCGTTATTCCTTTTGATGTTTTAATAGAACCACTGATGAGGAAAGAGAAAGGGATCTTGGCAAGAGCACCAATATGACTAATGGTAATCTAATACATTGACTTTCATGCTGATTTATTGCCCCTAGAGTGTAAATTCAGCTTGCAATGGGAATTTGGAACAGTTTGACCACGCACCATTAATTAATCAATTTAGATTTAAGGAAAATCTAAATCAAGTGGGCAGTTGGGTGCTGAGTCTATAGCAATAGCTGCTTCGATAACAATCTGACACAGAACAAGCACTTGGTTCTGAATACACACAAGTATAACTAATCTCACAATCACTGTCTCTTTTCATTCCTTTGTTTTTCAGCATCGATGCTCCCAATCGAGAGTTTACCCCAAACTGTGATGTTAAGTGAAAAAGTGACATTGACATAATCTGAGATTATCTCCCTCTAGTGGGTATACATGAACTCCTAAACACACCAAAATAAATCACAGTTCCAACTCATTCCCACTGATGTTAGTCCATGCCCAACGCAAGCAAGCATTTCTGTTGACACACCCTCAATTCCAAGACATTGAAAAATGGCCCGGATTTTGCTGAATGAAGCCCATTCATCTTTCTTGCCACATGAATACTCAATGGCCCAGCCTTTACCCACAAAGACAATATTACAGATGCAATAGAAACAGGAGAAAGCCGATGTCCATTCCCACCTGTTGCACTTTTGAATGAAATTGTGGCTGGTGTTTTTGTCTGCACCATCTCCATGTCTCTTCATTCCTGTCCTACCAATAAATATATTAGAGTCATTGAGTCATACAGTGTGGAAAAAGGCCCTTTGGCCCAACTTGTATTGATCTTTCCCTTGAATGTACTCAGAGATTCGACCTTCACTCTTCCCATGGATATAAAATTGCAATAATCCCCCTCCCCTCTCCATGAAGAAATTCTACTTCAACTTGGTCCTCAGTTGCTGACCCCTTCTTTTGGGACTGTTACTGCTGGTTCTAGACACCCTGGACACTGGAAACGTCAAATTAACTTCCAACCCGTCAAACCTCTCGACAGTTTTGTACATTTCAATTAGTTCACAATTCATTTTTCCATACTACAGAACCAATCCAGTTAACACAACAAACCCACCAGCCATGGCACCAATCTGGTGAATCTTTAGTGTACTTCCTCTGCTCTAGTGTACATGTATTTACTGAGGGACATAGATCAGATGTAAATACTGATGCAGTCTCACTGGAACTCTGCATAATTGTCTCTATTCTTGTACTCAAATCCAACAAGCAAGTTGTTTACCTAATTGCTTGCTCAAGCTGCATCTTAACTTTAAATGATTGTGTAGAATGACACACAGGTCCCACTAAACACCAATACCTTTCAATTGCTCAGCATTTAAAAAATACTTAACTTTTCTGCCCAAGTTGTACTGGCCCAGCATAGAAAATTAGAGCAAAATAATACCATCAAAACCTGCAAAAACAATTAGAAACAGTTAAAGGCATTACAAAAATAGCAGTATTTTAAAAGGTCTAGGTTACATTTCTCTCATCATCTTCGCATTAGAAAATCTGCACTAAAATAATGGGGTCTGTGGATCCTGTATCAGCCGTGACCTGGAGCAGGATATTTCAGCAGATTTCTTCCTTTCTTCCACCCTCTCCCCGCCCCAACACCCTCACATCCTCCGCCTCTTCCTTTCTTCCTCACCCCACCCCTCCCACCCTCACATCAGTTTGAAGAAGGGTTTTGACTCAAAACATTGCCTATTTCCTTTGCTCCATAGATGCTGCCTCACCTGCTGAGTTTCATCAGCATTTTTGTCTACCTTCGATTTTCCAGCATCTGCAGTTCCTTCTTAAACATTTTGTCTACTCCACTGCGAAATCTCCTCAAGGTATGCCTACTTTGAAGTTCTCCTCCTCTCTCCGAAGACAGTTTAACAACCTTCTCTCTCACTACTCCCCCTCTGTAATAATAAAATCATTTAAAATCATAAATACCTATTCAGCTATTTTAAATCAGGAGCTTGCATCAAAAACTTTAAATGCATCTGAATCTTCATGGGTTATTTAAACAAAACAACAGATTCTAAAGGGTAAGTATTCCAAGGCTGTGTGATTCTTTCTTTATCCTCTAGAATTGCTACTACTGAGGAAGACATAAAAGTTACTGACAAGATAAATCAAAAATGTCAGTCACAACCAATTTCATAGATGTCCGTAACCCATATGAATGTATTATGGCAACCAGCAATAGCATCACTGATGAAATGCTAACAGTGCCACACAGTGTCACTCAGTTTCCACATCATAAGATCACTCATCCCCATTATCTTGCAGAGAGCAGTGCCTCCATTTTCTATCAAATCTCATTCAAGACGAGACAATTTTCAATTTAACATTAATCCATTGAGAGAAGAAAAATACTCCTTTTACAATATAATTATATAAACTATAAATAGAAAGGAGTCAAATATTAAAGATGCTTAAGTTGAAATCAGCTAATTTTAGGGAAATAAAATGTGAGGTAAACGGACAGGTTAAACAACACATTTAAAGATAGATAGGATAAAGGGATTCCACATGGGCATGCTGAGAGTGGAGAGTACTCTTGGATACATTAGAGACATTAGTAAAGGATGGATACATAAAAATACTCCCCTTCCAGAAATCAACTAAAAAAATGTTCTGTAAGTTCTGTAAGTGCATAAAAACCTTGCCACAATCAACAATTGATATGTGTATGATTAGTGTGAGACTCTAGTTAAATCTAGAATTGTCTCTTGGCATTTTTGGATAAATGTGGATGGCTCGATTGGAATCATGTATTGTCTTTCCACTGAATGGTTAGTATGCAACAAAACCGTTACACTATACTTAGGTACACATGACGATAAACAAAACTCTCTAAATCACCTGATTTGAATGCCTAAGACTTGGAGTTCATAACAAAATAACTCCTGATCTTCCAAATCTACCTCGTTGCAGTCCTTGCACTTTTCCTTTATCTGAACTTTCTTTGTAGCTGTAACATTATATTTTGTACTCTGTTTTCTTTCTCTTTTGCTCTCCCTGTTGTACTCGAGGATGATGTGATTTGCCTGGATAGCATGCAGAACAAACGTTTTCACGTTATCTCAGTATGCATGACAACAATATATGATCACATGGACCGATACCAACATTTGCCATCAGCGATTATCCAGAACAAGTTGTTCTGCATCTGTCTTTACACAATTAAGTGACATTTCTTTCTGGTTCAAGAGTACTTACAATGTAAATGATTTCTGGACACGGAGCTCACTACTTTTCAACACAAAATAAATTACCTGACAGTGCATATTTTCCCAAAGCATTTCATTCTCCAGAGCACACTGGCTACTCCTTGCAGGATATCTTTGGATATCCAGACAGCAGGGCAGTGGCCAAGTAATGGGGTGTGTTCATGATCTTCTCCTTCTCCTACAGTTTTGCCTTTAACATCAGTAGCTCTCATATTGAGCCCACGTTTCATTCACTTCCTGCTCCTGTCAAGACGGAGTGTTGGTCATTCACTCCCTTGTACCTTCTCACAGAATACATATAACTCTACACAAAGACATTCAGTAAGGAAATAGGCCCTATGGCCCACCAAGACTATGGCAACCATCAAGCACCCATTACACAAATTCTACACTAACCCCACTTTATTCTCCCCACATTCCCATCAACTATCCCAAATTATAACATTTGCCTACACACATTTTACAATGACTAATTAACCTGTGAACCCACACATTTCTGGGATCTAAGTGGGAATCATGGTACCCGGAGGAACTCACATTTGTCACAGGATGAATGTGCAGACAGGACATAACCAAAGGCCAGGTTCGACTTTAGTGCACAAGAGCTGTGAGGCAGCAGCTCTATCAGCCACACCACTGTGCCACCCACCACCTCCTGGGCGTGCTTTTGGAGAGGCTATAAACACTGACTCAGATGCCACTTCCTCTTTCTTGCTCACAAGGCATGGACATACTTCTTGTCCGGTCCAGGAAAATGGCTATTCAACCTCGCATTCCTAGATTTCTGCTCATCTCCATCCCGATGGATGAAAACCTTCACATTAGCTATGAGAATGCAGGGTGACTTGGACAGGATGGGTGAGTGGGCAGATGCATGGCAGATGCAGTTTCATGTGGATAAATGTGAGGTTATCCACTTTGGTAGCAAAAACAGGAAGGCAGATTATTATCTAAATGGTGTCAAGTTGGGAAAAGGGGAAATACAATGGGATCTGGGGGTCCTTGTACATCAGTCAATGAAAGTAAACATGCAATGAAGAAAGCGAATGGCATGTTGGCCTTCATAACAAGAGGAGTTGAGTATAGGAGCAAAGAGGTCCTTCTGCAGTTGTATAGGGCCCTAGTGAGACCACACCTGGAGTATTGTGTGCCGTTTTGCTCCCCTAATTTGAGGAAGGACATTCTTGCTATTGAGGTAGTGCAGAGTAGGTTTACAAGGTTAATTCCCGGGATGGCGGGACTGTCATATGCTGAGAGAATGTAGCGGCTGGGCTTGTATACTCTGGAGTTTAGAAGGATGAGAGGATATCTTATTGAAACATATAAGATTATTAAGGGTTTGGAAATGCTAGAGGCTGGAAACATGTTCCCGATTTTGGGGGAGTGCAGAACCAGGGGCCACAGTTTAAGAATAAGGGGTAAACCACTTAGAACGGAGATGAGGAAACACTTTTTCACACAGAGAGTTGTGAGTCTGTGGAATTCTTTACCTCAGAGGGCGGTGGAGGCTGGTTCTCTGGATACTTTCAAGAGAGAGCTGGATAGGGTTCTTAAAGATAGCGGAGTCAGGGGATATGGGGAGAAGGCAGGAATGGGGTACTGATTGGGGATATTCAGCCATGATCACATTGAATGGCGGTGCTGGCTCGATGGGCCGAATGGCCTACTCCTGCACCTATTGTCTATTGTCTATTAAAGATACTAATATTCTATTGAACTACTGCCACGTGTGCCAGAATCTGAAGTGGGCAAACACAGTGGGCCAAAGTGCCCATTCTGAGCTGTGCTGTTCTACGCTCTACGTTGTAAAACGTGGTAATGACTAAGGTTCAATCCATTCGTAACGACCATATCGGCGCTTTTATTGATAAATGGGCCAAGAGAATGCATTGCAACACTGTCTACAGAGAGATCACAAGTGCAAGCAAGGTCCAGCAGAACGGGTTACAAGGTAGGACAATGAGTACCAATGTTTAGATACCTTCTGAACAGAAAAGCTTGTAAGCACCAGCAAATAAGGGAATGACTACTGAACACCATCACAAGATACAGGAGTAACTAATCATACTCCGCTACTTACAAAAACACAAGTTTTTGTTTTATAATCTCATTGCAGTTGATAAAGTCCAAGAGAGTTTACCCACAATGGTATTATCCATTGATATAAGATATGATATATTATTAAATAAGAGGATGGCTAATTTAGGATGGCTAATTTAGGATCAAAACATTACATTCCCTTTCTTCAGAGATGCTGCCTGACCCGCTGAGTTACTCCAGCATTTTGTGTCTACCTGTGACTAATTTAGGACCTTGGTCTTTGCCACATTTTATTTCTGAATCTGGCACATGGCAGCAGTTTACGTGAAAAAGGATTAACTTCAAATTAATGTGAAGGTTTCCAGTCCATCAATGTGGAGATAGTGGATCAATCGAGCAGAAATCTAGAATCGTGAGGATGAATAACTACAGTATTTTTCTGGCAGGAGACCTACCGTACTTCTTTTCATTGGCTTCCCTTCTTAAATGACTTGCTCAGTGCTCTGCACCTGGATCGATCGGAAAGAAATGGGAGATTAGGGAAATGGCTGCAAGAGGCCAAAGGACTTGTTTGTAATACCTTTAGCTGTTGGGAGCAATGAATATTCAGCATATGAGAAAATCCCCCGACCGTGGCACCTGTCCCAGTTACAGCTGCAATAGTACCCCAGGACCACAAATAGAAGCTGTTTTTTTTTGCAAACACAGGGACAAGGGGAACATTAAAAAAAATGCAGTTCTGATGTGATCAAGAAGCATTAATAAAGGCAGATGTTGAATATACTAAATAAACTAGAGCCAGGTGACAGAGCTTAGTGAAGAGATTTGTTATTCTCGGGTGATTTAAAAGGACAAATATAAATGTGAAAAGGGAATAAACAAGCTATGGATGCTGTAATGTGAGATACAGAAGCTTAAATTGCTGATTTTCTAACATCAAAGAACATAAAACACATTCTGTTGTGATCTTGACAAGGCTCCAACATCCATGATCAAATTGGGGGCCTGCAACTTTAAAATGAAACATATCATTATTCTTCTCCAAGTTTGGTAAGTGTTATTCAAGTTTACCAATGGGCCATTGATTTCGATATTGTGCTATCAGAACACATGGTATTGGTAAATAGTGGTTTTTAGATTTAATTGCATAGGGCCAAAATGTCAGAAAGATAATGCAGAAAGCAAATCAAAAATGCCCATTTTCAAATACGTCTACTTGTAACAAGAAGAAGAAAGTTCAATAGGTTTGCAGCTCCTTTCAGGAAAATAAGTCTTTTTTTGTTCCAATCACAAGGAAGACTGGAGTCCACAGGGTGCCTCAGTGCAGAGTGTCATTTGATTACAAAACACAACTGTGAAGATTGACATTTCTTCAAATTTCTTTCTTAGTTGTCAGGAATATGGAATCTTCGAAGGGAGAACAGAAATATTTCAAATGTCATTAGAAACGGGAATAGTGCCGGAGGATTGGCGTACTGCGCATGTTGTTCCATTGTTTAAAAAGGGTTCAAAGAATAAACCTAGCAATTATAGACCTATTAGTTTGACGTCAGTGGTGGGCAAATTAATGGAAAGGATACTTAGAGATAATATATATAAGCATCTGGATAAACAGGGTCTGATCAGGAACAGTCAACATGGATTTGTGCCTGGAAGGTCATGTTTGACAAACCTTCTTGAATTTTTTGAAGCGGTAACTAGGGAAATTGATGAGGGTAAAGCAGTGGATGTTGTCTATATGGATTTCAGTAAGGCCTTTGACAAGGTTCCCCATGGAAGGTTGGTTAAGAAGGTTCAATCTTTGGGTGTTAATGGCGGAGTAGCAAGATGGATTCAACAGTGGCTGAATGGGAGATGTCAGAGAGTAATGGTGGATGGCTGTTTGTCAGGTTGGAAGCCGGTGACCAGTGGGGTGCCTCAGGGATCTGTGTTGGGTCCACTGTTGTTTGTCATGTACATCAATGATCTGGATGATGGGGTGGAAAATTGGATAAGTAAGTTTGCAGATGATACTAAGATAGGTGGTGTTGTGGATAATGAAGTAAATTTTCAAAGTCTACAGAGAGATTTGGGCCATATGGAAAAGTGGGCTGAAAGATGGCAGATGGAGTTTAATGCTGTTAAGTGTGAAGTGCTACATCTTGGCAGGACAAATCAAAATAGGACGTACATGGTAAATGGTAGGGAATTGAGGAATGCTGTGGAACAGAGGGATCTAGGAATAACTGTGCATCGTTCCCTGAAGGTGGAATCGCCTGTAGATAGGGGTGGTAAAGAAAGCCTTTGGTGTGCTGGCCTTTATAAATCAGAGCATTGAATATAGGAGTAGGGAAGTAATGTTAAAATTGTACAAGGCATTGGTAAGACCAATTCTGGAGTATGGTGTACAATTTTGGTCGCCTAATTATAGGAAGGATGTCAACAAAATAGAGAGAGTACAGAGGAGATTTACTAGAATGTTGCCAGGGTTCCAGCAACTATGTTACAGAGAAAGGTTGAAACAAGTTAGGTCTTTATTCTTTGGTGCGCAGAAGGTTAAGGGGGGACTTGATTGAGGTCTTTAAAATGATGAAAGGGATAGACAGAGTTGACGTGGATATGTTTTCCCATTGAGGGTAGGGAAGATTCAAACAATGAGGGCATGACATGAGAATTAAGGGACAGAAGTTTAGGGTAACGTGAGGGGGAACGTCTTTACTCAGTGTAGATGATATGTGTGTACACCTTTAATTGATAGTAACGATGTCCATGCTAACCACTCCCCCCACCATTTAGTATAATTGCAACCCACACGCCCCTAGCTCGCTCTCTGGTGTTCGTGACAGACCACGTACAGCCAGGGCTATGTATGACGTGTGCTTAATAAAAGTACTGAAGACTTTAAGGTGTCTGTGAACCTTCTTTACATGGCGTCAGAAGTGCTTCTTCCTGCGTCTCTGATTTATCGCGTTTTATTTTCTTAGTCCCAGTACCCCCTCCCTGTTCCGTGATGGCTTCTGCCTGTCGTAAACCTGACATCCTAGTCTTTGATGCAGACATCACTCATCGCTGGAGTGTGTTCCGATGGGACTTTGAGCATTATGTTGCAATCGCCAACCCTGCTGTGGCCCCCGCTGTCAAGGCTTCCCTGCTGCTTAACCTGGCTGGTCCGGAGGCGCTCGAGCGTTCGGAGTCGTTCGTCTATGGACATGGTGAGAGTCCAGGACCCCGATTGCCTGATTGCTAAATTTACGGCGATGTGTGACCTTCCCACTAACCACATCTTAGAGCGTTTCAAACCGTTCTCCAGACGCCAGAACCCTGGGGAATCTATTGACAATTTTGTGGCCGCGCTGCGCCAGCTGGCTCGCCGATGTAACCTGCATGACCTGACCCCCGATACTTTGACCCGTGACATTTTAGTCTTTGGTCTGCGGATGATAAGCTGCGCTCTGAGCTGCTGCGTAAGCCTGATCTGACATTCCATGAGGCGCTGCATGCCTCTCGTTTAGCTGAGGCTGTCTCCTCCGCTGTACCTGACCCTGTGGTCCACACAGCCAGTCTCGCTGGTCCCCAGTACAACGCTCCCCGGCGACAGAGGGCAAGACCACTGCAGGGCTCCAGACCGCCTCAAACGATGTCCAAATTGTAACTTTGTCTCACACCGTTTTAATGTGTGCCCGGCGTTGGGGAAAACCTGTAACTTTTGCAACAAGCCCGGGCACTTTTCGGCAGCATGCCGTTCCCGTGGGAACCCCTGCACAGCCACAGCAGAAAACCGTCTCGCTACCTGTCCACGTGATGACTCAACGTCTAGTTCCCATCTCCAGCATGTTGATCTTCCCCCGTCTGACCCTGACTCTTCTCCGAGTGAGCTGGATGTGGTTTTCCTTGCGAGGTGCAGCTGGACTGATAACGGACCCGACCGTCCGAGTCACGGTGAATGGCATGGCCTTCTCTGCTAAGGTCGACACGGGGACAGCTGCCAATGTTATGTCAACAAGCCTGTTCAGGAAGATAAGAAATAATGAGGTTCCACAGACAGTGCTGTTTTGCGTGCCTATGGGGATGGCGTGCTTATTCCTGTGGGGAGGGCCACTCTCCACTGCAAGGTGCTGTCGACCACATCGGCCCCTCTCTTTCTTCCTGCTAGACGGTAAATGTGACCCCCTGCTCGGCGTGGAGGCCTGCCAGGACCTCGGGTTGGTGAGCTTCCACAGCGATGTCCACCTGGTGGAGGCACCCCTGAACCCGCTGGCCGAATTCCCGGACCGGTTCGACTCGAAGCTGGGGAAGTTGCCCTGCAGCTCAAAAGATTGCCCTCAATCCCCGACATCACGCCGGTCGTGGTACCGTCCCCCGCACCGCGTGTCCTTTGCCATGAGGGGCAAGGTCGAGTCTGCTCTTCGCGAGATGGTGGCCACGGGCATCCTGGCGCCAGTCACGGACTCCACCCAGTGGGTTTCTACTATGGTTGTCGCTGCGAAGAAAGACAAGAGCGAAATACAGATCTGCATCAACCCCAAGGACTTGAACTTGGCCATCAGGCGCCCGCACTATCCATGGGGACGGTGGAGGATGTTGCTGCACAGGTTGGCCCTGCCACCGTGTTCTCGGTTCTTGATGCCAAGAGTTCGTTCTGGCAGATACCTCTCGACGAGCGATCCTCACAACCTGACAACCTTCAGCACGCCCTTCGGCAGGTATCGCTTCCTCCGCATGCCATTTGGGATCAACTCTGCCAGCGAGGTGTTCCAGAGGACCATGGAACAACTGTTTGCTGGACTTCCGTGTGCCATCATTGTCGACGACATCCTGGTCTATGGGAAGAATGTCGCTGAGCGCGACCACCACCTTCGCACAGGTGCTGCAGCGGCCCGGGAGAGTCAACCTGAAACTCAACCCGAAAAAGTGCCGATTCCGGGTCCCTGAGGTCACCTACGTGGGGCATGTTTTCACGGCATCGGGGCTGAAGCCCGACCCGCAAAAGACGGCCGCAATATCCGAGATGCCTGCACCTGCTGACGTGCCTGGCCTGCAGCGCTTCTTGGGCATGGTCAACTACCTGGGAAAGTTCATCCCCGACCTGAGTGAACTGAGTGCCCCTCTGCGGGATCTGGTGAAAAAGGACACTGCCTGGGCCTGGTTCCCGCAACACCAGCGTGCATTTGACACCGTCAAATCTAAGCTGGTCAGCATGCTGAAGTACTTCGACCTCCAGCGCCCCATCGTTCTCACGTGTGATGCCTCTAAGTTTTGGCCTCGGGCCGCCTGCCTGCAGATCCATGACGGGGTGCAACTGCCTGTGTCCTACGCGTCCCGCACAATGACGTCCGCTGAACAACACTATGCCCAGATTGAGAAAGAACTGCTGGCGGTTGTCTTTGCCTGCTCCAAATTCAAAGACTATATCCTGGGGCAACTGCTTCACTGTCGAGAACGGACCACCAGCCTCTGGTCACCATCCTCAACAAGCCAATACACATGGCCTCCTCCCGGCTCCAGCGCATGATGCTCCAGCTACAACGCTTCACTTTCACAGTGGTTTTATCGCAAGGGCAAGGACATGGTTGTTGCGGACACGCTGTCTCGGGCGCCTCTCTCATCCACAAACCCTGCATCCATACGAGACGTCCGATCTGATAGTCCTGGGCGTGAACTTCGTGCCCTCCGGTCAGTTGAAGTCCCTAGCTGCGGAGGTGCGGACCCGGTCTGGTCGCCTGGTCAGGGCCGCCGGTCCGTTACGGCGATTACGTGTGATCCTGTATCCCTGTGCTTTTAACTGTTTGCACTCACCCTGGCGCATGAGACGTGGTCGCCCTGTCACTCACTGTTTGTTTTGGTAGAGAAAGGATGTTAGATGATATGTGTGTACACCTTTAATTGATAGTAACGATGCCCATGCTAACCCTTCCCCCACCATTTAGTATAATTGCAACCCACACGCCCCTAGCTCGCTCTCTGGTGTTCGTGCCAGACCACGTACAGCCAGGGCTATGTATGACGTGTGCTTAATAAAAGTACTGAAGACTTTAAGGTGTCTGTGAACCTTCTTTAGACTCAGAGGGTGTGGCTGTGTGGAATGAGCTTCCAGCAGAAGTGGTGGGGGCAGGATCGATTTTAACATTTAAAAGTAAAGTGGATAGGTATATGGACGTGAAAGGAATGGAGGGGTATGGTCTGAGTGCAGGTAGATGGGACTAGGGGAAAACAAATGGTCGGCACAGACTGGAAGGGCCGAGAGGGCCTGTTTCCGTGCTGTAATTGTTATATGGTTATATGGTTATATGGTTATAGATTAAATGTTGATACAATCTGCAATCAAAGATAGGCTTAAAAGACAATGGAAATATTTTAAGGACAGTTTTCTCACGATTCACGTGTTCTGTCTGCACAATTAGTAGCCCCGCCAATAGTCAGTTTGTTTTTTCGTCTTTTTTATATTTTTAGTCTGTGTTAAAAGTCTGCATACATGTTCTCTGGTTTGTTTTATGTGGGGGGAGGGGGAGGAGTCAGGGGAAACTTTTTTCAGTTTCCTATCTTACTGGAGATGCGATTAATTTTCGGATCGCGTTCTCCGGTCGCTCTGCGGCCTACCATCGATGAAGCTGGAGGCCTCCTCAGATTGGCCTTGGCCCCATCACGGAGGTGTGGACGTAACATTGGAGTCAATCCTGTTTGAATAATGAAATTCTTTTGAATTCTATTGATTTAATTGTAAAGAAGATCTTCCAAAACCAGTTTATGAATAACAGAGCAACAGGTGGTAAACAGGATAGAAAGCCTGAGGTGGCAGTAGGTTTAGAAGCATTGTTTTGAGACTCCTAAAGGTTCCGGATTGGCAACCACAGGACCTGCATGAATACTTCTGAATCACATTGACCCAAACCCATTTTAACAAAATAATTTGCTCTGTATCTAATGTCTAGCATAAGTGTTCACAATGGGTATTCAGTGATTTGATGCCAGCTCCGCTATTTTGGAACCAACACCTCGGCTGCCATATGAACAACTAATTTATTCTACCACACTGGAGAAACCAAAGGCACACTGGTTGACTACAATGCTCAGCACTTATTATTGGTCCTGAGTTTCCAGTTGCCTGCCATTTTAATTCTCCAACCCACTCCCACTTTGGTATATCTAACCAAGCCCTCCTACACTGTTTTAAAAAAAGGCCTAACACAAGAGGAACATCACTTAATCTTCCTCCTGGATACACTGCAGGCTTTTGGACTTGATATCCAATTCTCAACTTCAATAATTCACTGTGTGTCAGTATCAGAACTGGCTATTTCTGTTGTAAGTCATTGGCTCAAGATTATGGCTTTATTTCACTCTCTCCATTAGTATGGTCCGACTTGCTATTTGTTATGCATCACACTTCTTTGTCATCCTTATAAACAACTTATTCGAAACATAGAAAATAGGTGCAGGAGTAGGCCATTTGGCCCTTATAGCCAGCACCACCATTCAATATGATCAAGGCTGATCATCCAAAATTAGTACCTCATTCCTGCTTTCTCCCCATATCCCTTGATTCCATTAGCCATAAGAGCTACATCTAACTCTCCCACAACCCAGTCTAAATTTACCACAAATATTCCCTTTATTCAAGCCATTCCCACCCATCTCTGCAACTAATGTTTGACCCCCTTCCCTAGTTCTGATGAAGGAACTTCAGTCTTAGTCATTACCTTTGTTTCTCATTTACAGATGTTACCTGGCCTGCTGAATGTTCCCCGCGTTCTCTGTTTTTGTTTGCACCACCCTTTAGCACAATCTTGCTGCTCAACGTCTTCTGGCTGTGGCTCTGATTTCACATGGTTTTATGAAGGTCAATGTACCAATAGTCTCCTTGACCATCCTATCTATCTGTGATGCCACTTCCAGGGAACGGCACCTAAACTCCTAGATCCCTCTGCTCCACAACACTCCCAAGGACTCTGCCAGTCACTGTGAAGGTTTGGCCTGGATTGACTTCCCAAAAAGGAACACCTCACACTTACCTGAATCAAACTCCATTAACGATTCCTCTGCTCACTTGCCCACCTGTTTGAGGTCTTGCTGTATTTTTTGATAACCATCTTCGCTATCTATGATACCACCCACTTTAATGTCATCTGCAAACTTACTAATCATACCTTGTATCTTCTCGTCCAAATCATTGATATAACCCACAAACAGCAATGGGCCCATCACCGATCCCTGAGGTGCATCACTCGTCTAGGCCCCCAGTCCGAAAAACCATCCACCATCACCTTCCTTCATCACCTTCCATCCATGAAGCTAATTCTTTATCCAGTCGGCTCGCTCTCCCTGGATCCCATGTGATCTAACTTTCAGAGCAGCCTACCATGTGGAGCCTTATCAAATGTTTTACTCATAGTCAATATATACATTGTCTTTGGCTTTGCCCTTTTTGAGTACTTCTTCAAGTCTGATAAAACCACAGCTGTCAACCACCAGACCAATTATGTTTCAATGAGGATGAAATAAAAATATAATAAAAAAATTTACACTCAATTTTCAAACCTGTATCTAAATTAAATGAGCCATTTTACTGGAAATTGACATCAGTTATATTCTGTGATTGAATGGAATCCTTAAATTTTATCCTGGAGTATTTTTTAGGTCAGATAGTTGTTATGTTTTCAAACTCAATAAATGAGACATACTGTATTGGAAGCAGTGTCAGAAATGCCTTATAACCAGTTAGTGTTTGTAAATTCTTTTCTTTCTAGACACAAGAGAAAGATTGAAGCCACAAAAAGATCAGGGTAGTAGCGTTCATGATTTCTCTCATGAAAGTAAAGAGAACTACCTGCTGTGAACAGCAACTGATGGGAAAGAGTTTGATTAATTACAGCAAAATAGTTAGAATAGCACAGAATTCATGGAGAGCCATAAAATCAGTGACAGAGATAACTGCTTCTTCATCTCATTAACTTCGTCACAATCTTTGAAATGCACAGAACATCAATATCATTGCAGGACAGCATCCCGCATGGCTCTCCATCTCTCAGCTCGGGCAGACTGGGGCGACTTGATAACATTTTTACAGGTCCATTCGGAAAAACAATTAAAAACTGGTCAGATATTGCATAGCAACGGTAAGTTAAATCACCTGACTACCATGGATCTCAGTTGACAGTGTTTATTTGTATGTTCAGTAGAGCCCTGCATGAAACGCCTGCCCCTCTAGTTGTTGCACACTGTTGAACGAGGAACCTGGTGCGGTTCTAGCAATGAATCATACCAAGGTGGCAAATGGTTACTTGTGAAGAACATTTAAAAGAACCATTCACCCCCCCCCCCCACCAAAGATTTGGAATGAATGTTCTGCTAAAGGGATGAGGCCATAGTTAATAGGGTGTTTTGGATGGATAAGAAGTCTCTACCAACCGTTCTTTTTTGATTGAAACCCATGGGTCCATCCCTGTCACTTAGTGGGTAATATTATTGAATTTCACCCGGCAGCATCAGGCAGCAAGGCATACAGTTGCAGGTGAGAGGGTGGCGAGCCTGGGACCAAAGCATTGTATCACCCACAACACCCCTGCTTCTCCGTTAGCATTGTCCCCCCAACTGCTCAGTCCGACTCTCCCACGGCCATTCACTTGCCTTCCCCCCCACTCAATCTGGCTTGCTACGACCACTAACAAACGCCGCACTCAATCTGACTCTCCATGATCATTAATCCCCACAACCGAACTGACTTTTCACTGACCATTAACTACCCCAGCCCCCACCAGCCATCCACCCCTCCCCGACATAATCCAACACCTCTGCCCACCCCAAGATCCACACAATGAGCTAGTAATTGCATGCAGCAAATGACAGCAAACTGTTGGTTCTTCAGGTTGGTACATGAAAGGATGTTGAACTCTATTCACGTTGATATTGCCTCACCTATTGATAGCTCTCAATTTTAAGCTCTTATTCTTAATTTGAAATCCTTTCATGGCCTTGCTCAACCTTATATCTTTAACCCCATTCAACCTTACAAAGACTTGGAGTTCTTCAATTCTTGCACATCCTCACATTGCATTTCTACACCACTGGGTGCCTTTAGTTTCATAGACTTTCATCTAAGAAGTTCCCTTCCTGAACCTCTTCATCATTCTACTGTTCCCTCCTCTTTTAAGGCATGAACAAGCTTTTAGTTTGCTGGCTGAATATGTAAATCAGTTGATAATACCGGTGTGGTAATTTGGAGGATTACATTCTGTTAGGGGCTCTGTTTATGGGCTAAGTACTCAGAGGCAATCTTACCATCTGATTTCACTTGCAATTTAAAATATTTTTTTTTTCATTCACAGCACATGGCTATCACAGCAAAGGTCAGCATTCTATTGCCTATTTTTAGTTCCTCCACACAGTTCTGACTCTGGACTCTCCTACTTTCCTTTGCATACTCCACACTGACAGAGCTCATGAAGTAAACGTTTAACCTGATGTAATCCTGATCCAGTAACAATTGAGGCTTTGCGCCATGTGTACTATTGAGATTCTTAGTGATTAATCCATAATCAAAATGTTCATTGGCCTATTTTGCAAAAAGATATTTAACACCCTTTTGGAAATGCTGACAAAAATCTTGGCAATAAAGCATTTTGTTTGTAGTTTAGTGTCTATGTTTTCCAGATATACAAAAGAACCTCTCATCATAGCAGAACGGTGTGTTAAACCAGGTCTATATGACGTCTTTATTTTCCATGAAATTGAAAATGTGATTGTCACAGCAGATCTAGGCTACCAGCACCTTGGTTTAATCGGTTTACCTTAGTGGCTGTCTATCTGGCTAAGTGCTATAAATATTTTAGTGAATAATGCATTTTTTATCACTCTAAAGTGTAGTGTCTGATAAAAAATAGAACATGTGACATTACAAATTAATTACCAACTGCTGTTGTGATTTCACTATCGGGGATCAGAGCTTGCAAAAATACAAAAGATATCTAAAATTAATCTAGAGGCATGACATTTTATTTCGGAGTCACGTGAGTGACTTCGTGAAGACCCCGCCAGCACGCATGCGCGACATATCGTCGCGCGCATTTGCCTCGACAAGCTGGGGGGGGGGGAGTGTGCTCTCTCCACCAGCTCCTTCAAAAGGCTGTCAGGTAAGTTACTAACCTTATTCCAACAGGATGGATAAAGGAAAAAGGAAGGCGACGCTCTCCAGGAGCCGCGGGGCATCGACTAGCCAGTGGCCTTTGTCACCGGAGCTGCAAGCACCACCGGCAGCTTCGGGACGGTCGGGGGTAAGAATGCGGAAGTTGGGCGCTCCCGTTACACCAGCGCCCGACTTATCACCTGAATGGTTCACCGCAACGGAGCAGGAGCCTGCCGACCCAGACTTCGTGCCCCCATCCCCCAGGAAGAGGGGGAGCAAACAGGTACGTTGACAGGAGCTTCGCTCGTCGCCAGCGACCTCACCCCGCGTTACAGTAGGCCCACGGGGACCGGGCCGGGAACGGCTGCGCTACAGGGGAGCCCAGCAGCCGCACTCCGCCACGTACAACTGCCAGGGATATCTGCCGTAGGGCAGTCTGGCAGAACTACTGCTGCATCGAGCAGCCCTGCAGGAGCAGGTGCTGCCGGCAAAACACCCCGTCAGGCTGCGGTCAAGGGCATTGGTGGCAGCAGTGGACGGTCGGTCAGCTTAGCACTGGCAGCTGCTGACCATGCGCCTCCACGCAGAACGTTGGGCGACAGTGGAGGTAAGCCTGCACGGACTCCGGGGAGCCAGGTTCCGGGGGCCAGCGCCAATCCAACTCACTTGCCTTCGTACCAGGCAGGTGGGCCGCCACAGTCTGCTCGAAGACAGACTAGCGGAGAGTCCGTGCGGGAGTCGCATGAGCCTACAGGGGCGGTAGGCCATGACGACCTGCCATCGGACCCTAGTCTGCACCTTACGGAGGTGTGGTCTGATGGTGGAAGCCCCAGAGAATTCGCAGGGCCTGGGGAAGTCGGCTTGTCCGCTGCGAATAGCAGGGACGGTCGCATTGAGCAGTTGGAGCTCTTGGTGGAGCAACTCCTCCAGCGGGACAGGGACCCGGATGAACGGGACTCGCGGGCCTCTACAAGCCACGCCAGGAGTCCACTCAGCCTCTCGTCTTCACCAGCCAGGAGTGCCAGCAGTTGTCCGGCCGCTGCTTTCGAAGACGACCCGGGACTGCCGGAGACCGCAGAGCCAGAGCACGAGGAGGATATGCTGGACGTGGTGGGCAAGTTTGCCACGGCTATACACACTGGGGATCCCCTGCACCACAAACTGGCGGGCACCATTAATTACCTGACCACTCACCAACGTCAGGGTCAGGTACTTAATGAGACCATGGAGAAAATCAAACCACCTGAGAACTGCATCAACCTCAGTGTTCCTATCGTCAATGCTCAGATCTAGGGACATTTGAGCACGACCACCAAGATGCTGGATGTCCGTCTCCAGTGCATCCTGAAGCTCCTGTCCATGGGCATTACGGCGTATGCCAGGACCCTCGATGGGGACAATGTGTCCAGTGAGCAGCAGGATGCCCTGGCACTTCTATGCAACGCCCAGTTCGAAATAAACTGCCTGCGCAAGAGCTCCATTAAGCCCACTCTCAACCCCAAATTTGCGGGGTTGTGCCGTCCCTCCACCGCTCCACCACCTCATCAACTGTTTGGAACAGATCTCTCCAAACAAGTCAAGGAACTAGACGAGAAGGCCAAGACCGCAGGCCTTATGAAATCTCCTCCGACTAAACCCCACCCATATCACCGTCAACAACACACACTACTTGGAAACCGCGCCAGCCGGATAGGACACCAAGGACCTATCCCCCTCCACTTCCCCAACCATAGCGGCCTTTTTTAGGGCAAGGCCTACAGCGGCCCGCATGAAAGATGCGGCCGCCATCCCGACAACCTCCGCAACGTCCACTCAAAACGCCATATGCCAGGACCCACCGTTAACCATGAAGGTAAGGGGGTCTGGTTCCTCTCAGACAGTAGCATCTCTTCCTGCACAAATTGGGGGACGGTTGCGGGCTTTTTGGGGAGTTTGAGACACTATCACCACTGACGTATTTATTCTACAAAGTGTTCAAGGTTATGTCATAGAATTCATTGATGGTCAATTTCCCCCTACCCAGCATTCGCCTCATCGAAAATTTACACTCTCGCAAAATGAGGTTGAGGCAGGACATGCCAAAATCTTACGGCGCGCAGCCAAAGGGGTGATTGGGAAAACAACGCATGAACCCCTTGAGTTTGTGTCCAACATCTTCACAAAACCAAAAAAGATGGGGGGTGTCGGATTATCATAGACCTAACTGAGCTGAACACTTTTGTACAATATACCCACTTTAAAAATGGATACCTTCGAAACAGCCAAGCAGATGCTTTACCCGGGGTACTTTATGTGTCTTGGGAACCAGACCCTGGGGCAATAGCAATGGATGCGTTTTCTATCCATTGGGGGAAATGGTTTTGCTACGCATTTCCCCCATTTTGCCTCATCAGTCGGGTATTGCAGAAAATTAAACTGGATTCTGCAACTGGCATATTGATCATTCCCGACTGGCCTACACAGCCATGGTACCCAATGGTCCTTAAAATCTTGAAACATCCATGGCTTCCGATTGGGAAACACCCCAAATTGATTACTCACCCCATTACAGGGGACAGTCACCCATGCCATGGTCACCTAAACTTGTTGGCCTGCAGGTTCTAAAAAGACCGCTCATCAAGGCGGGCATCTCACCACAAGCCATGGAACTCATCTCAGCATCATGCCGAGTATCAACCCGGAGGCAGTGCCTACAACAGATCAGGAAGTGGGAAGCATTCTGCTCTCGTACCAACACGACTTACAACACGGCAACAATCCCTGAAGTCCTGGAATTCCAAGCGTGCCTTCATTTCGATGCTGGCCTTAGCTACAGTGCCATCAACAGCGCCAGGAGTGCACTGTCCTCATACCTGGACATAGGTATAGGCTCCAACCACCTGGTGTCTAAATTCATGAGGGGAGTGTTTAACACCAACCCTCCACGGCCCAGATACACCTTCACCTGGGACGTAGGGATCGTTCTGACCCTACTGAGGAGCTGGTCTCCAATGACCGAGTTACCACTCAAACAGCTCACCCTCAAAGTGGCGATGCTGATGGCACTGACTACAGCTCAACGAGTCCAGGCATTACAAAAGCTGCGGCTGGATAGCATGGTCTCCACCCCTACACAGGTGATTTTCTTTGTCCAGGACTTATTGAAGCAGCACAGGCCTGGGGCTCATGGGCTGCAGTTGGAGTTTTGGGCGTACCCCACTGATGCCACCCTCTGCATAGTCACCCATCTCCACCACTACATCCGAATTACACGAACCATCAGGATGAAGGAGTAGGGGCTCCTCATCAGCCACAAACCTCCGCATCACCGGGTGACTGTGCAGACTATCTCCAGGTGGCTCGGGGCGGTGTTGGATGCAGCAGGAGTCGCTACTAACATTTTAAAATCTCACTCTACTAGGGCTGCATCCACAACAGCGGCGAGCATCCTCGCCACCGCGGGCTGGGCTACTGAAGCACCTTTCCAAAGGTTCTACAATAAACCACTGGTCACCCCCGCAACACTCGCAGAAGCTGTGCTAGGAGCCGCTCAGTGAATGTGTGTCCCCGACTTAGGGGTTATTTGTTTATTATTATTTGTTTAATAAATATGCATTATTTTTCAGCCTGTTTCGACTGAACTGCATTAACAGCCTTCCTCCATCAGGATTGTGGCAGTGTGATAGCATGGACGTTGTCCAGGGCGTGCAATCACAGAGCTTTGAAATCTTCACAAAGTCACTCACGTGACTCCGAAGTAAAATAGTAAGATTAAACGAGAACTTACCAAGTTCGAAGGTTGATCTTTATTTTACGAGGAGTTGCGGTGAGGGATTTCGTGCCCTCCGCTCCCATCCTCTATCATAAGGTCAACTGGTATGTTCTACGTTCTTCATCTTACTATTTTCAGTCATGGTGCGTTCTGTGATTCCACACCGCTGCTTTGAAGGATGTCGCGCATGCGTTCTGGCGGGGTCTTCACGAGTTATCTTGTCAAAAACAGCAAGGTTTCTAGTTTTTGTATCATTTTCAACACACCTTGTTCAGTAACATGGTGCACGTGTTTGTTTAATTTAGAGATACAGCGTGGAAATGGGCCCTTTGGCCTACTGAGTCCGCGCCGATCAGTAATCCCCATACATACCATCCTTGACACATAAATCTCTGGCAACTTCCTGCGTTAGCACCCCTTGCCCAAGGAGACTGCTTCCTGACCGAAATGTACTTCAGAAATCTGTGCAAATTCATTTGCAGTAAGAAGACCTTATATTTATTTTCTACCACACTGGATGTTGGCTACATTATGTTGCAACTCTTTAAGAGCTACTCTCAGATCAGTGCGGCAAGCTCTTACTAATGCAAGAAATTCCACCATTAACTGCTATAGAGTACTGTTCCATGAGTGAGTTCATATGCACTGGTTCAGTACTGGCACTAACGATTTTCCTAATTATTTTCAAAAGCTTTTTGAAAAACAGCATAATGGAGATTACAACAAATTGACACAATGTCTAGGCCAAAACATTTGCAACATCCTTGAGTTATCAGCTGCATCTTGCCATCATAAGATGAATGACCTTCGTGCCATTGTAAGATCAATAGGGGATGATCGCTGGTGATTGCATAAAATTCCATTCCAGTCACAGCTCCTCAGCAAATTAAGCCATTTTTCACTGGATGTAGCAAGGCAATATGCAGGTATCGACTTATGAGGCAAATGCTGCCATCACTTTCATTAAGGGCAATTACAGGAGGCAATAAATGCTGGCCTTGGCAGCAACACCAAGATCATGAAAAGTGAAAAGAAGATAGAAAAACCTCTTGTAGAAACAAGGAACTGCAGAAGCCAGTTTACAAGAAAGGACACAAAGTGATGGAGTAGCTCAGCAGGTCAGGCAATCTCTGGAGAACATGGATAGGTGACTTTTCGGGTTGAGTCTGAAGAAGGGTCTCCAGAGATGTTGCCTGGCCCGCTGAATTAGTCCTGCATTTTGTGTCTGAAAAATCCTCAGTGCTGAATTTTGCTTCCAATTCCCCTGCGTTTGGCCAGCGTGGTGGCTTATGACAGATGTACTGTACCGTAGATGAACGGCAGTTTGTCACTGTGATGTATGTGATATAATTAACATATGTTATGTCTTGTGCGAGGGGACACATGCGCTGGGGGAGACTCAAAATGGCGTCCCAGAATAAAGAAGCTTGGTAGTTTACTCCTGTATCCGAGTGTTCTTTTGAGTCAGTTCCAAGCACCCAAATACACTACAATTGGCGACGAGGATGGGATGGAGTTTGTGAACTCACCCGCAGGACTGTTTTGCAACACGCAGGATTGTTTAACAGTTTAAACAGTAGATACGGAGTTGTGTCGCAGTTGTTTGCGAGCTGGACATGAGAGGCCTGCAGATCCCTCTAAGCACGGGACTGTAGTTTAAAGCGGTACAAGTTGGTGGGTTTGTCAGGCTATCTCTATGTTGTGTCTACGTGGCAAGATGTCGTCCATCGGATTGTTACACATTTTAGACTGAGTTTTTTTTGTCGAATTCCTTAAGCTGAATGATCTTTGTACAGCTAAGTTTTAGGTGGATTGTTACACCAAAACACACAACAAGGATAACGAGGCAACAAGGATAAAAGAACAGAAAAGAACAAAGAAGAAGGGCTGTCAAGAGGAAAAAAAGTTAAAAAGAAGAGGTTGTGTTTGGAAACAAAGTGGAACGGCACTAAGCAAAAAGATTTGGCGCCAAATGGTTTTGAATTGGCGCCAAAGAAAAGAAAAGTCGGAACAGGAAGCAAGGAAAACAAGTGGGGCAGTAAGTAAGTGTCACCAAAGAACGCAGCCGAAAGCTGGAAGCCTAACCAGCAGGACAGTGATGGTGTCAACTTAACTGGAACGCTTTCCAGGGCCGTGCAGCCACGGCAAAGGGGCAGAAGAGGCCCAGCAGCCGCCACCGACTTTGGGTGAGTTCCAGGACCGTGTAGGCCATGGACAGGTCTGGTGACCACCACCGACTTCGGATGTTTTCCAGGGCTGTGTAGCCCACAGCCAGGACCAGGAGCCGCCACCGACGTCGAGTGAGGGCCAGGCCACGGACAGGTCCGGAGGAGCCACCGACAAAAACGGAGTCAACCCGGCCGGGAGCAGAGTCAGCCCGGTCGTGAGAGAAAGCCCGGCGGGAGAAGAGTCAGCCAGGTCGAGGGAGAAAGCCGGCCGCGTGAGAAGCGGACCAGCAGAGTGAAAAAGCCCGGCCGCGAAAGAAGTGGACCGGCAGAGTGAAAAAAACGGCCGCGCAAGAGAAGTGGACCGGCTGAGTGGGAAAGCCAACCACGGGAGAAGCGGGACATAGTGAGAAAGCTCGGTCACAGGAGACGACCGCGAGCAGAGAAAGCCCAGTCGGGAGCAGAGTCAGCCCGACCGTGAGCAGAAAAGAGGGTCCTGCCGCGCAAGAGAAGCCGAGTGGAAAGCCCGGACGTGAGAGGAAGTCCGGCCCCGAGCGAAGAGCGCGTCCGCGCGAGAGAGAGAAGCAGGACACAGCACTCAAGCACTTCAGCCCGAAGCACCGAAGTCTTGGAGGCTTGTTTCATTTCCAATGATATCGCTGCAGAGGAAAAGAAGAGAGCATGGTTCATATTAGGCTTAGGAAGAGAGGGTTATCAGACCTTACGTATGTTACTGCTGCCAGCAAAGCCCACAGACAAAATGTATGAGGAGTGTAAGGAGGCATTAATGGCTCATTTTTCACCAAAACCTCCAAGGGCATCTAGAGGCAAGGAGCCTCAACTAAACAGGGCAGGGTCCCTCAAAGGACAAAAGTCAAGGGCAAAGTGACAAAAGTCAAGGGCAAAGTGACAAAAGTCAAGTGCCAAGTGACAAAGGTCAAGTGGAAAAGGCCAAAGGTCAAAGGCAAAGGGACAAAAGTCAAATGCAAAGGGACATTGCCATCCAGAAGGCAAACATAACTATTCAAGCTGCATTCAGGGGTATGAAGGTATGGAGAGAGATCCGGAACAAACAGAAGGCAGCAACGGTAATACAAACAGCATTTAGAAGGCACAGAGTATACCGTCCATACAGGGCAATGAGATTGGCAGCTATAATAGTGCAAATCCATTATAGGCACACCTTCAAATGGAAAGTGATCGCAAGACTTACATGAAGGTACACAGCAGCATGGTACTGCTTCAGGCTGCTGAAGAGAAGGTATGCAGACACCTTAAAGTCTTCACTACTTTATTTAGCATACATTATATATAGCCCTGGCTGTACGTGGTCTGTCACGATCACTAGAGAACGAGCTAGGGGCGTGTGGGTTACAATTATACTAACTGGTGGGGGAGTGGTTAGCATTGACATCGTTACTATCAATTAAAGGTGTACACACATATCATCTACATCCTTCCTCTACCAAAACAAACAGTGAGTGACAGGGCGACCACGTCTCATGCGCTAGGGTGAATGCAAACAGTAAAGCACGGGAATACAGGATCACACGTAATCGCCGTAACGGACCGGCGGCCTGACCAGGCGACCAGACCGGGTCCGCACCTCGCCATCACCTCCTTCCCCGACGGGAACAAGCGGGGATGCAGCGGCATGGTGGGGGCTACGGACAGGAGAACCCCTTGGCGATGAAGGCATCGGGGGGGACGGCGAAGAGAAGGGCGAGGAAGCCGGAGAAAGCGGGACTGCAGCCGGGAGGCGTTCAGGAGGAGGACGAGGGGAGGTCGGCCCCAGAGGAACGGGCAAAACACAGGGCCGCGACAGTGGCAGCGGGGGGGCATACGGAGCCGCCGGGGGAGGGAGAGGCTCGTTCACGAGCCGGAGATGCTGGCGGGACCGGCGGTACACCCTTCCGTCATACTTGACAAGGTACGAACGAGGGGAACCGGCAGAACCGACGACCACGGCCAGCTTGGAACGCCAGAAGAGGACCACATACGGACGACCTGGCCGGGGAGAAGAGGGCGGAGGACACGGCAGGACCTGTCGTGGGAACGCTTCTGGATACTGTGTTTTTTGGCAATGCGTTTCCGGACCAAGGCAGGTTTAAAGACGGAAGGGGACAGGGACTGCTGAGACACCGGGACCGTGGGCCTCGTGACTCGGGACATGAGTCGCTGAGCCGGGGAGCCCAGGGCATGGTCGCGGGAGATGTTGCGGAGGTTCAGCAGGGCCAGGTAGATGTCGGAGCGGGATAGGCGACAACGTTCCAACAATCCTTTGGCACTGCGGACCGCGCGCTCAGCCAGTCCATTGCTCTGCGGGTATTCCGGGCTGCTGGTGCAATGACAAAAGTTCCATTGTTCAGCAAAAGCGCGGATCTCGGCACTGGTGAACTGGCTGCTGTTGTCCGACTGCAGGCTGACCGGAGACCCGAAGGTGGCAAAGTGGCGGCGCAACTTCTCGATGACCGCGGAGGAAGAGAGGGAGTGGAGCTGGTCAACTTCAAACCAGCTGGAGTAAGAGTCGACAAGCACCAGGAAGTGCTTTCCGTGCCACTCAAAGATGTCGGTTTGCTAGCGCAGACCATGGCAGGTCAGCAGCTGACAGCTGCAGGAGCGGTTGCTGCTGTTGCTGTGGAGCGAGGCGGTTTGCAGGTAGGGCACGCGGAGACCCTATCCCGGAAGTAGCGAGGCATGTCGGGCCAGAAGAACTGGCTCTGAGCGATGGAAAGGGTCACCTCGGCCCCGGGATGGCCACGATGAGCGGTTTCGAAGTATTGTTCTCGTAGTGCTGCGGGCACCACCACCTTGTGCCCCTTCACAATCACACCATCACGCAGCACCAACTCGTCACGAACCAAGAAGTAAGGCACCGCTGCGGCCGGCAGGGAAGAACGGCGGTCTGGCCAACCCTGCTTGATGATCGCGGCCAGCTGCTGTAGCGAAGCGTCTGCTGCCGTGTGCTTGGCCAGGGACTTCAACTGACCGGAGGGCACAAAATTAATGTTTAGGACTATCAGATCGGACGTCTCGTACGGATGTTGGGTTGTGGATGAGAGAGGCGCCTGAGACAGCGTGTCAGCAACAAACATGTCGTTGCCCTTGCGATAAACCACTGTGAAAGTGAAGCATTGTAGCTGGAGCATCATGCGCTGGAGCCGGGAGGAGGCCATGTGTATTGGCTTGTTGAGGATGGTGACCAGAGGCTGGTGGTCCGTCTCGACAGTGAAGCAGTTGCCCAGGATATAGTCTTTGAATTTGGAGCAGGCAAAGACAACCGCCAGCGGTTCTTTCTCACTCTGGGCATAGTTTTGTTCAGCGGTCGTCATTGTGCGGGATGCGTAGGACACAGGCAGTTGCACCCCGTCATGGATCTGCAGGCAAGCGGCCCCGAGGCCAAACTTAGATGCATCACATGTGAGAACAATGGGCGCTGGAGGTCAAAGTACTTCAGCGTTGGCGTGCTGATCAGCTTAGATTTGAGGGTGTCAAAAGCTTGCTGGTGTTGCGGGAACCAGGCCCAGGCAGTGTCCTTTTTCACCAGATCCCACAGAGGGGCACTCAGTTCGCTCAGGTTGGGGATGAACTTTCCCAGGTAGTTGACCATGCCCAAGAAGCGCTGCAGGCCAGGCACGTCAGCAGGTGCAGGCATCTCGGATATTGCGGCCGTCTTCTGCGGGTCGGGCTTCAGCCCCGATGCCATGAAAACATGCCCCACATAGGTGACCTCAGGGACCCGGAATCGGCACTTCTTCGGGTTGAGCTTCAGGTTGACCTCCCGGGCCCGCTGCAGCACCTGGCGAAGGTGGTGGTCGTGCTCAGCGCCATTCTTCCCATAAACCAGGATGTCGTTGACAATGATGGCACACAGAAGTCCAGCAAACAGTTGTTCCATGGTCCTTTGGAACACCTCGCAGGCAGAGTTGATCCCAAACGGCATGCGGAGGAAGCAATACCTGCCAAAGGGCGTGCTGATCGCTCGTCTAGAGGTATCTGCCAGAACGAACACTTGGCATCAAGAACCGAGAACACGGTGGCAGGGCCGACATGTGCAGCAACATCCTCCACCGTCCGCATGGGATAGTGCGGGTGCCTGATGGCCAAGTTCAAGTCCTTAGGGTTGATGCTCTTGTCTTTCTTCGTAGCGACAACCATAGTAGAAACCCACCGGGTGGAGTCTGTTACTGGCTTCAGGATGCCCGTGGCCACCATCTCGTGAAGAGCAGACTCAACCTTGCCCCTCATGGCAAAGGACACATGGTGCGGGGGATGGACGACCGGCATGATATCGGGATTGAGGGCAATCCTGTAGCTGCAGGGCAACTTCCCCAGCTTCGAGTCAAACCGGTCCGGGAATTCGGCCAGCGGGTTCAGGGGTGCCTCTACCAGGTGGACATCACTGTGGAAGCTCACCAATCCGAGGTCCTGGCAGGCCTCCATGCCGAGCAGGGGGTCACATTTACCGTCTAGCAGGAAGAAAGAGAGGGGCCGAGTGGTCTTCAACACCTTGCAGTGGAGAGTGGCCCTCCCCACAGGAACAAGTACGCCACTCCCATAGGCAAGCAAAACAGCACTGTCTGTGGAAACAGGCTCATTATTTCTTATCTTCCTGAACAGGCTTGTTGACATAACATTGGCAGCAGCCCCCGTATCGACCTTAGCAGAGAAGGCCATGCCATTCACCGTGACTCGGACGGTCGGGTCCGTTATCAGAGCAGCTGCACCTCGCAAGGAAAACACACTCAGCTCGCTCTGAGAAGAGTCAGGGTCAGATGGGGGAAGATCATCGTGCTGGAGATGGGAACCAGACGCTGAATCATCACGTGTCAGGTAGCGAGACGGTCTCTGCTGTGGCTGTGCAGGGTTCTCACGGGAAACGGCATGCAGCCGAGAAGTGGTTGGGCTTGTTGCAGAAATTACAGGTTTTCCCCAACGCCGGGCACACATTAAAACGGTGTGAGACAAAGTTACAATTTGGACATCGTTGAGGCGGTCTGAAGCCCCGCAGTGGTCTTACCCTCTGTCGCCGGGGAGCATTGTACTGGGGACCAGCGAGACTGGCTGTGTGGACCACAGGGTCAGGTACAGCGGAGGAGACAGCCTCAGCTAAACGAGAGGCATGCAGCGCCTCATCGAATGTCAGATCAGGCTTACGCAGCAGCTCAGAGCACAGCTTATCATCCCGTAGACCAAAGACCAAGATGTCACGGGTTAAAGTATCAGGGGTCAGAACATGCAGGTCACATCGGCGAGCCAGTTGGCGCAGCGCAACCACAAAATTGTCAATAGATTCCCCAGATTTCTAGCGTCTGGAGAACATTTTGAAACGCTCTAAGATGTGGTTAGTGGGAAGGTCACACATCGCCGTAAATTTAGCAAGCAGGCAATCAGGGTCCTGGATACTCTCACCCTGTCCATAGATGAACGACTCCGAACGCTCGAGCGCTTCGGGACCAGCCAGGTTAAGCAGCAGGGAAGCCTTGACAGCGGGGGCCACAGCAGGGTGGGCGATGGCAACATAATGCTCAAAGTCCCGTCGGAACACACTCCAGCGATGAGTGATGTCTGCATCAAAGACTAGGATGTCAGGTTTACGACAGGCAGAAGCCATCACGGCACAGGGAGGGGGTACTGGGACTAAGAAAATAAAACGCGATAGACCGGAGACGCAGAAAGAAGCACTTCTGACGCCATGTAGAGAAGGTATGCAGACACCTTAAAGTCTTCACTACTTTATTTAGCATACATTATATATAGCCCTGTCTGTACGTGGTCTGTCACGATCACTAGAGAGCGAGCTAGGGGCGTGTGGGTTACAATTATACTAACTGGTGGGGGAGTGGTTAGCATGGACATCGTTACTATCAATTAAAGGTGTACACACATATCATCTACAGCTGCCTACCGAGGAATGCTTGTTCGAAAGCAATTGCGGGGCATGCACAAATCTGCCATGGTCATACAGACTTATTATCAGATGCATAAACAGCGTCAGTGTTACAAGAAACTACGCTGGTCCGCTATTGCGGTACAGCAATGATACAGAGCTTGCCAGTTAAGAGATGTCCAAGTGAGACATTATAATAGTTTGAGAAAAGCAGTGGTTTATATTCAGGCCTTCTACCATGGGATTAAAGCCAAGGAATTGGTTGAGAAAATCAAGGCAGCACACCATATTAAGTCAGTCTTAATGATGTGCATTACAAGAAAACATTTCTTGATGCAAAAGGCGGCTGTAGTCACTCTGCAAGCTGCATACCATGGTTACCTATCAAGGGTAGTCTACAGAGCTATGTAACAAGCAGTCATTTCGATCCAGAGATGGTACAAAGCATGCAAAATAGGGCATTCCCAGTTTGTGCAATATCAGTCAATGAGGTATACAACCATTACCATTCAGGCTGCCTACAAGGGTATGGTGGTTAGGCAGTGGATTAAGCAAAAGAGGGCTACTGTAAAAGTTCAGTCAGTACTTTGTATGAGTTGGTATAGGAAAGAACTAAGGAGACAAATAGATGCACAACAGAAAAGACTGAAACGATACAAATGGCTTAAATGATATAGGAAAGACTTCCTCAAACTGAAATATACAACAGTTCTAGTGCAGTCTCACTACCGGGCTTATGTAGTAAGAAAACTATTCAGAGCACAAATCAAAGCCACTATTGTATTGCAAAGACATAATGTTATTCAACACTATTGTATTGAATAACCAGAAAGGTGATTTAAGAAGGCAAATAGATGCACAACAGAAAAGGCTTAAACGATACAAAGAACAGTTAAATAAATGTGTGACGATGAGCAAAAAGCTGTTAATAGAAAAGTCTAAAGAAGAGAGGCTTGTCGGTCGAGACAAAAGTATGCAGGACTGTTTGCGATTAGGACACTTCACTATAGTCCAGCATGTAGCCTCCTTCACTGAGCAATGGACAAATGGTTATGCATTGCAGAATGTTATTGTACAGCAAGAGCAGATAAACATGCAGCGCCAGGAAATTGAGCGACAGAGCAAGCTGCTAGAAAACGAAAACCTGCGGTCATGTGTCAGATCCCACCTACAAAAATAAGGAACAGAAACAGAAGAAATATTACCTTTAGCAGAATATCAGGAACAGGAAGAAATCTGCAAATTAGATTAGGACATTTAAAAAGGGAAGAGGCAGAGATACAGGTAGAGCTTGAATGATCAGAAAGAGTGCGCAATTTACACAGAAGGGAACGGAAAAGCAAGGAACGGAACACATAAAGCAAGGGGTAATGTATGTGGTTTAAGGAAGATGAGTGGAATGAACCATTTTAGGTGCTAAGTTTAGATACAATTATTACAGTTATGAGGATGTAATGTAAGATGACTGTATTAATATAATTTTGCAACAGTGTGTTAATAATATAATATTGACTGGCCTTGAGGGAGACACCAGGAATATTGCCCAAACTGAAATCATATTGCCCGAGTCGAAGACGAGGGCAATATGATTTCAGTGCGGGCAATATTCCTGGTGTCTCCCGAAAGAAGCCAGTCAATATTATAATTATTACCTATCCCCACGTAAATTAAAATAATTCCGTCGTCGTCAAGAGACGCGAATCTCGCACTGCTGGAGGATGCCATGTTTGTTTAGATGCTGTGACCTGATTCTTCGCGGTGAACTTTGGCCGGGTTCGTGTCCCGGATGTACGCCGGATGTAATATTTCATCTTTGTGATTGACCGCAGTTTTTCTACGTAAAGTCAATGGCGAAACCCGGAAGAAGAAAAAATACCAAGTAATATTGCCCGCAGGAAACTGCGCGTTTTTTTGACCAATCAAAATACCAACTAATATTGTCCAGTAAAACTCCCTTATATAGGTAATAATGTATAATAGTAAGATTAAACAAGAATTACCAGTTCGAAGTTTGATCGTTATTTTATGAGGAGTTACGATGAGGGATTACGTGAAGAACCCGCCTCACGCTGGCAACGGCATACTTCAAAGCAGCGGCATGAAAAACACAGAACACCAAAGCCGGAGTAAACATAGTAAGGCTTCATAAAAAGACTTAGAACCACCATTTGATCATTTATTTTATGAGGGCGGGAGTGGAGGGCACGTAATCCCTCATCGTAACTCCTCATAAAATAACGATCAAACTTCGAACTGGTAAGTTCTTGTTTAATCTTACTATTTTACTTCGGAGTCACGTGAGTGACTACGTGAAGATTTTAAAGCTTTCTGTGTTTTTTATGTCGTAGAATTAATCCGTACGACAGACCGGCTAAGTAAACACATACATGAGAAAGCAGACTAATGTTTAGATCATTTCACAATTAACTTTTTTAATGGTTTAAAGACCATATAATAACCCTCCTTATATCTGAGGGAAATGATTACAAGCGATAAAAGATAGAAGTGACTACACCACTGATTATAGCAATTAATAGTAAACAAAGCAGTGTGATTAATAGTGCTCCCAACACCGCGTGTCCAAAGCTTGTCATAGTGTGAACAGGTTTATTGTAGAACTTTGAAAAAGTTTCTTCTTTACTCCACCCTGCGACTTTTAAAATATGCTCGAGTGGTACATCCTGCCCCTTCGCCGCGGACGTAGCTGCCGCCCTGGTGGAGTGAGATTTGAACACATCAGTGTCTATTCCCGCTAAAACCAACACCTGTTTCAACCATTTTGAGATAGTTTGAACTGAAGCTTTTGTGTGTGGTTTTTTGTGCGTAACCATTAACGTTTTTTTCATTTCCTCGAAGGGTGTCAGTAACTTTAATATATTGGTTCAAATGTTTTAACCACACACAAAGTAGGATCAATATGATAAGCTTGAAAGGTTACCTTTGTTCCAGATCTCCCTGGTCTGCTTTGTTTGATCAGATCGTAAACATAGAACACAACATTATCTGTAGTCACATGCATACAGTCTAAAACGCAACATTTGTAAAGTTTGCACTCTTTGAGCTGAGACCAGTGACATTAACATAATTAATTTCAATGTCAATCTTTCCAATGTCAACCCCTTCAATTGGAGTCCATTGTCCTAAGTAGCGTAAGTACAATGCTCACATCCCAAATCTCTGTGTATCTTGGTTTGGGTGGATTAATATTAAAGATTCCTTTCATGAATCTAGATATTAATGGATGCGACCCAATTGATCTCTGATCAGTCATAAGTCCTAAATAGGACGACAAGGCACTGCGTGCAGTGTTAATGGCACTGTAACTTAAATGTTGCTCAAAATGCAAATTGGCAAGGAATTCCAAAAAACTTTGCAATATTTACAGTATCATAAGAAATATTTGACTGTGTGCAAAAGTCTTCCCATTTCTTAATATGTGTCATATATTGCTTTTGTGTGCTATCTCGCCATGATGCGACCATAACTTCCATAGTTTTGTCCGACAATCCCAGCTCCTGTAGTGGTCTGGTCAAAACCTGCAGATTAATAAATTCATATATGCATACAATGGGTAAATTTCTTTAGTTACCGGATTAGTCAAGATATCACTACAGTTAGGAATCGACATATATGGTTCTTTAATCATATTCAGCATTACTGGGAACCAAGGTTGAGTTGGCCAATTTGGAACTACCAACAATCCAGAAGCAGAATCTTGTTCTATCTTCTTCAGGCATCTCTGAATCAAAGCAAATGGTGGAAAAGCATAAAAGAACATCTTTCCCCAGTGTAATGAAAAAGCATCTACTGCTACTGCATCTGGATCGTGTTCCCAAAGACACATAAGTAGGCAATTGATGATTAAGCCTAGATGCAAACAAATCAATTTCTGGCAACCCAAATCGGTTCACAATATTCTTAAATATTGCTGGCTTAAGCATCATTCCGTATTATCTTTAAAAAACCTGGACCTTTCATCTGCTACCACATTGTCCTTACCTGGAATGTAGCTTGCTGAAATCCATATTTGGCGACCAATACACCATTGCCATATCTCATTGACCAGACAATCACATGATACTGATCTAACTCCCCCCATGTGATTAATGTATGCAACAGCCGTTTATTGTCTAACTGTATTTAACACATGTAGACCTTGTTTAGCACAACAATATGCTTTAAGTCCATAAAAAGCACCCAATAACTCCAAATAGTTAATACCATAAGCTTGAAAGAAACGCTTCTTCTTGAGCTTTCATCTACCTCCACAACTGAGGACGAATCTGTAGCCCCCCATCCGAGAGCACTAGCATCCGTTGTAAAACCATTTCAGGCTGTTCAATCATGATATTCTTAGCAGCTTGTGGACATTTTCAACCCACCATTGTAATTTCCAACACGGCTTCTTTTGTTAATTGCATAGGCCTGTCAAAGTGACCTGCCTTCTCTTTAAGAGCCCTTATTTTGTCCCTTTGAAGATTTTGATAATGTAATGGACCAAATTCCACTGCCGGAAATGCTGCTACCAGTTTACCAATGGTTTTCGCCACTTCTCGGATGGAGGGATAAGGTTTGTGAATGAGGGTAATTACAAGTCATTCAAAATGTCATTGGCCTTCTCTGTTGGCAAAGTTGTAACTAACATAGTCACTGAGTTAATTACAAACCCCAAAAAGTTAATTGATTGTGCTGGCTGCAGCTGGGACTTAATTGGATGAATCAAAAACCCTAACTTTTAAAAAACAAAGCTTTAGTAACTGAAACTGAGTGCTCAGCTGACTCTTGAGTATCATTAATGATCAGAATATCATCCAGATAAGCCATAACAATGTGTTTCTGTGCTCTTAATTGGGCTAAAACTGGTTTCAACAGTTTTGTAAAGAGTCTAGGAGCCGAACTCAATCCATTTGGTAAAGCTTTAAACTGCCATAATTGTCCCAGCCAATTAAATTTTAAATACCTCCTGAAGAATTGATGATTGCTACAGAATAATAGGCATCCTTCAAATCAATCTTAGCCATATAACACCCTGCTGAGATAAGATATTTTGCAGTACTGAATGTCTCCATCTTAAAATGTTGTATTCTACAAACTTATTTAGATCTGTAAGGTCCAGAATAATTCTGCAACCACCATCTTTTTTTATCTCTTCGAAATATATTAGAGACAAATTGATGCTTATGTTCATAAGTCTTTTCAATTACGCCTTTTCCAGATAATTTGTCAATTTCCACATTAATCTCCATTCTTTCCTCTGCAGAAAACTCATAAGCATAAGCAGGTTTATTCTGTACAGGAGGATTAACCCCTTCTTTAAAAATAATAATGGCTCCCGAAACTACTTGTAATACATATCGATCAGAAGTAATGTTAAGCCAGGCATTATAAAATTTTTGCAATCTCCCTCCAACTGGAGAGTCATCCACAGTTTCTTTAAGGATATAAGTCTTTAATACCTCTCCGTATGAGCGTGGTGGTCTCCTTCTTCCCGAATACAGGGAAGCACTCGCCTGCACAGCACGATAGTATTTTCGTGACAAACTTCTGCCTCTATAACGAAAATCGAAACCCCTTCGGGTCGAAAAAAACCCTTCTTTGTCCAAAGACAAAAGGTTTAACATTGCTAAAATATTAGCTTCTTCATCCAACTCTTTCAGCTGTTTCCGGCAGATTTTCTCCAACAAATACCCAGGAGCTTGAACACCACTTTCTTGACACAGGCTTGCAAACCTAGGGTGAAATATGGCCGAATCGCCATTTTCCTCATACAATTAATTTCATAGAACGAATACACAATAAGCCCAAAGTATCCTTTTGAATCTTTTCCATTTTCCAGATTCTCCATTTGCCTGCCATAGGCCGTAATGGTAGCAGAAATTAATTTGAGCACCTTTTTGAAACTTCACTTCTTGGGCTCTCATACTTGGAGTCATAGACGTCCATATCATCGGATTCACCGTAGGCACTTCCAATGAGGCACAATTTCTTGGACGCTTTATTAAATTCTGATGTTTCATTCATCACAGAATTGTGAAGTTGGTGAGATATACCATATAATTTATGTTTGCAGCTAGGTTTTCTTCCATAGCCTCACACTTCCTTCAGGTATAGCAAAATCTTGTGCTATCCCAGGCACATTAGGCCTTTTCTTTTTACTTTGTGGTGTGCTTTCAAAAGCCATATAGCCACCAGCAGGGTCTGCCTTCTGCAGCCCTAAATCAATTGGATATCACCCCATGAGACTTCTTCCAGCCCAAATCCTGGGTCCGGAGTATCATATTCCCAACTTGGCCCACAGCCATATTCATCATATTCAAACCCCTCAGGGATTTTTTGGGATTCATCTGGGTACTGTGACCCTTGTCTCATAATTGTTTTGGAGAACTTTCTCCATATGCTCCATTTTTTAGCCACATAGTTTTATTGTCTGGAGGTCTTTCAGTATCAGAGTCATCAGAAACCACGGGCCTCTCAGATTTCTTTTTGCATTTTTTAGGAACATTTTCCTCCGTGGTTATTATTCTGGAGAATCTGAGAAACTCACTATCGGGTAAATCGGCGGCCAACGGTATCGGAACCGGGTCCGCACTAACTTCGCGTCCCGTATTTTTACTTTCACCCCAGGAAGATCATTTTTACCCGCGAAAACTTCTTTCCCGATTTCTCCATTTTTCTTTAATTAATCAGTGCTCAATCAGCACGTAAACGTGGCTCTAAATTTTACTTTTGGTTTCGTTTGCTGGAGCCACCCAGCGTAACCTAAAAAACGCCCCGATCTAACTGCACTTACCTGCGGGCCTTCCGACCGCTGCGAGGAGCTGCTCCTTACTGCAGCTCCTCCTTCCGCCGTCAGCGTTGACGTCATGCCGTTGCCAGCGTGAGGCGGGTTCTTCACGTAGTCACTCACGTGACTCCGATGTATAATGGTGACTGTAGTGTATTTGGGTGCTTGGAAGTGACTCAAAAGAACACTCAGATACAGGAGTAAACTACCAAGTTTCTTTATTCTAGGACGCCACCTTGAGTCTCCCCCAGCGCATGCGTCCCCTCGCACAAGACATAACATATGCTAATTATATCACATACATCACACTGCTCCCCCTTTAACTTGGAGGCAGGTAACACCATTTACATTATATACATGACACTGCTCCCCCTTTAACTTGGAGGCAGATAACACCATTTTGATTACATTAAATATAACTGATTATTACCAATATAAGGCAGTTTTACTGGGCAATATTAGTTCGTATTTTGATTGGTCAAAAAACGCGCAGTTTCCAGCGGGCAATATTACTTGGTATTTTTCTTCTTCCGGGTTTCACCATTGACTTTACGTAGAAAAACTGCGGTCAATCACAAAGCTCCAAGTGTGAATCTTAGGAATTATTACCTATATAAGGTAGTTTTACTGGGCAATTTTAGTTCGTATTTTGATTGGTCAAAAAACGCGCAGTTTCCAGCGGGCAATATTACTTGGTATTTTTCTTCTTCCGGTTTGCGCCATTGACTTTACGTAGAAAAACTGCGGTCAATCACAAAGCTCCAAGTGTGAATCTTCGGAATTATTTTAATTTACGTGGGAATAGGTAATAATTATAATATTGACTGGCTTCTTTCGGGAAACACCAGGAAATATTTGCCCGCACTGAAATCATATTGCCCTCTCTTCGACTGGGGCAATATGATTTCAGTTTGGGCAATATTTCCTGTGTCTCCCTCAAGGCCAGTCATATTATATAAATTGTAGCATTTATATATATTGTCCGGAGGGCACAATATTGTTTCATCAGGCAGCATTGTGGATGAAATGGATAGGCGACGTTTCCGGTCAGGACCTTTTTTTTCAGATTTCTTCCTCAAGATTACAGCATCTGCAGTTGTTTGTGTCTCAGTTTATCACTATTACATTTTATATAAACATCAAGTCTTAAGTTTCATGGGGACTGTTAAAATAAAATCATCATGCAGCATTCAATATAACTAAAAGGATTATGCCAACAGGGAACACTATACCAGATAACAGCCTGACTGAGCCAATTCAAAACGTTTGATTGGCTTCGCACCGCTCTCCCACTGTGAAATAATGGCAAGCTGGCAATCAGGAACTTTCTATAATCATTTGATGAGCAGGCCCAGAAATTGTTGGAGTATGTATTAAACGCAGTTGAACTCAGTGAAAGAAAGTATCATTGAGAACTTCTATATGGTCCCCATAGACATACAGGGCCCTTTTCAACCTTCTGTGGTGAGAAAATGTTACACAAACACGGTTCCTTCTGCATTAACCCTTTTTGTGGAATTGCATTAATTCTTATTTAATCTTTATTGAACATGAAATTAATTGAAATGTGAATAAAAACAGATATCAAAGACCTATTCCTGAACTATACAGTATACATATTTGGGCTTATTTTTTTAATCTGTAGCAAAAACATAGACTTTTGGATTGTTCATAAGAAATAAATGCCATTCAAACAACGTAACCTGCATTAACTTAGATACAAGATTTTCCTGAAAAACCTGGATGTCAACTGAAACCTCAGTCTTTGAGATGATCATGACACCTATTTTTACTGAATCCTGAAGAGGTGACTAATATAGATTCTTTATTTTTTATTTATTTTTAAATATTTTTATTAGAAGTAAAGTACAGTAGTATAAACCAAGAAAAACAATAAATTTCATGTACAACATCTTGTTTTAAAATTTAATATTAAAAAAGTAACAGAAGCAAGAAAAAGAGAGAAAGAGAAAGTTAGATAGGGTAGTGATATTATTAATTCGTGAAAAAGTAGAAAGCGATAGCCCATAAAGATGTAAAGCACGAGAAAGAGAAAAAGGAAAAAAAGAAAATATAAATAAAATAAAATAAAAGGGATGTACCTGCTTCATATCTTTACACACCACTCACCCGGTTCTGCAACAGTTTCTTTCCAGAGTTATGCTGCACCATATGCTTGTAATAAGTCGATAAAGGGAGGCCAAATCTTTAAGAATTGGTCAGATTTGCCTGGTAGGACGAATCTCATGTCTTCGAGGTGTAACATTTCAGACATATTTGAAATCCACATTTTAAGTGTTGGTGTGGGTGCATTTTTCCAGAATTTTAGTATAAGTTTTTTTGCCGTTATTAAGCCATAGTTAAGGAAACTCTTTTGGAACGAAGTCAGCTCAAAGTCGACTTCCATTGTTCCAAAGATAATCAGTTCTGCGTTTGGTTTCAGTTTTATTTTAAATAACATTGTAAAAATGTCAAAATTGTCATTGCAAAACTTTTGGTTTTATGCAAAAGACAAAGGAGTGTGCTATGGTTGCCTCTTGAGATAAGCATTTATCACAGATGGGAGAGACATTTGGAAAAACGTTGTTCAGTTTAGTTTTCGAGTAATATAATCTATGTAAAATTTTGAATTGAATTAAGATATGTCTTACATTGATCGAGCATTTATGTACATAGAGCAAGTATTTATCCCATCTCTCTTTCGAGATTTTTATAGATAATTCTTGTTCCCAATCTCTTCTAATTGGGTCAGATGATGGTATTTCTATATTTAGAATGATATTATACAAATATGATATTAAATTAGTTGAATCCGCCTTTCTTTTCATAGCTTCATCTAATAGATCTGGAATCAGAGTTTGGTACTCTTGTGTATGTTTTTTCAAATAGTCACGGATTTGAAGGTATTTAAAATATTGATTACTTTTCAGGTTATATTTGAGTTGTAGTTGTTGGAAAGATAAAAAAAATTCCCGTTTCATACATGTATGAATGAGGAGGGACCAGAGGGGGAGGTGTTGCATTGCTTGTCAGAGAAGATATTACAGCAGTGCTTTGGCAGGATAGTTTAGAGGGCTCGTCTAGGGAGGCTATTTGGGTGGAACTGAGAAGTGGGAACAGTGTAGCAACACTTTTAGGGGTGTATTATAGACCGCCAAATGGGGAGCGAGAATTGGAAGAGTAAATATGTAAGGAGATAGCAGATATTAGTAGTAAGCACAAGGTAGTGATTGTGGGAGATTTCAATTTTCCAAAAATAGACTGGGAAACACATTCTGTAAATGGGCTGGATGGTTTGGAGTTTTGTAAAATGTGTGCAGGATAGTTTTTTGCAGCTGTACAATAGAGGTATCCGACCAGAGAAGGGGCAGTGCTGGACCTCCTGTTAGGAATGAGGCAGGTCAGGTGATGGAGGTATGCGTTGGTGGGGACTTCGGGACCAGTGATCACAATACCATTAGTTTCAATATAATTATGGAGAGAGTCAGAACTGGACCTAGGGTGGAGAGATTTTTTGATTGGAGAAGGCTAACTTTGAGGGAATGCATAAGGATTTTAAAGGAGTGAATTGGGACACTTTGTTTCATGGAAAGGATGTAGAAGAGAAATGGAGGACATTTAAAGGGGAAATTGTAAGAGTACAGAATCTTTATGTCCCTGTTAGATTGAAAGGAAATAGTAAAAATTGGAAAGAGCCATGGTTTTCAAGGCAATTGGACACTTGTTTCGAAAAAAGAGAGATATCTACAATAATTATAGGAGGCATGGTGTAAATGAAGTGCTAGAGGAGTATAAAGAATGTAAACAGAATCTTAAGAAAGAAATTAGGAAGGCTAAAAGAAGATATGAAGTTGCTTTGGTGAAAGTAAACCCAAAGGGTTTCTACAGCTATATTAAGAGCAAAAGGATAACAAGGGATAAAATTGGACCATTAGAGAACCAGAATGGACAGCTATCTGCAGAGCCAAAAGAGATGGGGGATATTGAACAATTTCTTTTCTTCGGTATTCACCAAGGAGAAGGATATTGAACTCTGTGAGTTAAGGGGAAAAAGTAGAGTAGCTATGGAAACTATGAGATTCAAAGAGGAGGAAGTACTGACACTTTTGAAAAATATAAAAGTGGATAAGTCTCCAGTCCTGACAGGATATTCCCTAATACATGAGGGAAGTTAGTGTAGAAATAGCAGGACCTATGACAGAAATATATTTAATGTCATTCGAAACGGGAATAGTGCCGGAGGATTGGCCGTACTGCGCATGTTGGTTCCATTGTTTTTTTTAAAAAGGGTTCAAAGAATAAACCTAGCAATTATAGACCTATTAGTTTGATGTCAGTGGTGGGCAAATTAATGGAAAGGATACTTAGAGATAATATATATAAGCATCTGGATAAACAGGGTCTGATCAGGAATAGTCAACATGGATTTGTGCCTGAAAGGTCATGTTTCACAAAACCTTCTTGAATTTTTTGAAGCGATAACTAGGGACATTGATGAGGGTAAAGCAGTGGATGTTGTCTATATGGATTTCAGTAAGGCCTTTGACAAGGTTCCCCATGGAAGGTTGGTTAAGAGGTTCAATCTTTGGGTGTTAATGGCGGAGTAGCAAGATGGATTCAAACAGTGGCTGAATGGGAGATGTCAGAGAGTAATGGTGGATGGCTGTTTGTCAGGTTTGGAAGCCAGTGGACCAGTGGGGTGCCTCAGGGATCTGTGTTGGGTTCCACTGTTGTTTGTCATGTACATCAATGATCTGGATGATGGGGTGGAAAATTGGATAAGTAAGTATGCAGATGATACTAAGAATAGGTGGTGTTGTGGATAATGAAGTAGATTTTCAAAGTCTACAGAGAGATTTGGGCCATTTGGAAAAGTGGGCTGAAAGATGGCAGATGGAGTTTAATGCTGTTAAGTGTGAAGTGCTACATCTTGGCAGGACAAATCAAAATAGGACGTACATGGTAAATAGTAGGGAATAGAGGAATGCTGTGGAACAGAGGGATCTAGGAATAAACTGTGCATAGTTCTCTGAAGGTGGAATCGTATGTAGATAGGGTGGTAAAGAAAGCCTTTGGTGTGCTGGCCTTTATAAATCAGAGCATTGAAATAAGGAGTAGGGAAGTAATGTTAAAATTGTACAAGGCATTGGTAAGACCAATTCTGGAGTATGGTGTACAATTTTTGTCGCCTAATTATAGGAAGGATGTCAACAAATAGAGAGAGTACAGAGAGATTTACTAGAATGTTGCCAGGGTTCCAGCAATATGTTACAGAGAAAGGTTGAACAAGTTAGGTCTTTATTTCTTTGGAGCGCAGAAAGGTTAAGGGGGGGACTTGATTGAGGTCTTTAAAATGATGAAAGGGATAGACAGAGTTGACGTGGATACGTTTTTCCATTGAGGAGTGGGAAGATTCAAACAAGAGGGCATGACATGAGAATGAAGGGACAGAAGTTTAGGGGTTACGTGAGGGGGAACTTCTTTACTCAGAGGGTGGTGGCTGTGTGGAATGAGCTTCCAGCTGAAGTGGTGGAGGCAGGATTTTAACATTTAAAAGTAAAGTGGATAGTATATGGACGTGAAGGGAATGGAGGGGTATGGTCTGAGTGCAGGTAGATGGGACTAGGGGAAAACAAATGGTCGGCACGGACTGGAAGGGCCGAGAGGGCCTGTTTCCGTGCTGTAATTGTTATATGGTTATATGTCTCCAAGCATTTTAATTCCTATTCTTTCCCAATGGGTAAATGTTTTATCAATAATGGATGGTTTAAACGACGGATTATTAACTATAGGAGAGAGAAGCGATAAGTTTCTTAATTTGAGAGTTAATTTTATTTGTTTCCAAATTCTGATTATACTATGAATAATTGGGTTTTTCTTGTATATTGTATTATTCAATTTTATCAGTGAGAGACGGATCGCTCCTATATTAAAAGGGGAACAATCCTCTTTCTCCATTACTATCCAATCTACCTGTTGGGCAGAATTGTCCAACAGGTGAATTACATTTTTGATATTTACTGCCCAGTAATAGTACAAGAAATTGGGGAGTGTTAGTCCACCAAATTCTTTGGGTTTACACAAGTGTCTTCTTTGGATTCTATGGGACTTATAGAATCCTTTTAGGTAAGTATATTGGTATTGATTGAAATAAATATAAAATTTGTGGTAAAAAAATCATTTTTATGGCATTTATTCTGCCTATTAAAGACATCGGAAGTGTTTTCCAAAATTTAATCAAGGCATTTAATTTAGTAAGTAAGGGCATATAGTTTGCGTTGAATGAAGATTTATATATTCTAGTAATTTCGATACCCAAATATTTAAATTTTTCTGAAGCAATTCTAAAGGGGAATTTTAAAAGGTGTGTCGAATCTTGAGGTTTTATCGTCAAAATTTCACTATATCCTGAAAAGGATCCGAATTCCTCTATTAGATTTAATATGTTTGGTATGCTGGTTTGCGATTTTGTAATATATAATAGTACATCGTCTGCATATAGTGATATTTTATTATTTGACTATTTTGTATTATAACCATGGATATTCGGATGCATTCTTATGCTTTCTGCTAAGGGTTCTATCACAAGAGCAAATAGCAGGGGTGATAATGCACATTGAAATAAAGTTCTCTCCCATTTGAAATTTTTGCAATACTTTGAGGAGGTACTCCCATTCCACTTGGTCGAATGCTTTGTCTGCGTCCAATGAAATAATTGATAGGTCTTGCTCTTCAATTTTGTATGAGTGCATTATATTAAACAGACGTCTCAAATGATTGAATGAGTATCTCTTGGGTATAAACCCCGTTTGATCCGCATTTACTAATTTACTAACATATTTACTCAATATTCTTGCAAGATTTTTCGCTAGTATTTTCTGATCTGTGTTTAACAGTGCAATGGCTCTATATGAGCCAGGGTAATCTAGATCTTTATCTTTTTTAGGTATGAGTGTAATCGTTGATTCCGCTAATGTTTCTGGTAATGTTTGTTCTTTGAAAGCGTATGTGTACAGTTTTTGTAGTCGTGGTGAAATTATCTCGTAAAATCTTTTATAAAATTCATTGCTAAATCCATCCGGTCCTGGTGTTTTACCATTCTTCAGTGAATTTATTGTCTCTTCTATTTCCTTAATTGAGACCTGATCTCCAAGTTTCTCCTGTTCCAGCAGGTTAAGTTTTGGGAGGTTGCAGTTATCCAAACAAATTATAACTTTGGTACTATCTGCTGATGTTTTGGATGTATATAAATTTTGATTAAATTGGGCAAATCTTTTATTGATATCATTAGGTAATGTTAACAATTCACCTTTATCCAATTTAATTTTTGAAATTGTATGATCCTTTTCCCGTTTTTTCAATTGACGTGCCAAGAGTTTGTGGTTTATCGCCAAATTCAAAGTTTTCCTGTTTTGTAATTTGAAATATTCTTATAACTCTTGCAGATAAGATTCTGTTTAATTTAAATTTCAGTATTTTTATTTTATTGTGTTTGTCTCAGGTTGGTTCTTTAGCGTTATCTAAATCCAATTAACCATATAACCATATAACCATATAACAATTACAGCATGGAAACAGGCCCTCTCGGCCCTTCCAGTCCGTGCCGACCATTTGTTTTCCCCTAGTCCCATCTACCTGCACTCAGACCATACTCCTCCATTCCCTTCACGTCCATATACCTATCCACTTTACTCTTAAATGCTAAAATCGATCCTGCCTCCACCACTTCTGCTGGAAGCTGATTCCACACAGCCACCAGTAAAGAAGTTCCCCCTCACGTTACCCCGAAACCTCTGTCCCTTAATTCTCATGTCATGCCCTCTTGTTTGAATCTTCCCTACCCTCAATGGGAAAAACGTATCCACATCAACTTTGTCTATCCCTTTCATCATTTTAAAGACCTCAATCAAGCCCCCCCCCCCCCCAATTGTCTAATTTGTTCTTCTAGCTGCAATTGTTCGTTCTTATTCTTTTTATTTTAAAAAGTTTGATATGAAATTATAGATTCTGTGATAAATGCCTTAAAAGATTCCCATAATAAAGAGGGTGAAATGCCTGGGGTGTCATTAGTCTAAAATAAAAGTTCCATCTGGTGTTTTAGATATATACCACCTTCTGGGTCGTTTAAAATTTGAGGATGGAACCTCCAAAACAATTTTTTATTAGGCATTCTTTCTAATTAAATAAAAAGTTAACGGAGAGTGATCGGAGATAATGCTATTATGATATTTAGGAATCTTTCTGTAAAGAATTAATTTCGTATCCACTAAAAAATAGTCGATACGTGAATAAGTTTTATGTGTCATTGAGTAAAACGAGTATTCCCTTCCAACTGGATTAGCAATCCTCCATACATCTGTTATATTTGTGTTTTTTATGTATGTATTTTGGAGTTCACTAACTTTAGATTTTATGGTACGCCTCTTTTGTTGTGCAGATTTATCCAAGTATGGATCTAAAACGCAATCGAAATCTCCCCCAATTATCACATTTTGATAGTTAAACACTGAAATTATATTCAGGATTTTATTTAAAAATTGAAGATTATCAAAATTAGGCGCGTAAATATTTACCATAGTAAGTGGGGTAGAGTGGATCTCTCTGGTAACTATGAGATATCTCCCCTCTTTATCTGCTATGATATTCTTTGATTTAAATGGTATAATTTTTACAAATAATAATTGCTGTGCCTCAGGATTTAGAGATGTATGAAGAGTGATATGTTTGACCGATCCAATTTGCCTTCAGTCTGGTCTGGGCTTGAAGTTTCAAATGTGTTTCTTGTAAGAAAATTATGTCTGAATTAAGCGATTTCAATTGTCGAAAATCTTACCCCTTTTAATTGGTGCATTAGCACCCCTTATGTTCCAGCTGCAAAACGTGATTCCTCCAATTTTCTTTTGTTTATCGTCTTGCATTTTAAATTATTTTGATACCTTTAAGTCATATGGTGGAACAGAATACCTCAGGACTCTAGGTGTTGGGTGGGCACTCACGACTACTAGCTTCTGTTGGTATATCTCTTTTAAACTTATCCTTTAAAAAAAAGACAGAAAAGTGAAAAGTGATGTAAAAATAAAAAAAATGATATTACAGTATCTAAAAATAGTGAGACTGTAAAAAAAAAAACCACCTATGTAGTTACATGTTTAAAGACTTCCGTTGATGTTAATCTACATTTAGCTCTGCTCCCTTAACCAAACATTGCAAAAAGGAAGAAGGGCCAGTTCAAGACCGAGTGATATATAGCAAAACTACAAATATGCATATCTAATTAAGTCTTCAAATAATCTACAATTTACTATATACTAACCATTTTTATGTTTACTTCACATTCAGATCCCGGTCTCTTATAATAGTAAGCAGCTGGTTGGAAGGGGTTAACCAGAGTCAGACTCATGGCTATCTGCCAAGTGTCTGAATCTCCTCCCCTCCACTCAGGCATAACTGGGACCTAATTTATTATATGGGTTTTAGTTTGTTAGTATGTTATTAATATATATAATTATATTTAGCTCATTGTCCTAAATCTGGACATTCATTAACGATTTGGAATGAACCCCCACCCCCCCCTTCCCTCCCCGGAGGAGTTAGTCATTGTTACGTTATACTGTTATACCAATTCACATTAGATTAGATTGCTATTGCTAAGTTAATTCAATTAGTTATATGTTAGTATAGGATTATTAAAGACTTTTAATTCGTAAAATGTTATTTTCAAGTCCATTTGTATTGATTTTTCCATTCCCCAGCTCCCCTTTATTTTTATGTCTTTCATTCGAAGAGGAAAAAAATATGTCTTTGAGTTAGCATTCCAAAGAAGATAAGATGTCTAGACATCGCCTCGTGTGACATTTCTCATCTTGACAAGAACATTTAAATTTCTTTCATTAGAAAGTCATATTTTCTCAGCTTCCCCTCTGCCGTTATCTATAAAAAAAACATTTCCTGATAGTCGTGGTAATTTACCTATCCATTGATCTCGTTTATGGTTTCTTGAGCATATTTGTATGCTTCTTCTGGATCATTAAAAGCTCGTTCTGTACTCTTGTTGGTGATCCTCATTTTTACATTATGCTGTATCTTATATTTTGAATTCCTTTCCGGATCAGTCTTGTCTTTGTAAACAAGTCCCGTTTTTTAGCAACTTCTGCGGGGTAATCTCTGAAAAACCTAAGATTATCCTTTTCAAAAATCAGATTCGTTCCGAATGGGATTTTTTTCATAATATCTTCCAAAGCAGAAATGTCATGAAATTTCACTATGATCTGTCTTGGAGAGGCTCCTAGCCTTGATTGAGCTCTTCGCACCTGATGTGCCACATCTATTTTTGGTTTGTCAGGCAGGTTGAATACTTGTTTAAGTAAGTTGGCAGCGAACTCCCTAGGGTCCTTTCCCTCCTTTCCCTCTGTCATTCCATCTATTCTTAAATTCTGCCGTCTTGAACATGCTTCCAAATCAAGGCATTTAGTAGTCATTTTGGCCAGTTGCCCAAAGACACGGTCTTGATCTTTCCTCATTCTCTTCATCTCTTCAGACATTTCTATCATCGATGTTTCCATATCTTTCATAGCAGTGTTATATGCTGTAGTAGTATGGAGAATAGTAAGATTAAACGTGAACTTACCAGTTTGAAGTTTGATCTTTATTTTATGAGGAGTTACGATGAGGGATTACGTGAAGAAGGCCCGTCAGAGCGCCTGCGCGTCATACTTCAAAGCAGCGGCTTGAAATTACAGTAACTACAGTCGAAGTGATATAGTAAGACTCAGAAGACTAGAACTACCAGATGATCTTTGCGATTATGAGGGTCGGGAGCGGAGGACACGCGATCCCTCATCGTAATTCCTCATAAAACAAAGATCAAACTTCAAACTGGTAAGTTCTCGTTTAATCTTACTATTTTACTTCGGAGTCACGTGAGTGACTACGTGAAGATTTCAAAGCTCTGTGATTTCATGCCGTAGACACAGTTCCATACGACTCACTGCCTTGGTTGACATAGGATAAATAAATAACGTATTGAACATTGTTTAAATTATATAATGAACGTTTTAAACAATAAAAGAACAGTAATAACCCCTCTTTCGCAGGGGGAATTACAAAGGAGAACTCAAACAGAACCCAAAACAGCATGCCCAAATCTTGAAACCGTGAAAAAGGTCCCTTAAAAGGACTATCCTGCGGTGAGGATTTGGTCCAATGGCACGTCCTGTGCCTTTGCTGCGTACGTTGACGCCGCCCTGGTGGAGCGATTTAAACACATCAGTGTCTACTCTAGCATAATGAAAACCTGTTTTGGCCATCTAGAAATAGTTTGTACTGACACCTTTGTATGAGGTTTTATGTGGCTGATGACCATCACTGTTTCAGAGCCTCTGAGACTCTTGATGACCTTGATATATCTTGATGACCTTGATATATTGGCTCAGATGCGTAACTACACGTAGTCTTAGATCAATGGGTATATTTTAAGCTTATTTTGGTTTCAGCCATTCCTGGCCTCTGTTTGATTAGATCATATGCATAAAAAGCAATATTATCAACAGAAGAATGCTTGCTGTCCAGTCATAACTTTTGCAATATTTGGACCCATAGTGCTGCCACTAGCATCATGGACATGACCACTTTGAGTGTTAACTTCCAGAAAGGCAGAGATGTAATTGGAGAACTATGCTCACATCCCAGATATCTTAATATCTACGTCTGGGATGGTTTTGTTAAAATACCTCCTATGAATCGGGCCACCAATAGATGAGATCCGACAGAGTGTTGTCCGGACCCTTGCCCTAAATAGGAGGACAAAGCACTTCGAGCACTATAAATGGCACTATAGCTTAACTGCTCGTCAAAATGCAATGTAGCCAGGAACTCCAATACATCCAGTATGCCTGCAACTTATGATAAGATATATTTGACTGTAAACAGGACATCTCCCATTTCTTAATATGAGATACATATCGTTTTTTAGTACTATCTCTCCAGGCCATCGTAATCACATCGACGGTCCTACTCGATAGTCCGAGTCCCTGGAACAGTCTGGTCAGAAGATACAAATCAATAGATTAATACTCTCATGTAAAGGGGAACACTCCTCCTGTCACAGTGTTGCTGTAATTGGGATAATCATGAATGCTGTGTCATCAGTCTCAGAACCAATGGGACCATGGCTGTGTGGACCAGTTAGGAACTACCAAACGCCTAAACGTAGTCGTGCTCTATTTTGGTGAGACGTCCCCAATGTAGCGAGAATGTATCCTCCGCTAATGCCCCTAGATCTGGTTACCATGCCGTATTTAGGTAACTGGTGATTTAACCCGGATGCAACAGATCTATGTCTGGCAATCCATACCGGCTAACAATCATTTTGAAACTTTTGGATTCATCATCCATTTTGTGTTTGTCAGAGAATTTACATGACCTGGTGTCTGCAACTTTCACATTATCTCTACCTGATAGGTAGATATCTGAGACCCAGATGTTTCTTGTAATGCACCAGTGCCAGATGAGGTTAGGCAGTTGTCACAGAATAATGACCTCATCCCACCCATGTGACGATATGCAACAGCTGTGGTATTATCAATCTGAAGCTGCACATGCAAATCATGCATTGTTGAGCAGAATAGTTTAGGTCATAGAATGAACCCAGCAATTCTACGCGGTTTGCCCCATGGCTCTGCAGGGCTAATGCTTATTTCACATTCTATCTGCCGCCACAACCAGACTCGATATCAGTTGCTCCGCATCCCGAAGCTCACATCAGTTTGTAAACTAAAGGTTATTGAGTCAGAATGTCTCTAGTCCATCGCGAGACATTAGTTACAGCTTTGGCTGTAGGCAAAGTACTGCCATGTTAATTAATCAATGATGAACCTCAAATAGCCAATCATTCTAAATGGTACTAATCTAATTTTAATTAGATGGATGAGGACGTAACCTCTCTGCAGGTGTGTGGTAGCTGAATATTATTCATCTTTCAGATCTATGGCTGCGATATAACACCCTTTTGATCCCAGTTACAATACTGATTTTTTAATTTTAAACCATTTATACTGGACCTTAAGGGTTAAGTATGTTTAGGCCCAGAATGACTCGACACTCACCATCGTTCTTTTGGCTGTGGAATTGGACACAATTGTTAAAGCTGATATGCATCATTCACCTGTAGAGTTAGTGGTATTGAAACCCCAATACCCAACAAGGTGTATTTTGTACGGGTGGATGTACTCCGAGATACTATTCGAGATCACCCGGATACAGCCAATATTCAATTACCCTTCCTAATCTGAAAGGGTATGGAATATGTTGAGGTGGCATCCTGGTCTCTAGTGTTTGTCTCATCGTCCAGGTCTTTACTGGTTATTAGAGGATCTGCGCAAGGCTTGAGACACCATGGGGTTGAGCCTAGGCTGGATGAGTTATTCGTCAATTATACAACTAACAAGTAATGGCTACACAGCAGGGTCATATCCTGCTGTGTTTAGACAGTGGCCTTGCCATTTGCCCAAACGCCATTGTTCCTGCTCCAACCAGATTTTTAGGACTTCTGCAGCCTTAATTCATGCTCCTATGCGATGCACAGTTAACAGGTGTTTGATATGTCTTGCGAAGTTTCCTCCATTATGAAGTCCTGGAACTGGAGAGAGGCCATTAACTTGCTGGCCAGATTGTCATTTCTGGCTTCACCAGTTCCCGCCGGTAGGGCAAATTGCTGACCACATCCGGCACACCCGGTTATGGTGTATGCACATAAGCAGTGACCCCAAACTTCAGGGTCAGATTCCTACTGCCCTGGCTCTCCTGGCTGATACTCACGGGACGACACACACACAGCCCTAAACGAGGTGGCTGCTGGGGTCCCCAAACTTCAGGGTCAGATTCCTACTGCCCTGGCTTTCCCGGGTCATGCTCACGGGAGGTCACACACACAGCCCTAACGAGGTGCTGCTGTGCTGGGTCCCCATGCAGACTCGTTCCTATTCTCGAGATTGCGCTGAAAGCCGCTGGAGACACTGGGGTATAACCCTCGACTGGACTCCTCTGGTTGTATTATTTCTGGCTTGAGGTGTTTCCACGTTGTCTGTCAGACATCCCCAATGTTCATTTTTTAAGCGGCACGTCTTCTGGCCTCACTCATCAGAGTTAACAGACTGGACAATTTTCTCTTGGCCTGCCTCCCGACAGGAGTGACCACAGTGCTTTAAAGCACTGGAGAGTTGCTGCCTGCTGCTGGTGAACTGCCGTGACTCTAAAGTCGGCGCTTCGAAAGCCGTCGTCAATCGGCTGACCAGCAGCTACGAATTCGTTCATGAGGGTTTTCCCCCTACTTTTGAGGAACAAGCAAGGCTGGCAGAACTTCATCCCGCACATCCTCAGCCTAATCAGCTTAATTTTCATTAATGCCTTGACATTACGATGACCCTGGCAAGGGTAATTATTGCATGGGGACTGAACGTGAATTTTTTCAAGAGGGGACTTCGCCTTTTGATGTCGACTGGGCTCCTTGCACCATCCGCACACCCTCTCTTAATTTAACGTCCAGCGTGCCTCCAGTTTTTTGAACCAGGCTCCAGTATAGCTTGAGTTTGGAAATAATTCTGCATAGAATGTCGTTTTATTAATTTATACAGCAGTTTTAAATGAAATGAATCCCTTGGTGATCTTGAATAATGCTCAGTATCTGTTGGGCGTGGGGTGGTGGAGTCGATGGTTTAGCGAGGGATATCTCTTAACCGTTGTTGAGGGGATACAATGAACCTTGCTCCGTCAGCTTGCTTCCTATCCTTGCATTACACCCGGTGTAATTGTGGTGTAGCAGCAAAATGGACCCCTACACCTCATGCGGACTGACCACAGGTAGGTTTACTCTATTAGGCGATATACTCGCCTTATTTTCATAATTTTAATTTTTTCCCCTTAGGAAAATGTCCCTGCTGGCTCCTGTAACCAGCCTTACGGGACCTAAACAAAAACCGCAGCAAGTTTAAAACACTTACCTGCGGGTGTTTTACTTACCGCTGGTGGAGCTGCGCTCTCCAGCCTGTCGGTGGATCAACGCTCGGACGTAATAACACGCTGGCGGGCCTTCTTCACGAAGTCACTCACTTCAAACTAGAATCAAACGTCTCATTGCAGTCTTTTTCAACCCGTTTAATTTCTGCAGTCAAATCATCTTCAACATTATCAATGCGTTTACTTAGATTCCTGATTGTTCAATGATTCTGATTCCCACGGCTTCATGTTTTTAGTCATGCTTTATCCACTGCAGAAATTCATCATTGGGAGCATAAAACAGCATAGTCTTTCTTTAATGACTCTCTTACCGATTGCTTCATTTCTTCCATCTCTTTATCCTTTGTAGCCATTTCAGAGGCTAATTCTTCGGAACTTTCTGATGTTTTTTGCAGAGTTTTACCAATTCTTTAAGAGGAGGTTGTGATGGGTCTTTGGGGAGGAATCATCTTTTGCAATTTTAAAAGTACTTTTTAGTACCTAAACATATAAAATACCTTAAGTTACCTAATACATTAAGTATATTCACTTAGATATAAACAGTTATTATGTTAATTATATATCCATTTTATCTATCATATGCCTAGATTCTTACAATTAAGTCTCAAAACTTTTGTAACAGACAACAGCAGGTTCCAAGGGGTTAACCTGATTCAGACCCTTGGATAGAAACATAGAACACATAGAAAATTAGTGTGCGGGAGCAGGCCATTCGGCCTTCGAGCCCGCACGCCATTCAATATGACTTGCCTGATTCATCCAAATCATCTCTGTGTGACCTGCCTTCTCACCATACCACCCTGATCCCTTCAGACACAAGGGCCAATCCAAACTCCTCTTAAATATGGCCAACGATGCTCTCAATTACCTTCTGTGGCAGAGAATTCACAGATTCAACACTTTCTGTGTGAAAAACCCAATTTTTCTCATCTCGGTCCTAAAAAGACTACTTCCCCTTATCCTTAAACTGTGACCCCTTGTATATTACCTAACATCGGGAACAATCTTTCCTGCATCTAGCCTGATCCAACCCCTTAAGAATTTTGTGAAGTCTCATGAGATCACCCCTCAATCTTCTAAATTCCAGCGAGTACAATCGAGTCTAACAGTCTTTTCTTCATATGGAAGTTGTGCCATCCCAGGAAAACTGTACGCAATCACTCCAGTGTGGCCTCACCAAGACCCTGTACAACTGCAGTAGAACCTCCTGCTCTTGTAATCAAATCCTTTTGCTTTGAATGCCAACATACCATTTGCTTTCTTCACAGCCTGCTGCACCTGCATGCCTACTTTCAATGATTGGGGTTGGTGTTACCATGACACCCAAGGTGTCTCGCTGCATTCCCCCCTTTTCCTACTCGGTCACTATTCAAATAATAGAGGGTTAACCTTCCTGTTTTTGCCACCATTTATCCACAAATGTGGAGGTCGCTTTTTAACTAGAGCAGGAAAGTGCGCCATTTTAACAAGAGCAGTCTTTTTGTTTGTAAAAAAAGACACAATCCTATCTATTAGTGTCATTTCTCCGCGATTATGTAGGAGATCAATTCCTAATGATCAGTAGTCCTCCTTGTGATACTTTGTGCATATTTAAATGCCTCTTCTAGATCCTGATGTGCGTTCAAAACATGGTTATAATGTAATTCTCAATTTCGCGGGATTTACTTTCCATATCTTACTTCCCGAGACCACTTGCAGTAGCCTTCTCAGTTTGTAATCTTGTCCCTCTTTTCCATGACTTCTAGCTGGAAAATCACCGAAGAATCTTAGTTTGTCATCACAAACATCAAATTTCTACACCGTATGGATATTTTAATAATTCCTTCCAGGTGAAATGTCACAGAATTTCAAAATAAATCTGTCTTGGTGTGGGGCAGTTAAGCTTGCTTGCCGTTTCGGACCTCTAGCCTGAGCCATATCTATTCTCGGGGCTTCAGGCAGCTTAAATGTATTGTAGTTGAGTAAGTTGTGCAGCAAACTCCTGAAAGTTTTGTTCCACTCTCCTTTCCCTCTTTAACTCAATTTATCTTAAATTTTGCATCCTTGATCTTGCTTCTAAGTCCGTACATTTTATGTTTATTTTTAGCAAGCTCCCTCCCAGTGCTTTAGCTTGTTCCTTTTTTTTGTCTCTTTATCTCCTAGCCATCCTCAGTTATCAATTGTCCATTCCTTCATAGCCGGCCTCAGTAGATTTTTAGCATTGCTCCACATTTGATTTACAATCCTTTCAACCCGCTTAATTTTTTTGTTTAAAATCCTCCTCAACCTCGACTCGGACGTTTGGTTAGTCATCAATTTTCCCCATCAGCTTTCATTACCTTGTTTAATTTTTTCAGTGTTGCTTTTGTTCCAGCTTGACATTCCCCTCTGTATCGCTTTAGAAATAAACTTCAGTGGATGAAAGGCTAATATGACTTTTTCCAGATTCTCCATTTGTTCCCTGTGTTCCTCATTAAGTCAATTCTGGTAGGATGTCGGAGATCAAACTTCCAGTGATGCTGAGGGGATTGAGGATTCTTTTCAGGTTTTTTCCAAGTAGGCTCTTGTAGCAGGTCTTGAAGCGGCTTCTTTTGCGACTTCTTGCATTGTTGTTTTTTTCATTTCAAAACTGCAATTAATCTCCGTTATCAGCAGGATTTTGATAACCACACAATGAAATAGCAGCTCCGGTAGTTATTTTCAGAACTCCCCCATCTTCCCAAATATTATTTTAGCACATTAAAACATTCTTTCCAGAGCAGAGCGAACCAGCGACGTCCTCACCCTACCATTGACGCCACAGGACGCGGGGGTGGAAGTCTTCTTTCGCGGCGGATTTCTGTGACCTCACCCAGCGCGACGTCAAACAGCTCGGTAAGTATTTTTAAATTGATCCGTCTTCCAAAGCGTCTTTTTAAGCAAATTCACGCATTTTCCGGGAGCGGAGCTAAGTGCTGCACCTTTCAGAACTCCGTGGCACCACCCGGACCTAATGTAGATTCTTGAGCAGAAACCACTAATTTAGTCTGCGTTCTGGCACAAAGAGTCATTCCTCTTGAGAAAAGATTCAAAAGCCAGGCGATGAGAAAGAAGACAGGCCAATGTGGCTCATAATGTAGCTGACTTCTTAAATACATGTACTACCTTAAAGAGATTACACGATGTGTCCTCGTCATAGAGCACAGAAACATGTTTTCTGACCCAGCATGCGCACGCTAACTTACAGTACCTATCTATAATACTAATTCACTTAAGAACACTCAGTCTATACGCCCCCCCCCACCCCCGCCCTATATTGAATTGGCGATTCAAATGCTTATCTTCTTATTCTTAAAAAGTATCTTGCCTTTGGCACTTGCCTTTTTTTCCAGATGTCAACCATTTCTGGGTGTTTGAAGTCTTATGAGAGCTCTTCTAAAGCTTAAATCTATGCCCTCGTACATTTAGACATTAAACAAACTATTGGACCAAAATCTATACCTCTTTAATAATGGAATCAGGAAGAAACTGCAGAGGCTGGAATCTTAAGCAAAAACACAAATGATTGGGTGGAAATCAGTGGGTCACGGCATTTGTGGAGGGAATGGACAGACAAAGTTTCAGGTGGGGACCTTTCTTCAGATTTTAAATAGGCTTCAATCCCCTACATGCTAAGGAATAAATTCCTGTCTGCCATTTCTTCCGATCTATGTATCCAGGGCAAAATACTTAAATCTTCTCTTCACTCTTTCCATATCAATGGCATCTTTCCTACAGCAGGATAAACAGAAGTTTACACAATACTCTTAAGAGCATCCTCACTGAATACAATTACTATAAAGCCCAGGATGCCAAATGGCTTCTTCACCATTCTGTTTGCCAATTCCAGGGTACTATATTCTTGTGTTAACGAAGAAACTGCAGATGCTGGAGAATCGAGGGTTACACAAAAAGCTGGAGAAACTCAGCGGGTGCAGCAGCATCTAGGGAGCGAAGGAGATAGGCGACGTTTCGGGTCGAGACCCTTCTTCAGACTCAATGTTCTTTTTACTACTATGTTCTTGTGCTTTTTGGGTCCTGCTGCTCTATAACATCTCTCGAACAGTACATTTCATTGTGAAAAGTTTACCTTTGCTTGACTCTCTAAACAAAAAATGCAAACCTTACATGATCAAAATTGAAGGCTATTTGCCATTCCTCCGCCCAGTTACCTTGTTGGTAAAGATTCTGCTGTATTTTTGATAACCTTTTCACAGTTCACGATACTGTCATCTGCCATCTTACTGACCATGTATTTTACTTTCTCATCCAAATCATTTCTATTAATGACAAAGAATAATGTGCCCAGGATCAAACCCTGGGGCACACCATATGTCATGGGCCACCAGTCTGAAAAACAACTTTTCACCATCACCTTCCGCTTCCTACCATTGGGCCAATTATGTATCCAATTAGCTAGCTCTCCCTGGATCTTATGTGGTCTAACCGTCCAGACTAGCTTACCATGCAGCACCTTGTCAAATGCCTTGCACATAGACAAGGTTCATAATCTATACCCTTTGGTTACCTTCTTCAAACGACTCATACCCAGGTTTTCAAGACATGATTTCCATGCACAAAGTCATTGACGACCTGAATGAGTCCTTGTCTATCTGTCCTTCATAGTCCCTTCCAATAAGTTTTAATCATCACTAATGGTCAGGTTTCCGGCCTGTGGTTCCCTTGGCATGTTCTGTTGCTGTTCTTTTTTTATTAAATTAAAAAAATTTTACAATACAATATCAGGGTCTAATGAAAAGGGTCTCGATCCGAAAAGTCACCCATTCCTTCTCTCCAGAGATGCTGCCTGACCCATGACTTACTCCAGCATTTTGTGTCAATAATAGGGACAACATTTTGTGCAAGATAAAGTCTGATTAAAGATAGTTTAAAAGTCTCCAATGAGGTCCACAAGTTTGCTCCATAATTATTGTAAAACAAATAGAATTATAGTCACTGATCCCAAAGTGCTCTTCCACCGACACTTCAGTCACTTGTCCAACCTCGTTCCCCAAGAGAAGGTCCAGTGTGGCATCCTCTCCAGTAGCCCTCAACAAATTGATTAAGGATGTTTTCTTGGACACATTTAACAAATTCCATGCCATCCATGCCTTTTGCATTATTGGTGGCCCAGTGAATATTAGGATAGTTATAATCTCCCACTAATACTACCTTATTATTTTACAGCTATCTGTGATCTTCCGACACACATTTGCACTTCTAATTTCTACTGAATATTAGGGTGGTGGGGGGGCTATAATAAAGATCTATCAAAGTGAGCGTCCACTTCTAAATTCTAGCCATATGGTCTCTCAGGACGATCCTCAAGAATATTCCTGAGAGAATTGGGCTTAAGGATTCTGTGGAGCAACCATGAGTGGATTCACCAGGATAGGTGCAACTTTTACCCACTGTTGATTTCTGCCAATGCTGGTACAACGGCTAGCATTAACCAGCAAGATTCATCTACTGGTTTTTAAATGTTTAAGAATCAGGGTGGTGACATAATAATGGATTCCTGAATAGGAGTTGGAAACTTTAAAATATAATCAGACTGACACAAAAGAACACATAGCAGCAATTAGTATAAAAGCAAAATTCAAATGCAAAAATATTGAAAATGCTGAACATCTACAAGGAAAGTGTGTAAACGTTAAACAATCTCAGAGGTATCAGGCAACACCTGTGGAGGAAAACGCAGAACTAATGTTTTAACTTAAGATAGACACAAAAAGCTGGAGTAACTCAATGGGACAGGCAGCATTTCTGGAGGAGGAATGGGTGACATTTTAGGTCGAGACCCTTCTTCAGACTGGTTAGGGATAAGGGAAACAAGAGATATAGATGGAGATGTGGAGAGATAAAGAACAATGAATGAAAGATATGCAAAAAAGTATCGATGATAAAGGAAACAGGCCATTGTAAGCTATTTGTTGGGTGAAATTGAGAAGCTGGTGCGTCTTGGGTGGGGGAGGGATAGAGAGAGAGGGAATACCGGGTGGGCTACCTGAAGTGAGAGAAATTAATATCCATACCATTGGGCTGTAAGCTGCTCAATTTGCATTTAGCCTCACTCTGACAATGGAGGAGACTGAGAACAGAAAGGTCTGTGTAGGAATGGGAAGGAGAATTAAAGTGTCCAGCAACCAGGAGATCAGGTTAGTTCACGTGGGCTGAGCGAAGGCGTTTTGCGAACTGATCGCCCAGTCTGTGTTTGGTCTCGCCAATGTATAAGAGTCCACATCTTCAACAACGGATACAGTAGATGTTGGAAGAGGTGCAAGTGAACCTCTGCCTAACCTGAAAGGACTGTCGGGGTTCCTGGACAAAGTCTAGGGAGGAGGTATAGTGACAGGTATTGCATCTTCTGCGTTTGCAGGGGAAGGTACCTAGGCTGGTTTGGGTGGGAAGAGATGAGTTAACCAGGGAGTTGCGGAGGGATTAATCTCTGCGAAAGGTGGAATGGGGTGGAAATGGGAAAACCTGTCCTATCCATGTACCTGTCCAATTGTTTCTTAAACGATGTGATAGTCCCAGCCTCAACTACCTCCTCTGGCAGCTTGTTCCATACACCACCACTCTTTGTGTGAAAAAGTTACCTCTCAGATTCCTAATAAGTCTTTTACCCTTCACCTTGAACCTATATCCTCTGGTCCTTGATTCAAATACTCTGGGCAAAAGACTGTGAATCTACCTGATCTATTCCTTTCATGATTTGATATACCTCTATAACATCACTCCTCATCCTCCTGCGCTCCATGGAATAGAGACCCAGTCTACTCAACCTCTCCCTATAGCTCACACCCTCTAGTCCTGGCAACATCCGCGTAAATCTTTTCTGAACCCTTTCAATCTTTCCTATAACATAGTGCCCAGAACTGAACACAATATTCTAAATATTGTCTTATACAACTGCAACATGACCTCCCACTTTCTAAACTCAATACTCTTACTGATGAAGGCCAAAGTGCCAAAAGCCTTTTTGATCACCTTATCTATCTGCGACTCGACCTTCAAGGAACCATGCACCTGTACTCCTAGATCCCTCTGCTCTACAACACTACCCACAGGCCTACCATTTACTGTGTAGGTCCTGCCCTTGTTCGACGTCCCAAAATGCAACACCTCGCACTTCTCTGTATTAAATTCCATCAACCATTCCTCCGCCCACCTGGCCGATCGATCCAGATCCTGCTGCAATTGTTCACAACCATCTTCACTATCTGCAAAACCACTCACTTTTGTATCATCAGCAAACTTGCTAATCTTGCCCTAACGTTTTAAAATAAGAGTTTTAGTCAGTTTTAAACAAAAATAGTACATCTCGAACCTTTTCCATTTCTGGAGAAGAAAGACCAGCGAAATGTATTGTTAGCTGATTTCTCTCACCATGCAGATATTTCCAGCATTCTGAACTCGGAATACATAGAAACATAGAAACATAGAAAATAGGTGCAGGAATAGGCTATTCGGCCCTTCGAGCCTGCACCGCCATTCAATATGATCATGGCTGATCATCCAACAGTATCCCTTACCTGCCTTCTCTCCATACCCCCTGATCCCTTTAGCCACAAGGACCACATCTAACTCCCTCTTAAATATAGCTATTAAATACAGTCTGCTTTACGTTTAAAGAAACAATGTGGTCATAAGCTATAAGTGATATTTCACTTCATTCTCCACTATAAATGAATCTTGTAACAAAATGATACTCTTGGTGATTTTGCAAATAACCAGACACAGTACAATGTGAATGTATCACTTTGTTGAATGTAAAGTCAAAACTGCTGAAATAAATGGAAACTGCTCTCCCAGAATCTGGAAACAATATCAATATTTCTCACATTTCTTACCAACCCTTACTGATTTAATCCTTTCCCAGTTTAATTCCAACAGTTTGCATTAACACCATAGAAAACATTTTATGTGTTAATGAAAAAAGTAGTTTAAACCTAGACAAAAATATACTATGAAACAAAGCCTCACTGATTTATATCCTGATCACAGATGCAACATGACATATCTTAGTTGGACAAAAGGTGCATATTTTCTCAGAAATTAAATTTTATATGGTTCACTCAGCAAGAAGATTTTGTCACTCAAGAAGATTTTGGCTTCTTGCAGGAAACACACAATAGACCATGAAAAAGAAAAGGGCACAAGTGTCAACTCGTCTTCCAAATGAAATCATATAAATAATATGAATAGAAATAATATGAATTTTCAGACAATTGCACTATCTTAGGACATAGCTTTTCCAACACACTCTCGGTCAGACCCTTGACATCCCCAACAATACACTTAAATTCAGCCAAAATTCTGCTGCCCCTATCCTAACTCATACCAATACCAGTTCAACCAAATTCCATGTGCTTGCTGACCTCAATCGCCACCTGCTGAACAAGTCCTCCAACCAGCAATTATCTTCCTTGTTTTCAATTCCCTAAGTGGCCTTGACCCTCCCTACCAAGGCAACCATTCCCAAACCTACAGTGCGCTGAGGTCCCCCCATTCCTTCAACTCCCCTACATCCTCATTTTTAATTATTCTATTATTTGCAGCTAATCTTTTCCTCTTAAAAAATGTTACTGTTTCCGCTTACTGTTTCCTCTTTAAAAATGCAATTTTCACTTAACTTTTCATAAACTCTGTCCTATAATCTTTTCATATGGTTCCTCTGCAATATGAACCTTTTCCCTGCATTAAAGGGTGCTTGTGTGGTTGATATTAATTTGATTACTAATAATAACTACAAATCTAGCCACCCGATGAAAACACGTGAAACTACCTTGTTAATCTGATACAACACATAATTAAGATTTGGAAGTAAAGGGGAATGTTCACCTCCTATATTTGAGTTTTTACCAAAACTTTGCAAACTTATGCCTCGATATTGACCCATTTGTACAGATATTATAAGCACATATCATAAAAGCCATAATATTGGATCAGATCATGCTAGGTGTCATTTGTGGGTCAAATACAGTCCAAAGGGAAATTTGATCAGGCACCTTAACACAGGCTCCATTTGTCCAGTAGCAGTCAGTCACGTGCTTCCTCCACTGCCAGCAAAAACTAGGGGTTTTGAGAAAACATATGACCTTTGATGGGCAATCACAAGATAAAATAGGACTCTTACTTAGGGCACAGAATGAGACAGAAATGAAAATCTCTGTACTGTTGTATTGATATCGTAGTCACAGCATCTCACAGAATCAGTGTTCAATGCTGGCATTATGAAAACCTAAACCTGTTGCTTCCTTCCCTGATTGCACCCTTTATTGAACTGATGCTGACTGATTATATTGTTCAGCTTGCATCTCATTGAGCAGATGATGCAACATTGCGTTAGAGAATATAGTGAGATGGGCCATTTTCTGGGAATGCAACTAGAGTTTCTAGGGTTGAGAGGAAAAGATAGATCAGCCATTACTAAATGGTTGGATTGACTCGATGGGCCAAATGGCCTAATTCTGCTCCTATGACCTATGAACTTATGAAAGTGGTATTAAGAAACAGGTGACAGCGCTGGATACAGGAAAGGCTGTCGGACCAGGCAACATCCAGGTGGTAGCATTGGAGATCTGTACTCCAGAATGACCTTCACCTTTACTAAGCTGTTCCAGTACAGTTACAACACTTGTGTCTACCCAACAATGTGAAAAATACCTCAGCCACATTCTGTTTGTAAAGAACAGGACAAATCTAGTCTAGGTGATTACTAGCTTCATTCATCATCGTTGAAAACATTAGTGACGCAGTGGTGCTGGTTTCCAACGGGAACGGTGACAGACGCACCACACATCTCTGTACTCCAGTTCCTGCGGACTTACGCCGCTGGAAGTATAGGATTTTGGTGTGTGTGCTTTATCATAATTCCTTACAGTGCTATGTATGACAGTGTTCGCAACATCTACTGAAGTGTGGATGGCCATTGGCTCGCTAGGAGCTCATCCACCCTTTGACAGGTCTTGTTTTTGGACCTGCTGGGTTTTTAGTTGCCGACTATCTAACCATGGAGCAGGTAGCACGGGATTACATGGTACCCATGGCAGTGGGAACTCCCACCGACCTGACCTGATTACAAGCTGATCAACATAATCATTAGAAACATGATGGAAAGTGTAGTTTTCAGTGATATCAATGAGCACTTTTTTACTGATAATCTGCCTGTTAATATCCGGTTTGCAATTTGCCAGATTGACTCCATTCCATTGCACCCTTGGTCAAACATGGACCAAACACCTAAATTCTGGAGGTGAATTGAGAATGGCCTTCATTGATACCGAGACAACATTTTACGGATGCTGAATCAGGAAGCTCTGGAAGAAATCTTCAATGAGCAGCAAAAGGAAAAACTCCAAGGGTTTGAGTCATCCTTTGTACAAAGTATAGGAGTTCCTCGGCACAGTTTCCTCAGCCTGACCAGTGTCACCTACTTCATCAGTGCCCTTCCTGCCATCATATGGTCACTAGGGTAGCACAGTGGCGCAGCAGTAGAGTTGCTGCCCTGCAACAATAAAGAGACTAATCATGGCTACACAAAAGGCTGGAGAAACTCAGCGGGTGCAGCAGCATCTAAGGAGCGAAGGAGATAGGTGACGTTTCGGGTCGAGACCCTTCTTCAGGCATCATCTATATAGCACCCGCTGAGTTTCTCCAGCCTTTTGTGTACCCTCGATTCTCCAGCATCTGCAGTTCCTTCTTTAAGACTAATCATGGCACTCACTCACAGAACAATCATCAAGAACCCAACTGTAATCAGCCTGGGCTCAATTTGGACCAGTCACATATATGCTACAAATGTAACTGCAGATCAGAGGCAATGAGTGACCCACATCTAACACACCCCAAAGTCCTTGCATCATCTATATGGCACGTCATTTAACTGACTGAATGCAGCTTCAACAATAGCTGACACTATCCAGGAAACATAGAGAATAGGAATAAACAGCCCACTTTATTGGTACCTCATGCAGCCACCTCAACCATTCGTTCTTTCCGAAGATAGACATAAAATGCTGGAGCAACTCAACGGGACAGGCAGCATCTCTGGAGAGAAGGAATGGGTGACATTTCTGGTCGAGACCCTTCTTCATTCTTTCTAGCACTGACAGTACAAAATGCAATTCAGAATGCAATTCAAAAGTTACTTGCCCAAGTCACTGCAACTTCCATATCACAAACTCTTCCACCAAGAAGGAAAAGAAAAGCATGGGAATACTGCCCAAGATTCCCTCCGAGCCTTACTCGATCCTGGTTTGGAAATATATTGCCATTCCTCCATCACCACTGGGTTTAAAACTTGGAAGTCCCTGTGGGAGTAACTTCACAGGAAGGACTACAGCAGCAGAAGGGGAAGATATCTCTCCAGCACCTTCCCAAGGACAGTTATAGAGGGATAAGGAATGCTGTTCCTGCTGTCAACACTCTGTCCCTGAAAAATGAATAAGTAAAATAAATCAATACTGTATTTTTATTTCAATAACATATTGTCAATAAGAAGCTAATAAAATTTGCCACTATGAAAAAAAACCCCACACATGCACACAAACCCATACAGGGAAAAGAAAAAAAAAAATCAATTTCAGACAATTATTTTGTGAAAGGTTTATTTGCTTCTTAGACCAATCTCTTCAAGAGATCTCTAGGTTTTAAAGGTCACCTTTGATAGCTAATATCTGTAGCTGAGAAATAGCCATGCCATGATCATAGATTTTATTTCTAAATGCAGAACGATAACAATCCCGTAGACTGATTCTGAACAAGTCAAGCTCTGTGCTGCAAGGTCACTTTCACAAACATACCATGAGATACCAGCTGTTGAGACTACTTTCTAAATGTCTTGCTGCATATTTGAACAGGGCTATAAACTGGTTATTACTCCTTTGTGTAACACTATAGTCATGCTGAACTTTAGAAGGGAGTCTATTACTGGATATATTCAGATGGCTTTTGAGGAGTGGAGGCACTGTAGTGTTTCCATTTGTTCTAATATTGCTGGGAGCTATCCAGCATAATCAGCTCTACCAGATAATTCAACAGCATGGGAAATTCTTAACATCTATAGCTAGAAATTTAATTCAATTGTTGGCAGGTATAAAGCTAAAAACATGAAAATTGACAGTAACATGCTAGTGCAATTCATTACATACTTTGTAGCAGAATCTCAAAAGGCACCTGTTCCTTAGGAGATTGCATTGCAATGTTAAGGACGGCACACAGACTTCCGGAGTGCAGATTATCCTGTACCTTTCCTCTAATAGTAAAGTATTAATACAATCACTTGTAAACAGACAGACGCTGGTGCTAGGCAGCTGTCTTAGTTTTAGACTTACAGCACAAATACAGGCCCTTCAATCCACCGAATTAAGCAGTTCAATGTAATCCCACTTTCGCATCCATTCCCTGCACGCTAGAGGCCAATTAACCGACAACCTGCATGTCATTGGGATGTGGAAATCGAAGCGCCTGGAGAAAACCCACACGCGTCTCAGGAGAATGTGCAAACTCCACACACATAGCACCCAAGGTCAGAATAGAACTCAGCTCTATAGCGCTGAGAGGCACCAGCTCTACCAGCCGCGCACCATTGAGCCGCACTTTATACATTTAGCGATGTTGCTGCTATCCATAATTTGATCTTTCACTTCACCAGCCTTGTACTAGTGCAGCTTTATTGTTGAAATTCCAGGATCAGAAATTTGAAATTGCATTCTAGGCCCTTGTGGAAATCTTTTCATGTGCTTTTTCCATTAATGCATTTCATCATAAGTTTGTACTTAGAATGCCCTGCTGTATATTTCAAATGTACAATTTTTGTGGCCCTTTTCTTAAAGTGACGTTAATATGAAGTACTTATCCTTAGTGTAGGCAGTTTTTTCCTCCATAAAAATCAGTTTACTGTGAAAATGTGAAAGTCGTTTCAGTAAAGCTAAAGCAGTCTATTCAACAATAATGGAAGTAAGCAGATGGTCCTGTCAATACACTAAGTAAGGAATTATATCTGTTTGCATCGTTAAAGTGGGTAGAGGTGGCCTGTGTCTGACAGATTGAGAACATTTTCTCTTAAAATCCATTTCCACAGTATTTCCGCTAACTCGCTAAGGTTACCCAAATATATTATATGTTTTTGATAATTTACTTACCGGTAGGTATCTAACCTCTTGAAGTTGTCAAGCTGCAACCATAGCTTGACCAATTTGTGGACAAGCCAGTCTGTGCCACTGTTTAGGAAAATAGAAAACGTTAGATAAGGAAAGGTTGTTGCACTTTCTTTGCCTCTACCATCCTAATGGAGTTGTAGCTTAACGCTAATGTAATCAATCACAATTCATTATTCTACATCACAAGGAAAACTGCCTGGTGATGAGAAGCTGTGGAATTGATGGCTTCAATGTGGCCTGTTGCTCTGAAACAAGCTTCATTCATCACATGTTCTGTCTTAAGGCCAATGTAAGTACAGATGAATAAGATGCAGGAACTCTCTGCCACTGATATATGTGACATAATTTGTTATAATATCAACATAAGTTAATGTCAATTTGAAATGTAGGAATGCAGATTTAAATATCAGTTGAAGATAAAAACAAGAAGATTCAATTGCTAATCTTTGAATTTTAGCAACTGTAAGTGATTCCCCACAGTCTTCACATTGCTGTGTCTGTGTGCATCATTTTCTCTCATCAATCCATGTCTACGGTTCAAATTCTTGGCACACATGTAACAACTCCAAACTTGTTTTCCTCCCAGAATTTGCAAACAAGTTTCCATAATCATTGGAAACCATCTAGATCAAGGACAAGCAGTTATCACTTATTAGTGAGCATGGACAGTAGAAGTTTGCACGGTCTTTAACTGATGCTTCACTTCCGTGTCAGTTATACAGATGTGAATATTCAGTTCACTAGAAATTACGCTATCTCCTCAATACCTCTCCTCATCTTTCTCATGGTCATCAATCTCCTAATCCTGTTACATCCACTCCCAATCAAGACCCCCAATATCCTTCCCAAATTCCTAGCTCCAGGTTTGGACTTGTCCTCTGGTCCCAATTCAAACCTCATTGCCAAGAACCTCCCCCCACTAATGACACCCTCCCCCCCCCCTCCACTTCTTCAAAACCCTAATCTTGGCTTCAAAACCCCAGGACTCAATTGTTGACATATAACACCAACTCCTAACCCGTTGCTGGAACCAGCCATCAATCCAATCCTTGATCATTGGTCCAGACCCCAATCTCCAGCTCAACTTCCACACTCAAAATCATTTCCCCAACAACTTCAATACAATAATATCAGACTTGATGCTGTTAGCTGTTGCAGTCTCTGGTTGTGATTTTAGGAATCCTTGGTTTGAGAAGTACAGCAATGTAATAATAGCCCGAAACAGCACTTCACTGCATCACCCCCTCCAACCCCGCCCCCCCCCCCCCCCCCCCCCCCCCCCCGCCCCCCCCCCACCCCCCCCCCCCCCCCCGCTTCACTTCAACCGCAAGCTTTAATTTTAATTAGATTGTGTCCAATAATGGGGAAACATCAGTCCTCACTCTTGTAAGTTATTCTGAGCAAATCACATTGTGTGCCCACCCCAGCCTCAACACCACCATCATCAATACATACCCAAATCTTTTCATTTTTCTTCAATTGTATTACTTCAAAACATTATTTTTATTATTCTATTGTAGCAAATTTAAATAGCCATTTAACTATATCAATTCATGGGAAATTATCTTTTAGTGAAGTTCCAGTACACTCTTTTCCTCCCGGACAATATTTGGATTTCGGATGGGGGAAAATGTATTATATTTTATTTAGCATGGCTTAAGGTTAACTCCAACCAACTTAGCAGAAGAATCATTGCTACTAACAAGAGTATTGGATCTGTGCTGCAGAGCAGCTTGTGAGACGGCTCAAATAATGAGCTTCTAACTAAATGTTTGGTTTGATCTTTGCTTGGCCCATGGCTGCAAATAATTTAATGCAGCAATTTAATTTAGCAAAGTACGCTGATTGAATAAACAGACAACCAAGTATGGAAAAATTACAAGCAACACTCATTAATAGTACAGTAGCATTGTCAGTCCAATGTGACTTTTGGCAGTATGTGGATGATATTGTTAACAAACCGTGACTAATTAACCAACATTATATCAATAAACATCATTAGCTGGCTGAGGATATTAGATTGCAGTTGCAATCTACAAAAACTTATCACACTACAACTTATATTGCTTTCCAAGAGAGAGTTAGATATAGCTCTTAGAGCTAACGGAATCAAGGGATATGGGGAAAAAGCAGGAACGGGGTACTGATTTTGGATGATCATCCATGATCATATTGAATGACAGTGCCGGCTCGAAGGGCCGAATGGCCTACTCCTGCATCTATTTTCTATGTTTCTATGTTTATTTCCTAAAACTTGGCCCAGAATTAACAGCCAACTAATCATGCAGTAACAAATCATAATTACATTGTGCAGGATTCCTGCCAAAATGTATGGCGAGAACCAGGGGCCAACAATTGTGACATTTGCTTGGTGATGAGGCCTCCTGTGGTACAAAGGTCATGGTGTTGAGGTAAAGGGTAGGTAGTTTCAGAGTGAGGTTTGCCAAAGAAATATTTTAAAGCTGGTCAGTCTAACTCTCTGGCTGGGCCAGCTGTCAACTATTGAAATTAAAGAAATGTGCTGGAGGAACTCAGAGGGTCGAGCAGCATCTCTTGGGGAAAAGGAATTGTCAGCAATTCAGGTTGAAACCCTATATCAGGACTGATACAATTTGTAGCCCCCCCACAGATGTTTCTCAACCCACTGGTATCTCCAGTAGTTTATTTTTTGCTCTAGACTCCAGCATCTGCAGTTTTTGGTATATATGTGTAAAATGCAATATGTTTCTGAATATTTTTATCCAAACTATTATTTAAAATATCTCAAACATTTCTGGACTTTCAAAAAGTATTCTAATGCATAGGAACAAGAGAGGATGGTGGACTCAACAGGCACTGTCCTCCTTCTATCAAAAGCATCCCTATGAGATGCTGCCTCAAGAAAGTGGCATCTATCATCAGGTATCTCTACCATCTGGCCATCCCCTCTTCTCACTGCTACTATCAGGCAGGAGGAACGGAAGTCTGAAGTTACAGGTTCAAGAACAGCTACTCTTCTACAACTGTCAGGTTATTGAACCATCCCACACAAGCCTAATCCCACCTGATAACATGGGGGAAGATGCTATTACTGAGTCTGGTGGTGTGCTCTTTTAAGCTTCTGTATATTCTGCCCATCGGGAGCGCGGAGAAGAAGGAATGACTGGAGTTTGTAAGAGGACAAAGGATATTTATTGTCACGTACACCATTTCTGGTGTAGTGAAATATGAGCTGCCATTTGCAGCACACCAATAAAAATAAGACACAACATTAAAGAAGAATTTAACATAAAACATAAAAGCATCCCCCCCACAATGGTTCCCACTGTGAGGGAAGGCAGCAAAGTCCAGTCCTTTTCCTCTTGGTCACCCCGTAGTCGGGGCCTATTTGAGGCCTCCGCATTCGCCGCAACGGCGGCCTGATGTTACAGGCCCACTCTCCGGATGATGGAGCTCCAGCATTGGGAGATCACTCTTCAGCAGCTTGGAGTACCTGGAACAGCCGCCTCCTCCCCGGAGACCACAGGCCGCACTGGTCGGAGCTCCGACACTGGCGATCTCAGCGAGAGATCCTAGGCTCCGTGGTGTTCAAAGACAGCACCGCCCGCAGCTGGACGATCCTCAACGACAGCTCCGCAATGTTGGAGATGGCGGTCACAGCACTCCGGAGCTTACCACACGGCGACCCGGGTAAGGCATCGCCCACTCATTAGAGTTATGCCAAATTTCCTCAGTCTCCACAGGAAGTATAGACATTGAGGTGCCTTATGGTCTATTGCTTCAATATGATTGGCCTACGACAGATTGTTGGTAACATTGACTCCAAGGAACTTGAAGCTCTCAGCCATTTCCACTCTGGTACCATTGATGCTAATTGGGGCATGTGGCCCACCATGCTTCCTGATGTCGATAACTAGCTCTTTTGTTTTGCTGACATTGAGATAAAGGCTGTTGTCCTTAACCATGTAACTAAGTCCTCTATAATCTTACTGTACTCAATCTCGTCATTGCTTGTTATCCAGCCCAACGCAGTGGTGTCATCTGCAAACTTGTAGATGGAGTCAGTGCTAAATTAGGCTGTTACGTGGTGAGTGTATAGGGAGTATAGTGAGGGAATGTATCCTTATGGGGCACAAGTGTTGAGAATTATTGTGGAAGATGCGTTGTCTCCTATCCTCATTGATTGTGGTTTGTGGGTCAGAAAGTCGAGGATGCAGTGGCAGAGGAGGGTGCTGCCTCCTAAATCCAGGAGTTTGGAGTTGAGTTAGGATGGGATTATGATGCTGAAGGTGGAGCTGTAGTCAATAGATAGGAGTCTGACAGAGGTGTTCTTGACGTGCAGGCACTTATCTGGTACTTCTACACCTCAGGCAAAAGTACCGGGGGATCTCAGAGGGTAATCCACCTCATCTCCACTCCATCAACATTGAGCAGGTGCTGATCCCTGCTAGCTCTTACCTTGATCCATGCTTCCAAAAGAAGTTCCAGTCAGCACATTTTTGTTTCTGAATGTAAGGTCATAAGTAATAGGAGCAGAATGAGGCCATTCGGCCCATCAAGTCTACTTTGCCATTCAATCATGGCTGATCTATCTCTATCTCCCCCTTCTAACCCCATTCTGCTGTCTTCTCACTGACACCATATGACCAATAGTCTGCCCTATTGCATGTGACTGAGAGCCAAGTTACATTTTCAGCAGGAGGTTAATGATGGAAATGGTCATTGGTGTCCCCTGTTCCAAACGACTCCACAGCCCTTAAGGTGTAACAACTTTTAGTCATTAAATGTTTAAAATACAAAACTGCCATTCCTCGGTCTTGTACACGCTTCACTGATAAATAGCATTTTGTGCCATTTCAGATTATAATTATTTCAACCTAACTATTCATCTTTTAAAGATGATTTTATTTTATTGCAGTAATATAATCCTTAATGGCTTTTCTGCTAAATCGGTCCCAATATCTAGGCAGCGTTGACTGTTAGATTTTGAATGCATGAAATTGAACTTAAACTGGAAGATTGTTGGAAGAGATATATCTAACATCAATGAATGACATTGAGAAATGTCCATCGAAATAATGGATTATTTGAAATGGGACTGAAATGAAATGAACCATTATGATTGGACAGTGACAGCAGTGCTCAATTACAAACATGAGTTGACGATTTCAGAATTCATATTTGCTTTTTGCAGTTTAATATACTTTCAGTCAGCAGAGAACCAGTGAAACCCTGCAGCTAAGTTGATCAGAATTGAACATTTAGAACAGATGGATGTAGATTCTTATTATGAGTCATATCATTTTCTCTTCTACAGGAATTTCACAGAACAAAACAGCTACCGGTTTCAAAGAATATTCAATTTGCTGCTTTGATATTCAGTCAGTTATGAAGTTCATTTCATATTATCAATTTAACTGTTCCTCCAATATTTGCAGGAAATAATATATAGTTAGAAATGCATGGCACAAATACGCTGAAATACGCTCTGATTTGCTCAGGAAATAGTTGGGAAATAAGTTCGTTAGTAATGGGAGCAGAATTTGGCCATTTGGCCCTTCGAGTCTACTCCATCATACAATCATGGCTGATCAATCTTTCCTTCTCAACCCTATTCTCCCCATAACCTTTGACATCCTTACAAATCAAGATCCTATCAATCTACACTTTACAAATACCTAAGAATTTGGCCTCCACAGCTGTCTGTGGCAATGAATTCCACAGATTTACCACCCTCAGGTTAAAGAAATTCTTCCTCATCTCCGTTATCAAGGTATGTCCTTTTATGAATTACATGGCTCAGGCTCTCTGGTCCTAGACTCTCCCTCTACTGGAAACACCCTCCCTACATCCACTCTATCCAGGCCTTTCAATATTCAGTAAGTTTCAAAGAGGTCTCCCCTTATCCTTCTAAACTCCAGTGAGTACAGGCCCAGAACCATAAAACACTCATCATACATTAGCCCATTCACCCCCAGGAACTCGTAAACCTCCTCTGGACCCTCACCAACACCAGCACATCTCTCCTCAGATATGGGGCTCAAAGCTGCTCACAGTACTCCAAATGTAGTCTGACCAGTGCCTTATAAAACCTCAACATTACATCCCTGCTTTTATATTCTAGCCCTCTCAAAATGAATACAAACATAGCATTTGCCTTCCGGTCATATCACTAACAGTCCGGCTTGCAAATTAATCTTTTGGGAATCCTGCACCAGCACCCACAAGTACCTTTGCAGATCCGATTTCTGAATCCTCTCTATAGTCTATGCCTTTATTCCTACTACCAAAGTGCATGACTGCACATTTTGCTATGCTGTATTCCATTTGACACTTCTTGCCAAATCTTCCAACCTGTCCAAGTCCTTCTAGAGACTCACTGCTTCCTGTGCACTACCTGCCCTCCACCTATCGCTGTATCATCCGTCAACTTGGCCACAAAGCCATTAATTCCACCATCCAATCACTAATTTGCAACGTGAAAAGTAGCAGACCCAACATCGACCCCTGCAGAACACTAGTCACTGGCAGCCAACCAGAGAAAGCCCCCTTTATTCCCATTCTTTGCCTTCTGCCATTCAATCAACCTGTTATCCATGCTAATATCTTCCCTCCAATACCAAGGGCTGTTCTTGTTTAGCAGCCTCACGTATGGCACTTTATCGAAGCTCTTCTGAAAATCCAAGTAAACAAAATCCACTGACTCTCCTTTGTCTATCCTGCTATTTATTTCCTTAAACAATTCCAACAGATTCATCAAGCAAGGTTTCTCCATTCAGAAAGCATGCTGACTTTAGCTTATTTAATCATGTGCATCTAAGTACTCGGAAACCTCATCCATGATAATCTATATATTACTAAAACACTTTGTCTCGTTTGTTTGTGTGTGTGCGTGTGTGTGTGTGCGTGTGTGTGAATCTGATTAATTTTCCTATTTTCCTATGTTCTTCCAAATGCTAGACCACAGCCTTCCCATTTTCATACATCCTACTCACATTTTTCCTGTCGAGGTGATAAACATCTTCCCGTCGCCTTCCCACCTATATTTCCGAACTTTTTAATCGTTTAAAGTTTTAAAAACAGCCCGAAAACCCATCCATTTTGGAAAAGAAAACTCGAGTGATGTCACAATGCACTCATAGGGCAGAACAGGACACTCCGGGCGGGAGGGGCACTCCAGCGCTCGCGGTGAACAAGGAGTGGTGGCGGGTGGTGGCGGCTGCTGGCGCCCGATGCCTGATGGGGAGGGTGGTGCTGGAGCTGGAGTGAAGGCCGAGCCCAGGGCTTGGGAAGGGGCCGTGACCGGGGCCAAAAAAGAAGCCGACGCTGGAACCAAGGATGAGCCTGGGTCTGGGATCAGGGACGAGCCCGGAGATGAAGTCGGGCCCTGCACTGGAGCCCAGGCGGCTGCTGAGCTGATGGCTGGAGTCCACATCCAGGGCCGGGCCGAGCATGAGAACCAGGCCGAGTTCCAGGCCATGGCGACGCTCTACGACCTGGGTAGGTTCTGGGGCAGGGAATGGGAGTGAGGGGAGGAGGATGAGGGAAATGAGGGGGAGGGAGATGGGGAGGGGCGGAGGAGGGAGATGCACCCTCCCTATCTACCCTCACTCCCACCCTCTCTGCCCCCCTCTCTCTCTACCACCCTCCCTCTCTACCCCCTCCCTCTCCATCCCATGCCCTCTCGCTCTCTACCCTCCCACCCCCCCCCCCCCCCCCACTCTACCCCCCTCCCTCTCCCTCTACCCCCTCCCTCTCTCTCTCTACCCCCCCTCCCACTCTGCCCCTCTCCCTCTCTAACCCCGTCACCTTTCCTCTACCCTCCCTCTCTACTCCCCTCCCCTCCCTCTCCCTCTCTAACCCTCTCCCCTCCCTCTCTACCTACATCCCCCTCCCCCTCTCTATCTACCCCTTCACTCTCTGCCCCCCTCCCTCTCTACCACCCCTCCCTCTCTACCCCTCTCCCTCCCTATGGATTGGAGGAGGAGGAGGGAGTGCTGGGGGATGAGGAGAATGAGCCGCGCCTGTGCAGTTGGGGGCTATGCGTGAGTGGTACAATATTGAGTTGGGGTAACGGCTTGCGTTGGGGGAACGGGTTAGTGGTGGAATCTTGCGTTGGGGGAACAGGTCTACACTTGGTCTACTGGATTTCAATATTTTACCAACCACTGAATTTCAGGCTAACCTGCTTCTCCCCTTTTGCCTCACCCCTTTCATTACTGCCTATAGTGATTCTTGAAAGATCACTACTTATGTCCCTCAATCTATAAAGCTACCTCTTTCAAAACCCTGCAGTGTAATCCATCTGGTCCAGGTGACATCCATCTTCAGACCTTTTAGCTCCCCAAGCACCTTCTCCTTGGTAATAGCAACTCCTGCCTAATAACTAACTTCTGCCCCCTAACGCTCTTGAATTTCTGGCATATTACTTGTGTCTCCCGCTGTGAAGACTGAAATAAAAAAACGTATGCAATTCAACCAACATTTCTTTATTCCCCAGTACAATTTCTCCAGCTCGATTTTCCAGTGGTCCAACGTACACTATTGCCTATCTTTTAATCTTTATATATCTGAAGAAACTATTGCCTATCTTTTAATCTTTATATATCTGAAGCACGTCTTCTGAATTACTCCCAGAAACTTCTGCCATTGCTGTTCCATCATCATTCCTGCTAGGGTCCCTTTCCAATCAACTTTAGCCAGCTCCTTCCACATGCCTTTGTAGTTACTTTGACGCAACAGTAATACCAAAACATCTAATTTCATCTTCACCCTCTCCAACTGTAGGTTGTATTTTATCATATTATAGTCACTGGTTAGAGTTCGGAGTCGGTCACCAACCAAGTCAGCTCCCGATGTTATCGTTCACAGTGTCCACAGCTGAAGTTTCGCGTGTGTGTGTGTGAGTGTGTGTGTGTGTGTGTGTGTGTGTGTGCGTGTGTGTGTGTGTGTGTGTGTGTGTGTGTGTGTACGTGTGTGTGTGTGTGTGTGTGTGTGTGTGTGTGTGTGTGTGTGTGTGTGTGTGTGTGCGTGTGTACGTGTGTGTGCGTGCGTGCGTGCGTGTGCGTGCGTGCGTGCGTGCGTGCGTGTGTGTGTGTGTGTGTGGCCACCAAGAAACTGTGTACCCCCATGTGTTGATAGTGATTTCCGCCCCCGAGCTATGCTGTAGCTAATTTGCACGGAGAAAGGTGATGATGTCCACACGCAGAATTTATTTTACCACCGGAATGAAAATTAATACAAGGAAGCATGTGGAAAAACTAACAAGGTACACCCGGTTGCCCTGAGATCTGGTCATGTAAGGAGCTAGATACAAGGATCTGCAAATGCTGATTTACAATAAGAAATACGACAAAGGACAAAGGACATTTATTATCACATACACCAATTGATGCAGTGAAATTTGACTTGCCAATGCAGCACACGAGTAAAGATAATACACAACATTAAAGAATTTAATAGTAAACGTAAAAACATCCCCCCACAAAGGTTCCCACTGTGGGGTAAGGCAACAAAGTCCAGTCCCATCCCCAGTTCACCTATAGTCGGGCCTATTGAGGCCTCTGCAGTCGCCGCTAAGGCAGCGTGATGCTTCAGGCCCTCTCGCCGGATGATGAAGCTCTGGCGTCGGGTGAACATTCCTCAGCGACCCGGAATGTCTAGAGCAGCCACTTCCTCCCCGAAGACCACGGCTCACAAAGTCCACAAGCCGCGCTGGTCAGAGCTCCGACTCTGGCCACCTCCATGATATTCCAGGCTCCGCAGTTTTTAAAGCTCAGCGCTGCCCACGGCTGGAAGCTCCACAGACCGCAGACCGCAGACCGCAGATCGCAGACCGCAGCTCTGCGATGTTGGAGTCGGCGGTCCCAGCCCCCCGGAGCCACCGCACGGCGACCCTGGCAAGGCATCGCCTGCTCCACGATGGCGCTCCAGCGCTGAGCTGCCGCCGAAGCTGAAGTCCCGGTTGGTCCCAGCAGGAAAACGCTGCTCCAGACTGCCGGTAGGCCGCGAGGAAGGGACGAAAACACAGCACGGAGAAAAGCCGCATCTAACCAGGTAGGTACTGGGAAAAATAGTTTCCCCCTTTTCCCACCCCACCCCCCACATAAAAAGACTAAAAGACCTCCAAAACAAACACTTTTAACTAACTAATAATTTTAAAAAAAGGTGAAAACACTAACAGCTGCTGGCAGGGCAGCCATACTCGACGGCGCCCCCTAAAGCTATAACACAGCGGGTTAGGCATGGATATGAAACGTTTTGGGTCGGGACCTTTTTAATGCACACCCTCTCCTTTTGTACCCATCTCTTCCCTGTGCTCCACATGGGCGCGCATCAATTTCTTCCTTACCCCTTCCCTTTGTCCCCTTTCACCTGGCTTCACATTTCACAACTGATCCATCATTATCTCCTTAGCTCACACTTTTTGTCTTTTCATGGCTGACCTTTGTATGTCCAACCATCGTCAATTAATCTCCCCGCCCCCCATCTGTGTCCAGCTATCAATTGTCAAGATTTTTCTCACCCCCCCTCTTTCAGCTTTCTTCTCCCCCTACTACAATCAGTCTGAAGAAGGGTTCTGGCCCAAAACATTGCCAATCCATATACACCAGAGATGCTGCCAGACCCAATGTAAGGTGCTACCCTGCTATATTGATGAAATATGGCAACCATCACAGTGGAAGAATGTAAATATAAGGACAGAGAGAGCAACCCACAACATAATCCCGCTACTCCCTCTTCACCTATGACTGCACACCTGTACATGGTTCTAACACTATCATCAAGTATGCAGATGATACAACGGTGATTGGCCTCATCAGCGACAATGATGAGTCGGCCTATAGGGAGGAGGTTCAGCTCGAAGCAGCATGGTGCGCCGACAACAACCTGGCCCTTAACTCCAAGAAGACCAAGGAGCTCATTGTGGACTACAGAAGATCTAGGGGCTGCACGCACACCCCCATCCATATTAACGGGACGGAGGTGGAATGTGTTTCCAGCAGGTTTCTGGGGGTCAACATCTCTGATGACCTCTCATGGACCCACAATACCTCAACACTGGTCAAGAGGGCTCACCAGCGTCTCTTCTTTCTGAGGAGACTAAAGAAGGTCCATCTGTCTCCTCAGATTCTGGTGAACGTCTACCGCTGCACCATCGAGAGCATCCTTACCAACTGTATCACAGTATGGTATGGCAACTGCTCTGTCTCCGACCGGAAAGCACTGCAGAGGGTGGTGAAAACCGCCCAACGCTTCACCGGTTCCTCACTCCCCTCCATTGAGTCTGTCCAAAGCAAGCGATGTCTGCGAAGGGCACGCAGCATCAGCAAGGACTGCTCTCACCCCAGCCACAGACTGTTTACCCTCCTCCCATCCGGGAGGCGCTGCAGGTCTCACCATTGCCGGACCAGCAGGTTCAGGAACAGCTTCTTCCCTGCAGCTGTTACACTACTTAACTCTGCACCTCGGTGATTGCCAATCACCCCCCCCCCCCCCCCCCCCCCCCCACCGGACACTCCTTCCCCCAATAAAATTGCACTACTGATACTGTTTGTACATATATATATATTACTGTTCATTATTCTATGTTCGCTCTTCTGGGTGAGATGCTAACTGCATTTCGTTGTCTCTGTACTGTACACTGCACAATGACAATTAAAAATTGAATTGATTGAATTGAATTGAATTGAATTGAATAATACTGTCCATAACCATGTTATTGTGTACGAATGAACTGCAGATGTTGGTTTAAACCGAAGATAGACACAAAATCCTTGAGTAAATCAACGGGACAGGCACCATCTCTGGAGAAAAGGATGGGTTTCGACCCATTCCTTCTGTCCAGAGATGTTGCCTGTCCCGCTGAGTTTCTCCAGCACTTTGTGTCTAACCATGTTACTGACAGTTTACACATTGCTCTCTGTCTTTTTATACTGAGTACTAATAATAAAGGCCATGTTTATTTATTTTTTTAGCAGCCAATGCCAAGATGGATTTCTGTTTCCGTGTGGTACTATTGCTGCTCAAAACAGACACAATCTACAGACACTCCAATATAAATTAAGTGGCACACTTTGTGCTTGTTCTGATCCATGTAACTTTTTGACTGCAGAGAAAATATGACTCGATTTCTCTCAACATTTTCAACTGATTTCTGTGCAAAACAAGTGCTTATCAATGGATTTGTTAAACTGTCAGTAACTCTAGTTTTTCAACTGTCACCAATTTTCCATTCAATGGTTTCTGAAGGATCACTCAGTACTTTTCATATATACCCAAGAATATCCAGCAGGATTACATCATGTGTGTCATTATTCATTTACCCTTCCCTTTCAATAATTGACTGGTAAATGATTGAGTTGCAAATTTAAGAAACATGATCGGAGTTGTTGCACAATATCAGCCCAGGACCTGGTGAAAGTGGCTCACTGCCCACACCACCGCCGTCGTCAATAAATTGACAAATCTTGTTGGACAATGAAAATTTTCACTGGAAAGCTGCCGACGTTGAGTTTATTGCCCCTGTCGATACAAGCAAAGTTGGAACTTTGACTGCAGAACTGCCAACTTTAGAACTCACAAACCTGCTAACAGATGCCGGTCAGCAAACCTATCTGATCTCCCCGTTGCTGGACTGTCCTTGAAGTGGAGGGCGGTGGGGGGGAGGGTGTATGTAGAAGTTACCTAATGTCTAGTTAACTTTCACTTAACCAGTTCCACAATTCACAATGATGTATTTCTCTTTGGATCACACCTTTCTGAGCCAACAATTGGCATATCAGGAAACCATCCTGCCTAAGATCATCAAATACTCACTCTGGTTTGTCCTGGACTTTTCTTGTTACCAGCTTCCACCCCCACCCCATAATCAGTCTGAAGAAGGGTCCCATCCCTTCGCCCATTTATTTTCTCCAGAGATGCTGCATGACCCACGAAGTTACTCCAGTATTTTGTGTCTATCTTTGGTATAGGCCAGCATCTGCAGTTCCTTTTTTTATTTTTATTCAGGTTTGCAATTTGCACTTAACCTTCCTGGTCTAGTTTCAGACATCTTGAGGGTAAATAACATGAAAACTCTTGGGAAAAAATTGCTGGACAGCAAAATGATCCTACTGCGCTAAAAAAATCCACCACTTTCCTAACAATGCTTCAAGAAATGAGAGTTGTAAAAAATAAAAATATAAAAAGTTTGTTGTTATTGCAGTTTGTCTTTATTTATTTTCCCCGTTATAGAATACTGAATTCTGTTAGGGCAATTATCTGCAACCGAAACAGCCATATCACGGGGATTGCTTGTAAGTGTTCTATTTTAATTGTATGAGTTTGCTGCAATCATTATAATGTGATTTAATTATTTTTGAGTTATTCTAACTTTTCATTTATTTTATTTAAAATAATTTGAAAGCTTCTGAATATCAGGGACTTAGCTAGCATCTCATAAAGTTTGAAGCTTTGAGTAGTGCCAGTGCCTGGGTCATGTCTTTGCAATCTGTTTGAGGGATTTTGAGGCTGAGCCTACTCTGTCTTTTCACATGACCTTATTCTCATGAGGCCCTGCCACTACATCAATCAAGGATGTTTCTGGTCAATATGTTTGGCTCGAGGATCAGATCCAGATCAGTACAGGGCTATGGGAGATCTAAGGGGCAAGCATAGGTGGCAGGGTATGCTCAGCAGAATCCAGCCCACAAATCTGGCATAGAAACTTCAAGTCTCCTGAGTTTCTTTGAATATTGGATTGGAATCATTTACATCCATCCGCAAGATTATTAAAAGTTTTTTAGAGATACAGTACAGCACGGAAACAGGCTCTTCGGCCTACCGAGTCCGCCCGACCAGAGATCTCCACACATTAACATTATCCTAGACACACTAGAGACAATTTACATTTATACCAAGGCAATTAACCTACAAACCTGTACTCCCAACAGACAAGCACCCGTAGTCAGGATCGAACCAGGGTCTCTCGCGCTGTAAGTTAGCAACTCTACCGCTGCACCACCGTGCCACCCAGGATCATGTAAGAACTTTTCTAAGAGATGACACCTCTAAAGGGTGGAGCCACCCAGTTATGCAGAGGAATTATAACTCATGAGAGATTCTTAAATATCTGTTGTAAGGCACAAACCAACAACGATGTGACTCAAAGACTGGAATGTGAGCAGTGAGCCGAGCAAAGGAATTGCAACGTAAACCAGATGATTGATTATTGTCCGATTTGCCGCATCCTTAGAGGGACAAAATTTAAACTTAGCACTTTCTAAGATGTACTGATCTAATCACTAAATCAAGACTTTTGAAATGTGGTCATTGTTGCAATAGCACAGTGGCCAATTAACACACAGGCACACACAATCAGTCTAACAATTTCAGGATTACTGCCTGTGCCGCGTGACAGTGATAGTAGGAATGAAATGAGGTGGAGGATAAATGCGTGGCTGAGGGACTGGTGCAGTGGGCAGGGATTCAAGTTTCTTGATCACTGGGACCTCTTTTGGGGAAGGCATGATCTGTACACAAAGGACGGGTTGCACTTGAGCCCGAGGGGGACCAATATCCTGGCAGGGAGATTTGCAAAGGCTACTGGGGAGACTTTAAACTAGAAAGGCTGGGGGGAGACACTCGGGTAGAGGGGGCTAGGGGTCAGGGTGTCGGGCAAGAGGCAGAGAAGGGAAGCACTCGGATCCAAAATGTAGGCGAGAAAGATGAAAAAGATAATAGACAGAGAATAAGGGATGGTGGGTTTCTAAAATGTGTATATTTTAATGCTAGGAGCATTGTAAGTAAGGTGGACGAACTTAGAGCCTGGATTGACACCTGGAAATATGATGTTGTGGCAATCAGTGAAACATGGTTGCAGGAGGGCTGTGATTGGAAACTAAATATTCCAGGATTTCGCTGCTTCAGGTGTGATAGAATTGGAGGGACCAGAGGGGGAGGTGTTGCATTGCTTGTCAGAGAAGATATTACAGCAGTGCTTTGGCAGGATAGATTAGAGGGCTCGTCTAGGGAGGCTATTTGGGTGGAACTGAATGTTTATGTCCCTGTTAGGTTGAAAGGAAATAGTAAAAATTGGAAAGAGCCATGGTTTTCAAGGGAAATTGGACACTTGTTTCGAAAAAAGAGAGATATCTACAATAATTATAGGAGGCATGGAGTAAATGAGGTGCTAGAGGAGTATAAAGAATGTAAAAAGAATCTTAAGAAAGAAATTAGGAAGGCTAAAAGAAGATATGAGGTTGCTTTGGCAAGAAAGGTGAAAGTAAACCCAAAGGGTTTCTACAGCTATATTAATAGCAAAAGGATAACGAGGGATAAAATTGGACCATTAGAGAACCAGAATGGACAGCTATCTGCAGAGCCAAAAGAGATGGGAGAGATATTGAACAATTTCTTTTCTTCGGTATTCACCAAGGAGAAGGACATTGAACTCTGTGAGTTAAGGGGAAAAAGTAGAGTAGCTATGGAAACTATGAGATTCAAAGAGGAGGAAGTACTGACACTTTTGAAAAATATAAAAGTGGATAAGTCTCCAGGTCCTGACAGGATATTCCCTAGGACATTGAGGGAAGTTAGTGTAGAAATAGCAGGAGCTATGACAGAAATATTTCAAATGTCATTAGAAACGGGAATAGTGCCGGAGGATTGGCGTACTGCGCATGTTGTTCCATTGTTTAAAAAAGGTTCAAAGAATAAACCTAGCAATTATAGACCTATTAGTTTGACGTCAGTGGTGGGCAAATTAATGGAAAGGATACTTAGAGATAATATATATAAGCATCTGGATAAACAGGGTCTGATCAGGAACAGTCAACATGGATTTGTGCCTGGAAGGTCATGTTTGACAAACCTTCTTGAATTTTTTGAAGTGGTAACTAGGGAAATTGATGAGGGTAAAGCAGTGGATGTTGTCTATATGGATTTCAGTAAGGCCTTTGATAAGGTTCCCCATGGAAGGTTGGTTAAGAAGGTTCAATCTTTGGGTGTTAATGGCGGAGTAGCAAGATGGATTCAACAGTGGCTGAATGGGAGATGTCAGAAAGTAATGGTGGATGGCTGTTTGTCAGGTTGGAAGCCGGTGACCAGTGGGGTGCCTCAGGGATCTGTGTTGGGTCCACTGTTGTTTGTCATGTACATCAATGATCTGGATGATGGGGTGGAAAATTGGATAAGTAAGTATGCAGATGATACTAAGATAGGTGGTGTTGTGGATAATGAAGTAGATTTTCAAAGTCTACAGAGAGATTTGGGCCATTTGGAAAAGTGGGCTGAAAGATGGCAGATGGAGTTTAATGCTGATAAGTGTGAAGTGCTACATCTTGGCAGGACAAATCAAAATAGGACGTACATGGTAAATGGTAGGGAATTGAGGAATGCTGTGGAACAGAGGGATCTAGGAATAACTGTGCATAGTTCCCTGAAGGTGGAATCGCATGTAGATAGGGTGGTAAAGAAAGCCTTTGGTGTGCTGGCCTTTATAAATCAGAGCATTGAATATAGGAGTAGGGAAAGTAATGTTAAAAATTGTACAAGGCATTGGTAAGACCAATTCTGGAGTATGGTGTACAATTTTGGTCGCCTAGTTATAGGAAGGATGTCAACAAAATAGAGAGAGTACAGAGGAGATTTACTAGAATGTTGCCAGGGTTCCAGCAACTATGTTACAGAGAAAAGTTGAACAAGTTAGGTCTTTATTCTTTGGAGCGCAGAAGGTT